>OU612086.1:16007742-17207742 GCA_914767735.1 Anoplius nigerrimus
AAACACTGCGTGCTTCACAGTGTCCACGCCCCCGCAGTCCCAGCACTCTGTAGTTCGCTCTCGCCCTATTTTATTTAAATACACGGCGAAAACACCGTGACCCGTGAGTATTTGAGTTAAATGAAAGCTCACTTGACCGTGCTTTCTTGTCAGCCACGGTTTTAGATCGGGTATAAGGCGATGGGTCCATCTGCCTTTGAGAGAATTGTCCCAGCGCTGTTGCCACAAATTGACAATATCAAACGGAGCCGCGTCCGGTCTCCGCCTGTTGTAATATTGGTATGTACGCTGGTCAATAATGAGATCAATTGGTGGGGTGCCCGCAACCACCAAAAGCGCCTCGGTGGACACTGTTCGGTAGGCTCTGGCCGTTCTCTGGGCGCAACATCTTTGGACTGCGTCCAACTTCTTCCTATTGGTATTTACCCGCGAGGCCTTCTGCCAAACGGGACACGCGTATAAGGCCACCGACAGGACCACAGAGTTCAAAAGTCTCCTCTTCAATTGAGACGGCCCTCCCTCGTTCGGCATCAATCTGGCTAAGGCCATCGCGACTCTGTGAGCCCTACGGCATGTCAAGTCAATATGGGTATTAAAGCGTCTCGATTCGTCTATATTAACACCGAGGTATTTAACACCTGTCCCTTTCCTGCTCCGCATTTTCCCATCCTACTATCTCCTCCCCTCTTATCTCCCGCGCTCCCCTCCCCAACCACCATCCCCTTTTCTCTCAAAAAGCTCACCACTCCCCCTCCCACCCCCTCTCTCCCTCCCATCCTGCTCTTAATCTCCCTCAAACACGCCTGAGCTATCACCCCTCCACCTCCCTCCTCCTCTCATAACTCCACGCCCTCAACGTCATCCTTCCCCTCAACATCTCCCTCTGCAACTCCTCCCTCAATATGTACCCCGGGGTGCATCTTTCCACTCCAATGACCCACCTCAGATACCTCTCGTGTAATGCCTCTACCTCCTCCCTCTCTTTCCACCCCATACGTGCACCCCATAGCTCACAACCGGCCAGATCAACTTATCAAACAACCACAACCTTCTTCCCCAGTCTCCCCTGAAAATCCTCTTCCCCAATCCCCACACCTGTCCCATTACCGCCGCCCCCTTCCTCCCCCGTTCCTCTACTTGCTCATCCTGCCTCCCGTCCCCCCTCATCAAATACCCCAAATATCTAAACTTTCCTACTTCCTCTATTTCCCTTCCCGCCCATCTCCAACTCACCTTCTTCCACCATCCTCCCCCCTCCCTACACCTCATAATCTTTGACTTTTCAACATTCACAATTAACTTTTTCCTTTCAAAATACCTTTCCAACCCTGCCATCACGGCCCTCATCCCCCCCTCGTCCTCCGCCAACACCGCCACGTCGTCGGCATACGCCAACGACCTCACCACACATTCCCCCACACGTACCCCTCCCCATCCCCCCCTCTCCAGCTCCTCATCCATATCCGCCAGCATTAGGGTAAAAAGACAGGGGCTAATAGGACACCCCTGTCTCACCCCCCTGGCCGTCCAAAACCCCTCGCTCCGCTCCCCTCCCACCCTCACCCTACACCTCGTTCACCTCCAACAACTCCCTGCACCTTACTACTAGCCCTTCCCTCACCCCCCTCTCCCTCATGCTTCTCACTAACACCTCCCTGTCCACCGAGTCAAGAGCCGCTGTTTGGTAAAGATATCAGTGGACTGTATTTTTGTTTAAGGTGTTTATGAATTATACCGAGCCGGATTTCGAATAAGGAGTCTGGTGACAGTTGTGGGGAAATGAATGCACACAATAAAAATAAATATGAATTTATTGATCAGATCTTGATTAATAAATAGATCATGAGTTTAATAAATAGATCTGCGTAGTGTGTGACTTTGATCACGTGTGGAATTATAAAAATTCGATCATGTATTGATCAGGGCTCTCCCATTTAAATAAATAAATATATTGTGTCACACACTTTCTTTGTGATCATTGCGAGCAGAAATCTTGTCTTAATTTACCGTGCCAAGGTGGTGTCCGCACGTGGCCGTTACCAGTCGGTTTGAGAGACGGGCGTAAATCGTCCTCCTCGTTCTGGCTCTGCTCTGATGTTGATCTGGACTTTATGCCTGTAACCTGGCTGATTGTTCAGTTCTGATCTGATCCTTTTTATTCTGCTGTTGCCTCACAGAAGATCACTTTTTCCTTGAACTGCTCAGAGATATCTCCTTGTCGCACAAGTACTTTGAACAGAATGGCCGACTTCCTGTACCGGCTTTCTTCTCGCGAGGAAGAAGGAAGTTGCACGAACATGTGATCCTGTATCGATCGGTGATTTGTCACCGCATTTGGACACGCAGGAGTCGTGTCCACTCCCGATTGGCGCGTAACGAACAATAGACAGTCGGCGCGCTATTGATCGATGATCACAGCCGCTCGCGCGTGTGGTATGTTTATGATCCGCGCTTAAAGAGCTGCGGGTATGCTGCTGCCGCCCGCCATGAACTAGATCAATTCGCAACAGCCGCCTTTAGGTCCAGGAAGAGCACCACCAACTTGTTCCCTTTCCTCCTTATCTGCCTGTTGACCAGGTAGTTCAGAATGAATACCTGGTCAACACACCCTCTGCCCTTCCTGAACCCCGCCGGACTCGGTGCAGGAGATGCCTGCTCTCTACCTCCTTCCGCAATGTCTCCGCCAGCACAGCCGCGTACACCTTGTACGCGGTCTGCGTCAACGCCGCCTCCCTGTATTCACTTACTACTCTCCCCTGTCCCTTTTTCTATATGGGCACTATCACCCCCTCCCTCCAGCCCTCTGGCCACCCCTCCCCTCTCCACACTTTATTACAAATCTCTCTCAACCATTCCCTTACCTCCTCCCCCTCATATTTCCATACCTCATTCCTTATCCCATCCCCTCCCGACGCCTTTCCGTCCCTTAGACCCTTTACCACCCTGTCAAACTCCTCCTTCCCTATCTCCTTCTCCTCATCCCTTATCCTCTCCACACCTGCCCCCAGTCTCACTCTCCATTCCACCCCTCCTAACAACCCCTTAAAATACTCCTCCCATTTCCTCATTTCAATCCCCTCATCCACTCCCCCTCTTCTCCTTCTTCCCACGTTTCTCTGTCCTCACCTCCTCCACCATTTTCTCCCATCTTCCCCTTTCTCTCTTCTTTTTTGCCTCGCATAACTCCCTAAATTCCTTCCTACGCCTCCTGCACCTCTCCCACTCCCCGCCCTCCCTCTTCCAGCTCCTCAACTCCCTTCTCAGCCTCCTCTTGCTCTCCCTACACTCTTCATCCCACCACCCCCCAACTCTCTTTTTCCCATCCTCCTCCATCTCTCGCAGCAACCCCTTCACCCTTTCCTCCAGCCTCCCCCATTCCTCCTGTACACCCCTCCCCTCTCCCTCCTTCCTCCCGAACCTCCTTTCAAATTCCTCACCTCCCCCTGTCCTCCATGCCCCCCTTCTCCCTCCACCCCTCCTCCCCTTACCACCACCGTTAGCGGTAAGTGATCCGAGTCCACCTCCACTCCCACCCTTACCTCCCAGATCCCCTCCCTCGTGTCCCTATTTCCTATTATATAGTCGATTACCGAGCTCCCCCTCTCCCCGATGACGGTCCAATCATCTATTTCATTCCCCCTGTGCCCCTCATTTAAAATTCCCCATCCCCTCTCTCCCAGAAACCTACATAATTTTCTGCCCCCCGCATCCAATTTCCTATCCCTCGACTTTCTCACTCCTCCCCCTCCAACAGCACCCCCTCCCTCCTCCGCCGTCCTCGCATTAAAGTCCCCCCCTATCATCGTCCTACCCCCCCCCCCCCCTCCTCCACCCACTCCTTCAACGCCTCCAACTTCTCCTCCAGGTCTCCATTCACATACACCCCCACCACATTCCATCATCCCCCCCCAACACCACCCTTTTCACCACAAGTCCCTCTCCCTCATTCCCCACCCCTTCCACCGCCCCCAATTCCCTTCTCACTCCCACCAGTATCCCTCCCCTCGCCCTTCCCTTCTTCCTCACTCTTTTCGCCCACTGTCCTTCCCACCTGTACCCCCTCGGCAGCCTCCCTCTCGCCCTCTCCCAGTGCTAACAGTATATTACGGTCTCGCTATTCGAAGGTTCTCTAACTCTAAAGAAGAAATGAAGAAAGCTATTTGGGCAACATTCAAGCACAAGAGCTCGACCGACGAAATCCCGCAGCATGAAAATTGTCGTCCGGGAGAAGACTCGTGGTGCTCTTGGCAAATATCAAAAGTGATTGGCACTTTTGATGAATATCTACACAAGAATCCTCTGTCCTCAAATTGTTCAAGATGCCATTCGACCTGTTTATGAGGACCTCACTTCAGATGAATTGTTAGAACGGTGCGAAGGAGACTTCACGCAAAACGCCAACGAAAGCGTGGACTCCGTCATCTGGTCAATGGCTCCAAAAACGAGTTCCAGCGGTGCGAAACCCGTCGAAATTGCCAGTTACATTGCTATCAGCACTTTGAACGATGGTACAACAGTATTTTGCTGATGATGAAACTCATGGATCTAAGCATCGGAGATCGCTGCTACGATTTCTGTAGGGCAGTCGACGAGGAGCGTTGCGCTACAGCAAATTTCCGAGCACAAAAAAGCACGAAAGAAGCACGCCAAGCACGTAGATCTTCTCAAAAAGAGGCCCAGGATGCTCAAACAGCTGCCGAAGAGGACATGTATGGATCAGGAATCGCTGATTGAAGGTAAGACTCACAAAAACCGCACCATCAGCCGAATAACCGCACGTTTGCTTTCTTTTGCGATTATCTCGAAACTATATTTTTTGAAACGGTACCGCGTAAATCTCGTAAACTATCGGTCCGATTGCTATGAATTTTATACACAATACTTTTAGATACATTATCTGAAGAGTAGCGTAGGATTTTTGCGATTACTTGATTAGTTTTTTTTTAATAACGTTTTTTCTCGTGAAATTTCGCTGAAAAATGTGAAAAAAAATTCTTCGGCTCACCATAATTTCCCTAATGTTAAAAAAAATTCCCCTACGCTACTCTCTTGCGATACAATTCAGGAATAAGCTAATTTTTTTTTCAGATGCAAAATGAAGAAGATAAAGATGGTACAGCCCACGTGCGTTTCGTGCTGTGGGCCTTCACCAAAATTTACGAACCGCCGTTATTTTTTATTTATTGTTGGATGATTGCCGCACACGTGCGCATATGTGTTGCCAGGCGAGCGGTGAAGCGAGCGTACCGGTCACGTGGTCGAACCGTGCCGGCTTTTGTCTTGGCGGCGTCAGTCCGTTGGCAACTGTGTAACGCGCCACATTAAAGTACGACAATCTGTTCTAATAAAGTCTTTCTTGCAAATATATGCCCCAACAAGGTTATGGGCCCAGCTAGCCACGCGGTGGGTAAGAGTAAATACAAAATAAAATAAGAATTGCAGTGTGCAAGAAAGTCCTAAAGGTAAAAGACGCGTGTAGAAAGAAAGGTTAGGACGACCACGGTTAAGAGCGCAAAAGTGACAAAGCCACCATGGCCAGTCAATTAGCAGACAGAATTGACAAACTAAACGGTAATAATTACCGAAATTGGAAGTTTAATATGAAAATGGCCCTCATACAAAGGGAGTTATGGCACAAAATAGTAGAAAACGTCGTGGTGCCAACGGGCGAACCGGAAATAGCGCAATTCCGGAAAAAGGAAGATAAGGCGTTGGCGGCAATAGCCCTAAGTATAGAGCCGGACCAACAGGTGCACATATTAGATTGCACAAGTCCATCCGAGGCTTGGGAGGCACTAAGAAAGGTATACGAGCCAATGTCACGGCCACGCATTATGCAGCTAAGAAAACAAATGGTGTCGATGAAACTGGAGGATAATGAAACAATGACGTCATACCTGGGGAGAGTGAAAGCTTGTAGCGACAGCCTCAAGGAGGCAGGGTACGAAGTGAGGGACGACGACCTAGCCTACACTATGCTGTCAGGCCTGCCGGATAGCTACGAGGGGATAGTGATGTCACTGGCAAATCTGGAGGACGCCAAATTCAGGTCTGCAGAAGTAAAAGGGATATTACTGTCCGAGTATGAAAGAAGGATGGCAAGCCACACTGATATCAAGGAAGAACCGAAGGAGGCATTCTTCCAGAGCAAGAAGGCCTTACGTGCAGCAGCATCCCAGGGAAAGGAACGTAAAAGCTGTTTTAAATGTGGGAAACCGGGACATTTTGCGAGAGACTGTTGATATAAAAACGTGAAACCTAGTCATAAACATAGTATACCTAATTTACGTAGAGATAAAGAGACATTTTTGGTAGAATTAAATAATATACATTTAGGAAATTGTTGGCTTCTAGACAGCGGTGCAACACATCATGTGTGCAAAAGAAGAAACTGGTTTATTAATTACAAAAACATAGCCGAAGAAGCAGTACGTTCCGCTGATCCAGAGACCGTTAACTTGAAAGCTATTGGCGTTGGTGATGTGGAGTTAGAGACCCAAGTAGGTGGTAAGACAATTAGTATATCATTGTGCAACGTATACCATGTACCTAATATTGGGAGAAACCTATTGTCAGCGTCCCAAATAGAGAGAAAACATAAACGCCTGGTAATCGATAACGAACGCATAACAATAATAATTAAGCAGACAAACATGATAGTGGGGGAGGCATTCCATAGGGACGGATTATATATCATGAGGGCGAGAACAGTAACAAACAAGCCAGGTAGTGTAGAAACGAGTACTATTATTAATGACAAACTTAGTGAGAGGGAAAAGTGGCCCCAGCGGTTTTGTCATGTAAATATGAGAGTCATTCGCGACATGTCAAATAGAGAACTAGTTAGAGGCCTAGAAAATTTTAATATCAAAGATGTTCATTGTAACGGCTGCCACATTAGTAAATCTGTTAAAGCTCCATGTAAAAGTATTGGAGGCAGACAAACCAAGAGTGCGTTAGATTTAATTCATTCAGATTTATGTGGACCATTACAAACGGAATCAATAGGCGGATCAAAGTATTTTTTGACGCTTACAGATGACTATACGAGAAAAACAACAGTATATTGCTTGAAACGTAAAGATGAAGTAGCTGACTATACACGTAAATACATTGCCAGAGTAGAAAGAGAGTTAGATAAACGCGTAAAACGGTTCAGGACAGACAACGGATTAGAATACTGCAACAAGACTTTAAAGAATTTATTTGAAGATTTGGGAATAAAACATGAGCGAACAAACACGTACACGCCACAAATGAATGGTGTAGAAGAAGGGTCAATAGGACTTTGTTGAACCTGGTTAGAGCAATGTTAAGGACTGCTAAACTGCCTGATAAATTTTGGGCAGAAGCGCTACTAGCAGCTTGTTATATTAAAAATAGGTCAACTCATTCAGCAATAAATGATAACATAGACACAAGGCACAATAGACATGGCACAAGAATACCAAGAAGAGACAAGACACAATAACAACCTCATTTAAACGAAGACTACTCAAATTGGAAATAGAGGACACATACAGAACCGAACATAGACTAACTAAAGAATACGATAATAATTTAAGGTATTTACTTAACTCTATTAATAGTAGGGATCATGATCTTTACAACAACTTTCTAACCCTAATAGATACGAAAACGAAAAATAGGAAACTAGTACATCTCAACAATAAACTCAATAGAATACACAGAAAGAACAGAAATAACACAACAAACACACACACCAAAAACGAAAAATGGATCAAAAACTTGACTAACATACCGATACCGAAACACGTTAACGACATCTTAGCATTAGGACCGAAATTTAGCATACCATATAACAGCAGAAACTTACCAATAACCGACATAATAGCTAGTGTAGAAAAAGGAATTCTAAAACTCGATAACAACAGTAAAAACAAGGTGAGATCGGAGGTTGTAAATAAAAGAATTGAACACAAAAACAAAACAAATAACTTCAATAAAACTAACAATGTACTTGAGGATGGTTGTGTCCGATGGGACGCCGCAGCAATCGATAGGCAGGTGTAGTTATTATACACTTTATTACAGTCGCTTGTACAAGTCTTAGATATATACACTCGCGATATATATATATATAGTATTGCGCCTGCGGATAGGCTACCGATGTCTAGCGGGTTACGTACGCGTGCTCTGTTGTCGTAAGGCTGACTGGCTGCCGCGGCCAATCACGGCCGCGTATTTATTTGATTGGTTTTTCGGGAACGTTCGGCTTCTCGAACGTGCCTGTTCGGTCGCTTCGAGAAGGCTCGCGTATCGTGCGGCGAACGTTCTGGGAGCGTCCGGAGTCGACGCTTACAGATCGGCTACACACTCCCCCCCTAGAACAAAGTGTACTTGAAGTCGTTCTGGACGTTTGACGAGTCTCCCTGAGCGAGTTGGCTGCTGGTGTTCTGGCGCTGGTGGAGTTGCTGGTTTGTCCCCCGAAGTCCTTGCTAGGAAGGCCGGTTTTAGTCGGTCTATGGATATTTTCTTGCTCTTTCCTTTGTTCTCGATGTTGAAATGCTTGGCGCCTCTTTTAAGTACTCTGAAGGGTCCGTCGTACTGCGGTTGCAGAGGAGTACGCGGGGCGTCGTGTCTGATAAAGACGTGGGAACACTTCTGCAGTTCGGGGTGGACGAACGTGTTTGTGGTTCCGTGCCTTGCCGTTGGTGTGGGGCGTATGTGCTGCATGTGCTGTTGCAGCTTGGCTAGGAATTCTGGTGCGCCGATCGGTGTTGTTTCGGTGAAGAATTCGCCAGGCAGCCGGAGACCTTCGCCGTATAATAACTGTGCTGGCGATGAGCCTAGGTCGTCCTTGATGGCGGTCCTTAGACCAAGTAAGACGAGGGGAAGAGCGTCCACCCAATTGCGATTGTGGTGCAAGTGGCATGTGAGAGCGGCTTTGAGCGTTCGGTGCTGACGCTCGATTAGCCCGTTGGCCTGAGGGTGGTAACTGGTGGTCGTGGCGGCTTCGATTCCGAACATTTGGCGGAAGGCTGCGAAAAGGTTGCTCTCGAATTGCCTTCCTTGATCGGTGGTGATTCGTTGCGGAGTTCCAAAACGAGCGATCCAACCGTTCAGAAGAGCCTTGGCCACGGTGTCTGCCTGTTGGTTCTCGAGTGGGATTGCCTCTATCCATCGGGAGAAACGGTCGATTATTGTCAGGAGATATTTGTAATTTTGGCATAATGGGAGGGGTCCCACGATGTCGACGTGTATGTGGCGGAAACGCTGACTTGGTACGGGAAATTCTGCTAAGGGTGCTTTGGTATGCCGTGTTATTTTTGCGCGTTGGCACTGTTGGCAGTTTCGAGTCCATTCTCGTAAATCCCTTCGCATGCCGGGCCAAATCACTTTTTTGGCGATCATGTCGGCAGTTGCCTTGATTCCGGGGTGTGACAGGTTGTGCCATTGGTGGAATATTTGTTCTCGGAGAGTCACGGGGATGTATGGCCGGATGTACCCCGTTGAAACGTCGCAGTAGATTTTGGCCTTCGAGTCTGGGGCGTTGATGCGAACCATCTTCACGGTTTTGGCGTTTAAGAGCCTCGTGAGGTCTTCGTCTTGCTGTCTTTCCGCCAGTTCGGTGTATGGTATTAACGTTGGGAGTTCGACGTCGTTGATACGAGAAAGCGCGTCAGCTACGATGTTATCCTTGCCGGGTATGTGTCGGATGTCGACTGAGAATTCGGAGATATAGGACAGTTGGCGCACTTGTCGTGGGGTTGCCTTGTCCAGTTTTTGTTGGAAGGCGTAAGTCAGGGGTTTGTGGTCGGTGAATATTATGAACTTTCTTCCTTCCAACATGTGCCTGAAGTGCTTGATGGCTTCGTAGATTGCCAGTAGCTCGCGGTCGTATGTCGAATATTTCTCTTGTGTCGAACTGAGGCGTCGGGAGAAAAATCCCAATGGTTGGGTAGTCTTCCCTGTCGTTTGTTGCAGGACAGCTCCGATGGCTGTGTCCGAAGCGTCTGCCTGTAGGCTGAGTTCAGCTTGCGCGTGTGGAAAGGCAAGGAGAGCTGCGTTGGCTAGGTCCTGTTTTAGCCTGGTGAATGCCTCGTCCAGCGTCTGGCTCCATTCAATTTTCGCTTGCGAGTTTCTCTTGTGGCCAGCAATTAGTGTTTGGAGCGGGGCCTGGGTTCTTGCTGCGTGCGGCAGAAATCTATTGTAAAAATTTACCATGCCCAGAAATCGCCGTAATTCTTTGACGTTGTGGGGCTTGGGGTATTCCGTGATAGCTTTAACCTTCTCGGGTTGCGGGCTTAGACCGGTGCTGTGTATTGTGTGTCCGAGGAAGGTCACTGCCTCCGCGGCGAAGGTGCATTTTGACGGATTAATGGCCAGGCCATATTGCTCCAATCGTTGGAATAGAATTTCTAGGTGTTGTAAATGTTCGTCCCGAGTTTTCAATGCAATGAGGACGTCGTCGATATAGACGAAGCAGAAGTCCAGTCCAGCGGTGACTTCGTTCATGAACCTCTGAAAGGTTTGTGCTGCGTTGCGCAGTCCGAAGGTCATAAAAGGAAATTCAAATAGGCCGAAAGGAGTGGTAATTGCTGTCTTGGGGATGTCCGCCTCTTTTACGGGGATCTGTTGGTAGGCCCTGACCAAGTCTATCGTGGAAAATACTGTTGCGCCGTGCAAAAGATACGTGCAGTCTTGGAGGTGTGGTACCGGATATTGGTCGGGTATTGTGACTGCGTTGAGTGCTCGGTAGTCCCCGCATGGCCTCCAGTCGCCCGTCTTTATCATCACCAGGTGTAGTGGGCTTGCCCAGGGGCTGTTGGAAGGACGGCACAGCCCTTGTTCCATCATGAACTGGAATTCCTCTTTTGCGGCCTTGAGCTTATCAGGTGGTAATCGTCTTGGACGTGCGGCGATCGGAGGTCCTTTGGTGTCGATGTGGTGTTCGATGCTGTGGTGTACCTTGGGGGGCAGGATCGTGGTCCGGGTGAGCGCTGGATGCTTCCTGAGTAGCTCTTGGAATGGGTTTCCCGCGTGAATGACCGAAATTCGTGGTGTTTGATCCACGCATACTTTGCCGAGTGTGGTCAGGCCGGTCGCGCCGTCTCGTAAGCATTTTCGTCGCAGGTCCACGGTGAGGTCGTAGTGGACGAGGAAGTCCGCGCCGATGATCGCTTTCTGTGTGCCTGCAATGATGAACAGCCATCGGAAACTTCGTCTAAGTCCCAGTTCGACCTGGAGAAGTCTGTGTCCATAGGTCGGAATTGGCGTGCCGTTCGCTGCGTACAGTGTGAGTCTTGCGCGGTGCCGTTTGTCCTCTCTGCGTGCTGGAATGACTGATACATCCGCTCCGGTGTCGATAAGGAATTTGTTGCCTGTAGCCGGGTCGCGGATGAAAAGGCGACGCGTTGGATGGTCCCGGATATGTGTCGCCGCCAATACCCGGGTATCTAGTTTCCCGGTTGAGATGCGCTGGGATGCGAGCAGGGTGGCTCGCACTTTCTTGCTTTGTCGCCGAACTTCTTGTGATACCAACAAGGGCTCGTATTGCGCTCCCTGGCTGGGGTTGGTGCGCGGTTTCGTCGGCGGCCTTGGCTGCGGCTGCGATCTCGCCTGCCGTAATCTCGGTAGCTTGGGCGATGTCGCCGGGCTGCGTCCAGTTCGGTGCGGAATTGTTGCATTTGTGCTGTCAGTTCGGCAATCTGTGTTTGCAAATCTGCAGTGCGGGCAGGTGTTTCGGTGGCGATGTTGCAGACTGCCGGTGCACAAATTTCTGTTACCCTGTCGGCCATCTGTGCTAGCTTGTCTAATGTATCTTCGCTTGTTGCTAAGATCGCTTGTGCTTGGGAGGGCAGTCGTTGTAGCCAGACGGTTTTGAGGACGTTGTCCGTAACTTTTCCTGCTGTCAAATCCCGCATCTGTCTCAGAAGTTGCGATGGTTTCCGGTCGCCTAACTCGAGTTCGTTGAGGAGTGTTCGAAGTCTCTTTTCTTCACTGTCCTCGAATGCCGCGATGAGGCGAGTTTTTATGGCCTCGTACTTGTCTGGACTTGGCGGAGCGGTTACGATGTCGCTGACTTCGACCAAGATTTCGGTCTCGATGGCTTGAATTACATGATTGTACTTTGTTTCGTCCACCGTGATTCCATTGGTCTTGTACTGAGCTTCCATTTGCGCGAACCAGAGAGCCGGTTTAGGTTTCCAGAAAGGTGGTGCCTTGATGCTTACCTTCGCAACCTCCGGTGCGAATGGTTTGGCCGTGTCTTCCAGCGGCATGTTCCTTTTCTGTCGGGGTCACCAGTGAGGATGGTTGTGTCCGATGGGACGCCGCAGCAATCGATAGGCAGGTGTAGTTATTATACACTTTATTACAGTCGCTTGTACAAGTCTTAGATATATACACTCGCGATATATATATGAGGCATTCCATGCCTGTTCCGGCCGATTTGCACTCGCCGGATCATAACACGAAGGGCAATGACACCCGCGGTGCGTGGCCGTCAGCGGTCGGGAGATCAAGTACCGGACGCCTTGTTTTGGCACTTGTTTTGCCAAAACAAGGTGAAGGTCTCTCTCGATCGCTGACCCGAGGCTGCGTGCCCCTTGCCCCTTGACCCACCATCAGAGGACCGTCACCTCCGCGGTCGATGCTCCTTCGCGAAAGGGCGGGAAGTTTTGGCGCCTCGTACTGCCCCTTCCTCGAGCCTCACGGAGGGAGTCCGCGGTTCGTAAAAACCGTCGACCGCGAGCGACCTGTATTCTGTTAGTGAACACTGCTCCTCTGAGTACGTGATCGATTACTACGGACTATAATTGTGTACCAGCGCCTTTGCGCCGAAGATTGTACAAGCGCCTTAGCGCCAAGATTTGTACAAGCGCCTTAGCGCCAACATTTGTACAAGCGCCTTAGCGCCAACATTTGTACAAGCGCCTTTGCGCTCAACCTGTAAGCGCCTTCGCGCACCTTCGATCCAAGTGATCAATAAACGTGGACTGTAGCATCTACCGTGCAGTCCGAGAAAAAAAAGACAGTGCATTTTCTCACGGCACCAAGCCTCCACTTCCAAATCCCAGCTCCTGGAACGACCGGCACAAACAATGCCAAATCGGACACTTTCGGACCTCACCCCCTTCGATTTTTTTAAAAATTTTTTATGTTTTTAAGACTGATGAAATACGCGTTCATGAATTTTTTCAGATTTTTTTGACCATCCGTTTCGAAAATATGAATTTTCTTAAAATTCGGGCTCATTTTTTTCAAATACTCATAACTTTGCGAAAAATGGGCCAATTTGATCGTTCTTTTTTTCAAAATTTGTGTTTTTGAATGCTCTTTCAAGAAAAAAATATGATTTTTATCGAAATAGTCTATTTCATTGTTTAATTTTTATTTAAAGCACAAAATATTTTATATCTCAAAACATGTCCCCTTCGATTTTTTTGAAAAAATTCTGAAATAAACTTTGATGCATGTAAGAACTAAAAAAAATGTCCCATCGTGGGGAAACTCTTCGTTCTATTTTTTTTCTTTATTCGAAAATATCCATTCTATCAAATCGTATGTTCCGTTTCAATGGAAAATGTTTTTTTTCGAGATGTATGCCCCGTCCGATTTTTTTGAAAAAATTCTCGAAAATACTTGGATGGATATAAGAACTTTTAAAATTTGTCCGATCGTGGGGAAACGTTTCGTTCAATTTTTTTTCTTTATTCGAAAATATCTATTCTGTCACATCGTATATTCCATTTCAATGGAAAATGTTTTGTATCTCAAAACATGTCCCCTTCGATTTTTTTGAAAAAATTCTCAAAGAAGCATTGATGCATGTAAGAACTTGAAAAAATTTCCCATCGTGGGGAAACGTTTTGTTCTATTTTTTTTCTTTGTTCGAAAATATCTATTCTGTCACATCGTATGTTCCATTTCAATGAAAAATGTTTTTTATCTCAAAACATGTCCCCTTCGATTTTTTTGAAAAAATTCTCACATAAACTTTGATGCATGTAAGAACTACAAAAAATTTCCCATCGTGGGGAAACTCTCCGTTCTATTTTTTTTCTTTATTCGAAACTATCTATTCCGTCACGTATTCTGTTCGTTTTGGTGGTTAAATTGAAATGGAACATACGATGTGACAGAACAGATATTTTCGAATAAAGAAAAAAAATAGAACGGAGAGTTTCCCCACGATGGGAAATTTTTATTAGTTCATACATGCATCAAAGTTTATTTGAGAATTTTTTCAAAAAAATCGAAGGGGACATGTTTTGAGATAAAAAACATTTTGCGTTGTAACGGAACATACGATTTGTTAGAATAGATATTTTCGAAGAAAGAAAGAAAATGGAACGAAGAGTTTCCTGTGGGAGAGGATGCACAGCGGAGGAAGGGCGTCTAAAAGAAGATGCGTCTCGCGCGTATCGTGTTGAGAAGTAAAAAGCGTTTATTGTCAAAGAACGAGGTATACACACAGGCGCGACCTTCGTGACTGACACGTGAGATCGACTGTCGCACGTCCACCGGACTATAATCCGTGGAGTGGGGATAGCCCCATAACAGAGAAGGAGCAACGTGCGTATCGCAAAGATGTGGCCGCTCCGCGTTCCAACATTTCCCCACGATCGGACAAATTTTTTAAGTTCATACATGCATCAAAGCTTCTTTCAGAATTTTTTCAAAAAAATAGGATGGGGCATTCATCTCGAAAAAATACCTTTTTCATTGAAACGGAACGAACGATTTGAGAGAATGGATATTTTCGAAAATAGAAAAAAAATAGAACGAAGAGTTTCCCCACGATGGGAATTTTTTTTTAGTTCTTACATGCATCAAAGTTTATTTGAGAATTTTTTCAAAAAAATCGAAGGGGACATGTTTTGAGATAGAAAATATTTTGTGCTTTAAATGAAAATTAAACAAAGAAAAAAATTATGTCGAAACAAATTATATTTTTTTCTTGAAAGAGCATTCAAAAACACAAATTTTGAAAAAAGAACGATCAAATTGGTCAATTTTTCGCAATGTTATGAGCATTTGAAAAAAATGAGCCCGAATTTTAAGAAAATTCATATTTTCGAAACGAATGGTCAAAAAAATCTGAAAAAAATCATGAATGCGTTTTTGATCAACCTTAAAAACATATAAAATTAAAAAAAAAATCGAAGGGGGTGAGGTCCGAAAGTGTCCGATTTGGCATGGAATGCCTCATATATAGTATTGCGCCTGCGGATAGGCTACCGATGTCTAGCGGGTTACGTACGCGTGCTCTGTTGTCGTAAGGCTGACTGACTGCCGCGGGCAATCACGGCCGCGTATTTATTTGATTGGTTTTTCGGGAACGTTCGGCTTCTCGAACGTGCCTGTTCGGTCGCTTCGAGAAGGCTCGCGTATCGTGCGGCGAACGTTCTGGGAGCGTCCGGAGTCGACGCTTACAGATCGGCTACATACTACTCAAACAAATCAAGGAAACAAAAAAATTTTTGAAGGAAAATGATAATATAATAGTAACCAGGGCTGATAAGGGCAATGTCACAGTCATATTGGAAAAAAAAGAATATAAGGAAAAAATGTACGACCAACTATTAGATAAAACAACTTATTTACAATTAAAATCCGATCCAACCTTGAAAATTCAAATCGAAGTTAACAAATTAATCAAAAAATGGGTTAAAAAGGGGTACTGCAGCGAAGAGTCCGGAAAATATCTTATGAACCACGCATCCGTCACATCAAAAATATACGGCCTACCGAAAATACACAAACTGAACACACCATTGCGCCCCATAGTTTCATGCATCAACTCCCCGACGTATAAATTATCTAAATTCATATCAAAAATCTTACAACCGACAATAGGAAAAACAGAGTACGACATAGGCAACAGTTTTCAATTTGCGAAAGAAATAAGTAAATATAATATCCCGAACAATAATAAGCTTGTATCATTCGATGTAGTATCTCTGTACACAAACTTAGAAACGGAATTAATCATAAAATGCGTAAAAAGAAGATGGTCCAAAATTAGACACAGCGCACCGATCCCTTTAATAGAATTATTAGAAGCCATCAGATTATGTCTAAATTCAACTTACTTTTCTTTCGAGGGGCAAATTTACAAACAAATATTTGGGTCACCGATGGGTTCACCAGTTTCAGCCACATTAGCAAACCTGACAATGGAATACGTCATATTAGACTTGATGAGGAAAGCACCGTACAAACCGACTTTTTTAAAAAGATATGTTGATGACATCATCCTAGAAATACCCGAAGACGAAATAGATAACATGTTATTACATTTTAACAATTACAACAAAAGATTGAAATTTACATATGAAATAGAAGAAAATAACAGCATTAGTTTCCTAGATATACTATTAGTTAACAACAACAATGGCAAAATTTCCTATAGATGGTACAAGAAACCAACGTCTTCCACACAAAACACAAAAAATAAATTTAATTTCAAATACAATAGATAGAGCACTGAAACTGACGGAACCATCGTACAGACCTGAATCGTTGCTACTAGCGGAAGAGGACTACACAACAATAATTACCCCAAAAAATTAATTAAATCACAGATAACCAACAGAACGAGGAAAAGGGAAAAGCTTCCACCACTATCCACCACTACATTACCTTATGTACAAGGCCTAGGCCCAAAATTAAAAGACACGCTGAAAAAGTATAACATACGTACGGTTTTCAAAACACCCAAAAACCTGTACAAAACTGTTTTCAGCAAGATCAAAGACAAAACGCCTAAGGAAATGACATCTAACGTGGTGTATAAAATTCCGTGTCTTTTCTGCGAGAAGAGTTACATAGGACAAACAAAGCAAAACTTAAAAAATAGAATCACGGGTCACAAAAGCAATATTAAACAAACAACGTCGTCGCATACAGCTTTAACAAAACATATCATAGATACAGATCACATATTTAACTACCAAGATACAGAAATTTTAGAGATTGAACCGAATTATTACAAAAGACTTATAAAAGAAATGATACATATTCAAAAAGAAAAAACAGTTAATTTAAAGACAGACATGTTACGGCCCACACCGCACACCCCACCTAACTTACACATATTATTATATACAGCATTGTACACATAATTATAAGCTCTAGTAATTAAGTAACATATATTAAGTAATAGGGTACTATTTATAACATAGCTAACATTGATTGAACAACACATATATTTATATCGATCCCAACCACTACAGTACACACACATATCTGCAGCCCCACCACAAGACCCTTTTATAACCATATACCGCAAGCCTGCGACTGGGCCCTTGAGGGCGCTGCCCTCTCTCCGTACCCACACCCCCACACACACAGACATCTGTTTACTTAATTGTAAGGATATTTAAGAAGCGATTGTAACCGCCAGCGGGGCATTCCATTTTTGACCGTCAACTTTGAGCATTCCTCATCTCAGTCATCAGCTCCGATCAAACCATTTTTCAAATAATTAATAAAGTATTGTGAAAGAAAACTATTACCAGTCACAAGGAGCTTCCTACCCCAAGAAAAACCCACCACGTATCCCAGGCCGTAACATAAATTGGTGGCAGCGGTACCTCGAACTTCTCCGGAGAGACTAATTCAAAATCACGGAGGAAATCTACAACAATCTGCCGAGTACGTGTGGAATCGTCGCCTGGAAGTAGGACTGACACCCAGCCACCCAGCAGCAGAACGACAACCCACGACCGGACACGGACAACAACGCATCCACAAGAAGACGCTACAGGAGAACGCCGAGTACGAGGAGCATCGTCGCCTGGAAGTAGGACTGCGAATCAGCCACCCAGCAGCCGAACGAGCCCCGACAGCAGCCGTTCCCGTGCGTCAAAAACCTAATGGATCTGCGTATTTTGTAAGTCCGAAAAGAACACACATACACAAATACACTAGAAACATACATACATTCTTTCAAACGAAAATCTTATCGTCGTTAAAAATGTCGCAAGCGGATAATATCGCAAAGAATCTATCGGAACTGTCCATATCAGAGGACAAAAGACATAACCCTGCTACTTCACACAACACTCACCAATTTTACTCAGTGAAGGAAGCAGCGGAATGTATACCCATATTCGATGGAACGAACATCCCAGCATCATCATTCATACGCGCTTGTTACTCCGCCAAAGATTTAATTAACCCATGCGACATACCATTTTTAACGAAGGTAATACGGTCAAAGATACATGGGGAAGCGGATATTAGTTTAGGTTATATAGATACAACAAATTTCGAAAATATGATAAGTGAAATTAAGCGAACATATATCCCTGCGCAAAGCCAAACAAAGTGGCAAACAGAATTAGCCTTTATAAAACAAGAAACGTGGGAAACCCCTTTACAATTCGGTCGCAGAGTAGAATCAATCCAAAACAGAGCTAAAGACACAATTAGAACCAACTACACATCCGAAATAACACTAGGGCTTATAGTTGGACTAGAACAGACCGCGCTAAATAGTTTTATATCCGGGCTAAATAGCACGGAATTAGAAAATAAAGTAGGTTACACAAATCCAAAGTCATTAAAAACAGCCATAGACAACGCGGAAACAGCGTGGGAACATATCAAAAACAGAACTATCAGATTTTCGGGAAGCGCGCATTCGTCGTACAATAAAGAATGCCACTATTGTGGGAGGTCAAGATACGATCACTACACTTGTCCGCATAAAAGAAATCCACAAACAACACACCACTCAACACAACAACCTCATTCACAAATCCATCATTATCCAGAGACACATCCCGACTCGCAATTACATGACAGACGACTTGCTCCCACTGTACCCACACAATACCCCCAACAGACATTACCGCAAGACACACAATATCAATATGATACACGCCAATATAATACGAACCGACACAACACAAACCAATATAGCACACACCAATACAACTCAAATTCTATGCGTAATAGACCAGCCCAAAGATTTTGTGCGTACTGTCGCAGAACAAATCATACAATTGAGGAACGCCATATGTTAATGAGAAGCCCAAAATTTTGTGATAAGTGTAAAATTCGTGGCCACACGACAAACGAATGTCGCACCCATCCCAGCACAAATAATAACGCGAACCCCAGACTTTGCTTGTATTGTAACACACCCGGGCATAGGATAGAAGATTGCCGAACACTCATAAGAAACCAAAAAAATTGCCAGAGATGTAATAGGCGCGGTCACACATCCGCGGAATGTCGCGTCACACAGAATCACGTAAGAACCGTCGAGACAGAAACGTTTCCTTTAAACTCGAACAATGTCTGCCATGCGAGCGCGATGGTAGACGAACAGATCAATTAGAAAGCGCAAATATATTCACTATAGACATCAACCAGGACTCACCAACCGTTTTAATAAAATCAAAAGAATTCACCCACAGAAAATCGGAATTCCTAATAGATTCAGGGGCCAAAGTAAATCTAATCAAACAAAAAGCTGTAATTGACACGTTAAACATTGATATAGGCAGTCGAATCGCAATACGAGGGATCGGTAAAGACACAAAAGAAACAATTGGCGAAACTAAAATCACTATACATGGCACGGCACATATATTTCATATTGTTCCAAATAATTTCCCAATAAGCGAAGATGGTATTTTGGGCGTACAATTCTTAAAAAAAGAACGCGCCACAATTTCATTTCTTTTCGACAACCTCATAATATCACAAGACGTAACGCTACCTTTTCACAAACAACCCGTACAAGCAGACGACAGAAACTTTGCATGCGAAACTGTATTTTTGTCTCCCGCCTTAACAAAAGACATTACGCCAGCAATCTCCTTAGAAGCAACGGAATTGGAAAATCCACACACGACATTTTTACTTGATACCGGAG
The DNA here is from genome assembly GCA_914767735.1 of Anoplius nigerrimus. Lineage (NCBI taxonomy): Eukaryota > Metazoa > Arthropoda > Insecta > Hymenoptera > Pompilidae > Anoplius > Anoplius nigerrimus. The sequence continues at coordinate 16,027,601 of OU612086.1, forward strand.
CCAAAATTAACCTTATTAAACTCAGCGCTCTTCGACCCTCAGCCGAATGCGCCCGTACGCAAATTACTCTTAGAGGCATAACAGATGAGACTGTAAAAACAATCGGGATAACAAAAATTACTATTAACGGTAACAAGCACACATTCCACATCGTTCCAACTTCTTTCCCAATCAAACAACAAGGAATTTTAGGTATTGCCGCTCTAAAAAGAGAATTAGCTGAAATATCGTTTTCAGATAATTCCTTAACATTGACTAACGGTACAACATTCCCATTCCTAAACTACGAATTATTTCTACCAGCCCGAACGGCCAAAGTTATCCCAGTTAACATAAGCAAACAGTTTAAGCATGAATATGGCATTCTCAACAAAATAGACTTAGGAAAAAATATATACGCGGGCGACGCTTTAGTTAGAAACATAAACGGCACAGCCTACACGTACGCGACACTTGAGGAAGCAGATAACTTCCCCGGGCCGCGGTCCGATAGTCTGCCGATGGAAACTGTGGGAAATGCCTACATAAATAAACAGTCCACTAGCTGTAGGACCAAAAAGATAATCAAAGAACAAACTCGAAGAATCGACAAACACGCGGATCCCTTAACAAACGGAAAACAGACCCATACCAACGATAGACCCCTTAGAAAACCAAAAACAGAACCATAAAGAGAATAAGGACTTAGACCCTTCAAAAGACGGAAAACAGACCCTAGAAAGCAATAAACACGCGAACCCTCAAAGTAACTACACCCCGTTGCACCGCGAACGCCTTACCCAATTGACAAACATACTCGACGCCGACTATTTGAACGCGGAAGAAAAGGACCACATGACTGAACTGATCGAGACATATGGCCACCTTTTCTATTTACCAGGCGACAAATTAACCGCGACGACAGTTACAAACAATAAAATCCCTACAACAGACGACATACCAATCAACGTTAAACAATACAGACACCCACAAGTACATAAGAACGAAATACAAAGACAGGTAGGAGAATTGCTGCACGGAGATATAATAAAACCCTCTTCCTCGCCATATAACTCACCCGTGTGTTTGGTTCCCAAAAAGCCGGATCCCGAAGGCAATAAACGATGGAGAATGGTAGTAGACTTCCGCAAATTAAACGAAAAAACAATAGGCGACGCGTACCCATTACCAAATATTGTTGATATATTAGATCAATTAGGAAGCGCAAAATATTTTTCAACTTTTGACCTAGCGTCTGAATTTCACCAAATTCCAATGCATTCGGATCACGCACAGAAAACGGCATTTTCCACATTAACAGGACATTACGAATACACCCGCATGCCTTTCGGTTTGGAAAACGCCCCAGCAACCTTTCAGCGATTAATGCATGTATGTATGTATGTATTCCTCTTTATTGTTCCCTTACGAGTTACAGTTTTATACTACTCTACCTTATCCTACATATCTTACTTATCCTACTTAACCTACTTATCCTGCTTAATCTATTCTTAGTCTATCGTCCCTTCCTCCGCTCTCTCTTCCCTCTCCCACGCCCTCGCCCGCTCGCACGCTCGTTCGCTCGCTCGCTCTTTTTCCGCACGCCTTACGCACTCCTTCCTCTCCTCTCTCTCTACCGCACTCTTCGAATTCTCTCCCTCTCTCTCACCCGTGACTTCTGCTTCCTCCGCATTCATTCCGCTCTCTTCCCTTTCCTCATCCACGCCTCCCTCACCTCCCCGTCGCCCCTCCCTCCGCTCTCCTTTCCTTTCTGCCCTCCTCCTCCCTTCTTCCAATTCTCTCAGCCATTTTTCTCCCTTTCCCCCCCCCCCCCAGCACCCTCCCGACCATCTCCTTCCAGACACCCCTTTCACCCCCCCCCCCCCCCCACTCCCTACATCTCTCCCATATGTGTTCCCAAGATTCCTCCTCCCTCCCGCACATCCTACACACCTTTTCTACTTCTTTGCCCCAATACCACCTGTTCGGGAATCTCCCGAAGTAATTGGGTCACCGGCCACAGGACTTCGGCGGCAGCAGCTCCTGAGCGCCCGAAGTCACATGGTGTGACGTCACGCATCTCGCCGGCTACCGGTAGCCCACGTGCGACCGGCACGTTACTTTACGTACGGTTCAAATTGCGAACGGACGTGTTTTCTAAAAGAGTTTCGTTAGCGAGTGTAATTGTGTTACTCCTGCATACTTGTGATCCACGAGATTATGTAAGTTACCAATTACCCTTTTAATCTCGAACGATAGTTCATTGCACAGAAATGCCACATAATTAATATAATTATGTGGCAGCTACATTGCGGCGCAACGTGGTTCACTTCGTGCTTCTCGATCTCTTAACCAGTCCTCTGTGCATTAATATAATCTCGTGGACTTTATTCTCAAATATACAACTCAATCTCGAAATGTCGCTAACGAAACACGCGCGATCAACGATCAAATCTCTAATGTGCTCGCTCGATAGACTATCAGACTCTCAAAAATGTACCTGAGAATAAACGACTGTTAATCATTGTGAATTTACTTGTCTCAACCCCGGCTTAACACCATCCCGGCAATTATCTCGAGATAAACCACCTAAATCTCGAACACCACCCTTTCCTGGTTCCATTTCCCATCCTCGCTCTCGCCAGCCTGCTCTTTCTGTGCCCCGACCAATCCCCGTAATCTATATACGCCGGTCTCCCCTGTTCCATCAGCACTCCATACCACTCATTATATTTTGATTCCGTTATCCTGTCTCTTCTTTCCTTCTCCTGTTCCTCTTTGTCCCTCCTCTCCAATTCTTCGTACCCTTCCTCTTTCCCCATCTCCATCCCCCTCGCCTCCCACAACTCTTTCCTTTCCTTCTCCCACCTCCCCATACTCTTATCCTTCCTTCCTCTTTCCTTCATTTCCTCCCAACACCTCCTTGTTATCGCCCCCCCCCCCCTTCCCTTCCCTCAACCTTTCCTCAAATCTCCACGCCCTCCTTCCCATCCTCACCCTTAGTTTCTCCCTCCCCATTTCCTCCCTCACCAAATAACCTGGTGTCGCCCTCTCCACCCCCATTATCCATCTCAGATATTTCTCTTGTATTGCCTCCAAGCTCTTTCTTTCCCCCCACCCCCATACCTCCACCCCATACCCCATGACCGGCCACACTAGCGCATCAAACAACCACCGTTTCCTTCCCCAATCTTTTTCCCACAACCTTTTCCCTATCCCCCATACCTCTTTCATCGCCGCTACGGCCTTTCTCCCTCTTTCTCTTATCTGCGCTTCTTGTCCTCCGTTCCTTTTTAGTACGTATCCCAGGAAATTGTACTCTTTTACCTCCTCTATCTTTTCCCACCTCCACCTCCAATCTACCTTTCTCATCCTTCCTCCTCCCTCTCTAAACCTCATAATTTTTGTCTTTTTCGTGTTTAATTGTAGTCCTTTCTCCTCCAAATATCTCTCTAGTCTCGGCAGCATTGCCCTCATCTCATCCTCTTCCTCCGCAAGTAATGCTATATCATCTGCATATGATATAACATACACTTTTCCCCCTCCCACCCTTACTCCCCCCACCTCCCCTTCTCCATGTAGCCCTCCAAGTCCGATATTAGGATATTTTCAGCGATTAATGGATCAAATACTATCCGGGTTGCAAGGGACGGAATTATTCGTTTATCTAGACGACATAGTCATTTACGCACGATCTCTCGAGGAACATAGAATCAAATTCCAAAAACTTATGCAACGATTGGAACGCGCCGGACTTACACTACAACCCGAGAAATGCCAATTCTTGCGACGCGAAGTCTGTTATCTAGGCCACATTATCTCTGAAAACGGCGTAAAACCAAATCCTAGTAAAATCCAAGCGGTCAAAGAATATCCAGCTCCAAAAAACCCTAAAGAGACAAAACAATTTTTATGATTAATAGGGTATTATCGACGTTTCATCCCAAACTTTTCGCGGATAGCACGACCACTCAATAATCTACTAAAGAAAGACACAAAATTTACCTGGAACCACGAACAACAGACAGCATTTGAAAACCTACGCGATATCCTCTGCAAAGAACCCCTATTACAATACCCAGACCCCAATAAACCTTTCGTTTTGACCACCGACGCTTCGAAATTCGCCTTAGGAGCGGTACTTAGTCAAGGTGAAATTGGTAAGGATTTACCCATCGCTTACGCGTCTCGCGTATTAAATAAAGCAGAATTAAACTATTGCGTCACAGAAAAAGAGTTATTAGCAATCGTCTTCGCAGTACAACACTTCAGACAATTTTTGTACGGCAACCAATTTACACTAGTTACGGACCACCGACCACTTGTATGGCTAATAAATGTAAATGGTCCATCGTCGCGACTGTTGCGGTGGAGATTCAAGCTAGAAGAATATAATTACAAAATAGTCTATAAACCGGGAAAAATAAATTCAAACGCAGACGCACTATCAAGAATCCCTTACGAGCCGGTCGAAGTACTCCCCATTGAAAGCAAAAGGAAAAGACAAACGACGACAGACGTAGACTCAAATATTACGCATCGGTATAATTTAAGAAAAATCGCGCGCAGAATGACGATTACGCAGGAACAAACACAAACCCCACGCCCAGTACTAATAGACCCCACTCGACATTCACGTATAAAGAGAGGAAGACAGACTTCATCGGACGCAATAACGGCCCGTACATATAACCTACGGAAACGACGGAAACGAATCCACTATTACCCACAAACGATCAGACCGAGACCCAACGAGACGGAGTCAGCAGACAAAACACGGATTAAAATCCCAAGGATAAAGTCATTTTCAACCAGTGATAGCGACTCAAATACTGACCCGCACAGAGACTTAGAAAGCGACAGCGACGACGAATTAATGGACGAAACAAACACTAACGGTCTCCAACAAACTACACCACCACAACAAAGTTCCGAACTCGACGACAACGAAATCGACGTAGGTAGAACCGCGCGTACAACAACACCATACGACAGAGAACCCAGCGACACAGACGAATCGACAACCTCCGAAGTTCTTAATCCAGAAATGGAAGAAGAACAATATCTATCTCGTGAGGACTACAATGAAAATCTTAGCGACAGACAATCCGACAACCCACTTACACGCCAAATACGGACGAAACACACACACCCTCGATACCCCACCACGGACATACCGACAGATGAAAACTACATGGAAATCGAACAAAACCCTATCACTCACACAGAAAATACGAACCTCGAATCGCCAACACCCGAAGAAACGGGAAAAACTCGATATGAAACATTCTTACAGAACTCCGAAAACATTCTAATTACACAAAACGTTACGGAAACAAAAGACACAATTTTCATGACCAACAGCGACTACGTTCATTTTGCCAACGCAGATCTAAATCATCCGGGTAGCACATACACAAAATTAGAAGCAAAAAACTTAATAAGTGACAAAACCCTCAGCGGCGAAAAAGCGAAAGTAGGCGAAATAGTAACCACGCGTGCGAAAAACAAGTATATTTTTACCCTCCTTATAAAGGAATCCACAAACGACCAGATCCCAAGCGAACTAATGTTTAACATGTTAAATAACCTAAAGGCCCTTTGTGTAAAATACGACATAAAATCAATCGCGTTGCTAATAAAAGATTTAAAACCAAGCAAATCCCAATATAGATTTTTCAAAACAATGATAAAGTACGTTTTTGCCGACTCCGATACGTTAGTGCAAATCTGTCTCGATGAAATCGTAGTACCAAACGGAGAGGATAGGTTAGACATCATTAAAGAATGCCACGAGTCTCTAACAGGGGGACATAAAGGTGTCACGAAGACATACACCAGAATCAGGGAAAAATACTTCTGGAACAATATGAAACGGGATATAGAGAAATTTATAAAAACATGCGACAGTTGCCAGCGAAAAAAAATAGTACGATCAAAAACAAAACAGCCAATGGTCATTACCGATACGCCGTCGGATGCCTTCGAGAAAGTAGCATTAGATATTGTAGGCCCCCTACCGCCGACGAAATCAGGAAACAGATACATCCTAACAATCCAGTGTAATTTAACGAAATTTTGTGAGGCATACCCTATCATGGACATGACAGGAAAAACGGTTGCTACCGTCTTTGCCAGCGAATTTATCTGCCGATACGGTGCACCAAAATCAATATTGACCGACCAAGGTACAAATTTCACTAGTTCAACCATGAAACAGTTAGCTAAATTATTCAGGATAAAACAGATAAAAACAACACCATTCCGCCCACAATCAAACGGTTCCCTCGAAAGAAGCCATCTAGTGTTAGTAGAATTTTTAAAACATTTCACCACCGCAAAAAAAAATTGGGACGAATGGGTTAGATTTGCGATGATATCATATAACACATCAGTCCACGAAGACACGAATTTTACACCCCACGAACTGGTATTCGGTATAAAGGCACGGTTACCATCCTCATTTGAAAATGCAAGGGACGCAGAATTAACGTACGAAACATTCCTCCACGACCTGATATCTCGACTCACGGAATCACGCAAACAAGCAGCTACAAACTGATTACATGCAAAACAAAAATCCAAAAAATACTATGACCGCCACACGAATATACAAACATTCTCACCGGGACAACCAGTATACCTTCTAAATGAAAAGACAACCAAACTAAGCGATAAATACTCAGGACCATACATTATTAAAGAAATTGGAGTATTTTTGACGGCGGTTTGGGACCATGTAGAAAGAGTATAGGTGTGTATCTTTCCTCGACGTTTCTGAGTAGAAGCAACATCTCAAAATTACATTTTAGCAACTACAAACACTACCGATCATACAAAAACACACTTAACAACACACTCCGAAAAATTCTCTCCACCGAAATCGCGGATTCGTTCTCTACAATATACAAACTCAAACACAAACTTTCATTCCTAACAAACCGGATTCATAACACACTCCCAAACCACATCTACGAAAAATTTTTTAACACACAAAATCTAAAGCTATAAAAGTTCAACTTAAAGATTAAGAACAAACACATCAAAAAACTCCAATTTGCAATAGCGAACAGACAACAAAGAAACAACACACAATTACACAATAGAACAACAGAAAAATGGTTTAAAAACTTATCCACAACAACCATACCAAAAGACATAGAAGCCTTTCTAGCTTTAGGCCCAAAATACAATCTACCATATAACAGAAAGAATCTTCCAAAAAACAAAATCATAGCAGAAATAGAAAACAAAATTAACACAATAGAACAACCAAAAGACAAAGAACACATCCGTAAACACACAGCACAACTCATCCAAAAACACCAGAACACCATCACAAATCACAACCACCTCACCACAATAGCCAAAAAGACACAGACGTTTCTCAAAAATCACAAAGACCTAATTGTTACACAGGCTGATAAGGGCAACGTCACGGTAGCATTAGATAAGTCGAACTACATTGAAAAAGTTAACGCATTATTAAACGACACCAACACCTACAAACCAGTAAACAAAAATCCGCTAAAACAGTCACAAAACACAATCAACCAGTTAGTCGCATCTTGGCATGGGAAAAAGTATATTACAGACTTCACATACAAAAAACTAAAAACTAACAACACCGTACTACCCAGAATGTATGCATTACCAAAAATCCACAAACCTAATTATCCGGTCCGTCCCATTGTCTCATCCATTAACTCTCCCACCTACAATCTTTCCAACCACATTCTAAACATCATCAAACCCACCATGGATCCAAATTTCTTTTCAAATGTTACCGACAGTTTCTCCTTTACCCAACATATAAAAAACACCACGATTCCCTGGACGCAACATCCCTATACACAAACATTCCATTAAACCTCATACTAGCATCTCTCCGCAAAAACAAGAACAAATTCAAGGACAGCCCACTTCCTTTAAAAGAAATAGATAAGGCCATCACCATAATAATGGACAATACTTTCTTTTCCTTTAATAACAAGTACTACAAACAGATCTTTGGCCTTCCCATGGGTTCCCCACTCGCTCCTATTCTCTCAAACTTGGTAATGCAAACACTGGAACAAAAATGCCTACTTTCCCTCCCATTCACCACTCCTTTCTACCGCAGATATGTTGACGATATCATCACGGCCATTCCGGAAAACTGCACCAATACGATACTAGACACCTTCAACAAATACCATCCAAGACTAAAATTCACAGCTGAAATCGAAGAGGAAGGCTCCATTCCTTTCCTCGACGTACTAATTATACGTGAAAATAACAGATTGATAACGGATTGGTACAGAAAGCCAACATGGTCGGGAAGATATCTCAATTTTAATTCCCACCATCCCACCTCACAGAAAACACAATTGGTACAAACCATCACAGAAAGGGCCTTAAAGATTGCCCATCCGAAATTTCATAGCAGAAACTTACGTTTAATAAAATCCACATTCCGCAATAACAATTACCCGATAAACCTAACAAACAAATTAATAACAAAAACAACATTAAAACTCCAACAAATACCCACTGACACTACTAACTCAAACAATACTAACAACCTCCCAAGACCAATAATCCTGCTTCCTTACATAAAGAATTTCAGTGAACAAGTAAGAAACATATTGAAATTTTTCAACTTTTTAGTAATATTCAAAAGCGACAACAGTATACATAAGATAATGGTGAAAACAAAAGAAAAAACTGAAAAATTAGACACACCAAACGTAGTATACTCGATCCCTTGCCAAAATTGCAACAGTATCTACATAGGGCAGACAAAAAGATATTTAAAGGACCGACTAACAGAACACAAAAGATCACAAATATCTACCTTGCACCACACGGCTTTAGTGGACCATGCGTTAAACAATAATCATGTATTCGATTTTTCTAAAGCTACAATTTTGGAAATAGAGCCTAATCTTCGAAAACGTTTAGTGTTAGAGATGCTACACATAATTCAGAATGAAAACTCAATAAACTATAGAACAGACACCGACCACCTTAGCAAATTCTATGCTAGCCTGTAAGATTTATGTTACAACACCTCTACACATAAACTAAAATTAATATTAAACAAATTAAAACACATTAAAAACAATAGATGAAGAGTCAGCTACATACGTCACGGTGACGCAAAGACACAAAAAAAAAAAACCCAAACGGTGTCTGGTTGACGTCAATAGGCTACCGACCTGCCCCAGCCATAATAATACGCGTATATACAAATCAAAACACGACCTATATAAACCCGGTGACACATTTGTAACAGGATAGACGTTTTTAATATTCGTCCTGTAAGGACTGTTCCACTATTCTCAGACACAGTCGTCAATTTGCTCTCCAGACAAACCACAAGTCAGGAGCAGAAGACAAAGTTAAAACGCATATCCTGATTAACAATTCATGTAAGTAGTAGATACACATTTCACACATGATGCACTGAAATTTTGTATGATCACAATTGTAAAACACATATATTATATTGTATGTAGTCTCTTGAAAAGGACCGCAATAAAGGTCGAAACGTCGAGGAAAGATACACACCTATATTTTTTCTACATGGTCCCAAACCGCCGTCAAAAATACTCCAACATCATGAATAACCACGGACCAAGAAAAAACCCTCATTATTAAAGAAATCCTCAATAGCACAAATGTAGTGATATACCTGACCCCCACAAAAACAAAAACAGTCCATTGTAACAAGCTAAAAGTCGCGCATGTTCCAGACTCGGACTAATCATCATTACATCGGGTCAGCGACACTCCTTACAACCATTTGAGATAACCAAAATGCAGTACAACTCCGGAATATATTTTGAACGACTGGACAATATACGAGTTTACGACAACCAATGGAGACTGATTACGTATATCGACATGGTATCATTATTTACAAGAACAAACGATATGATCAAATATCTAGATACCATTTGGGACAGATGCAACGCAGGGAAACACGACTGTTTCGTCGAAACCCAGATCCGCTTCCTATCAAATAGAATCCACACAATATCGGAATAACAAACGCAAATCGCAAACTTAATAGGACACACAGACTTGAAAACAAACAAAGAAGTCATACACGACCTAGTGCACCGCCAGCGTCGTGCCCCTTTTGACTTCATCGGCAAAATATCAAAAATCTTATTTGGTACCCTAGACGACGAAGACGCGACATACTACAATGACCAAATCGACAAAGTCTACAATGATACACAACACATTGCAAAATTAATAGACGAACAGACGAATATAGTAAAATCAACACTAAACAGGACGCAAAAACAATTCACGGAAATTAAAGAGTTATTGTTCCGCATTTCATTGACGACAGGTAAAACCGAATTAAACGCGCACATAACGGCATTAATAGTAGATCTCGACCGATATTTGAACGAATTCGAGCTAGATTTAAATACAATAATCGACGCCATATTCTTTGCTAAACAAGGCATGATACATTCAAAAATGTTGTCTTCGACACAACTAGCAGATAGTGTAAGGAAAATACAAACATTAAACCCAAGCGTAATTTTCCCGACACCCTTAGAAGTAAGTTATATGGAGGAACTAATCAGACTATCAAAACTCAAAATAGCGTACGTAGGAAATAAGTTAATCTACGTCTTAGAAATACCATTGTTAGCGAACGATGTATTTACACTATATAAGTTAATTCCTGTACCGACACTCCAAGACGCAAGCTCACAAAAATACGCTTATATCGTACCTAAGACAAGTTACCTAGCTATAACGAGGGACCGACTATCATACATGCTGCTAACGGAAAACGAATTCGAACATTGTATCGCAAGCATGGGTTGCTACATTTGCAAGAGATCAAGACCTTTGTTTCACGTGGCAAACAGCAAAACCTGCGCAGTATCGCTTCTTTTAAATTCAAAACCAAATTTAGCAACATGCGATATCAGAGTGCTATCATTGTTTACACCCTTCTGGACACAACTCGCTACACCGAACACTTGGATATTCTCACAACCATCAACCGAATCCCTTTTTATAAATTGCCCGAATGAGGATACCATAAAGATCGAAATTAATTCAACTGGCACTATATCTATTCGACCTAAATGCACAGGCGTTTCCAATACAGTGACACTTACAACAACAACAATGTTCCAAACCACTATGAATAATGAATACGTACCACTGTTAAACTTAAACATAACAAACATACACGAAAATTATAAATCTATAAATCTATCCGAGATACAACTACCCATCACACATTCCGAGACACATCTAGATGTTACGGATTTGTCCCTCACGGGAGTTAAATTAGACGAAATCGCGCGGCAGGCAAACGAGATCGCAAAACACAAGAGAACCGAAAACCATATCACCACGATCTATACGACCTTTCACTACTTCGGATACATGATCACATGTACGGGTGTACTCCTTATCCTTTATAAATGCGCAATTCCACAGAAAATTTATAAAACAGTAGCATGCCACCGAAAGAAACCCGCACGACTCATTGTAACTCGGGATAATAACCCAAGGTTAATACCAGCTTCATGCATAGCAAGCACGTCAACCGCCATGAAAAGTGACACTGTGATAGTCGACCCACCAAATAATAAGGCATATTTCGCTACCACATACTAACGTAACCTTAAGTAACGCACATGTATCTATAGAATAAGTCCTATATCATAATAAATACGCCATAAATCAATAGAAAAGATGTACACCCGTTCGGGGCCTACATCTTTCTTCTCAAGGGGGGGCGTGTTACGGCCCACACCCCACCTAACTTACACATATTATTATATACAGCATTGTACACATAATTATAAGCTCTAGTAATTAAGTAACATATATTAAGTAACAGGGTACTATGTATAACATAGCTAACATTGATTGAACAACACATATATTTATATCGATCGCAACCACTACAGTACACACACATACCTGCAGCCCCACCACAAGACCCTTTTATAAGCATATACCGCAAGCCTGCGACTGGGCCCTTGAGGGCGCTGCCCTCTCTCCGTACCCACACCCCCACACACACAGACATCTGTTTACTTAGTTGTAAGGATATTTAAGAAGCGATTGTAACCGCCAGCGGGGCATTCCATTTTTGACCGTCAACTTTGAGCATTCCTCATCTCAGTCATCAGCTCCGATCAAACCATTTATCAAATAATTAATAAAGTATTGTGAAAGAAAACTATTACCAGTCATAAGGAGCTTCCTACCCCAAGAAAAACCCACCACGTATCCCAGGCCGTAACAGACACTAACAATTTAAGTAATATATATCTTCCCCTAATTAGCAATGATTCAATAATAGACATAGACTCAGACAACACGATCACAAATTAAATTGCAATAGAATACTAGTTGAAAATAGACATAGTCCCACCCATCAAACACACACACATATCATCCAGGAGTGGCGGTTAGACGCTTTATGCTACCACCTCCCGATAATGCTTGCATTCATCGAGAGGTGATAGCACACTCTGAAATTCACATCATCACACATAGTAGCGTAAGACGAAGTGGCGGTATGACGCTTCATACTACCACCTCCCGACATTGAGAATCAATCGTCGAGGGGTGATAGTACACTTCGGGAGTGTAAAAAATTCCAAAATTCCTTTTACATTAACTTAGAATCACGTTCGGAATAACGCGCAACGCATATATAGTAGGGACTGACTGAGACGGTTTCATACCTACAGCCCACCGATTTTAATAAGAATCAAAAACGGAGGGTTATGGGTACAGCCCTGAACGTACTTAGACGTAAGTAACACACACACACACACACACACACACATGCGCGCGCGCGCACACGCCCACGCACGCCCACGCACGCACGCACACGCACACGCACACGCACACACACGCACGCACGCACGCACGCACGCACGCACGCACACACGCACGCACGCACGCACACACGCACACACGCACACACAGTAAGTTAAAAACATAATGCATTATAATAGCGTACTAAGTAATATAGTTTGTTAATTTATTATGATGTACACACAGGCTCCTGAGGAGGATGCCCTAGTTGGCATTGAAACACGTAGAGAGAAGAAGTAATATAATTAAATATCATATTACACCTCAACCTTTGAAAAAAATGGGCTCTCATTCAAATTAAAAGTAAATCCATAAGGTTGTGATAGAAACCATTAGAATAAATGATAACGTTCCAGAAAGTTTATGGACTGAACGTAAGCCAAGTGTAAAACACTTGCGATGCTATGGGTGCTTGGCTTACGCACATGTACCAAAACAAAGTAACCATAAATTAGGTTCGAGAGCAAAAGAATGTATATTAGTAGGTTATTCGAATCAGACAAAGGGATATAGGTTATGGGATCCGGTCAAGGGCGACATTATACATACAAAACATGCCAGATTTGAAGAAGGCATAAGCGGATACGAGTATATATGAGGCATTCCATGCCAAATCGGACACTTTCGGACCTCACCCCCTTCGATTTTTTTTTAAATTTTTTATGTTTTTAAGACTGATGAAATACGCGTTCAAGAATTTTTTCAGATTTTTTTGACCATCCGTTTCGATAATATGAATTTTCTTAAAATTCGGGCTCATTTTTTTCAAATGCTCATAACTTTGCGAAATATAGACCAATTTGATCGTTCTTTTTTTCAAAATTTGTGTTTTTGAATGCTCTTTCAAGAAAAAAATATAATTTTTTTCGACATAATTTTTTTCTTTGTTTAATTTTTATTTCACGGACAAAATATTTTCTATCTCGAAACACGTCACCTTCGATTTTTTTGAAAAAATTCTCAAATAAACTTTGATGTATGTAAGAACTATAAAAAAATTTCCATCGTGGGGAAACTCTTCGTTCTATCTTTTTTATTTTTTTGAAAATATCCATTCTCTCAAATCGTTTGTTCCGTTTCAATGAAAAATGTTTTTTTCCGAGATGTATGCCCCGTCCGATTTTTTTGAAAAAATTCTCAAAAATACTAGGATGGATATAAGAACTTTTAAAATTTGTCCGATCGTGGGGAAACGTTTCGTTCTATTTTTTTTCTTTATTCGAAAATATCTATTCTGTCACATGGTATATTCCATTTCAATGGAAAATGTTTTGTATCTCGAAACACGTCACCTTCGATTTTTTTGAAAAAATTCTCAAATAAACTTTGATGCATGTAAGAACTATGAAAAAATTTCCATCGTGGGGAAACTCTTCGTTCTATTTTTTTTCTTTTTTCGAAAATAACCATTCTCTCAAATCGTTTGTTCCGTTTCAATGAAAAATGTTTTTTTTCGAGATGTATGCCCCGTCCGATTTTTTGGAAAAAATTCTCAACGAAGCTTTGATGTATGTAAGAACTTAAAAAATTTGTCCAACCGTCGGGAAACTCTTCGTTCCATTTTTTTTCTTTATTTGAAAATATCTATTCTAACAAATCGTATGTTCCGTTACAACGGAAAATGTTTTTTATCTCAAAACATGTCCCCTTCGATTCTTTTGAAAAAATTCTCAAATAAACTTTGATGCATGTAAGAACTAAAAAAAAATTCCCATCTTGGGGAAACTCTCCGTTCTATTTTTTTTCTTTATTCGAAAATATCTATTCTGACAAATCGTATGTCCCATTTCAATTTACTTACCAAAACGAACAGAATCCGTGACAGAATAGATAGTTTCGAATAATGAAAAAAAATAGGACGGAGAGTTTCCCCACGATGGGAATTTTTTTTTTGTTCTTACATGCATCAAAGTTTATTTGAGAATTTTTTCAAAAGAATCGAAGGGGACATGTTTTGAGATAAAAAACATTTTCCGTTGTAACGGAACATACGATTTGTTAGAATAGATATTTTCAAATAAAGAAAAAAAATGGAACGAAGAGTTTCCCGACGATCGGACAAATTTTTTAAGTTCTTACATGCATCAAAGCTTCTTTGAGAATTTTTTCCAAAAAATCGGACGGGGCATACATCTCGAAAAAAAAACATTTTTCATTGAAACGGAACAAACGATTTGAGAGAATGGTTATTTTCGAAAAAAGAAAAAAAATAGAACGAAGAGTTTCCCCACGATGGAAATTTTTTCATAGTTCTTACATGCATCAAAGTTTATTTGAGAATTTTTTCAAAAAAATCGAAGGTGACGTGTTTCGAGATACAAAACATTTTCCATTGAAATGGAATATACCATGTGACAGAATAGATATTTTCGAATAAAGAAAAAAAATAGAACGAAACGTTTCCCCACGATCGGACAAATTTTAAAAGTTCTTATATCCATCCAAGTATTTTTGAGAATTTTTTCAAAAAAATCGGACGGGGCATACATCTCGAAAAAAAACATTTTTCATTGAAACGGAACAAACGATTTGAGAGAATGGATATTTTGAAAAAAAGAAAAAAGATAGAACGAAGAGTTTCTCCACGATGGAAATTTTTTTATAGTTCTTACATACATCAAAGTTTATTTGAGAATTTTTTCAAAAAAATCGAAGATGACATGTTTCGAGATAGAAAATATTTTGTCCTTGAAATAAAAATGAAACATAGAAAAAAATTATGTCGAAAAAAATTATATTTTTTTCTTGAAAGAGCATTCAAAAACACAAATTTTGAAAAAAAGAACGATCAAATTGGTCCATATTTCGCAAAGTTATGAGCATTTGAAAAAAATGAGCCCGAATTTTAAGAAAATTCATATTTTCGAAACGGATGGTCAAAAAAATCTGAAAAAATTCTTGAATGCGTATTTCATCAGTCTTAAAAACATAAAAAATTTAAAAAAAAATCGAAGGGGGTGAGGTCCGAAAGTGTCCGATTTGGCATGGAATGCCTCATATATAATAACAAAACATGTGCAATACCAATTTTGAATCAAGAAAGTAGTATAGATGTAGACATAGATAGTGAAGAAAGAGAGGTAGAAGGGCAAGCAGATGAAGTGAATGAGCGCCCTGAAACGAGGAGTACAAGATCGAAAAATTCTTGAACCGCAAATAGTGAGGGAATAGAAAGTGCCGAAACTTCACAAAGCAAAAAGGTTGTAAGGAACCCTTGGGGATGTAAGGGCAAGCCCAAAGACATAGAACTCAATTTATCCGAAATCGTAGAGTCTATCACGTATGAACAGGCTATATCGTCACCACAATCGACGGAATGGAAGAACGCGATGGAAGAAGAATTGCGTAGTCTAGAAAGTAGGGAAACTTGGGATATTGTGGATAAGAATGAAAACATGAAATGCATCGGCAGTAAATGGGAATACAAGGTTAAAACAGATACGAATGGTAAAGTAGTTAGATTTAAAAGGAGACTGGTAGCTCAGGGATATAATCAGCAAAGGGACATAGATTACTTTAGCACGTATGCGCCAGTCGCAAACATCTCAACTGTAAGACTGTTATTAGCATTAGCAACAAATGAAAATTGGTCAGTACACCATATGGATGTTAAATGCGCGTATCTATATGGCGAACTCAAAGAAGATATTTATATGATACTTCCGCCGGGATTTAATGAAACTGAGAACAAGGTAGCCATGTTAAAGAGACCGATATAAGGAATAAAACAATCGGGTCGGAATTGGAACGAAGAAATTGATATGTTCCTAATAACGAACGGTTTCAAACGACTGAAAGCCCACAACTGTGTATATATATATGATAGAGTAGTTTTAACCATTTATGTAGATGATATAATATTATGTAGTGATAATAAGTATAAGTTGCAAAAGGTTAAGTTATTGTTGAAATCAAAATACGACATAAGAGATTTAGGACCAGTATCTTATCTATTAGGGATAAACATAGAGCATTCTGAAGGCACCATGAAATTATCACAAGAGTGATACATACAGACACTATTGAACGAGTACGGTATGAGTGAATGTAAAACGGTTAAAACACCTGTAGAATTAGGCATAAGATTGTCAAAGAATGATTGTCCTTCAAACGAGACTGATAGGGAAGAAATTAAAAACGTACCATAGAGGCAATTGGTAGGATTACTCATGTACATTGCGTTGGCTACGAGGCCAGATATTGCGTACGGCGTATCGAAGCTATCACAATTTTTGTCAAATCCGGGTAAGGTGCATTGGATGCAAGCGAAACGGATGTTAAGGTACTTAGCCGCAACGAGCGGGAAAAGACTGACATATAAACAGAGCTCAAATGACGTAGAAATATTTACGGATGCGGACTGGGGAGCAGACGTGGACGATAGACACTCCTATAGTGGTATGGCAGTATTCATAGGAGATAATCTTGTCGCTTGGAGATCCAGCAAACAGAAGTGTATATCAACATCAACGATGGAGGCCGAATATGTTGCTTTACAAAATTCCGTGAAAGAGGCGATGTGGATGAGCATGTTATTCGAGGAACTGCGTGAAATGTTTAATGATAATAATGTGCCACGTCAGCCATACACTGTTAGATGCGACAATAGGTCAGCGATAGATTTCACAGTAAATCGAATAGAAAGATCGAAGTCAAAGCACATAGACATAGCTTACCATATTACCCGTGAAAAGTGCGAGGAAGGAATTATAAAATTGAAGTATGTACCATCTGGCGAGAATGTAGCGGATATATTTACAAAGGCGTTACCCCATAATGTATTATCTGTACATGTTGAAAAACTGAGACTCTGTTAAAGAAATATATATTTTTGTTTATATATCTATGTAAGTGTGCGACAATAGTGGGGGGGTTGTTGGATGATTGCCGCACACGTGCGCATATGTGTTGCCAGGCGAGCGGTGAAGCGAGCATACCGGTCACGTGGTCAAACCGTGCCGGCTTTTGTCTTGGCGGCGTCAGTCCGTTGGCAACTGTGTAACGCGCCACATTAAAGTACGACAATCTGTTCTAATAAAGTCTTTCTTGCAAATATACCCCCCAACATTTATGTATCACAACATTTTTTACACTTGTTCACTAGACCGTTTTCTAGTATGTGACAAAAAATAAAAATATTTTGTGCTATATTTTCGCGTTTATGAAATTTTTAAGAATAGTATTCATCTGGCGAGCGCTCATGGTGACCAGACCCCTTAAGTTTAGTGAAGGTTTCGTTGTTGCCTCGCGATGCGTATCTGGAAGAATTGTCGGAAGATAACTTTATAGGATTAAATTCGTCCCCGCTTACCATTCTGGGCAGATTCGAAACGCATGCTAGAATAGCGGACCTCCCATTAGATTTCCTATTTTTTGTTGTTCCGGATGGTAAAGGTAAGATAACCGGTCCTCCGCACCGATTTGCATGAAACTTTGCAGGAACATCAAATTTTGCACGAAAATAAGATCTGTAAAAGCAAAAAAGCGCGCTCTCGTCTAATTAAAAAGTTATTAAGCGTTAAAGTTTATTATAAAACCTGCCTTACCGGCAGCGCGAACGCTATCTGCGCATGCGCACTGATGTCTGCGCATGCGCACGGACAAGTTTGCAGGTAGAGTGCGCGTATTTGAAATGAAATAACATTGAATTGGCGAAGGCTAGGTGTGGGCAAGGCTTCCCTTCCATAATATTTAAGGGTTTTCAATCAAAAAATGGGTTGAGAGTTGGTTTAGGTCTATATTTCTTTCAGCCAAATCTCACTTTTCGTTTTATTTCAATGGCTAGGTGTGGGCAAGGCTTCCCTTTCATAATATTTAAGGGTTTTCAATCAAAAAATGGTTTGAGAGTTGGTTTAGGTCTAGATTTCTTTCAGCCAAATCTTACTTTTTGTTTTATTTCTATGGCTAGGTGTGGGCTAGGCTTCCTTTTTGTAGTGCTTTTGTCGATAGAAATGATGTTGCTGCACTTTTGCTATTAAAATATAACCCGAACCTACTCTCAAACCATTGTTTAATTGAAAACTCTTAAACATTATGAAAGGGAAGCCTTGCCCACACCTAGCCATAGAAATAAAACGAAAAGTAAGATTTGGCTGAAAGAAATCTAGACCTAAACCAACTCTCAAACCATTTTTTTATTGAAAACCCTTAAATATTATGAAAGGGAAGCCTTGCCCACACCTAGCCATTGAAATAAAACGAAAAGTGAGATTTGGCTGAAAGAAATATAGAGCTAAACCAACTCTCAAACCATTTTTTGATTAAAAACCCTTAAATATTATGAAAGGGAAGCCTTGCCCACACCTAGCCATTGAAATAAAACGAAAAGTGAGATTTGGCTGAAAGAAATATAGACCTAAACAAACTCTCAAACCATTTTTTGATTGAAAACCCTTAAATATTATGAAAGGGAAGCCTTGCCCACACCTAGCCATTGAAATAAAACGAAAAGTGAGATTTGGCTGAAAGAAATATAGACCTAAACCAACTCTCAACCCATTTTTTGATTGAAAACCCTTAAATATTATGGAAGGGAAGCCTTGCCCACACCTAGCCATTGAAATAAAACGAAAAGTAAGATTTGGCTGAAAGAAATATAGACCTAAACAAACTCTCAAACCATTTTTTGATTGAAAACCCTTAAATATTATGAAAGGGAAGCCTTGCCCACACCTAGCCATTGAAATAAAACGAAAAGTGAGATTTGGCTGAAAGAAATATAGACCTAAACCAACTCTCAACCCATTTTTTGATTGAAAACCCTTAAATATTATGGAAGGGAAGCCTTGCCCACACCTAGCCTTCGCCAATTCAATGTTATTTCATTTCAAATACGCGCACTCTACCTGCAAACTTGTCCGTGCGCATGCGCAGACATCAGTGCGCATGCGCAGATAGCGTTCACGCTGCCGGTAAGGCAGGTTTGTTAACAAACTTTAACGCTTAATAACTTTTTAATTAGACGAGAGCGCGCTTTTTTGCTTTTACAGATCTTATTTTTATGCAAAAATTGACCATTACACGAAGTTTCATGCAAATCGGTGCGGAGGACCGGTTATCTTACCTTTACCTTCCGGATTCTACAATGCAGTACGACGTTATACTTGGCCGCAATTTTATTAGATTACCTTTTGTAAAAATCCAGCTACACCCAACATTCCGTATTGAAATGATCGAGCCACGTGAGTAGGAAAGTCATGAATTTTACCGGCAGATTATGCAAATAGATTACGTCAACGAACCCGAAAGTCTTAGAGAGAAAATCGTCGTAAACCCGGATTTTGATCGTAGTCTCGCTAATAGCATCCAAGATATCGTCGAGAAGAATAGTTTCGAGCACTCTCAGGAAGATATTGTTCAAAAGGACGTTCAGTTAACGATTACATTGAAAACCGAGCGACCAATATGTTTCCGTCCGCGACGATTAGCCTTTTCAGACAAGGAAAAACTTAGGATTATTCTGGACGACCTACAGGCAAGAAACATAATTCGCTTACGCAAGCCCAATTGTGTTAGTCCGGAAAAAGAATAATGAGATTCGTGTATGTGTAGATTTTCGGGAGTTAAATAAAATCACGGTGAAAGAACATTTTCCGGCCCCTCTTATTGACGATTGTCTCGATCAGTTACGAGGAAAGAAGTATTTCACGAAGTTAGATTTGAAGAACGGTTTTCATCACGTTCGAGTTTCCGAATCATCGATTAAATATACCTCATTTGTTACACCCCTTGGACAATATGAATATTTAAGAATGCCGTTTGGTTTTGCCAATGCGCCCCGTGTATTCCAACGTTATATTAATACAATCTTTGCTGATTTAGTCAGTGCTAACAAAGTTTTGTTATATTTAGACGATATTTTAATCGCCACGACGTACGTTGAGGAACACCTTGAAATTCTGAAAGAGGTTGTTCGTTTGGCTAGGGTGCACCAATTGGAATATCGGTTAGACAAGTGTTCGTTTTTGTTTCAAAGAATTTCGTATTTTGGGTATTCGATTGACGAGTTTGGGATTTACCCGGGAAAGGATGGCGTAGAGTCGGTGTTAAATTACCCTACTCCGCGAACAATAAAGGAGGTACAACGGTTTGTCGGATTAGCAAGCTACTTTCGCCGCTTCATATCCAATTTTTCGGTACTAGCCAAACCGCTGTATGATTTATTACGGAAGGGTGCCGTGTTTAGGTTTGACCGCGAGCACCACGAATCTTTTGCCGCCTTAAAAAAGAGATTAGCGAGCGAACTGTTATTAGCAATATATTCGCCCGGTTTAAAGACGGAATTACATTGCGATGCGAGTTCGAATGGTTTTTGGGCTGTCTTAATGCAGAAGCAGGAAAACGGATTCTTTCGGCCAGTATTTTATTACAGCAGACGGACGACCTTGGCAGAAGCGAAGTATGCCAGTTTCGAATTAGAATGTTTAGCTGCGATTCATGCCATAAAACGTTTACATATCCATTTATACGGTATCCATTTTAAAATTGTTACCGACTGCGACAACTTTCGACTAACCTTAGCGAAACAAACAGTAAATCAGTATTCAGCGATGGGCCATATTTTTGCAAAATTACGATTACGAAATAGAACACCGATCCGGGTCAAAAATGCAACATGTCGATGCGTTGAGCCGCGATCACAGAATTCTTATCTTAAAACCGAATAACTTCGAATCAATATTAGCGATTAAGCAGACACAAGATCTGAAAATTAAAGAGCTAAGGGAACGCTTGGAAAAGGGTGAAGACAAAAATCTCACGAATTGCGGGACGTTTTAGTTTACAAGAAGTTAGGCAACGATAAGTTGTTGTTTTATGTTCCCGAAAGTATGGAGTATAATGTAATTCGGAATTGCCACGATGAGTTGGGTCATTTGGGCGTCGAGAAAGTAATAGAGAATATTCGTCAAGTTTATTGGTTTCCACAGCTGAGAGAGAAAGTTCGTAATTATATTAGTAATTGTTTAAAGTGTATCGAATTCTCACCACATAGTGGCAAATTCGAGAACTATCTTCATAGTTTAGAAAAAGACAACCGTCCGTTTCAGACCATACATATAGATCATCTCGGACCATTAGAGAAAAGCAACAGTATGCAACACATATTATCCGTCGTAGATGCCTCCACAAAATTTATTAAGTTATATCTTTGTAAATCCACAACTAGCGCCGAAAGTATTAAACATTTCAAACAATATTTTAGAGATTATAGCCGACCGTCTAATTAGTGACCGCGGAACTTGTTTCACTTCATCGATGTTTAAAGAGTTTCTAGCCGATAAGAAGGTACTTTTTGATAGCCACCGCTACTCCACGACAAAGTACAATACCGGAGATTACGTCATGATCGCAAACAACGACGCCACACCGGGTGTGAACAAAAAGCTGATACCGAAGTTTAAGGGGCCATATGCGATTGCGCAGGGGCATTAGAAGCGCCGGAACGGTAATATTCTGGGGCATCGCGCCCCTGTACGCCACCGATGGGAGCGCGCGCGGACGGGCGGGGGCCCGGCCGCCGTTATGGCGCTCCCCAGAGGAGATGGAAGGATGTGGTGCCCCCACCCTTCCGCCCAGTTGCCCGATGATGGGGGGCCATCAAGCAGGCCCCCTCGGGAATGGACGGCGCAGGCCGCATGGCGGGGGCGGGCACCAGTTGCGTTCTCATGAGTTCCTGGTGTCCGCCCGAATACGCCTGAAGGGGCACCCCGGAGGTTTAGTCAGTAGGAGCTGACATACCCCCCGGTCCCGCCACCGTGGGATGGGGGGAATCCAATGCAGGATTTCCCCGGGTTAAAAAAAAGGGGGAGGGGGCCATATGCGATTTCGAAAGTGCTTGACAATGATCGGTACGTGGTTAAAGACATTGAAGGATTTCAGTTAACCCGTGTCCCATTTAGTGGTGTGGTGGGCCCAGATCAGATGCGACCCTGGGTTCAGGACAAATGATGTCTACACATAGTTTGTGTTGTGACATTTGTGTGCAGTGCTTATTTTAAGACTTTAGATTTGTTTTGTATTTTAGATTTGTTATTAGTTTTAGTCCGTATACTTGTGTAACCGTTATTTGTAAGTTACATATAGGAATACTTCTAGGACAGTAAGTTAGCGAAGCGTTTTATAGAAAATATATATTTATGTATTTTGTTGATGACGTGACCAAGGACGGTCACTTATGTCAGGGTTGGCCGAACTGTAGGCGATAGTGTTTTGTCGCCTGAGTGATAGTCATTTGTATTAGGACGCATGGGACTCCGCTGCGTTCGGGCCCATGGACGACAATCAGTTTGGTCACGGCGTTCGACGACGACACTAATAAAGTCTCTTTGGAAAATTGGAAATATTTTTTTGGTTAGACTCCTGAAATAGTCTTTGGAATTTTGGACGCCCTCCTTAGGTGGGATTTTATAATTAGACTTGGATATTAGATTTCGATTTAGAAAAATCCCCCAATATAGTGAATTCATTTTCAATCGCGATTTTAGGATTTCAAGTGTGAGCCGGAAGGAATCGGATACTTCGCCTTTCCGTCGCGTTCTCGATCGCAACAAAAGTTAATCCTTTAATCCGTGGTTGCGGATCGCGCTCGGAGACACACCTGATCCTTTTGTCGCTTTTTCCACCGCGGTTTCATTCTTCGGTTCTTGCTTAAATTTTATTAACGGCCTCCTTGCTGTAAATAGCGTCAGTGTACTTATTCTGAGCCAGGGTGGCTCCGGCAAACCCCAGGCCACTCTTAGGAAAGCATCTGCAATCAGGAAGATGCCGAAACCATCCGGTCTCCGATTAACGGCAGCTAACAAGGGGAGGACCAGAAGTGTGGGTCGCCGATTTTGATAAAACTTTGCACAGACCTTCTGTAGCCGAAAATATTGGACACATGTTTTGCCAAAAGTGGCACTTCACCCCCATTTTCGAAAAATTTGAGGTCAAAAATCAAAATTTTTCGATCGACCTGGAATCTTAGATACACGTTTAGAATTGAAAACTATGCAGGGTGGTTTCGATCCGATGGTACAACCGAGAAGGAGGTGAATCTACATGCAAAAATGAGTAAAACAGGACGTATGAAAATTTTTTTTTAAACGCTCCGTTTTCGAGAAAAACGACTTTGAATTTTCGCAACGTGCAAGCGCACCCGAGCGCGGCGCGATATACCGGGTGCGCTGTAGGAATCTTGGTCGCGGCACGATGGCTTATCTCATTGCGTGGCATCGAAGTATACGCGACAGTGGGACCGCAGCGGCCTATCGTGACGTCATAGTTGCCCGACCGTACTCGCAGACGACGCAAAGTGATAGATATAGATACACAATGCCGTGCTTCAAGGCGCTTGCACCTGACAAAAATTCAAAGTCGATTTTCTCGAAAACGAAGCGTTTAAAAAAAAATTGTACACGTTCTGTTTTATTTATTTTTGCATTAGATTCACCTCTTTTTCGGTTGTACCATCGGATCGAAACCACCCTGTATAATACGTACTAATTTATTTTGCAAAATATGAATGTTTATAAAATGATATACATGTTTATGTACCCTGTAGTTTACATGGTTTGCATCGAAGTGTGTTAGCCGAGTTAGTAAAGCGTCTGACTACAAGTCTCATGGTGGAGAGTTTGAATCCTAGTAGTTTTGCCGTTTTGCACGTATATTTTTTTTTTTTTGCTTTTTTATATGTGTTTTTGTCTTTTTTTTTACTTGCATGCATAAAATTATAATTATATATCATTTATTTAATAATATTAATTTCATATTCACTACTGGGTTAGTTTGGAAGTATGAGTAAATTCCAAGTTCGGTAAGAACAAATGTAGGGAAAAACCCGTATTCTCCGCATGAATGCTGTGCATTACTTTGCGAAAATTCTTCGCAAAAAAATATTATTGATAATACAGTCAGCCCGATCATTTCTGTTCGTGCACAATTGATAGCCAGTGAGATCTACAGTCCTTTTGTGGACCATGACAGCGAATTTCGGTTTGTTGATACTGACGAGTTACAACAGGAAGGCGATGCCGTGAGTGATTTGGCTGAACAAATTGCCAACGAATTCAATACCTCGTGCAGTACTTACTGATTCGTATTCATCATTAACATTACCACCCGCTAAAAAGGGGAAAAACACAGCACGCCTTGTTGACAGAAAAAATTAAAACGGTAGCGCTTGCAAGGCTTCACCCCGGATGGGGCTTGAAAACATTATAGAAGAAACGAGGATTCCACCTTAACCCTTTCGGTCATAGTGTCGTCAATTGACGACATGACATTTTACCCCCTGCCGTTCCTAAGTTTTTAAAAAATACCGCAATTTAATTGTCTGGGTCTAATTGTTGAACATTTCTAAGGGTATTTTCATTGGCAACATTGTTATTTGACGCACGTAAACAAAAATATATCCTCAACTAGTTGATCGTCCTCGGCAGTTTCAGTAACGTGCGAAACACGGCCAAGTTGATCGATTTTTCGATTTTCAATAGGTGAATAAATAATCGATACCAAATGCTGTAACTTATCACAGTTATAAATAAGGGTCCGCTGTATACGTTCAACGTGTAAAATTATCGAATTTTTCAATAGCAACGTTCTGAGGATTTTTCGAAATCTCGTGTCGTCATTTTTCAACATGTGATTACACGTGATGGGGGGAGAGTAGAATTATGCCGATGATGCCAAATGGTTAAAAAAGGGCTAAATATTTAATAAACAAGAAATGAGATTTTAAGATCAAAGGACAATAATTCGTGACCGAAAGGGTTAAAAGAAAGGACCAAATTTCCCGTTGGGAAAAAGAAATTGCTAATGTGTGTGGATTGTAAAGTGGACTGTTTGGCCCACGGGTCACGCAGCAAATTGATAAACTTTCGGAAAGTATGAAAAATGTTTACCCACATGCACAAAATCAGGAAAACTAACAAAAGAGAGGTACATCGAATTTTTAATGCATGTTTTAAAACCGTATGTTGAAAAACGTAAGTGTGGCGACCCTACTCCGCCACTAGATGTCGCACGAACATCACTCCGCGATTATCTTTCCCGCTAGTGCTCGATCGTTCTTCGATCAGTACATATACGAGCCTAGCGGGACGCCCTAACACCAGGCAGCAGCGTCTACGGCAGGATCCGTTGGCATAACCCTACTGAAGAGTCCGCCGACGGATCCAGGACGAAACGCAGATTCCTCATTGGTGACCCCGACGTTCTAGACGGAGAGCTGGCTACATCGTTAGCAACATACCTCGGTGCAAGCAAAATTTTACATGGAACAGGTTCAATTGTTGCCGGCAAAGCGACAGCCCGATTGTCAGAAGGCGCACTGGAAGCTAAATGCGTGGGCGGGCGATTAAACGTGTAAATTTCCCGAAAAAAAAAAACTGTCGATGTGCAACGCTGAAAATTTGCACAGGTGTTGAAGAGCATTAGGAAAAGCAGGGAAAAAAATGTCAGAAGCGCAAGCGGAAGTTAAAGGGTTGTCAGAAGATGCCAAAGTTGCGAAAAATCTCGGAAAAATTACATATCAAGGAAAACTTCTGACAATTTACAATTGTATTATTTACCTATAGAATAGAGTACTTGCAAATTGTCAGAAGCCAAAGTGGAAGAGATAATGAGAAATTCGAGGGCAAAGTGCAAGAGCGTCTTTTCGCGCGCGGCGCGGCGCGCGGCGGACCGATCGCTTTTCTCTTGATTTTCATATTGTACATATTTCAGTGCATTTCTGACAATTAATATGAATATTTATAGGGGATTAAAGATACTATTGTTCGTTCGAATGTCCAAACATCATTTTAAAATATTACAATGTACAATTAAATTATTTTAGAAGAACTTTACTATTGGAAATTAAAGATAATTACAAAAAATTATTACTATTGACCAGAAAAGAAAAAGCACTTAGACTGAAAATTAACAACATTTTGCCAAATAGTATCACTTTCAAATTTTTCCACACACAGCATAAGAGATTTCAATATATCAATTTCACACAAAATAAGAGACTTCAAAACAAAATTCGTAACCTACAAAGTATTCCGGAGAACCAACCAATTCATATCCCTGTTTCTGAGCAATGGATTAAAAATTTAACAAACGAAACCATTCCTGAGGATGTTAAGAAAATTATAGCTTTAGGTCCTAGTTTCGCGTTACCCGTCAACCGCAAAAATGTCAAACTCACCAGATTATACGCCAGTGTTGAAAAAGCTTTAACAAAAATTCCAATAGAATCCAAAAACAAAACCAGACAGGAAATTATACATCATATACAGAATTTCAGGAGGAGAAATCCTACACAAAATTTCGTTAATACATATACACACCTTTTTAAACAGATCTCTATTACAAAATCTTTTCTCAGAAACAACCCTAACATTTTGATTCTCAAGGCGGATAAAAGGAGTGTCTCCGTTATTACATATAAAGATCAATACATCAATTACGTAGAGGAAATGTTAAATGATCCGTCCACTTATACCATTATTAAGCATGAATACACAGCTACAAATCAACTAAGAAATAATAAAATAATCACCAATTGGCATAATAAAAAATTCATAGGAGATAATATATCGAAAGAATTGCACTGTTACTCGGCCAATATAACAAGGGCTTATGCCTTGCCCAAAATTCATCAACCGGTTTTGGCATGGAGATTAATAGTATCTTCCATTAACACGCCTACTTACAATCTGGCAAAATTCTTAAGCTCCATATTAATAAAAATAGTTGACAAAACCCCTTTCGCGGCGAGAGACAGCTGGCATATGGCTGAATTTCTAAATAACATCAGATTACCTCCTAATTATTTACTTTTCTCATTAGACGTTACTGCCCTTCTCACCAATGTTCCAATAGACATAGTCATAGAAGTCATAAACAAAAGATGGGATGATATCAAGGATCTTACTCCTATACCTAAAACCAGTTTCTGTGAAGCGGTTAAATTTTGCTTAGACTCAAACATTTTTAAATTCAACAACAAAATCTACAAACAAAATTTCGGTTGTGCCATGGGATCGCCCCTATCACCAGTGGTGGCGCATCTGGTCATGGAGGAGTTGGAAAGCACGTGCGTTGAAAAACTATCTTTTCGGTTACCTTTTTATAAACGTTACGTGGACGATATCGTGTGCGCTTTGCCACCGGAAAAAGTTCAGGTAACCCTTCAGATCTTTAACTCTTTCCATCCCAGAATACAGTTTACACATGAAACCGAATTTGAAAGCAAAATTAATTTTCTTGATATCACCATCCATCGATTACCGGACAATTCATTACGAACAGACTGGTACCACAAACCAACTTGGTCCAAACGATACATATCATTCTTTTCGAGTCATCCGATTAAACAGAAAATAGGCTTAAATTATGGTTTAATAGACAGGGCTATACAATTGTCACATATCACATACAGAGAAAAGAACTTGAATCTAATCAGAAGTGTGTTAATTGAGAACGGTTATCCCTCAAATTTCATACAGTCTTGTATAAAAAATAGAATCTTCGAGATCTACCATCCATGGTTAAAACAGAAAGAAAAAGAGTCAAGATTAGCACGTAGAGGAGCAATAAACTGGTCAAATTCGTTTTCATTTCCATTTATACAATCTCTCTCACATGAAATAGCTAGAGTTTTCAAAAAGTTCAATGTTTATTGCTTGTTTCAAATCCCATATAAATTAGGTTCCCTTTTCCCCCCTATCAAAGACAATATCGACATTCTGGCTAAATCTAACATAGTTTATAATATTCAGTGCTTACATTGTCCTGCGTGTTACATTGGTCAAACTTCGCGACAGTTACGTACGAGACTCAAGGAACATAAAAGAAACAAGTTCACGAATAGCACGCAATTTACTGCTCTAACTAAACATAGCATAGGGGAAGACCATCTTTTCAATTTTGACAATACTGAAATACTAGATACACAAAATGATCAAACTTTACGAACATTCCAATAAACCATTGAAATCATTAAACATAAAAACAGCGTAAACCTCAAATACGAAAAACCCATGATCCATGATTATTACGTCCATATGTTCTAACATTGAACATTGACGGGAGATACCTAGATCGGTATTATGACGGTTATGTGGTGAAATTCAATTGCTTTTAATAGCTGAGATCTTATGGTAATAGGTTTCCTTGGTTTGTCAGCCACAATACACACCTAATAAGGTGTATTGTTTTTTCGGATCTATATATAATTTCTTTGTTTCTAGTAAAATAGGTACCTACATTGTCAAACACACGAACATCTATTTATCATATACCTACCTCTTTTGCTTTTTGCTGCTTTTCGTATATATCTTTCTTGTTTCTTTTGTTATCTTTAGTCTCATTTTTCATCGTTATTACTACATATCAATTTAACACATGCACATTACAGGTCAAACTAGTTTACACACCACATAGCTTTTTATTCGTTTATTGTTAAAGTTTGAAAACTCTTTCGGTTATTAATGATTTCTCTATTTACACCGTATTATATTCATTTTCTTTTCTCATCTCACATTTCAGACCTACCCACACATTCCGAACGCTTTTCTATCTCTTTTTGGTAAAAAACTGTGCTTAACTTAGAGTCGCTTCATTCTTCCCGGTTGCTCTGAGTGTTACTTTCTTCAGTACACTCAGGCAACTCTCCTATCCTAACATTTAATTGTCTCATGAGGAAATTAGTCTTCGCGTTATTTCCTACGAGGCAATAGTTCATCACAGCGTATTGTTAGTTCGCCCGTAGAACAACAATGATATCATCCTTCTCTCATCTCTTCTACTGCCATAGACCATACTTCTTTTCTATCTCTTTTCGGGTTTTGCGATTTAACTTAGAGTCATTTCCTTCTTCACGGCACACTGGGTATGTTACACCGTTGACATACACAGTGTGCTCATCTGTCCTAAAATTTAATTGTTTCACGACTGAACTTAGGTCTTCGCGTTAGTTCCTACGAAACGATATATGATACTGTTGCGGATTGATCTAGTTCATGGCGGGCGGCAGCAGCATTACCTGCAGCTCTTTAAGCGCGGATCATAAACATACCACACGCGCGAGCGGCTGTGATCATCGATCAATAGCGCGCCGACTGTCTATTGTTCGTTACGCGCCAATCAGGAGTGGACACGACTCCTGCGTGTCCAAATGCGGTGCCAAATCGCCGATCAATACATGATCACATGTTCACGCCACTTCCTTCTTTCTCGCAAGAAGAAAGTGGGCACAGGAAGTCGGCCATTCTGTTCAAAGTACTTGTGCGTCAAGGAAATATCTCTGACCAGTTCAAGGAAAAAGTGATCTTTTGTGAGACAAGAGCAGATAATAAGGGTTAGATCAGAACTGAACAATCATCCAGGCTACAGGCATAAAGTCCAGATCAACTTCAGAGCAGAGCCAGAACGAGGAGGACGATTTACGCCCGTCTCTCAAACCGACTGGCAACGGCCACGTGCGAACGCCACCTTGGCACGGTAAATCGAGACAAAGATTACTGCTCGCAATGATCATAAAGAAAGTGTGTGACAAAATATATTTATTTATTTAAATGGGAGTGCCCTGATAAATACATGATCGAATTTTTATAATTCCACAAGTGATCAAAGTCACACACTACGCAGATCTATTTATTAAACTAATGATCTATTTATTAATGAAGAACTGATCAATAAACTCATATTTATTTTTAATTGTGTGCATTCATTTCCCCACAGCTGTCACCAGACTCCTTAATCTGAATCCAGCTCATTATCTTTCTTTAATAACTTAAACAAAATACAGTCCACATAAAGATCTTTACCGAACAGATACAAATAAGTAAACACATGGTTCCGTATAGCCTGTGTATTCCGCGTCGTTTTTTCCCTTCCTTTGTCTCCACTGGTCTTACGATATGTTTCAATTTCTATAGGCTACCGGTTTCGACTTGAGAACAATTTGCGTTACGTTTGAATCCTTTAGGAGATTACTCGTTTAAACGATTGGACCAAGTCTTCCCCTTCTTCCTAACAGTGACTGTTTCGGGTGCCGTATTGGCTTACGATGAGGTACACCTCGGTAATAATACAAAAGAACGTATATCCTTAGAGACAGAGAGGTCAGTCGGCCTCGGGACACTGCAAAAATAACATCTAAAGGAACTTGGGAGAAAAGAGGAACGATTCGTGCACCAGTTAGAAGACAAATAAGAACATCTGATAACGCCAAATTATAATTATTTCTTACGGTTCAAAAATGATTTTACTGATTCCTTCATTAATTACATAATTTTTTCGTTCTTCATTCCGATATTCCAGCTCGTAGAAATTTGATTACAAAATTAATTTGATGTCATCAATTATCGTGAAACTAAAACCAATACAAAAGGACCACTGTGTTTAGTGATAAGTAAGTACTTTGCAATTCTCTCGATAAACTATTTCGTTGTTATACTTTACTATTCATGCTCGAATTTGTATTTGTTTAACTGTAAAATTAGACCCGTAATGAAAATTTGATTATTTCCGAAACATTCTTTTTTGCTTACTATTGTTATTTTTCAGATAAATATTATTTTTCCCTGAAGAGGACCCGAATCCGTGGGTCGAAACGTCGGATTAAATGATGAAATTATTTTGAAAACAAGTGTTCGTCCTACTGACCGATACAGGGCCGGATGAGTGTATCTACTCATTATTTGATTAAATCCACAACGGTCGATAAGTATTACTTTAGAAATCCATTTCTTTTTAAAATCCAAACATTGTAATATTCTTTTAATCTCAGAAACCTGGCTTTATGGGTATAAAATAGTCAGAAGCGACAGGGTGTGTTCCGGTTCCAGACAAGACGGAGGTGTGCTTTTACTAGTTAAAAACGAAATAGAGTTCACCGATATAAAACCCCCGAAGCTCAACCTCATTGATATAACAGCCATCTGGATTAATATTCCCAAATTAACGATTGCAGTTATATATATTACTCCAACCGTAAAAATAAATAACTCAATGCTAAATTCTATTACCAGCCTTGCAAGCCCATATATCATAATGGGTGACTGGGACGCCAAACATCGGGCATGGGGCAATAAAATCGCGAATGCAAATGGTCTGATTCTGTTCGATCACTCGTTAAACCAAGATTATCGGATCAAGGCTCCGACTGACTATACCTGCTTCCCAGGGGCAGAATCCTTCCATTATCGATTTTGCCTTAACAAACTTTCACAAAGTATCCACATGTTCGGTAACAGATGATTTAAACTCGGACCACAAGTCCATTATCATTACATATTGTGGCGCCAGTATTCCCGTACAGGCCAGTGCTCACCACACTGACTAGGGGGCTTACAAGTCGTCCACCCGTAACTTTAACCCTTTGCACTCGGCACCGTTTCGGACGTTACCTACCAGCAACTCGACGCCACTTTTTCGCGAAAACGTACGCCCTGAAATCGTGATATTATATAGCACAATATTTTGGAACCAACTAAGGCGTTGTAATGAAATTTGGTTTATATGTATTTTTGGACATTGAAGAACATATATTTACAAAGAAAAAGAAAAATTTGTTTCTTATAATATTCTAAAGTATGGTAAATTGATACGTCTCTATGGAAATGTTTTCTATTACATTACTTGTATCGCTATCACTATCTGTAAAAATTTTTCGTTTTCTTGTTGGTTGGATAATATTATCATCGCTATCATTACTATCATCTTCTTCAGCTTGAATATTTATTTTGTTAAATCTGTCTGTATAAATGTCTATCTGAATCTCGTCTTCACTACTGCTTACATCACGAGATTCACTGGTGTTTGATCGTGTCATCATTTTTTTAAGAAAATAAAGAATAATGATTATAAAATGAAAGGAGGGATAAAGAAAAGCTTTGGAAATTACTAATGGTAAATTACGAAATCACAACACTGTCTTATTACTGCAGAGATCTTTACTATTCTACGTTTCAATACGAACTGAGTTCTTGTAAATTGCTTTTCTCAGATTTCGGATTTCTTTATTATCTTATCAGAAGTTTCCCTCTATCATTGAGCCATACTCGTGCACCTTTGTTCCACTAATTCTACAAATCGCTCAACGGATTAGAGAATTGTATAGTCCGTCGTGAACGCACTTCGCACGTTCTGTTTCGACGTGTAAAACCGTTTGATTTATTTATCATGCATCTTAATAATTTTATCATATTTTGATTTGTTTTATGTGCCATTTTAAGAGAAAACTACAGGAAAACATATGTTTCTTAAAAATTGCGGTGGAATAAGTTCATTCTCCGAAATCGGTAATAAACTTTCATGTCCGCTCAGCGGGGACAACCGAGTGATATGGTAGACTTACGTTGTCCCCTCAGAAGGGACAATCGAGTGTAAAGGGTTAAAATGATGTTACACTTCTCTAATACTTTCGACATCGAACATAAAATCGAAGACATGACTTTTTTCCTGCTTGCTTGCAGAAGGGAAACCACAAAACTCATTCCATGTGCAAATGCTACATCCAGTACATTAATTTCTGATCCGTATTTAATGGAGCTCATTCGTATAAGAAGGCGCATTCGCAAAAAACAACAGACATTGGCCTTTACCCGTTAATTCCTGCCCTTAGAGGATTATATCAAGAAATCAAACTCCGTATTTCCGTGGTCAGACAAGGTCACTGGGAGGACCACCTCGCAAGGTTCGATGGACCAGACCCCACTTTTTGGGGCAGATATAAAGCCACAAAAAGCAGCAACTCTAGAGCATATTTCCCTCCGTTTTGGACTGACCGTGCCGAAGTCACGTCCAACCTTGACAAGGCCATTACCCTGGCAAAGCAATTGTTCGGGGTGCACTCCGCGGCTCATGATCTCACCTCCCCCCTTGATCTTCAAATCCCACAGGCCATCGCTCTCCTGGAATCCCCGCCCCAAGACACCTGCCTCCTTCCCGACTTCCTGTCCCCCTAGTGGATCTTAAAAACCTTCAAAAAAATTGAAACAAAAGAAGGCCCAGGTTTCGATAGAATCTCAGCTGACCTTTTGTCAAATACCTCACAAAAAGTAGCCACACAGTACCATTACATATTCAAAGAATGTATTAAGCGCAGTTACATCCCGACCTCATGGAAGCATACCAAGGTCATAGTCATACCCAAACTTGGCAAGGATTTAACGTCTTCAAGCAGCTACCGCCCAATTAGCCTTTTATCTATCGTATCCAAAGTACTTGAAAAAGCTATATACTTGCGGCGATATTCCCTAGAACGACTAGCGACCTAGGTTGGTATGTGGCGTGACTAAAGCGCCTGACGTAGGTCACACCACGACGCCGCGGCGTGGCGCTGACGGTTGCGCGGACTGACGCTGCAGGCGGGAGCGCATTTAGGTTTAAGATATTTTAAGAAAAATAGAGACTAGCTTTAAGAACAAAAGACAAATTGTTAGAAACAAAAAGAGCTTGCTAGAAACCAGACAGGGATTTGGTTGCACGAACTGTTTTTGAGAGTTAAAAAATAAAGAGTTTCAACCTTTTACTATTGGTTTTAATTTCAACCAATTTCAACATATTGAACTGCGCAAGAAGCGCCACAGGTAGCCGACATAGGCGCC
This sequence comes from Anoplius nigerrimus, assembly GCA_914767735.1. Lineage (NCBI taxonomy): Eukaryota > Metazoa > Arthropoda > Insecta > Hymenoptera > Pompilidae > Anoplius > Anoplius nigerrimus. The sequence continues at coordinate 16,062,025 of OU612086.1, forward strand.
ACCTAGGAGAAGAGGGACGCGGACGCAAGTTCCGCCAGGAGATAGTCGAATAGAGAGAGCCGACGAGGCATAATAAAGATTTCCTTCCGGAACGAAATAGTCAGTGTATATATATTCCTGCTTGGCCTTATCCCACAATTGGTGACCCCGACGTGATCCAAAGGGATCACATGAGTGAAAAGGACATCGGGCAAGATACTTTGCCAGGAAATAGAACAGGTGAGGAGAACATGGCCACCGAGGAAAAGCGGGAGTCTGTCGCCGCCATAGGCATGAAAGTACCACCGTTTTGGCCCAGCGATCCGGCAATGTGGTTTGCGCAGGTAGAGTGTCAGTTCGAGCTAACCGGCATCACAAAAGATAGTACGAAGCACCTGCACGTAACAGGCAACCTCGAGGCGAGATTCGCTGAGGAGGTTACGGATATAATAGTAAGCCCGCCTTGCAACAATAAATATGAGACCCTCAAGACGCAGCTCATTCAAAGGCTGTCTCAATCGGAGGATGCGAAATTACGGCAGGTTTTGGTGAAGGAGGACCTCGGAGATCGGACGCCGAGCCAGTTCCTAAGATATCTGCAAGGAAAAGCGGGAAAAGCGATTCCCGATAAGCTAATGAGAAACATTTGGTGCAGCCGGCTGCCGCACGCGGTCCAAACCATTATGGCGACGCAGGAAAAAGCGGCGTTGCAAGATGCAGCCGAACTCGCGGACAGAGTTTACGAACTGTCGCCGCACGGGACAACAGCAGCGGTAACGCGAGATAATGCAATATCGGAGGTAACGGACCTAAGAAAAGAGGTCAGAGAGTTGTCCAGGAAGCTGGATGAAATGGCACGGTCAATGGGAAGCACGTGGCGATCCCAAAGACGCGGGAGATCCCGAGAGCGCAGCCAAAGCAGAGGGCGCAGTGCCGAAGGGGGAGACGCAGAACAAAAGAAGGTAACCCAACAAAATTACGACGATTGCTGGTACCATTACAAGTTCGGCAAGGACGCAAAGAAATGTATCGCACCTTGCAAGTACGCGACGGAAAACTAGAGTGTCGAGCCGACGTGACGGCAATCGGGCCGACAAATGTTTCACGCCGTCTATTCATACAGGATACGGACACCAAGCTCGGGTATTTAATTGACACGGGTTCGGACGTGAGCGTATTGGCGGTGGAAAGCGGTAGACGGCGTCGTGAATGCGACAACTACGCCCTATACGCGGCGAATGGAACAAAAATAAAGACGTACGGAAGGCGAACACAAACCGTCAAGTTTAACCTAAAAAGAGATTTCCAGTGGGAAATGGTCGTAGCGGATGAGCCAAAGCCCATAATACGAGCGGATTTTCTCGTTCATTACGGACTCATGGTGGACCTCAAGAGATCGCAACTGGTGGACAGGGAAACTGGTCTTTCGACAAGGGAAAGAATCGCACGGGCGTATGTGTCAATTACGTCAATCTCACACAGTGACCCTTTGGTACGGAAGCTCATACAGGAGTTGAAGGAAGTTACAAGGCCAGCACAACTAGCACTGTCCCCAAAGCACAAAACAGTGCATTACATCAACACTAATGCAGGACCACCGCCAGCCAGCAGGGCAAGAAGGTTGGCACCGCATCGCTTAGCCACAGCAAAAAAGGAGTTTGACGAAGTGCTGAAAAGGGGCGTAATACGCAGGTCAAGTAGCAACTGGGCGTCCCCTTTGTATCTAGTGGGCAAGAAGGATGGCTGTGTAAGACCATGTGGAGACTACAGAGCTGTCAACAACATAACCATCCCTGCTAGATACCCAGTACCACACATAGAGGATTTTTCACACAACCTACATAATAAGACCATATTCTCCTCAATAGATTTAGTCAAGGCGTATCACCAAATTCCAGTAGCAGAACAGGACATCCACAAGACAGCCATAATCACACATTTTGGGCTATTCGAGTTCTTATTTATGACGTTTGGGTTGAGGAACGCCGCTCAAACGTTTCAGAGGTTTATGGACGAGGTGGTAAGAGGCCTGGATTTCTGTTTTGTGTATATAGACGACATTTTGGTAGCCTCGGAAAACGCAGAACAACATGAACAGCACCTGCGGTAGCTTTTCGCTAGACTGAAAGAATATGGCGTAGTAATCAATCTTGAAAAGAGCGCTTTCTTCGAGGAAACGGTAACCTTCTTGGGGTACGCAGTCAACGGGCAAGGAACCAGACCTCCAACAGAGAGAACAACGGCAATAGCGGAGATTGAGCCGCCCGAAACAGTTAAGGAATTGAGGCGTTTTCTGGGTATGGTGAACTTTTATAGAAGGTTCCTACCGAGGATTGCAGACACGCTGGCCCCGCTGGAGGAGAACATCAAGGGCAACGTTAATGAGACGACCAAGATCATTTGATCGCAAGAAGCGATCGAGGCGTTTGATAAGGCGAAGGAAGCCTTGATCGATGCTACAAGGTTGGCGTATCCAGCACCAGACGCAGAAATAGCGATCTTTGTCGACGCCTCCAACATTGCAGCGGGTGCCTCGTTGCAACAGAAAGTCAAGGGAGGATGGTAACCGCTGGTATTTTTCAGTAGGAAGTTTAACCAACCTCAAACGCAGTACGTACAGCGCGTACGATCGTGAATTATTGGCGATGTATCAGGCGGTCAAACATCTCAAGTACATGGTCGAGGGACGTCGTTTCACAATCTATACCGACCATAAGCCACTGGTATACGCATTCGCGCAGAAGCTGGAGAAGTGCACGCCAATACAGTTCAGACTTCTGACGTATATATCTCCGTTTACGGCAGATATTCAGCACGTAACGGGAAAGGACAACGTGGTAGCGGACACATTATCGAGGGTCGCAGCAATTACAGCGGCAGTCGACTATAAAGAGATGGCCGTGGACCAAAAGAAGGACCTAGAGCTAGAACAATTACGAGCAGACACAGGTTTGCAAGTAAAAAGAGTTTTTCTTCCCGACATACAGTGTGAGGTATACTGCGACATTTCCACAGGCAGGGCGAGACCTTTCGTCTCAGTCAAGTATAGGAGACAGGCGTTCAACTCCATACATAAACTGAGCCACCCAGGAGCCAGAGCAACAGTCAGGATGATAACGGACAAAGGGCATAGCCGGGTAAGACAGTGAAATGTGCCCCAAAACCGATCGAAATTCTGAATAGGCCATTCGATAGCTTATGAAAAAAGAAACATTTTTGTGAATTTTCAACTTTGTATCTCGACCGTGGGGGGCGGGGGGGGGGGGTGTAAAATGTACTGTCCGCTTCTCCCACCATTTTCTCGGAATCTGGGGCATAAAAAAATTCGAAAAAAAATCAGAGCCATATCTAGTAATGGCGCGCATGTTCCAGATTTTTTTCAGATTTTTACATAAAAAATCCTATTGGTAAAAAAATAAAAACCGAAAAGTCAATCAGAAAAACATTTATTTGATACCGAAGGAGGTCTGGATCAGTGATGCCGCTTTTTTGTGTAATGTAATATTACAATCAACATCTCTCTGATTTTTTTTATAATTTTTGCTCACCAGCAACAGCGTCGGAAAAATAAAAAACCCGTTTTTTCGTCAGTTTTTGGGTGTCAGAACAACGTATGAGGTAAACTTTGGTTTAATTTTTGTCACATAACTATTTCATGTAATGTTTAATGTTATTGCTTATATTGCATAGTCGTAATAATGTAAGAAAACTAAATAAATGGAAGAAATCGATGTCACAATGTATGCCTTATGTTCTGAAAAATTGAAGATCAACCAAAGATCGTTGGTAGCGACACGGGTAAGGTGACAGTCTGTTTTGTCGAAGCAAAATTTTTCTTTGGGTTCGAATCCTGTTAGGTGCCTTTTTTTTTATCGTTTTTTTTTGTCCTTTCTCTATGCAACAATAGTTAATATTTAATGTCATACCTATTTAACGCGCTGACTCGAACCTTGGGTACAAAGCACTTACGAACAGTGGCGTATCGCCCGGAGGCCAATGGAATCGTCGAGAGGATGCATTAAGAACTAAAGGCCGCGATCAAATGCCATGGCGACAGTCAATGGACAGAAACATTGCCCTTCGTACTGTTGGGAATGCGGACGGTTTTCAAAGAGGATCTACGGGCATCTTCGGCGGAGTTGGTGTACGGCGAGGCAGTGCGCCTTCCAGGAGAATTTTTAGTCCAAGGCGCAGAAAGCGAAGTGTCGGTATTTGTGCAACAGCTGAAGGAGAAGATGAGCGAGCTAAGACCGGCTAACCCAGGCAGACACGGGACGAGAAGAACCTTTGTATTCAAAGAATTGGAGTCGACGACTCACGTATTCCTGAGGCAGGACGGTGTTAAGAAGCCGCTTCAGGCACCGTACACCGGTCCTCATAAAATAATAGAGCGAAGTGACAAACATTTTGTCATACAAATGGCCGGAAAGAACGTCACGGTAGCAACAGACAGGATCAAGCCAGCGTTCGTACAGGTAAACGACCAGGAGATGCCGGCCGAAGTGACGAAGACAAAGAAACGCGTACGTTTCGCGATTTAAAAAGGAAGAAGAAAAAAAAGACTAACAATTGTTCCTACCGCAATATCGAAACAGAGTGCAAACAATAAGCAAAAGTATAGGTTAAGGTAGTTTATAGCTGTGTAAATATTTGTAAATACTGTATATATTTTTGTACTCATAAATCTCCCCCGGACACAAATACTGGCGGGGGGGGGGGGGGGGGGTGATGTGGCGATATTCCCTAGAACGACTACGGACCTAGGTTGGTAGCCGACATAGGCTCCGCCTAGGAGAAGAGGGACGCGGACGCAAGTTCCGCAAGGAGACAGTCGAATAGAGAGAGCCGACGAGGCATAATAAAGATTTCCTTCCGGAACGAAATAGTCAGTGTATATATATTCCTGCTTGGCCTTATCCCACAATTGGTGACCCCGACGTGATCCAAAGGGATCACATGAGTGAAAAGGACATCGGGCAAGATACTTTGCCAGGAAATAGAACAGGTGAGGAGAACATGGCCACCGAGGAAAAGCGGGAGTCTGTCGCCGCCATAGGCATGAAAGTACCACCGTTTTGGCCCAGCGATCCGGCAATGTGGTTTGCGCAGGTAGAGTGTCAGTTCGAGCTAACCGGCATCACAAAAGATAGTACGAAGCACCTGCACGTAACAGGCAACCTCGAGGCGAGATTCGCTGAGGAGGTTACGGATATAATAGTAAGCCCGCCTTGCAACAATAAATATGAGACCCTCAAGACGCAGCTCATTCAAAGGCTGTCTCAATCGGAGGATGCGAAATTACGGCAGGTTTTGGTGAAGGAGGACCTCGGAGATCGGACGCCGAGCCAGTTCCTAAGATATCTGCAAGGAAAAGCGGGAAAAGCGATTCCCGATAAGCTAATGAGAAACATTTGGTGCAGCCGGCTGCCGCACGCGGTCCAAACCATTATGGCGACGCAGGAAAAAGCGGCGTTGCAAGATGCAGCCGAACTCGCGGACAGAGTTTACGAACTGTCGCCGCACGGGACAACAGCAGCGGTAACGCGAGATAATGCAATATCGGAGGTAACGGACCTAAGAAAAGAGGTCAGAGAGTTGTCCAGGAAGCTGGATGAAATGGCACGGTCAATGGGAAGCACGTGGCGATCCCAAAGACGCGGGAGATCCCGAGAGCGCAGCCAAAGCAGAGGGCGCAGTGCCGAAGGGGGAGACGCAGAACAAAAGAAGGTAACCCAACAAAATTACGACGATTGCTGGTACCATTACAAGTTCGGCAAGGACGCAAAGAAATGTATCGCACCTTGCAAGTACGCGACGGAAAACTAGAGTGTCGAGCCGACGTGACGGCAATCGGGCCGACAAATGTTTCACGCCGTCTATTCATACAGGATACGGACACCAAGCTCGGGTATTTAATTGACACGGGTTCGGACGTGAGCGTATTGGCGGTGGAAAGCGGTAGACGGCGTCGTGAATGCGACAACTACGCCCTATACGCGGCGAATGGAACAAAAATAAAGACGTACGGAAGGCGAACACAAACCGTCAAGTTTAACCTAAAAAGAGATTTCCAGTGGGAAATGGTCGTAGCGGATGAGCCAAAGCCCATAATACGAGCGGATTTTCTCGTTCATTACGGACTCATGGTGGACCTCAAGAGATCGCAACTGGTGGACAGGGAAACTGGTCTTTCGACAAGGGAAAGAATCGCACGGGCGTATGTGTCAATTACGTCAATCTCACACAGTGACCCTTTGGTACGGAAGCTCATACAGGAGTTGAAGGAAGTTACAAGGCCAGCACAACTAGCACTGTCCCCAAAGCACAAAACAGTGCATTACATCAACACTAATGCAGGACCACCGCCAGCCAGCAGGGCAAGAAGGTTGGCACCGCATCGCTTAGCCACAGCAAAAAAGGAGTTTGACGAAGTGCTGAAAAGGGGCGTAATACGCAGGTCAAGTAGCAACTGGGCGTCCCCTTTGTATCTAGTGGGCAAGAAGGATGGCTGTGTAAGACCATGTGGAGACTACAGAGCTGTCAACAACATAACCATCCCTGCTAGATACCCAGTACCACACATAGAGGATTTTTCACACAACCTACATAATAAGACCATATTCTCCTCAATAGATTTAGTCAAGGCGTATCACCAAATTCCAGTAGCAGAACAGGACATCCACAAGACAGCCATAATCACACATTTTGGGCTATTCGAGTTCTTATTTATGACGTTTGGGTTGAGGAACGCCGCTCAAACGTTTCAGAGGTTTATGGACGAGGTGGTAAGAGGCCTGGATTTCTGTTTTGTGTATATAGACGACATTTTGGTAGCCTCGGAAAACGCAGAACAACATGAACAGCACCTGCGGTAGCTTTTCGCTAGACTGAAAGAATATGGCGTAGTAATCAATCTTGAAAAGAGCGCTTTCTTCGAGGAAACGGTAACCTTCTTGGGGTACGCAGTCAACGGGCAAGGAACCAGACCTCCAACAGAGAGAACAACGGCAATAGCGGAGATTGAGCCGCCCGAAACAGTTAAGGAATTGAGGCGTTTTCTGGGTATGGTGAACTTTTATAGAAGGTTCCTACCGAGGATTGCAGACACGCTGGCCCCGCTGGAGGAGAACATCAAGGGCAACGTTAATGAGACGACCAAGATCATTTGATCGCAAGAAGCGATCGAGGCGTTTGATAAGGCGAAGGAAGCCTTGATCGATGCTACAAGGTTGGCGTATCCAGCACCAGACGCAGAAATAGCGATCTTTGTCGACGCCTCCAACATTGCAGCGGGTGCCTCGTTGCAACAGAAAGTCAAGGGAGGATGGTAACCGCTGGTATTTTTCAGTAGGAAGTTTAACCAACCTCAAACGCAGTACGTACAGCGCGTACGATCGTGAATTATTGGCGATGTATCAGGCGGTCAAACATCTCAAGTACATGGTCGAGGGACGTCGTTTCACAATCTATACCGACCATAAGCCACTGGTATACGCATTCGCGCAGAAGCTGGAGAAGTGCACGCCAATACAGTTCAGACTTCTGACGTATATATCTCCGTTTACGGCAGATATTCAGCACGTAACGGGAAAGGACAACGTGGTAGCGGACACATTATCGAGGGTCGCAGCAATTACAGCGGCAGTCGACTATAAAGAGATGGCCGTGGACCAAAAGAAGGACCTAGAGCTAGAACAATTACGAGCAGACACAGGTTTGCAAGTAAAAAGAGTTTTTCTTCCCGACATACAGTGTGAGGTATACTGCGACATTTCCACAGGCAGGGCGAGACCTTTCGTCTCAGTCAAGTATAGGAGACAGGCGTTCAACTCCATACATAAACTGAGCCACCCAGGAGCCAGAGCAACAGTCAGGATGATAACGGACAAAGGGCATAGCCGGGTAAGACAGTGAAATGTGCCCCAAAACCGATCGAAATTCTGAATAGGCCATTCGATAGCTTATGAAAAAAGAAACATTTTTGTGAATTTTCAACTTTGTATCTCGACCGTGGGGGGCGGGGGGGGGGGGGTGTAAAATGTACTGTCCGCTTCTCCCACCATTTTCTCGGAATCTGGGGCATAAAAAAATTCGAAAAAAAATCAGAGCCATATCTAGTAATGGCGCGCATGTTCCAGATTTTTTTCAGATTTTTACATAAAAAATCCTATTGGTAAAAAAATAAAAACCGAAAAGTCAATCAGAAAAACATTTATTTGATACCGAAGGAGGTCTGGATCAGTGATGCCGCTTTTTTGTGTAATGTAATATTACAATCAACATCTCTCTGATTTTTTTTATAATTTTTGCTCACCAGCAACAGCGTCGGAAAAATAAAAAACCCGTTTTTTCGTCAGTTTTTGGGTGTCAGAACAACGTATGAGGTAAACTTTGGTTTAATTTTTGTCACATAACTATTTCATGTAATGTTTAATGTTATTGCTTATATTGCATAGTCGTAATAATGTAAGAAAACTAAATAAATGGAAGAAATCGATGTCACAATGTATGCCTTATGTTCTGAAAAATTGAAGATCAACCAAAGATCGTTGGTAGCGACACGGGTAAGGTGACAGTCTGTTTTGTCGAAGCAAAATTTTTCTTTGGGTTCGAATCCTGTTAGGTGCCTTTTTTTTTATCGTTTTTTTTTGTCCTTTCTCTATGCAACAATAGTTAATATTTAATGTCATACCTATTTAACGCGCTGACTCGAACCTTGGGTACAAAGCACTTACGAACAGTGGCGTATCGCCCGGAGGCCAATGGAATCGTCGAGAGGATGCATTAAGAACTAAAGGCCGCGATCAAATGCCATGGCGACAGTCAATGGACAGAAACATTGCCCTTCGTACTGTTGGGAATGCGGACGGTTTTCAAAGAGGATCTACGGGCATCTTCGGCGGAGTTGGTGTACGGCGAGGCAGTGCGCCTTCCAGGAGAATTTTTAGTCCAAGGCGCAGAAAGCGAAGTGTCGGTATTTGTGCAACAGCTGAAGGAGAAGATGAGCGAGCTAAGACCGGCTAACCCAGGCAGACACGGGACGAGAAGAACCTTTGTATTCAAAGAATTGGAGTCGACGACTCACGTATTCCTGAGGCAGGACGGTGTTAAGAAGCCGCTTCAGGCACCGTACACCGGTCCTCATAAAATAATAGAGCGAAGTGACAAACATTTTGTCATACAAATGGCCGGAAAGAACGTCACGGTAGCAACAGACAGGATCAAGCCAGCGTTCGTACAGGTAAACGACCAGGAGATGCCGGCCGAAGTGACGAAGACAAAGAAACGCGTACGTTTCGCGATTTAAAAAGGAAGAAGAAAAAAAAGACTAACAATTGTTCCTACCGCAATATCGAAACAGAGTGCAAACAATAAGCAAAAGTATAGGTTAAGGTAGTTTATAGCTGTGTAAATATTTGTAAATACTGTATATATTTTTGTACTCATAAATCTCCCCCGGACACAAATACTGGCGGGGGGGGGGGGGGGGGGTGATGTGGCGATATTCCCTAGAACGACTACGGACCTAGGTTGGTAGCCGACATAGGCTCCGCCTAGGAGAAGAGGGACGCGGACGCAAGTTCCGCAAGGAGACAGTCGAATAGAGAGAGCCGACGAGGCATAATAAAGATTTCCTTCCGGAACGAAATAGTCAGTGTATATATGAGGCATTCCATGCTAAATCGGACACATTCGGACCTCACCAACTTCGATTTTTTTTTTAATGTTTTATGTTTTTAAGACTGATGAAATACGCGTTCATGAATTTTTTCAGATTTTTTTGACCATCCGTTTCGAAAATATGAATTTTCTTAAAATTCGGGCTCATTTTTTTCAAATGCTCATAACTTTTAGATGTATGCCCCGTTTGATTTTTTTGAAAAAATTCTCGAAAATACTTGGATGGATATAAGAACTTTTAAAATTTGTCCGATCGTGGGGAAACGTTTTGTTCTATTTTTTTTCTTTATTCGAAAATATATATTCTGTCACATCGTATATTCCATTTCAATGGAAAATGTTTTGTATCTTAAAACATGTCCCCTTCGGGGGAACAATGGAAAATGTTTTGTATCTAAAAACATGTCCCCTTCGAGATATTTTCGAAAAAAGAAAAAAAATAGAACGGAGAGTTTCCCCACGATCGGAAATTTTTTTTAGTTCTTACATGCATCAAACTTTATTTGAGAATTTTTTCAAAAAAATCGAAGGGGACATGTTTTGAGATATAAAATATTTTGTGCTTTAAATAAAAATTAAACAATGAAAAAAATTATGTCGATAAAAATTATATTTTTTCCTTGAAAGAGCATTCAAAAACACAAATTTTGAAAAAAAAAACGATCAAATTGGTCCATTTTTCGCAAAGTTATGAGCATTTGAAAAAAAAGAGTCCGAATTTTAAGAAAATTCATATTTTCGAAACGGATGGTCAAAAAAATCTGAAAAAATTCATGAACGCGTATTTCATCAGTCTTAAAAACATAAAAAATTAAAAAAAAATCGAAGGGGGTGAGGTCCGAAAGTGTCCGATTTGGCATGGAATGCCTCATATATTCCTGCTTGGCCTTATCCCACATACTCTATCATCATTGACTTTCTGGATACGAATAAAATAATAATTGAACAACAATTCGGGTTCAGAGCGGGTCATTCCACAATACAACAATGCCTTGCAATAGCGCAAGGCATTGGCAAGAACTTAAGTTTTAAAAGAGACACAGTTCTGGTACTGGAACTTCCGTTTCCCGAGCGCTACAGTGAGTGACTGAAGTGAGTGAGTGCGGAGAAAAGAGGTGTAGGAAAGTCAAAAAGGGAGAAACAGTGTGTGGAGGAATAGGAGAAGGAGCTGAGAAAGGGAAGGTTGATAAAGTAGAGAAAGGAGATAAATATGGGACACAAAGGGAACAAGAAAATGAGGGAAAGAACCGGAAGTGAGGAAACCAGAGTAGTGGTATGTTAAAAATCTGCGCTGCGCATCGCTCGCCGAGCACGTCACACGAGCACGCCATGCCCGCAGCACACCTAAACAATAACGCGTCACCACGCTGTCTCGGCTCAGCGGTAGCAGTGCGTCCCACCTCGCCACCGTACTGCGAGGCTCATGATCCTCCGAACTCTTTCGAATGATCGCGAAACATTGTTTTGAATTTAACAACCAGACACCTCTGGACGATTCGAGAGAGTTCGAAAGGGGCAAATATGTAGGCCTACGTGTTGCGGATTCCAGCCGACCGGCCGATTTACACCAATTTGAATACGACGCTGGCCGCTCAAACGCCACGCGCGCATACTTTAGGTATTAAGACCAGCATTTCCGCGCTCGCCGATTCGCGAGCGTGTGTGCGAGCGTAATCAGATCGGTCATTGGCGAAAACAATTCCCCACCTTTGTACCACAAATTTGCCGCGAAGCGTTCCGCGCACGGCGCTCATTTCATCTTGTGTATAGTGGAGAGTAAAGACATATCAGAGAGAGAAGTTTAAGAGCTATTTTAATCCTTCCATCAGTTTTTCCGTTCAAATCATACAAAATTTCCTTAAAACACCTATTCCTATCCAATTAAGCCATCCGATTCCATTCTAAAACACTTCCTTCCTCAGTCTCCTCATCTCCCACATTCCCGTAAACTGACCCCAGTTCATCCCAGCCCTCCCGACCCATTAAAAGGGTCCACTCCGTAACATTTGGTCCTTCGACCCGGATACGGGAGTGAGAACGAGAGGAATAAGTGATCCTTGATTCCACGAGGAGAGACGACGTCCTTCAAGACGCCGTTACGGGCTTTGTTTACGTCCCAACCATCACCAGGTCATTCGAAATGTCCAAGGTGGAGAACCTGATCGTTGCCCAGGAGGATTTCCGTCTCCAGATTGCCAAACTTTGGATAAACTACCAAAAGCTGGCGAAACCCAAGAGGTCCGAGTGCGTGATCCGCAATCGACTGGAACAATTGGAGAAATTGTGGGATCTATGTTTTCAAAGGCACACCGAAATCATTTCGCTCTCCACACCAGAAATAAGGTCTAGTAGCCAATACTACACTCTCGCCGCCTTCTCCTCAATTTCCGATACTGCAGTGGAAGTCCGGGATAATCTCACCGAGGCCCTGCAGGAGTACTCCAAGCCCACGTTATTGCAACAAAAGAACTCTGAATCTTCTGCATCCAAGGCGTGCGACGAGATGGATCTCACACCAATTAATATTAAAAAAATTTCAGGCGAGCTTGACGAGTGGGTGGGCTTCCGTGACCTCTTTCTGTCCATGGTCGGCAATCGGAACGACCTGTCGGACGTGAAAAACTTCCATTACTTGAGGTCTAGCCTAGAACGTTACGCCGCCCGGATCTTGAGGCGCCTGAAAATATCCGAGCGGAATTATGATGCGGCGTCGAAGCTGTTGCAATTAGGGTTTGAGAAACCACGTGCGATTCTATATTCGTATTTAGATGAATTTCTAGCGATCCCGAAAGTAGGACGTGATGCCTCCGGGGATTTACAAAACTTGCGTGACGCTTCATATGATATTTATCATGATATTCTGGGATTGGGCCGGCCGATAGATAAGTAGGAGGATCAATTTGTCTACATTATGCTCTCCAAGTTAGACCCGGTCACTCGGCATTATTGGGAGCTCGGCCAGACGGACGTTACGTCCTTTCCCACATTCAAACAGGTAGACGACTTTCTGTCGCTACATGTAAAGGCACTCAGGTCGTCCGGGTTAACCCATCCCCAAGAGGACGCGCGCGCAGCCTGTAAAACGATCACAAATTAGGTCCCATCAAACGGTAGTCCATAGGTCAAACTGTTGTGTATACCAGGAAGATCACCCAATTTATCAATGTCACAAATTCTTAGGCATGTCAGTGGAGCAACGCATTAATGCGTTAAAAGGCCAGGAGCGTTGTTTCAATTGCTTTAGGAAGGGGCATTGTCCTCGGGATTGCAAAAGCAACGCCACCTGTAGAAAATATCAAATGAAGCACCATTCGTTTTTACATAACGATAGCCGGCAACCGTATGCCGGAGTAGTGGCAATTGCAACGCCCAAGGACATTGTACCCTCTTTGGTCGCGAACACCGCGAATATTCCGACTCTTAATACTATCCTTCCGACAGCCAGCGTGCAATTAAGGGATCCAGATGGCAGGACAGTAATAGTAAGAGCCCTGTTAGATCAGGGGTCTCAAGCCACCTTTATTACAGAGGCGATCGCACAACTGCTGAGGCTGAGAAGGTATTCCGTTTCAGTTTTGGAAACGGGTATTAGTGGGGGCAATCCTCAGCCAGTTAATTCCGCGGTGTCAGTCGCAGTCCAGTCTTGTACTGACCCACATCCGTTGAACGGCACTTCAACGCATTTGTCCTGACAAAATTATCCAGTTACATTCCCTCTCCTTATAAGATTTGTGATGCGCATCCTCACCTCCAGGCAATCTCGCTGGCCGACCAATCTCTGGGGAGACCCGAGCCCATACACCTGCTAATTAGCGCGGATTACTTTGGGTCGCTATTGAAACGCGGCCTTATCCAAGGCCCTCTGGGCACTCCAACGGCGCAACTCACTAGTTTTGGGTGGATCCTTTCCGGCCCTACTACCGAGCAATACCCCTGTCCACGGCGAGTGGAGGTACACCAACTTTCTATCGAGGACTTGAACATGTATGTACCATGGCCCAGTTTTGGGAACTGGAAAAGGTTCCCAAAGCCTCTCCTCTTTCCAGTGAAGAAGAGTCCTGCGAGGCCTTCTTCACTCAAACCCATCGCCGTCTTCAGGACGGTCGCTATTCTGTACGTCTGCCCTTCAAGGGCCTTTCTCTTCCCAAGCTGGATGATACCCAGGACTGCGCGACGCGCATGTATCTCCGTCAGGAAGCCAGGCTCCGGAAAGACAATCCGTTGTCAGACTCCTATTACGCTTTCATGAGCGAATACCAAGCCCTGGGTCATATGGAGGAGATTCCCTCTAACGAACCACCTTGCCATAACATATATTATCTTCCTCACCACCCAGTTCTGAAGGAACCGGGTAACGCCGGTAAAATACGCGTCGTTTTTAATGCGTCATTCCGATCCTCGAACCAAACTTCTCACACTGACCATCTTATGGTCGGCGGAAAGCTGCAGGCTAATTTGTGCAGCATCCTTCTCAATTGGCGAGGGCATAGGTACGTCGTGTCTACCGACCTGGAGAAAATGTTTAGGCAAATTAAGGTGGAAAGGTCGGACACCAATTTCCAAAGAATTCTATGGAGATCAGACTCCCAGGCGGGTATTAAATCATTTAGGTTACTCACAGTCACTTATGGGACCGCTTGCGCCCTCTCCTCGCTAACCGCGTGCTCAAGCAGTTAGCGGTGCACGAGGGGACAAGGTTTCCAAGAGCCGCTTGCATATTGAACAATGACGTATATGTTGACGATCTAATGTTCGGCAGCAACTCCGTGAGTGATCTCCGGCCGTTGGTAAAGGAGGTCCGGCAGCTTCTTATGGCGGGTGGATTTCAATGCCACAAGTGGCCACCAATTCCCCTCTTATTTTAGCCGATATCGACCCTCTCCAATCCTGTTCGGCACATAAGGCCTTGGGAGAGGACTCCCCCCACAAGATTCTGGGCCTTTATTGGGACCCTTTGCTAGATTCATTTAGCTTCCAAGTCTCCCACTTCCCTCCCGCGATAACAAAACGGGTGTTCCTGTCACTAATATCACGAGTCTTCGACCCTCTGGGTTGACTCTCCCATTCCATTACTGTAGCCAAAATCCTAATGCAATGCCTTTGGCAGCAATCGATAGCATGGGACTCCCCGCTTCCCAAAGAGTTGGCACGGCGCTGTAACAAGTTCCAAGAAGGCCTTAGATCTGTAAACTTGGTGCGAATTCCCCGTTGGACAGGGCAAACAGTTTGAACGACAAACTTACAGCTTCACGGTTTTTGTGACACCTCCAATTCGGCGTATGCTGCGTGCATCTATTTACGTGTCCCAACGAACGGGGACAATGCACATTGTAACTTCATATTTTCCAAGACCAAGGTAGCTCCGTTAAAATCATTAACCCTTTCGTTACGAGCGCCGGATATAGACGGCATCCATTCGATGATCTGTGTGTACGAGCGCCGGCCATAGACGGCATCCATGCGATGACCCGTGTGTACGAGTGCCGGCTATAGACGGCATCCGCGCGAAGACTCGCGTGTACGAGCGCCGGCTCTAGCCGGCGCGGCCTTAGTGTTATTCCGCTTGACCACTGGCCTCGCAATACTTTTATTTTTTTCGTAGTATGCATCTTGCGCAACGATAGCACTTGTCATTGTTTATTTCGTTCTTCATTTATTTACTCTAAAAAAAACACAAAACCAAACAATCGGGACAAAAATCTCGCACCAGTCTCTTTCAAGCTATCAGTGACTAATATTCAAACGTCGTGCATTGTGCAATTTCATTTACCCGTATTGAGTTAATCCCATGAAAAGTATATCGTAAATGCACATTATATATTCTGTACGTCCAAACAAGTCTCTTCTGTGTTCTATTCGGGACTGGAGTATTTGGCACAAAAGTGTAATATAACAGGAAATATTCGTTGAATCATTACGAGAAATTGGATAACAGCAATGAATTTTTCAAGGTTTGCAACATTTATTTGAAAATTTTATTTTGAGCTTTGTTTAATTTGTTTGATAAAATCTTTTTTTATCCCTCATGTCAGAATCTTACGGCGAAGATCGGAAAGAAATTTACTCTTAAACGGATTGACTGATTCAGAAAACGATTCAGATAATGAAAATCAAAATAATTTTACAACACACAAAAAAAGAAGAACTATATGTAGTACTTCTGAATCAGAAGCAGAGCAGATTGAAGCTAATAACAGTCATTGTGAAATATGGACGTCAAAAGCATTTGTCCCTAAAATACATAAATTTGCATCAGGAAATTCAGGAATTAAAAGAAGCATCAATAGATCAGCCAAAATTTTAGACTACTTTCAACTTTTCGTCTCCGAAGAGCTCGTAGAATTGATTGTAAGCGAAACAAATCAATATTGGTCTCAAAAGAATAACGACAATGTAAACAATGTAGAAGGAACAGTACTAGCCGAACTATACTGTTTTTTTGCTTTGTCATTTTTAATGACACGCAATAAAAAATTATCATTAGTAGAGTACTGGAGTAAAGACAAACTTCTGCGTAGCGATATTTTTGCAGAAATTATGACGAGAGATCGTTATTTTAAATTATTACAGATGCTTCATTTCAGCCATGATGTCGGTCCTACTAATGATCGTTTACACAAAATACGGAACGTAATTGATATATTGCGAAAAAAATGTAGTCAAGCATTTCAACCTTATCAACGGCTATGCATTGACGAAAGCTTACTTTTATATAAAGGCCGGTTATCCTTTAAACAATACATCCCGTGCAAAAGAAATAGATTTGGTGTAAAATCCTTTATTCTTAGTGATTGTCAGACAGGTTTTATACAAGATTTTATTGTTTATGCCGGATCGTCTACCATGGTGCATAGTGAAACTAAGGATATTGGAATATCTGGTACAATAGTTGAAACACTTATGCAACCATATCTAGGAATGGGCCACACACTTTATGTGGACAATTGGTATTCAAGTCCAGCTTTATTTAATTTCCTACATAATAATTACACAAATGCATGCGGAACGGTTAAAAAAAGGAGGAAAGGAATGCCAAAAATTGCTGAACGATTAAAAAGAGGAGAGGCAACATTCCGATCATCCAATAATTTATTAGTAACAAAGTGGATGGACAAAAAAGAGGTATACATGCTCTCCAGCATGCATACGCCAGAATTCGAAACGATAACCAGGCACGGAGGAGAAAAGGTTGTACAAAAACCTGTATGCGTATTAGATTATAATAATTCAATGGGTGCGGTAGATAAAGCGGATATGGTTATTAGCACCGTGAATTCCACACGCAAATCCTTAAAATGGTACCGCAAATATTTCTTTCATTTGTTGGATATGTGCGTGTGGAATGCTTATTGCCTTTACAAACACAAGATGGAAGAACCGATATCCATGGCAAAATTTCATTTGCAACTAATTAGGGAAATATTAGGTAAATATCACCAAAATACAATTCGTCAACACCTAACAGGCAATAATCATCCATTAAGATTAACGGAAAGACATTTTCCTTCGGTTTATAAATCGGCTGGAAAAAACCGAAGTAGACGGTGCGTCGTTTGTAGTGCAAATGACAAAAGACGTGAATCTAAGTACGAATGTAAAGACTGTAATGTAGGTTTGTGTGTTGATCCTTGTTTTAAAATTTATCATTGTGAATTGAATTATTGAAAATTTTGTATTTGAAATATTATGCCCTAAATTGTATTTATTGTTTATTGTATTTAATTATGTTGTTGTTTTAAAATTTATCATTGTGAATTGAGTTATTGAAAATTTTTATTTGAAATATTATGCCTTAAATTGTATTTATTGTTTATTGTATTTAATTATATTTAATTATAAATATATATTATGTTTAATTGGGAATAAAATTTATTTATAATTGTTGACAAGTTTATAATATCTGAACATTTATTTAGCAAAATATCGTCTTTTAAACTTTTTGAGGTCTTCAAGTAACCAATCGCAACCTTTGATATGATACATGAGCTAAGAGATCAGATTGCAAAGTATTTGTTGGAGGCTTAATCAATTTGCATTAGTAATCAAAATAATCCTCGATAGTAATAATTTGCAACATCTACAAACATGTCATTATGTTACACCAAAAACAGAGTATGATGCGGAGAATGACAACGTAACATTGAAAGACGAAACTCCGAACGCCAATTTACCGACGCGCAATATGCATACTTTGCGGCGCAGTGGTCCGTTCAGTGGCGTTACTCCGGCGGCGCGCTGCCCCGTTTGGTGGCGTTACTCCAGCGGAGTGAGCTGCCGTAACGAAAGGGTTAAGCATCCCGCGGCTTGAATTATGCGCAGCTGCCCTCCTAGCGCGATCGGTAAAATTCGTATCGGAAAATAAGGGTCTGGGTAACTGCCCTATATATTGTTGGACGGATTCCATGGTAGTTCTCACGTGGGTTCGGGCCCAACCTTCAAGATGGAAGGTTTTTGTTGGCAATCGGGTTTCGGAGATTCAGCGCACAATTCCCAATGCCCGCTGGAGTCATGTTTCCACCCTAGAAAATCCAGCTGACTGCGCCTCTCGTGGGTTGCCTCCTCGCGACTTGCTACACCATCAACTCTGGTGGAACGGTCCTCCTTGGATATCCAAACCTCCTTCCCGCTGGCCTATTAACGACACGGTGGCTGACGTGGAAATGCCTCATGAGCCTTGTGAACTGCGGAAAACTAACATTTGCACTAACAATTCACTCACTTCTAATCTGGAGTTGGCTGAGAGAGCTTCGTCCTGGCATAAACTATTGCGCGTTGTATCATATATGTATAGGTTTATTGACTCCAAGCGCCGTGCTGTGACTCCCCATATTCAAGCCACTGAGCTCCGTCCTGCTTCTCTTCTAAATTGCAAGGGAACTCAACAGAAACACTTTTCCGGCACTCTCCACGCGTAGAAAGGAAACAAACAGCCTCCTAACGACAAGGTCCGTCGAACGCTTAACCTATTTCTAGACTCTGATGGTCTCATTAGAATTGGGGGCCGGTTAGGCAACTCGGAGCTCCCACACGAAGCCAAACACCCCATTCCACTTCCACGGTGTCGTGTGTCACTATTATTGGTAAGGTACTATCATGGGGTCTCACTACACGGAGGCTTGCAATTAACGCTGCGGCTGTTGCGACAGCAATTTTGGGTGTTGAATGCCAGATCCCTGACAAAGTTTTGTTTGCGTAATTGCATTGTGTGTGCTCGTCATCGGGCTGTTCTAGCCAGTCAAAATATGGGCAATTTGCCTGCACCTCGAGTAACCCCCTCTCGTCCCTTCTCTCAGGTCGGAGTGGATTATGCAGGTCCTGTCTCCATCAGGACCTATAAGGGCCGAAGCCATAAATCCCACAAGAGATACATTGTGATTTTTGTTTGCCTTTCAGTAAAGGCCATACACTTAGAGTGTGCCCACGATTGCACCACTGCCGGGTTCCTAGCAGCCTTTGACAAGTTTGTGGAGAGACGTGGACTGCCGGCACACGTGTATTCTGATAATGGCAGTAATTTTATCGGGGCCGATAAGGAATTGTCCAGCTCCATCCAAGATCTGTTGCACGATCCCGTACTACAAGCATACATTGCCAAGGATAACATAGAGTGGCACTTCATTCCACCTGCCTCTCCCCAATTCGGTGGACTCTAGGAGGCTGGTGTCAAAAGCGTAAAGCACCACCTTAAGCCGGTGCTTGGCAACTCAACTCCCACATTTGAGGAATTCACCACTCTGTTGTGCAAAATAGAGGGCATCTTAAATTCCCGGCCATTGACACCGCTGCACGACGATCCAGAGTCGTACGATGCCCTAACGCCAGGGCACTTTTTGGTGGGATCCCACCTTAAGTCCGTCCCCTCCCCCTCGATCCACGACGTTCCAGAAGCCAGATTATCCCGGTGGCAGCAAATACAGCAGAAGAGGGAGACTTTCTGGAGAGTTTGGTCTCTGGACTATTTGAATTCTCTCCAGCAGAGAAAGAAATGGTGCTCAGTGGCGCCTAATATCAAACAAGGAGATCTGGTATTAATTAAAAATTCCCAACTACCCCGGACAAGTGGCATTTAGGGAGAGTACGGGACACTATACCTGGTAAGGCTGGTCTAGTGCGAGTACTAGACATACGCACAGCGTACGGCACATACCGACGACCTGTAACCCAGGTCTGCGTTCTTCCTATAGAATCAAAACCCGGCACAGCTTCCACGCCTTCGAATGTGATCTTATCTTAAGATAATACAGTGGATCCTCTCATAGTGTACGTAATGGGGAGACAATGTACGCTATCTGAAGTACCAATCGCGAGCCAGAATCGGCTGTAGTCGATCGACTGCTATCCCCACCATTCCCCTTCCTTGACAACCGTGCAGTGCCGTGACTTGTAAACAAAACCGCGACAACATCGTATAACATCGTGCATATCGTATATATAAAAAGTAAGTAAATATTTATGAGGCATTCCATGCCAAATCGGACACTTTCCGACCTCACCCCCTTCGATTTTTTTAAAATTTTATATGTTTTTAAAGTTGATCAAAAACGCGTTCATGAATTTTTTCAGATTTTTTTGAGTGTCCGTTTTGGAAATATGAATTTTCTTAAAATTTGGGCTCTTTTTTTTCAAATGCTCATAACTTTGTGAAAAATGGACCAATTTGATCGTTCTTTTTTTTCAAAATTTGTGTTTTTGAATGATCTTTCAAGAAAAAAATATGATTTTAACAAAAAAAAATGTTTCATTGTTTATTTTTAATTTAAAGCACAAAATATTTTTTATCTCAAAACACGCCCCGATCGATTTTTTTGAAAAAATTCTCAAAAACACTTCGATGGATATAACAACTTAAAAAAATTGTCCGATCGTGGGCAAATTCCTCGTTCTATTTTTTTTCTTTATTTGAAAATATCTGTTCTATCAGGTCGTACGTTCGTTTCAATGAAAAATGTTTTTTATCTCAAAACACGCCCCGATCGATTTTTTTGAAAAAATTCTCCAAGAAGCTTGGATGGATATAAGAACTATAAAAAATTTCGAGAATTTTTTCATAGTGCTGTGGAGATTTAAAGAGCGACATAGGATTCGTCAATTAGGTATTCAAGGAGGAAGCCTCTCAAATGATGTCGAAGCTGGTCAACAATTCCTTCGTCGTTTTACTGCGGAAATGGAAGAAAAAGGATACGATTCCGAAAATATTTATAACGCCGATGAGAGTGGCTTGCAGTCGAAGTCACTGCCTAACAAAACACTTGCAAGCCAGTCTGAGCAGACTGCACGAGGTCGGAAAGTGATGAAGGATCGCATCACTATCATGCTCTGCGCTAATGCAACGGGAACCCATAAATTGAAAATCCTAGTGATAGGGAAATCCAAGAACCCCCGCTGCTTCAAACATGTGACTCCTTTACCCGTAATTTACAAAAATCAAAAAAATTGTTGGATGGATCGGGAGTTGATTGAAGAATGGTTTACCGAGTGCTTTGTACCGGAAGTTCAAGAGGAGCAGCGACGTAAGGGCATAAGCGGAAAAGTCGTTTTGCTGGTTGACAACGCGCCTTCGCACAAGTTATCACCAGAGTGCATTGCTGCTTATCCTGATTTCGTCGTTGATTTCTTTCCCCCAAATGTCACAGCGATAATGCAGCCAATGGATCAAGGGGTGATAGAAAAATTAAAACAAATACACAAGAAAAACGTTCTCAGCGAACTTCTTCTTGGAGATAGTGAAGAAAGCGTAACGCACTTACTGAAAAGCTTTACTTTGAAAGATTGTTGTTACATGGTATCAGATGCATGGGATACCGTGACAGCAGGAAATATTCGAAAAGCATGGAAGCCGTTGAATATGGGCACTTCGAACGCGCAAGTCTCAGAGCCTACTGAGGACGCTATGAATGTTTCGGAAACGTTGCGAATACTTCATTGTATACCCGGTTGTGGTGAATGCGACGACGATGATACCGCGGCATGGCTGAATAATGATCGAAATGACCCGGGCTGGCAAATTTTATCCGACGAGGAGATTGTAGCTTTTACAGCACCCGAAGTTTGTTACGTAGTTTTTTTATTATCTTCACGAAATCGCGTTTTTTGAAATTATATTCCAGACTCCAAGTTGCCAACGAGAACTGAATCGTACTACAGCTGACGTCTCAGATACTGCAGATGAGGACGACGAAACTCTATTGGAGAAGCCAACAGCGAAAGATGCTCTTGCTTCTGTTAAAATCATTTCAAGGTGGTTGGAATCAGATAGAAATTGTAATCCTAAGAGTTTGACCGAGCTAAGAAAAATTCGCGCTATGATTAGAGTCGCGTTGCAGAATGAAAAAAAAATGGGCCTTAAAACCTCTTGAAACCGTAAAAAAAAAATGTTATGTGTTTAAAGAGTATTATTTTAACGAAACAGTTGCTTTTAATACGCGTTGTGCATATAAAATGTTATCATTTTATAATAAATTTTATTGACAAAATAAAATATTTTTTAATATGAAAAATTTGACAACATTGAAGCGCAAATGAAACATCTCCCAAAACACGTTTTAAAAAAATTACGGTCGCCCCTCTTAACACTTAGCCGACAGAACGGGGAGATCTCCCCGTTTTGAAGCAAGTCGGTGCCCGACCGATCGGGGAGATCTCCCCGTTGTGAAGTATGTGAGTCGGTGCCCGACCGATCGGGGAGATTTCCCCGTTTTGAAGTAGCAACGCATTTCTCGTTTTCTGTCATTGTTAACTACCTCGACCTGGAGTTTTTCGCAATTGCTGACGGGCTGATACTGTAGAGCACAACATACAATAAAATGAACTAATTTTGAAGGCTCCTTATTGCCTTTTATTACGGTTCTTTAGGTTCGGGTTTTCCGGACCACTAACAACCGTTTGCGGTCAACTTCTACCAGTCATAAAA
Source organism: Anoplius nigerrimus (assembly GCA_914767735.1). Lineage (NCBI taxonomy): Eukaryota > Metazoa > Arthropoda > Insecta > Hymenoptera > Pompilidae > Anoplius > Anoplius nigerrimus. The sequence goes on from OU612086.1 coordinate 16,084,595, forward strand.
TATGACTCTTTTCATTTTAGGTTTTGTATAAATAATATGTCAAATCGTTAAACGAAATTGTTGCCGTGAAATATAATTGCTCACATGACTAGTTTTCTGACCTTTCTGAGTTGAAACACTGTCACTGAATTCAAGTCCGTGCGACTTCCAAAAAATACGCGGTGGACAGCGCAGTTTGGCTGTCCCAAGCGTGGTGGAAACCGAACTGTTATGTACCTGCGGCGCGTGCGGTCGGCTAAGTGTTACACGTTGAACGCCATGTCACCCGTACTTGGGTGACGGCCCCTGTGGCTATGTTTCCCGGATGACACTCACCTTCGTTCAATTGAAACAGGATTTTGTAGGTAGTTTACAATAATTTCCTTTTGTATCACAAGAATGACGAGTACGCATATACAAAGTAAACAGATTGGAAATATTAACAAATGGAAATATGACACTCTCCTTCGTTCGATTGAACCAGGATTTTGTAGGTAGTTTACAAGAATTTCATTTGTCATCCGGAAAACATAGCCACAGGGGCTACATCCAAGTACATATGTACGGGTGATTGGGCGATCAACGTGTTAAGTGCCCTTCCTAAGTGTATGTGCGACGGCCCTGATCAATCCCCCTCCAACCAACCTACTGCGTCCCGACGCTCCGCCCTCGTACACTATGAGAGTGTACGCTAGAGAGGTTCCACTGTAGTTTTAAGCCAGCGTTACTTACCTTAAGTTCCTTATAGTTTCATTGTAATTCCAATCGTACACATTCACTCTCTGCATATCTTCTGTCTGCTCTTATTGCATTGCACTTCCTAGGTATCGGCACGATCACTTTGCTTCTACTACGCAGTAGTAACACGCGGCGTAGTACACGATCAACACGAGGGGTCATCTAAGGAGACGGACTCCCGTTCACACGAGGCGACCCCCCACCTTACTTTCGTTCACTTCCTGAACGAGGCAGGTGGAAATGTAAACACTATTCCATTTATTTCACGTATCACAATTACATTTCGCCACATTACACCCATCTTTTCACTCACAATTCATAGAACTCATTCTCTCACCATCGACAATCATCTTTCGCCACATTATTTATCATTATTCACCAATTTTTCGGCTGTCATTCATAAACATTGTCCTCCTAGATTCGCGACACACTCAAAAGTGAGACGAGCGCGATAATTTATTCGCGAAAAAGTGTTGGCACGCGGAAATAATATTTTACACGTAAACAAGACGGTTTATAGTGTGAAATGAAGCGTGAATGTATATATAGATTAAAATAAAAGTGTGTGTGATAATGCTCTGTCAACCGGGCAGAGCATTTTGTGCATGAACATTTTTTAAATAATGTTTAGCACAATAAACAGTGGGTTTATCAAGAAGCGGGGGCTTCCTCATTCGCCACTTTTACACTTTTGTCTATCTAGCGTATTCTATTTTGCTCACTTCACTTTAATTTCACTTAAAATCCGCTGGAAGACACTCTCACAATATACTTTTCTCTATTATAAATTAATATTACTGTCCTTTCTCTTCTTCTTCACGACCGAATACACGTCGGGTATGTTTTCAGCCGTCACAGAGCCTTATGCTACATGACCTTTACGCGACCGACTACGTTGTTAGTCTGTTGCCAGCCGGCGAAGTACTATCCCCACTCTTTCCACTTGTCCGCGAAATAATCTTCTACCGCTTCAGGCCATAAGCCATCATTTGGCGCTTCTCGCAACTTTTCGTGACTAGGTCAATGTGTCACTCGGCCATCAGCTGATTCCCCGGCCCTATGCCATTGCTCCAATTTTGCCTGTTGAAGCATAGGCTGCCTCACAGCGTACAATTTCCAATACTCTGGGCTGTTAGAGACGGCCGGCTCAGGGGCATGCCCTGCGGTGTACAAAGTCGTATATTTTCTGACTAGTTTTCGATTAATTTCTCACATGTCTATCTTTTTATTAGTAACTATCGCTTTCTAACTTCTCTATCCTAATTGCATGCGTCCATTACCGGTTCATTAGCGGTACGGAGCGTGAATTATTAACTTTTTCTCATATTTTGGCCAACATACACAGTCTATTACACTAGTATGTCACAAAATTCGATAGTTTTTCTTGCTTTTTACACGTTTGCTCGCGCCGCGGGTGGAGAATGCTCTGGCGAATGCAATAGCGAAACCAGAGTCTTTTCCGCTACCCATTAGAAGAGTACCGGTGTGGTTTAGTCAGTGAAACCTGACACTATCTGTACCCTCCCCCCGAGGGGTGCAGTTGTCTTTTTCAAGATTCCACATCGTTAAGAAAAAAAAAAAGGCGGGTGGAAATGTTGCGGATTCCAGGCGCCCGGCCGATTTACACCAATTTGAATACGACGCTGCCGCTCAAGCGCCACGCGTTATTACGTATTAAGACCAGCGTTCCCGCGCTCACCGATTCGCGAGCGTGTGTGCGAGCGTAATCAGATCGGTCCTTGGCGAAAACAATTCCCCACCTTTGAACCACAAATTTGTCGCGAAGGGTTTCGCGCAGGGCGCCCGCTTTTTTTTGTGTATAGTGGAGAGTAAAGACATATCAGAGAGAGAAGTTTAAGTGCTATTTTAATCCGTCCATCAGTTTTGCCGTTCAAATCATACAATATTCCCTTAAAACATCTATTCCTATCCAATTAAGCTACCCGGTGCCATTCTAAAACATTTCCTTCCTCAGTCTCCTCATCACCCTCATTCTCGTAAACTGTCCCCAGTTCATCCCAGCCCTTCCGACCCATTAAAAGGTTCCACTCCGTAACACTACGCGCCGTTAGAAGAGAGGGACAGTTCAGATTTGAAAGAGTGTGTTTCCGCAGTGTATTGAGCGGCTCATTATTCGCAGCTGTGCTTTCGCAGACTTGTGCATTTTTTGATCTTCTTTTCTTCTCTTTCAATGATTTGATTATTTAATTATTATTAGTTTATTGCGTTTAGTCGGTAGTTACTGTGTGTGTATGTGATTCTTTATTTTTCCCTTACGGGTTACAATCTTTAATCTCTTACTTCTACCTTATTCTAACCTTATACTAACAATAACCTACCGCCTCCACACCATCCCCCTGTCTACTACTACTCTCACTCTCTTTTCCTCTCCTTCCTCTTTCGCTCGCTCGCCTGTTCGCACGCTCGCTCGCTCCTTCTCCGCTCGCCTGTTCGCACGCTCGCTCGCTCCTTCTCCGCTTGCTTATCGCACGCTCTCCTCGCTACTCTCTCTCCCGCACTATCTGCACTCTCTCCCTCTTAGTCGGTAGTTACTGTCTGTCGTTGTTAATTTATACTCGTGACTGTGTGCTGTGACTTTATAAATAAATAGGTGTGGTTCCGTCTTATCGCTGTTCTGTGTGTGTCCTCCGTGTTGTACAGTAAGTCTTCTCTCGCGCCGCGCCTTAGACAATTAACAAATCGCGTTAGCTTTCCGCATTGACTTCTTTAAACATTTTTGGTCCGACGAGCCGGATCCTTGGCTAACGTGACCTGTGCCAACGAGTGCCGCGCCGTTGGGTACGCAAGCGTGCAAATAAGGAGTGTTAGCCTCACAATACGAGTTACGCTATACGGTCGCATTGCCCGCACATGGGACAATTTGAAGAAAACCGGACAACAGAATATAACAATCGACCACGTCAGGACCACACTCTCCTTACTCGATGCAAAGTGGGCTCGCATTGAGGAGCAGCACACCCTCCTTCTGCACAACCATCGTGCAGCTCTTAAAGGGCACGAGTACGTGACAGGAGACTTCTTGTCCCAGGCAGAATCGCTATACACAACGCAGCGGTCGCAGTTACTGCGTCTGGAAAGGCAGTGTGCCGCATCTTCGGCCTCCGAAGCGACAAAGCCTGCCGCTTCTGCTCCGGCGGCGCCCGCGCAACCGACATCGTACCCTCGAATTGACGTTCCCAAATTCAGCGGGAAGTTCGAGGATTGGCCCGCTTTCCGCGACCTCTTCACCTCTATGGTAAAGAATTTTCAACGGGCATGGGATACCCTAAAGGGCCATTTTGAAAATAAGAGGCTTCTGGTGCGATCCTACCTTAATGCCCTCACAGCGCTGCCAATGATACGACCCAACGCGATTTCGGACTTGCGAAAAATTTTCCATGGAGTCGTGTCCACTATTGGGGCCTTGGAGGGTATTGGGCGACCATTAACTTCCAGTGAAGATTTAGCTGTGCACCTCATTGCAAACCTTGTCGATCAATCACTGCGACGGGATTGGGAAAAGTCGCTTAGCAAAACATCGAAACCTCCGACTCTAGACGAGCTGCTGACATTCCTCAAGGAGCAGCTCACTTCCGAGGAAACGCTCGCGGCGAACCAGTCGGACCCTCCTTCCAAGCACACGTCACGGAGCGGACGCAACGTCCGCGTCGCACAGCTGAGAGCCACCCAAACAAACCCCGGCCGTCCCTGCCCTATATGCAAAGGAGACCACTTTATTGCCGCCTGTGGACAATATCAACGAAAGGCGCCACAGGAGCGCAAGGAACTGGCATCGGCGCACAGCAGATATTTTAACTGTCTGGGCCGCCACTCCATGAGCACATGCACCACTACGAAAACCTGCATGAAATGCAATGGACGACACCATACTTCTCTGCACAAGGCCTTTGCTCCAAGCACTAATACAAATGATGTGGTATCGGTCCACATCACCAGACTTCCCGCGGATGAACCACAACCAGGGGTACTTGCCACTGCCCGTGTATGGATTACCGACGCCCTTGGCAGGCAGCATCTTGTCCGAGCAGTGGTTGACCCGGGAGCAGAACAGTCTCTGATCAAGGAGTCTCTCGCACAGCGCCTCCGCCTGCCTAGACCTCTAACGTCCTCAGGGGTGCACGGTGTGATCGAGAAGCAGTCTAATGCGGCGCGCAGAAACGTTACCACCACATTAATATCCCACGACAAAGGCTTTTCCTTTTCAACGTCTCTGCTCGTATTCCCGCGGCTGTCTGTGTACAACGGACCCCAGACAGACGACATTAATGCGTGGCATCATCTGCAAGGCCTCAAAATGGCAGACCCTGATTTGGCCGCTCGCGATCCTGTCGAAATTCTATTGCGATCGGGAGTTTATGGGGACATAGTGATGAGCGGAGTACGAAGAGGACGCAAGCAGGACCCGGTGGCTCAGCACACTCAGTTGGGCTGGGTACTGTTCGGAGGGCACGGAGACGAAGAAACAAGACCCTCCGTCCATATAATGTTGTGCACCATAGAAGACGACATTGCTTCGGTGCTGCGCCGATTTTGGGAGTGGGAGGAGCCGATGAACGCATCTCCACCGCCAAACGAAGAGGAGCAACGAGGAGGAGTGAATTTCTGCAATTCTTTTAAACGGTTACCATGTGGTAGGTTTCAGGTGCGTCTTCCCTTCCGTACTCCGCCGGCAACGCAGCTTGTAGCGACCCGGCGCGCTGCTCAACGCGCTTTTGAGGCCATGGAGCGTCGATTTGACCAAGACGAGGCATTTCGCAAACTCTACCACGATTTCATGGAGGAGTACGTCAAGCTCGGACACATATCTCCCGTCCCGCTGTCGCTCACTCAAGAGGGCAGCGGTAAATGTTTTTTACCACATCATGGGATATTGAAGTGCACGGGGGACACCAAAAAGCTGCGAGTGGTGTTCAACGGGTCAGCGCGAACAGCTGCAGGTACGAGCCTGAACGATTACCTCCTTACAGGGCCCAATCTGCTGCCGCCACTCCAGGACATAATCCTTAGATGGCGACGTCATCGCTACGCCTTCGTAGCTGACATAGAAAAAATGTACCGCCAGATCATGGTGCATCCGGACGACAGAGATTACCAGCGAATACTGTGGAAGCAACAGAACTGCGTGAGGGAGTATAAACCGAACACACTCGCATACGGAACCGCATGTGCGCCCTTCCTAGCCATGTGGGTGTTTCGCCAGTTGGCTCAGGAAGAGGAGGGCACTTTTCCGTTGGGATCAACCGTCTTGTAGCAAGCCTTATATGTGGATGATGGTTTATCAGGGGCATCAACAGTAGAGGCGGGCCTCAAAAAACAACAGGAACTGTCAGCGCTGTGCATGGCGGGCGGCTTCCCTCTTCGGAAATGAGCAGCAAACCATCCCGGGTTGCGGAAGGGTTTACCCCAATCGCATAGGCAAGCCGCCTCAACAACAGCGGAGCTGCCGGTGGAGGAACATGCTGTTTTGGGATTGCGCTGGCGGCCAGCGGAGAACTGCTTGTTCATCGGTCTCACCAAGACCCAAATGAAGACGCCCACGCGGAAGGCCGTGCTCTCACAAATAGCCAGGCTTTTTGACCCACTTGGCTGGATGGCTCCGGTGGTCACAACGGCAAAAATTTTAATTCAGGCAACATGGCAACAGCGACTGGATTGGGATGCCCCGTTGGCTGGCTCAGAGGCCACAATCTGGCACCAGCTAACAGGAGAACTCGCACTAGTGGAGGAACTGTGCATCCCGCGGTGTTTCACGGGATTAGAACATGAGAGCGATCTCCAGATCCACGGGTTCGCCGACGCCTCGGAGAGAGCCTGTGGCGCCGTGGTGTACCTCCGAACCATGCTGCGTAGGAGAGTCAACGTTTTATTGGTGCATGCTAAATCAAAAGTGGCATCTCTGAAGCAGATATCTCTCCCTAGATTAGAGTTGTGCGCCGCAGCTCTACTGTCGAGGGTGTAAGCACATTTTCGAGATGCGCTGGGACTAAGAAACGTGACCACGTACCATTGGTCCGACTCAACGGTGACGCTGCCATGGATGCGAGGCCACCCTTCTAGATGGAACACCTTTGTGGCCAACAGGGTGGCTGAAAATCAACGAGACGGCCACGAGGTACAATGGCGCCACATCTCAGGAAGGGAAAATCCAGCAGACTGTTTGTCGCGTGGCTTATTCCCTAATGAACTAGAGCAACACCCCCTTTGGTGGCAGGGTCCCCCATTTTTACTGGAAAGGTCTTCATCGTGGCCTACCACTGAGGAGTCACTGCCAGACGAAAACATACCGGAAAAGAGGCCCAATAAATGCTTGGCCGCCAGGCTAGATTGCACGGAGCCGCCGGAGCTCACGAGATTTTCCAAGTTGCGCCGATTTCTCCGAGTAACCGCCTGCATGAGGCGGTGGATAACCTTCCGGGGCAAGGAGGAGAGGGAGGATAGCGAAAGGGTTAAGCACGTTCTGCATCAGCAGGAGTTGGAGGCGGCACTCCTCACTTGGGTTCGGATTTCCCAGGGCGCTGCATTCGCCCAAGAGCTGCTCGATGTTCGCGAAGGGCGGGCGGTCCACCCTCAAAGCGCCATGAAGAAGCTGACCCCCTTCCTCGACCAGCATGGCATCCTGCGAGTTGGAGGGCGATTGAAGCACGCGTTTCTGGATGTCGATCAACGACATCCCATCATTCTCGCATCATCCTCCCATCTGTCGCTCCTGGTGGAGGAGCATCACCTGAGAACTTTGCATGGCGGAATACAGGCTACGCTTGCATCAATTTGCCAGCCATTTTGCATCCTATGGGGGCGGCAGCAGGTCAAGTCCCGGATACACCGTTGCCCTACATGCATCCGATGGAGGGCAGCCACGCCACAGCCCATAATGGCCAACTTACCCGCAGAATGGGTGACATCAAGCCGACCATTCCTTCATACCGGCGTGGATTTCGCGGGTCCCATACGGCTGCGCGCCACCAAGGGTAGGGGACACCGGGCTTACAAAGGTTTTCTCAGTGTGTTCATTTATTTCAGCACCCGAGCCGTCCATCTAGAAGCCGCAAGCGACTACACCGCCACAGCCTTCTTGGCGGCCTTCCGGCGATTCACCTCCCGCCGCGGCCTCTGTGAGGCTGTCTACAGTGACTGCGGAACAAATTTTGTGGGTGCGGATGTTGAGCTGCGCAAGATGTTTTCCGGAGCTGCTCCAGACGCCCGGTGCATCGCTGGCCATCTCGACACTGAAGGAATCCGCTGGGTGTTCAACCCGCCTGCGGCACCGCACGCACGAGAGAGGGGAGGCCACCGTCACCATCGAGGAGATGACGGCGCTTCTTGCTAAGGTGGAGGCTTGCCTAAACTCGCGCCCCATCCAAGTTATGAGCGACGACTCAGAGGATTTATCCCCTTTGACTCTTGGGCACTTCCTTGTGGGCGGCCCGCACAACGCACTACAAGAGCCTTCACTTCTGGACGTTCCAGCCAGCAGGCTCACACGCTGGCAACTGATTGAGAGGATGCGCGCTCACCCTTGGGCTCGCTGGTCGCGAGAATATATTCAATCCCTAACGCCGCGTGATAAATGGTGGAGAACTACCAGCGGGCTGCAGGAAGGGCAGCTGTGCATAATTAAGGGCGAACAATCAGCGCCGACCCGATGGTCGCTTGGGCGCATCACCCAGCCGTACCCGGGAAACGATGGACAAGTGCGTGTGGTGGACGTAAAGACTGCGAGTGGATCGCTCACACGACCGGTGGTTAAGATAATACCCCTTCCCGGTACAGACTGCACACCGGAACAATCCAAACCTTAACTGCGTGTAAGCAAGTTCCATTTTTTTTCTCTCTCTCTCTTTTTTTCCTTCTTTGCTTTGTTAAACCAAATTCTCCATTTGTTCTTGTATTTGTTTAAGGGCCTCTCTTGCAACAACCTTGTTCCTGTAAGCGGACGCGCAATGCTCGCATCCTATGGCATTTGCAATTTCGTCATATACGACAAGGCGGGCGGAATGTTGGAAATCTGCCCTGCGCATCGCTCGCCGAGCACGTCACACGAGCACGGCGTGCCCGACGCACACCTTAACAATAACGCGTCACCACGCTATCTCGACTTAGCGGTAGCAGTGCGTCCCACCCCGCCACCGTACTGCGAGGCTCATGACTCTCCGAACTCTTTCAAATGATCGCGAAACATTGTTTTGAATTTAACGACCAGACACCTCTGGACGATTCGAGAGAGTTCGAAAGGGGCAAATATATAGACCTACGCGCCGTTAGAAGGAACAGTCAGTTCAGATTTGAAAGAGTGTTCTTCCGCAGTGTATTGAGCGGCTCATTATTCGCAGTTGAGCTTTCGCAGACTTGTGCATTTTTTGGTCTCCATTTGTTCTCTTTCAATGATTTAATTATTTAATTATTATTAGTTTATTGCGTTTAGTCGGTAGTTACTGTCTGTCGTGGTTAATTTATACTCGTGACTGTGTGCTGTGACTTTATAAATAAATACGTGTGGTTCCGTCTTATCGCTGTTCTGTGTGTGTCCTCCGTGTTGTACAGTACGTCTGCTCTCGCGCCGCACCTTAGACAATTAACAAATCCCGTTAGCTTTCCGCACTGACTTCTTTGTAGAAATAGGGGAGGAGAAATGGATGTTCAAACCAGGGAAAAGGGTGCAGAGGTCACCAAAAAAGGAGAAAGGGAAGAAAGAACAAGGTAGAGGTGGGCAGGGGGAGGAGAAGGATTGGAGAGTAGAATTGAGAAAGGAATGAGGAGAGATGAAATAGGAGATCAGAGGGACGATGACGATAGTGAGGGAAATTATGAAGGATATAAAGGTAGAGCTAAAAGGGGAGATGGAGAATTTGAGGAAGGAGATGAAGGAGGAGAGAGAGAAGTGGGTGAAGGATAACGAGAAGGTGAAAGAGAAAATAAAGGGGTTCGAAGAGAGGGTGGGGAAGATAGAAACAGGTAAGGAGGAAAACAAGGGACAGAATTTAGGGGATCTGGAATTCAGGATAAAGAAAGTAGAACATAGATAGGAAATGAGGAGAAGAATTATTATAACAAAAGGAATAAAGAAGGTAGGGAATAAGAGAAAAAAAAAAGAAATAGAGGAATTACCGAGGGAGTTGGGAATAAAGGAAAGGATTAATGATTTAAAAGAAATAGGGAAGGGAGGGAAAGAGGGGAGCCATGCATTAGTAAGATTAAAGGATGTGGATAGGAAAAGAGAGGTAATGATAAATAAAGGGAAGCTAAGGGAAAAGGGAGTAAGAATAGAGGACGATTTGAAATTGGACGAGAAAAGGATGAAATGAAAAATAGAGGAGAAACCATGTTAAGAGAGGTGGAAGGGTAAGAGAGTATGGGTGGGTTATGGTAAATTACAAATAGAGGGGAAATGGTGGAGATGGGATGAGGAGAGAGAAGAGTTGAGAGAGTGGGAAAGGTACGAGGAAAAAAAGCAGGGGGAAGGGACAAAGGGAAAGGGGGAAAGATCGGCGAAAGGAAGGGGGGAATTAGGATAAGTGAAAAAGGAGGACAGGAAAACGAGACGGTAAGGGGGTGAAGAGGAAAGTTGGGGGGGGGATAGGAATAGGGGGGAGGAAAATTGGAAAGTGACGTTCTGGAATGTAGCGGGGGTTTTGGGAGGGGGTAAAGATTTGGGACGTTATAATAATGTCGGAGACATGGTTGGAAGAGAAAGGATGGAAGAGGATAAGGTTGAGTCTTCCAGTGGAATACGAGTGGGAAGTGCAATTAGCAAGGAGGAAGAGCAGAAATGGGAGGACAATAGGAGGGATGCTAAAGGGTGTAAAAAGAGGGTCAACTAGGGGGCAGGGGTAGAAGGGGGCAGAGATGTAGAGGGAATAATGGAGTGTAGTGCCAGGTTGGGGGGTGGGGGGAGGGGGAGACTGCAATGTGGTTGGGATGTATGTAAATGGAGACCTAGAGGAGAAAATAAAGGAGTTAAAAAGATGGATGGGGGAAGGAGGGAAAGGGGAAAAGGTTATAATAGCGGGGACTTTAATGCAAGGACGGGGTAGGAGGGAGGAATATGGGAGGAAGGGGAAAGGAAGAAAATGAGAAAAAACAAAAGAAAATCAAAGGATAAGAAGAAGAATGAGATGGGGAGAAGCTAATTGAACTTACAGAGCAAATATAATTGCATTCTGCAATGGAGGGATAGAGGTGCACTGGGAGGGAAAATTGACATTCACAGGGGGGGGGGGGGGGCAGTAATATATTACATAATAGGGGACAGGAATACGTGGTAGGGGCTGGAGAGGATGGAGGTTGAAGACAGGGTAGAGTCGGATCACCAACCGTTAGCGCCTTGGATTAAAGGGAAAGGGGGAAAGGTAAGACAAGAAATAGGGGGTGTTACGGATTGATACAGTTCATGGCGGGCGGCAGCAGCATTACCCGCAGCTCTTTAAGCGCGGATCATAAATATACCACACGCGCAAGCGGCTGTGATCATCGATCAATAGCGCGGAGACAGTCTATTGTTCGTTACGCGCCAATCAGGAGTGGACACGACTCTTGCGCGTCCAAATGCGGTGACAAATCACCGATCAATACATGATGACATGTTCACGCCACTTCCTTCTTTCTCGCAAGAAGAAAGCGGGCACAGGAAGTCGGCCATTCTGTTCAAAGTACTGGTGCGACAAGCAGATCTCATTGAGCAGCTCGAGCGAATTAGTGAACAATAATTGTGAGGTAACGTGCAAAGTACTGAGGCATATCAGAACTGATCACTGACGACAGTAGAAAACGGTGCAGATCGAATATAGAGCAGAGCCAGAACGAGGAGGAACGATTTACGCCCGTCCCTCAAACCGACTGGCAACGGCTACGTGCTAACACCAACTTCGGCACGGTAAATTTGAGATGAATTTTGCTGCTCGCATTTGATCAAGAAGAAAGTGTGTGACGAAATATATTTATTTATTTTAATGGCAGAGCTCTGATCAATACATGATCGAATTTAACAATTCCAAAAGTGATCAAAGTCACACACATTAATGATCTATTTATTAAATTCATGATCTATTTATTACTGCACAGATCAATAAACATATTTATTTTTAATTGTGTGCGCTCATTTTACCCACAGCTGTCACCAGACTCTTCATTCTGAATCCGGCTCATTATCCTTTAACACCTTCATATAAAATTACAGTCCACTGATATCTTTACCAAACAGGGGGGATGAGATGAGGTGGGGAAAGGGGAATTCATAGAGAAGATAGGAGAAAGAGGAAGGGAAAGAGGAAGGGTGCAGGAAGAGCTAGAAGATTTAGAAGGAAGGATAAGAGAAGTAATAGGGAAAGAGGAGGAGGGGTGGGAAGGAATAGATGGAAGGGAAAGGGCGGGGTGGTGGGATGAGGAATGTAAAGGGGAAAAGAAAAAACGAAGGAAGGAGTTGAGAAGATGGAGGAAGTTAGGGGGGGGGGGGGGGGAATATAGGGAAAGGAGAAAAAAATATGGAGATATGCGATAAAAAAAAGAAGAGGAAAACGAGAGAATGGTGAGAGAGGCGGGGGGAGCGAGAACGGAGGGGGAGGTGTGGGAGGTGCTAAAGAAACAGAGAAAAAGTAGGAGAGCGATATATCAGGGGATTGGCAGAGAAGAGTGGGAGAATATTTTATGAGGTTAATGGGAGCGGTGAAGGAAAAGGTTGTGATAGGGGATGGAGGGAAAGGGGGGAGAGGTGAGGACGAGGAAGGGGAGATGGAGTGGGAAGAATGGGAGAAAGCGGCGAGGAGGATGAAAGAGGGAAACGCAATAGGAAGGTATGGGATACCAAATGACGTCTGGAAACATGGGGGTGAAAGGACTAAGAAGAAAGGATGGGAGATATGCAGTAGGGTATGAAAGGGGGAAGGATGGCCGGTGTTTTGAAACCGCCTCACCCGTGGTGTGTAACCGGGTTGGAGGTGAATTTCCGAACGTTTTGCCGACAAGGAAAGGATCTCGAAATGGATTAGATGGAGGGAGAACAAAGACACGCACTCGTCACGAACGGTGTTTATTGCGCTGGCCGTTAGTCGAACTGAGGGAGAATTCTCCGAATCGCTCGCAAAGGGAATCCCGCGATACCAGAGCCCAACAGATGGGCGACGGCACAAAGATGTGGTCGTATCTCGGATAAACGGGTCGCGATAACCAAAACTAAGACTCCTTTCACGCTCAAGGCACTGTCTAATCACTCTCTCTCAATTCTCGCTCTAACTGCTCTCACTTCCAAAAACGAACTGATTTTTAACCGAGCGGCGACGGTTCGCACGACTTCCACGGGCGCCCGCCCGCGCCCCGCCGGCCCTCGAGCAGCCGCCGAGCTCCTCGATCCACCCGGGCGACGGAAAAGCGCGCGGGGCGAGCGCGGCTCACCAGTGTGTGGTTGGGCGAGGGACATGGAGCGTACATGATACCGTTAAAGTTTAAACATTCCGCCCGCCTCGTTGTAAGGACGAAATTACTCCACGCATCGACTACGCGTCGCCGCTCGGTCCGCAGAGCCTCGTCCGGTCGTGCCGCCCGCCGTGACAAGGTCCGGGCCGGCGAGATCAGCCTACCGCAGAAGCACGCCGGTAGAGACGCAGATTACTCTGAGCGGTCGGTATGAGAGAGAGTGTGTTGTTGACGGCGTTAGTGACAAATGAACAACGACGCAAGAAAGATTACAAGAAAGAATGGAGGTTACCACGTCCGGCGTGGTCTTAATCTAGAATATACAATAATCGGTAAGAACACATATGATATGACGGTAATAAACGCAATAAACACAAAACAAAGAAGATTACCCCAATGACTAGATTTTTACGCTGAAAAAGCAGTCCCGCCGACTACATCGAGACGCAAGCGGTCGGGCCTGAGTGCGGCTTACAAAAAATCGCAAGTCCGTTCCGGTCGGGATCGGGAGCACCCCTATTTTTGTGATTGGACGCTTCAACGGACCGTTCGCAGTACGAAGGGTGACAACGCGCACGAGTCCGTCTGCACCAGGATGGACCGCGGTCACTCGCGCCAGAGCCAACTTGGTGGGCGGGAGGTTGTCGTCTTTGACCAAGACCAGAGCGTCCGACTTTACGTTGTCGCCTTTGTCCCTCCACTTGGTCAGCGATTGCAGGTGCAGCACGTATTCTGTAGACCATCGGTGCCAAAAGTAGTCTCGCATTCTTGAGACCTGCGCCCACCGTGCGAGGGGGAGAGAGGCCGGCACCTCCAATCTGGATGGTTCCGGAACGCCGACCAGCGGTTCTCGGACCAAAAAGTGTCCGGGCGTGAGAGGCGACAGATCGGTCGGGTCGTGGCTGAGTGGCGACAACGGCCGCGAGTTGAGGCACACCTCGACTTGGCACAACAGGGTGGACATCTCCTCGAACGTGAGCGTATGGTCCCCCAGGACACGTCGCAGGTGATATTTGACGGCTCTAACACTGGCCTCCCAGAGTCCGCCGAAGTGGGGGGCGCCAGGAGGGATGAAAGACCACTCGGTCTAATCTTTGGTCAATATAGATCCGACCTCCTGGCTTAAGGCAGACGCAGCCTGGAACATGGCGCGCAGCTCAGCCTCAGCCCCGCGAAAGTTGGACCTGTAAGAGTTTCGCGAGTATGATGTAGGCCACCGAAATATTCGGAGGTGGAACGTTCGTAAAAACTAGTCACTTATGTTTTAACGTTTTATTTACACTCTTACACTACACGCTTTTACTTACACTAATATATATGTAAAGGAATATATCCCTTTAATGAGTGCCGCGCTGAGGCGCTCCGAGCGTCGGGTATCGGTACAATAGACGGGGACAGGGGAATGAAGACCCTAACCAAAGACCGGTACACGTGTCGATTGCTCAGGCTCATATTAAAATTATCCACCTGTGATTAATAACAGACACTCTGATTTACGAACATTAAACGTCGTTTCGATAATTACAGGTGAGTAACGCAATAGTTGTAATTAATTAAATGTAATTTTGTATGCAATAGTTGTAAGACCGGATGAAAATATATTACGATAATTACAGAAACACAGTTATGTTCTGATCATTGATGTCAAGAATCTTGGTCACACCGAACACATCTTATAAAACGACATTTTCTCGTAAAATCTACAGAGAAAACCTTCGATAATGGATAAGTTAAGGTTTGAATTCATCGTGGGAGGGAAAAAAGGCGACGAAAAATCAAATAGCCTATTCCTAACCTCAATCAGCACACAAGACGGCGAGATTTTCGATGTGCCAAGTGAGCTCCGGGATATAAGGCTACACACAGAACTAACAAAAACGGACACCTTTAAAAAAGTGAAAAATGCAATCACAAAAGGACACCAGAGAAGGAACGTTTGGATTGTACTGAACGATGCCTTGAGAGCGGTATACATCGATGACGGCGAAAATATACAATTCGCTGATCGCATACTGGAAGAAAGATTTGAAGAACCCCAAGCCACAGGGCGGACAAGCAACACCGGTGGCATCTCAAAAGAGGAATTAACGACGATTTTAGAAAGATTCACTAGAACAGAAACGGAATAAAGGAAAGACCTCAATAAACTAGCAGAGAAATTTGTTCTAGAAAAATTGAACAACAAGAACAGTAATGTGACCCAATGGATGGATCTATTTGAAAGCGAATGTGAGCGTTTGAATTTACAAAAAAATTAGGAAAAGATAGAAGTTTTACGATTATTTTTGGAAGGTTCCTCTACAGATTGGTACAGCTCAATGCTAACAAAACTCACTATTAATTCAGAGTGGACGGACTGGAAAGAAAACTTCTGCGAGACCTATGCCGATAAAGGATGGACACCGGTAAAATACGCGATCGGCTTCAAATACATAAATGGATCTCTATTGGATTATGCTCTAAAAAAAGAAAAACTGCTACTAGAGATCAATAAGTCCACGAGTCCGGACATACTGATAAACCTGATCGCAGCCGGATTACCAGACTTTGTAACAAACCGGATTAATAAAACGACAGTAAAGGAAACAAAACATATGTTCAACGAACTCAGGAGTCTGGAACACCTTGTGAAGAACAACACGTTTGATAAGAAGAAATATACAACAACGACTGAAAAACAAAAACAGGATAATAAAACACCATGCAAAACATGCAAAAAATAAGGGAAAAGGAATAGATACCACCCCGAAGACCTATGCTGGTTTAAAAACAAATCAAACCCCACTGAAGAAAGGAACCAAATAAGACTTTTCAACAACGCACAACTACAATACGAGTTACAAGAAAACAATCCAAAAAACAAATTGTTCAGGATTGGCAGTGGGTCGTGCGCCACAAGGAAGGGCTCTCGGCTCACCCGAGTCGTTCCTGGCAATTCCGTTGAATTCCCGGAAGAATAATCCTCTCCATCTCATTGTTTGTCGAACGCGTGACATCGCGTGATGCCCGGGAGCCAATTACATCCTTGTGACGCACGGCCCACGTGGCCCTTTCTATGTTCCTATTCGCGAATATGCTAATTTAGCGCCCTCTTTTTCGTACTGTAACGCGGGCAGGTGAGCGCACCTTCACCGCGCTTCACTCTCACTCTTCCTTGTACTGTGCCGCGATAAACTACGCATCGCGCGTTTGAGCTTCTTTTCTTTGTTCAATTGCTTTCGCAATTATTGTTCACGCGGTCCGCCTTCGCGACCCGTAATTCTGTTCATATCTTCGCGATATTGTTCCTTGTTACCCCCAGTGTTTGTGTTTTATTGGCTTAAGACTTAATAAAGTGTGTTTTGTGTAAAAGAACTTTCTTTCATCCACGTGCTTCGGAACTTGCATCCGACCAAATCGCCTCAATCCGCATCCTCGCGCGCCGCTTCCTTTTCGGGAGCGAATCCGCATTTCGTTCCGTGGCTATCGCTCTGGTTAGACGCGAACACAAATTGTACCGCCATTAATTAAAATAAACGTAGTACTGAACGGGAAGCTTGAAGTATCTGGGATCTATAATTCTGGATCAAATGTCTCATTAATAAATTCGAGGCTATTAAGAATAAACAACAAGGAAGCAGGAAGCTCAAACAATACTAAATTGAAAACAATTAATGGCGTGAAAAAAACGATTGCTGCAATAAAAATAGACACAAGAATCTTCAACATTGAAAAGAAAATCACTGTATTTGTGATCGACGGAAAAAACTTCGATTACGATTTCCTGGTAAGGCTAGACTGTATAAAGGAATTCCGACTAACTCAAGATGAAAACCTGATCATCAGCCAAAAAGAGCCAGGAAAAGATGAAACGATTACCCAAGAAAAGGGAACAATGACCAACGACTGCCACAAGACAGAAAATAATCAAACAGCAAAGGACGCCAGATATTTGGTACACTTCAACGAAACTTTTGAAGAGGCAAATTTCAGCATCTCAATAAAACACTTGAACCATGAGAAACAATCTAAAATAAACGAATTAATAAACGAAAATGCAACCATTTTCGCAAAAGATAAATGTGGCATCGGGACGGTGTCTGACTATGAAGCCCACATCGACCTGTCAGTGAAAAGATATTGCAGCAAAAGACCGTACCGATGCTCAGCCGAAGACAGAAAAGAAATTGAATCACAAATCGCGAAGCTACTGGAAAAAGAACTAATCGAAGAGTCGTATAGCCCTTCGCGGCTCCAGTAACCTTGGCATACAAGAAATATGAAAACAGGACATCGAGGTTGTGCATAGATTTTCGGGACCTAAACAAAATTGTAGTGCCACAACCACAGCCTTTTCCACTCATTGAAGACCTTATGGTAAAGACAAGGGATTGTAAATTTTTCTCCAAGCTGGACATTAACTCGGCGTTCTGGTCAATACCCCTGAAAATCTCGGACAGACAAATAACAGCATTTGTCACGCAAGAAGGCCACTTGCAGTGGACCTGCCTGCCATTCGGCCAAAAGACCGCACCAGCCATATTCCAAAGGATAATGAGTAACATAATAAGAAAACATAAATTGACAGACTTCACAGTTAATTACATAGACGACATACTAATATTTTCGAAATCGTTTGAAGATCATATTAAACATTTAACGATGCTATTCCAAGCTATAAAAAGAGAGGGTTTCAAACTCAAGTTCTCAAAATGCAGTTTTGCCGAGAACTCAGTACAATATTTAGGTCACATCATAGAAAACAATTCAGTAAAACCACTAAAAGATAACTTGGTCGCGATAAAAAACTTCCCGATACCAAAATCACAAAAAAAAGTGAGACAATTCTTGGGAAAAATCAATTTTTACCACAAATATGTGCCTAAAATAGCCATAAAACTGGATTCGTTACACAATCTGCTAACAAAAGGTCAAGAGTTCAACTGGACTGAAGAATGTCAAAGAGCGTTTGAAGAGATGAAACAAATATTGTGCACCCAGCCTGTACTGACAATTTTCGACCCAAATCGACCAATATACATCTACACGGATGCCAGCGTTCTAGGAGTTGGAGCTGTCTTAAAACAACCACAAGAAGACAAAACTGAAAAACCAGTAGCATTCTTTTCAAAAAAATTGAACGCAACTCAAAAAAAGAAACAAGCCACATACTTAGAATGCTTGGCGGTGAAAGAATGCGTACAATACTGGCAACACTTGTTAATAGGAAGAAAAGGGTCTAGCCGTGTTACAATGCAAAAAGTGCCCCTAAACCAAATGAGACGTGTCATACGCCATTCGATAGCTTATGGAAAAAGAAACATTTTTGGAGATTGGAAATCCGAAATCTCAACTGGGGGGGTACTTATAGACAAAAATCAAAAATATGTTTCTTGCCCAATTATTTTTACTCCAGTGGATAAAAAAATTTGAAAAAATCCACGAACGTATCGGCTAACGGTGTACACGTTACAGAATTTTTTCAGATTTTTTGGTTGAAAAACTAAGCTGTAAAAAATCAAAAACAAAATTATTTTTTGAAAAATGGCAATTTTTCATCGAAGAAGTAAATTCTCCACTTTTATATTTTTTGTATAGGTACCTATTGTGAATACTAACATACTGAATTTTTTTCAGATTTTTTGTAAACCTGCGCCGTTATAAAAAAAATTAAAAACCGATTGTCCGGTTGCTTTTTACGTGCCCCACCTATTTGTACAGTAGATCTTTGCATTTTTCCCAATCCACAAGTGTATTATGCAATGTGTAACGCTGCTCGAAGTCTAGAATTGGCGCAGGAGTTGATAAAGCCTTAAAATAGCAAATCATGGAAATTGCGACCAGTACGTTATATTCCAAAGTGTAAACCGAAATTCCAATGGCACCGGTGTGTACATTTTTGCGCAAGTTCGAATCCTTATAGGGTTATCTGTTTTTCACACATATAACTTTTTATTCAGAATTTAAAAATACATTGTTCTAATTAATGGTTAAACGAACTTACCTGTAAGTGAAGTTCTACCATGATTGTATGAACGCCTCTTCCGAAGAGATCAGATATGTAGTACCCCCCATCTTACGCTAGTGTCGCCACAAGTTTCAAAGTAAAAAAGTTTCTGCTCTAGGTTACGCGCTACCTACCGATCCTCGGCTCTCGCGTTACCGATCTTCATTTCTTCAAAGTCACCTGCCGATACCCTGGGGTTTCTTGTCCATGAGACATAGAAACGAAATTCAAAGGGTTGGGCGGGTCTGATCTCTTCGGAAGAGGCGTTCATACAATCATGGTAGAACTTCACTTACAGGTAAGTTCGTTTAACCATTAATTGTATTTCACGCCTCTTCCTCAAGATCAGATATGTAGATGTTCAAAGTCAACGGTACGGCAGGTAAGAATATTATAAACCTTTATAATAAACCAACGCAAAGAATACCTAAGACTGTCAGGAACAAAACATCAACAAATATTAACAATTATGTAAGATTGCCTTAGCGAACTGATCTCTTTCCGGGGCCAGACAACTGTCATAAAATCGCGCAAACGTTCTTGAGTCTCTCGTCCACCCTGCTGTAGAACGAATGAGATCAACACTAACTCCATTACGTTTTGCCGATGACGTTGCCGCATGCCGCGTACTGTATGCTGAGAATCGTTCAATATCTACGCCACTCTTCTTCATCGTTGTTTTTATCCATCTACTCAAAGTTTGCGGTCCTACTGCGCCATGAGGTTTCTTGAGAGCTACAAACAATCTACTGGAGTCGGCGCGCAATTGCTTCGTCTTCTCTAAATATGCCTCTAGCGTTGCCGCTGGACATATCGAATCATCTTCCGAATAACGAGGCAACCTCAATACCGGTTGTCTTCTGTTCGGCCCCGATGTCTTAATCTGGTCCGGGATCATAATCTCAAAATCATGCATCCCCACCTTATGAATGTTCCGTAGATCAATCAACGCTAAAGTCTGAATGCGATGCGCCGTCACCAAGGCTAAAAGAGTTACCAACTTCATCGACAACTTCTGCAAGCTTAACTCCGCGTTTGGAACCCAATTGGATAGAAACGTTAAAACAATCCTTGGATTCCAGGTTGAGTCATACTTTGGTTGGACTGGTCTCAGTCTTGCAACTCCCTTGAAAAATCTGGCGATTTCATCGTCGTGTGCCAATTCAGAACCGAGTATTATAGCTACGGCCGATCTGTAGCAGTTCAGTGTACCGTATGAAGCGTTATTGTTTTTAAACTCTCCTGTTAGAAATTCTAAAACTCGCCCCTGCGAAGCTGCGAATGGATCCGCCTTGTCTTCTGTACAAAATTTCCACCACTTCTTCAATCCCGAGTTATATTGTCGTATGGAAGAATCCGTCAGTGAAGCCATCAAAATCTCGATCGAATCCTTCGGTGTTCCCTTTCTGATGTATGCTTGCCTGATACAATTGCGGCCACCAGGGTAAGATTCTTCCATAACGGGTGTGGCTGTCTGTAAGAGGAATGCAGTAAACTATAGCTGGGCTTCAACGTTAAGGGATCTCCCTCGATCAGCGATAGAAACAATGGATACCACGGCTGCGTCTCCCAACGCGGGACAATAACTATCCCTCTTGCTCCTTCCGAAGCGATCTTACGCAACATCCTTAGAACGCACGTAAATGGCGGAAACGCATAGAAAAACCACGGTGTCCACTGCAAGGTGAACGCATCAATCGCTAACGATTCCGGATCTGGAAACCACGAGACAAACCGCAGACATTTTGCGTTCAACCTAGTTGCAAACAAATCAATCCTTGGTCGACCAAAAACTTCTACGACTCTGTCGAAGGCTACCGACGATAACTCGTATTCTGTCTCGGGCTCTAGCTTGCGTGACTCTTCGTCCGCCACCGTATTTTCGCTCGATCGAATATAAGACGCAAAAATCCATAATCGGCGTGCTTCGCACCAACGCCAAATCTGTTTCGCAAGGCCACTCAATCCAGGTAATCGACAGCCTCCCATACGATTGATGTAAGCGATCGCTGTAGTGTTGTCTATCCTAAGCAAAATGTCTCGGTCCCTTTCGCGTTCAGCCAGACATTTCAACCTAAAGAACGCCGCCAATAATTCTAATTGGTTTATGTGAAACACGGTTTCTTCCGTGCTCCAAAGTCCTCTAACGCGTTGTCCTTCACAGACTGCTCCCCAACCTGAACGGGATGCGTCCGAGAAAATCTCCATGTCGTAGGAGCGATCCGTTAAAGGAGATTTAGCGAGACTAATGTGCAATTCCCACCATGACAGGTCGTCTCTCAATGAGGAAGGAATGGACATGACAGCGTCATAATTATTATTATTCCGTTCCAGCGCCAGTAATACCTCTCTCTCGAAAGCCTTCATATATACGCCCCCGTACACAAGTGCTGGACAACGTGAACCTAAGGTCCCTATAAAGGCCGCAAATTCTCGAATGCGACAATTCTTTAATCGTTGGAATTTCTTAATAAGTTCTGATGTTCCTTGAATCTTCTCCTCGGGAAGCTCCAAAGACATCTCCACCGAGTCGAAAATGAATCCGAGGAACTTGCAGCGCTGCGCTGGCACCAAATTGCACTTATCTGCATTCAATAAGAAGCCAAGCTCCATTAAAAGACTGCACGTCTCCTGCACGTTGTCTCTGCAATCTTCGAATGAATCTCCGAAAATCAATAAATCGTCCAAGTAGACCACCGATAAGAAACCTCTACTTCGCAAGTATCCTACCACCGGTTTCAAGATTTTTGTAAATACATATGGCGCCTAACTTAAACCAAAGGGTAAGAATGCGTATTCGAACATCTCGCTCTCAAAGACAAATCGTAATAACTTCCTGAACTGTTGTGCTACGGGAACCAATTGATACGCGTCCTTCAAGTCAATTGTAGCCATAAAACAGTTCTGACTAACTAGTCTCCTAGCGACTTTATAGTCTTCCAATTTAAAATGCTCTGTCTTGACAAATTTGTTAAGACCCCGTAAATTTAGTATTAATCTCTGAGAACCGTCTGATTTTGGAATTAAAAATATTTTTGATAGAAATTGTCCTTTCTCCGGCAATACTTTCTCGATCGCGCCTTTTTTCAGAAGAGCGTTAATTTGTTCTGAAATCTGTGCCCTTTCGAGTGACGACCAATGCGTTTCTACGGGTGCCAAGGATTGTTGCACACGCTCAACCAGCGGGATTTCATAACCGCAAACCCATCGATTTATAAGTGAATCAGAGGTAACCTTGGACCAATTGGAAGAAAACCATCGCAGCCTACCGGCCGGTTTACCCACCGAATCTGTTAACGGCGCCTCTCTTGTCGCCGGTCCCTCCTGTAATACGGTTTCCTCTGCTGCTGCTGCTTGAACTCCGACTTTCTGTTCCCACCCGACGTCGTTTGGCGAACCCTGTAGCTCAACTGACGGGGTGGGGGCTTCCGGTTTTTTGAGACCTTCAACTGCTGAGGCTTAGCTGCTGGTCTCAAATCTTTGCGAGCTTGGTCTAACGATTTTGCCGTCTTTAACCTCTCCTCCAAATCGTTTCCAAAGAGCCATTCGTCCGGAGTTGAATTTGCTAAATGGTCCTTTAGTGTCGTGTTTAAATTCGTGAGGATTAAATTCTTACGCATTATCGCCTCGTCTCGTTGAATCGATGCCAACATCCGTCCTGCGGCACTCAAATGCTCAAGAATATCGAGCCTGCCTGAATCCTTGCTCTTTAGAGCGAATGAAACCGCATTGCCAATTGCCGCAAGACACACCGCGATGCGTCCTTGCCTTTCCACTATCCGGTCATCTCTGCTAATTGCAGTCTCCCGTAGTGCAGCCTTAACCTGCAAATTAAGTCTTGGCGCTTCGATCGCGGTGCAATTCTGCGGAGACGGGTACGTCTCTATTAATTTTTTTAGTTCTTCCGTGCTGAGCCCCTTCTTTAAAATATCTTCCCAGCGAGAGACCACATCCTTGTGGATTGCTGGACCCCTTTTTGCCTCCGGTTCCAAAGGCGGGCCGAGAACATTTAAAATATCAATGTCCAGTTCTATTTCGTGCTCGGGCATAGCGGTCTCCGACCTGCTCGTAACGGGCTGAGTAACCGACATCGACTTCTGGGGGAGTCCCGGCGCCTCAATCGTTATAGGTTGCGCCTCACCTGCGACGTCCGTTCGGTCCCCTACGTTAGTTGTCGTCAACCCGCTGTCTGCTCTTTTGGGACCTCCCCTCTTCGCAGACGAGTTGCTTCTTCCTCTCTCTTCCTCGTTACCTGCCGAGGCATGCCACGGCAACGGTGAATCTTCCCTCTCCGAGGGAAGATTCGTGCGAGTAGATAGTATTGAGCTGGCACGGGATCCATAGCTGTCCGCTGGATCATTCGCCTCCTCCGAGTTGACTGCTCTCCTCGTCGTCGACCCCGACCTCGGTGAGCTCGATCGCTTACCTGTGGAAATACGCCGAAAGCCTGTTGACTGGTTCTCGAAACTATATCCTCGCAATCGACCTTCAAGCCCAGCTTTTCGAGTAGGCCAGCGCCAAATCGGTTGGTGATAACCGGTCTAAGACAAACGACAAGAAAACATCTTTCGCATCATAACGCCCGTTACGTGTCTGACCACTGCCCCAACCTTGAAAGGCGACCTTTGACACCGCAAAGGCGTACATACGGTACTAACCGTTGTACAACGC
Source organism: Anoplius nigerrimus (assembly GCA_914767735.1). Taxonomy (NCBI): domain Eukaryota; kingdom Metazoa; phylum Arthropoda; class Insecta; order Hymenoptera; family Pompilidae; genus Anoplius; species Anoplius nigerrimus. Next base: position 16,108,395 of record OU612086.1, read on the forward strand.
ATAACGATTTCCAATCATTTGCGTATCAGGTTGTCCGGAACAAGAAATTTCTTATCCCGAATCCCAGGCATCCTATAACCTGCACATAAAACAAACAAAAAACGAAAACCGATTATAACCTACATTTACTACGCCTCATCTCTCTGCGTCTTCTCAATCTTTTCTTGAGATATTTGATTTCCTTTCGTATCTCCTTATTCTCCTTCTCGCTGTCCGAAGTATCAGAGAGATCTTCCCTCGATCTTTTCCTTTTACCCATCCTCCTTGGTAACAGCGAAAAAATTTTTGCTTGTGGCTACTCTCACACAAGATGAAAGAATGAAGATCGGTAACGCGAGAGCCGAGGATCGGTAGGTAGCGCGTAACCTAGAGCAGAAACTTTTTTACTTTGAAACTTGTGGCGACACTAGCGTGAGATGGGGGGTACTACATATCTGATCTTGAGGAAGAGGCGTGAAATACAATTAATGCTTACCCTCATACGTCGTAAAATCACATGGTTTTTTTAGTTACGCAACATTCTATTTTCAAGCACTTATGTGCTATCGTTTCTCATCATTATCTTTAATCCATTCTTTTTTTGTATTTGAAGTAACGTAAAAATAATTAAAATATTCACTACAATGTTAGTTTTGGGAATTCCTCCCTTATATCCATTTGGACCTAGTTACCGTTACCGAAGCCACATAGGAATTATATGTAAGCTATGCGGTTTTTCCGTGCGTGATTGTCAAGTAACTGCAGTAACAGTTATTGCAGTGCCGAGAGTTATTCATACGAATGTAAACGACTTTTATTGCATTTGGCAAGAATGGTTTTACTATGCAATAAATGAAACGGTCAAGTTGTTCATGGAATTAATGACTACCCCAACCTGCATTCGAAGTCAGGTAGTTGCGTGGAGACAATGCAAACATTCAGTCCAAAGGATATAGGTAGAAAGACCGGTTGACTGTACCCTTATCCTATCCTTAGTATGTATGTATGTATGTATTTATTTTGTTTTCCCTTGCGGGGTTACAACTTATGCTACCTTACCTCTACATACAATCCAAAACCTATCTTATCCTCTAACGCCGCTTACATAGACCTTAACCTACCTAATCTAATCTTAAACCTAACCTAATTCGCTTTCGCTTCGTCCTCTCTTCGCTCGCTCGCTCGGTCGCTCGCTCGCTCTCCCCCCCCCCCGCTCTCCTTCCATTCTCTCCCTCTCTCTCATTCCCGACTTCCGTTTCCTCCTCTTCCGCTACTTCCTCACCCTCTCTCCTCCTCTCATTCACTCCATCTCCCCCCACCCTCCCTCCCTCTCCCCTCTCCCTTTCCTCCCTCTTACTTTCCTCTTTTCTTCTTATCTCCTCTATCTTTCTTAGCCACTCTTCACCCCTCCCATCTCCCCCCAATACCTGTCCTATCCTCTCCTTCCATAACCCTCTTTCCTCCCTCTCTCTTCCCCACTTCCCACATCTCTCCCACACATGCTCCCATGTCTCTTCTTCTTCTCCACACAATCTACATACCCTCTCTTCCTCCTTCTTCCAGAACTTCCCACTCCTCATCTCATTCCCCATCCTGGCCCTTGCTATTCTTGTCTTTCTCTTCTCCGACCATCTTTTATTCCCTCTGTACACCGCCTTCCCCAATTCCATTATCACCTTGTACCACTTGTTTGACCTGGATGCCTCTATCTTTTCCCTTCTTTCCCTCTTCTGCTCTTCCCTATCTCTTCTCTCCAACTCCTCAAATCCCTCCTCTTTTCCCATCTCCATCCCTAATCTCCTCCAGAATCCCCTCCTCTCCTCTTCCCATCTCCCTACCGTCTTATTCCTTCCTTCCCTCTCCTTTACCTCCTCCCAGCACCTCCTCGTCAGTTCCCCTCCCTTCCCTTCTTCCAATCTCTGTTCAAATTTCCACGCCCTCCTTCCCATCCTCACCCTCAACTTCTCTCTTTCCATCTCTTCTCTCACCATGTACCCCGGTGTTACCCTGCTTATTCCCATCACCCACTTTAAATACCTCTCCTGACTTCTCTCCATTTCCTCTCTTTCCTCCCAACCCCAGATCTCCGCTCCATATCCCATCACCGGCCAAACTAACGCGTCAAAGAGCCATACTCTTCTTTCCCAATCCCTCCCCCATAGTCCCTTACCCAACCCCCATACCTCCCTCATCACCACCACCGCCTTCCTCACTCTCTCCCTCACCTGTGCATCCTGCCTTCCATTCCTTTTAATCACGTATCCCAAATAATTATATTCCTTTACTTCCTCTATCTCCTTCCCTTTCCACCTCCATTTCACCCTCCTCATTCTTCCTCCCCCCTCCCTACATCTCATTATCTTTGATTTCTTCTCGTTTAGCACCAGGGCCTTCTCCTCCAAATACCGCTCCAATCTCCTCATCATCGCCCTCATGTCATCCTCTTCCTCAGCCAATAACACGATGTCGTCCGCGTACGCCATCGTGTATACCCTCCCTTCCCCCAGTTTCACCCCCCCACCTCCCCTTTTCCATATACCCCTCTAAGTCCGCTATTAATATATTAAATAATAATGGACTCAGAGGGCACCCTTGTCTTAGCCCCCTATCCAACCAGAAAACCTCACCTTCTTCTCCCCCGCACCTCACCTTGCACTTCACTTCATCTAGCACCTCCGCTACTCTCTCGACCAACCCTTCCCTTATTCCTCTCTCCCTCATTACTCTTATTACTATTCCCCTGTTTACGCTGTCGAACGCTGCTTTGAGGTCCACGAATAGTATTGTGCATTTCTTCTTTCTCCCTAACTGCCTATTTATTATGTAGTTTAGCACATAGATGTTATCCATCGTCCCTCTGCCCTTTCTAAATCCCACCTGCCCTTTCCCCAGTATGTCCTTCCTTTCCACCTCCTCCCCTAGCCTCCCCGCCAATATCGCCGTGTAAGTCCTATACAGTGACGGCATCACTGTCACTCCCCTGTATTCCTCTACCCTTCTGCCCTCCCCTTTCTTAATTACCGGCACAATTTCCCCCGTTTTCCATCCCTCCGGCCATCCCTCCCCTTCCCACACCTTCCTACATATCTCCCACCCCTCCTTCCTAATCTTTTCTCCCCCATACCTCCACACCTCGTTCGGCACCCCGTCTATCCCTATCGCCTTCCCCTCTTTCAGCCTATCCGCTACCTTTCCCCATTCTTCCCATCCTATACTCTCCTCCTTATTTTCCCCCTCCCCTTTTCTACCCACCCCCCCACACCTTACCCGTTCCTTTACCCCTCCTAACAACCCCATGAAATATTCCTCCCACTCCTCCCTCTTTATCCCCTCATTCACCCCTTTCCATTTATTTCTTCTCCTTTTTATTACCTTCCATACTTCTCCTTCCGTTCTTGCCTCCCCTGCTATCCTTATCCAGTTCTCCCTCTCTTCCTCTTTCTTTCTCTCACACAACTCTTTGTATCTCCTTTTCCTTTCTCTGTACACTTCTCCCTCTCCCCCTTCCCTCCTCCATCTCCTCAGTTCCGTTCTTACCCCCCTCTTCTCCTGCTTACATTCTTCATCCCACCATCCCCCCATCACTCTCTTTTGCTCCCTTACCCCCCCCCCTTCCTTCTTACCCTTTATTGCCTCTCTTATCCTTCCTTCTAATTCCCCTAGTACTTCGTCCACCCCCCCTTCCTCCCCCTTTTTATCCCTCGTCCTCGCCTCAAAATCCTCTCTTTCCTTCTCGTTCCACACCCCTCTACTCCTTTTCCCCCTTCCTTTCCCCTTTCTTTCCATTCCTTCCCCCTTTCCCCTTATCCAAGCTACCACGGGCTGGTGATCTGAATCCACCCTGCTCTCCACCTCCATTCCCCCTATCCCCTCCCATGTTTCCCTATCCCCTATGATGTAGTCTATTACCGTTCCTTTCCCTCTCCCCGTATACGTCCATTCCCCATTCCAATCCCCTTCCATCCCTCCATTACATATCACACCTCCATTCTGTTCTAACCACCTCAGTAGTTTCACTCCTTCTCCATTAACCTTTTTGTCCTTCGACCTCCTCATCCTTTGTTCTCCCTCTTTCCAGTTCCCTTCATCCCACATCCCTCCCTCCTCTCCTGTCCTTGCGTTGAAATCACCTCCTATCATCACCCTCTCTCCCACCCTCACCTCCCCCATCCATCTGTCCAATTCTCTTAACTTCTCCTCCAAATCCCCGTTCACATATACGCCTATTATTTTCCATTTTTCTTTCCCCAGTATTACCCCACATTCCATTATCCCTTCCTTCTCCTTTCTCTTCCCCTCCTCTTCTTCCCACACTAAACCCCTTCTTACCCCTTTCAACATCCCCCCTATTGCCCTTCCTTTAATTCTTTCCCTTCTCGCGAATTGAACTTCCCAGTCATATTCCTTCGGCAGTCCCTTCTTCACCCACTTCCAACTTCTTTCTTCTACCCATGTCTCCATAAGCATTATAATATCCCATTCCTTGATTCCCTCCCAGAACTCCTTGTCCTTCCCTCCTAATCCTGCTACATTCCAGAATGCCACCTTCCACTTCCCCCTCCTTTCTTTCCTCTCTTCCTCCTTTCTCCCCTCTTCCCCTTGTCCCCTTTCTCCTTCCTCTTCCCTGACCTTTCCCTTTTTCTCCCTTTCCTCGTCTCCCTCCTCGTCTATTTCCCTTCTTCCCCCCCCCCTCCTCTCTCTTCCCCCTGTCTCTGTCCCCTGCCCCTATCCCATTCTAACAGTTCCCCTCTCTCCTCGTCCCACCTCCACCATATTCCTTCCACCTGCATCTTTTCGTATCCCACCCACACCCTTTTCCCTTTCCTCCTTTCCTCCCATGCCTTTTGTTCTATCTTCCACTTTGTCCTTCTCTCCTTCCAGGTAAGATCATCCTCTACCCTCATGTTCTTTTCCCTTATTCTTGCTCTGTTCTTCATTAGTTCTTTCTTCTTCTCTAATTCTTTCAACCTCACTAACATTTTCCTTTCTTCCCCTCCACCCTTTCCTATCTCTTTCATTCCCTCTATTTCATCCTTGCTCACTCCCAATTCTTCCAAAACTCCTTCTACCTCCTCTCTCCCTTCCTTCCCCCCTTTCTTGCCCCCTTTTATAATTACGTTTTTCCTTCTTTCCTCTCTTTCTTTTCTCTCCCATTTCCCCTCCATCACTTTCATCCTCTCTTCCCAACCCCCCGTCCCCTCTCTCTCCCCTTCCTTTCTCCCCAACTCCAACTCCTTTATCCTTTCCTCCATTCCTCTTACCATTTTGCCTATTCCTTCCCTCTCCTTTTCCCATTTCTTTCTTTCTTCCCTCTCTTGTTTCAGTTCCCTTCTTAACTCCTCCACTTCCTTCCTCCACTCTGCTTTCATCTCCGCTTTCAGCTCTTCCTTCAGCTCTCCTCCTAACCTTCCCATCTCCTCCGCCATCGTTCTTCTCACCACCTCCGCAATTCCCCCCCAGTCCCCTCTTTCACCGCCCTCCTCCCTCTCTTTCCCCTTTTTACTATCCTCCCGCTTCCTCTCTCCCTCTTCCTTCCTCGGCGATCTTTGCACCTTTTTACTTTGTTTAAAGATCCATTTCCCCTCCTCCCTCTCCCCTGCCCCTCCTTCCATCTCTATACCTCTTTTCCTCTTCGATAATTCCCCTGCGCTGCCTAAGCTGCTCTCACTCCCTGACAGCTCCCTTGCGTTCCTATCCATTCCTTCCTCCCTACCTTACCCACTCTGCTTGCCCCCTCTCTCGTTCCCGCCTCACTCGATAGATGGCCTACCACCTTGTTCCTTCCCTCTCTTCCCTTCCCTCCCTCTCCACGCCTTTCTGACTGTCTCCTGCCTCCACCAGCTGTCGCTTCTTCCGATCTCTCGCTCTCTCCCCACGTGGCCCTTAACCTCTCTCTTTTCCCTACTTCTCCTCCTATTCTTATCTCCTCTTTCCTTGCACCTTCCTTACTCCCTTCACTCTCTATGCAACTATTCCCTCTCTTCTTCCCTCTACACTCTCCCACGCCTCTCCGAAAGCCCCTATCCTCTCTCTCCCACACTTTCTTTACCACACTCTCTCACCTCACGTTCACACTCATCCACTCCGGAAACGGAAGTCCTTATCCTATCCTTAGTTTCTGGTGTATTAATGACGGTTCGAGACGTAAGAGTAAAGCAATTCATCAATAGTTTACGATTCTACCGTACCGCAAACGTAACGTTGCGTCGGGAAATCGTATTCAAGCTCAATTCTTCAATAGCTACAAAGGTTTATTACTTTTTTTATTTTATTACCCATACCGTACAAGACTTAAGCACAATTTGCGCAATATATTCGGAACTCAGTAAATACTCATTGAAATAGGTGTGGCTTGTAAAATGTGGTCGTGTCGCTACAACGTCATTTTCATAATCAACCAATCAGAGAACGGAATTATCCATCCACGAATCCGCATACACAAAATTCGAAATAAACGTTCGACCATCCCCACTATTTAAAAACATCTTTATAATAGCAGTTAGAATTTGTTTTCACTTTTGGTTGAAATACCAAGCGTAACACAGAGTGTCTGATCGGTTGATAGTTGTTAATACTTACTTTCTTACTGTGCAGTAGTTTTCGGTTTGACGTGAACAAAATGTCGAGTAAGAAAGTAGATTTGGTTGATAGGAAAACCCTGCGTGCAAGATGCATTCGTTGTGAGATTGTAATTCGCGCTGCGCCTGGCCGGAAACGTAAAATCACAACGGAAGAAGATGCGTTTAAGTGTTCCATAGTTCTGCAAAAAGAGGTGTCTGTTGGTGACATGTTATGTGCCAAATGTCGTGTACCCGTGAGCAAGGCATTCGCAGATGTTAGCACAACATCCCTTGAAAAATCTATTCGAGTCGAAGACTCATCAGCAGGCTTGTCTTCTTTGATCAAACCTTCTACGTCCGGTCAAACTTGTTCTTCACAAGTAACGTTTTCTTCGGTTCATTCTGCTTCTTCATCAAAAGCTCTTTTTCATAATATACGTTCGCCACAAATATCTGCACACACAGTAGCTTCACCTCAATCATCACTAATTGAAGTATCTGCATTTCAAGAAATTAATTCTTCACCCGCAAAGTCAACTACTTCTAGCATTCCATCGTATTCCTCAATAGAAGATCCAACGTTTGATGTAGATTTCAGTAATACCGAAGGAAAATCTTCTGAATGTGTAGAAATGCCGTTTAGTCGAGTCATTTCAACACATAGGTACTGTTTCATTTGTGGCTCGACAAAAACACTTATCAATGTACCAATTCACATTAGAAAACAGATATTTTTGGTTAGACGATTATATGTACCTATAGGAAATCGGTTCTGTCCTACTCATCTACTTAACAATCGTTTATTTAATAGTGTTATTCATGATTTAAAAATATATTCCAATTCCACTGTCATAAGTGTCAATGAACTATATAATTATTTTGATTACCTTTCGGTAAATATTGATTCAAAAATAACGGAAAAAATTGGGGATTTTGCACTTTCGGAAGAGCGTTTGAAAGCCATAACTGGTTTAACAAACTCGGTTTACACTTTGGAATATAACGTACTGGTCGCAATTTCCATGATTTGCTATTTTCAGGTTTTATCAACTCCTGCGCCAATTCTAGACTTCGAGCAGCGTTACACATTGCATAATACATTTGTGGATTGGGAAAAATGCAAAGATCTACTGTACAAATAGGTGGGGCACGCAAAAAGCAACCGGACAATCGGTTTTTAATTTTTTTTATACCGGCGCAGGTTTACAAAAAATCTGAAAAAAATTCAGTATGTTAGTATTCACAATTGGTACCTATACAAAAAATATAAAAGTGGAGAATTTACTTCTTCGATGAAAAATTGCCATTTTTAAAAAAAAAATTTTGTTTTTGATTTTTTACAGCTTTTTTACAGCTTAGTTTTTCAACCAAAAAATCTGAAAAAATTCTGTAACGTGTACACCGTTAGCCGATACGTTCGTGGATTTTTTCAAATTTTTTTATCCACTGGAGTAAAAATAATTGGGCAAGAAACATATTTTTGATTTTTGTCTATAAGTACCCCCCCAGTTGAGATTTCGGATTTCCAATCTCCAAAAATGTTTCTTTTTCCATAAGCTATCGAATGGCGTATGACACGTCTCATTTGGTTTAGGGACACTTTTTGCATTGTAACACGGCTAGACCCTTTACAGTCTTCTCAGACCACAAACCGTTGGAAAATCTAAACATCAAATCAGGAACCGATGAAGAACTTGGGGATTTAACGTATTATCTGTCCCAATACGATCTGGAAATTAAATACGAGCCAGGTAAATATAATATCGAGGCTGACTGCCTCAGCAGAAATCCTGTTCTAGACCCAGACGAAAACATGGATGAACAACTGAAAATTACAAACATCATAACACTGGAAGATATTTCGGATGTTTCAATACTATCGAAACAACTACAAAAAAAGAAAGCAACTAATCAAGATTGGAGTAAAGACAAGAAGAGTGCTTTGGAAAATTCAATAAAGTCACATGACTACAATAAACAGATCTACGACAAACATCGGAAACACATAAACTTCAACGTGGGTGACAAAGTCTTTGTAGAAAACGGTAACAAACTAAACAGAAAAAAACTCGACGAACTAAGGACTGGACCATACGTAATCATCGAAAAAATCTCGAATTCGATTTTCAAGATCAACACAGGTCATAAGAAATTAGAGTCGAACCTCTTCCATGCGTCCAAACTAATTCCACTCTCAACATCCGAAGAAGAAAAGAGTGACAGTGAGCGAATGATTGATAAATGTTGTACTTTTCGAAAATGTAAACATTTTCTCCCGCGGGAGGGGTGATGTAAAGGAATATATCCTTTTAAAGAGTGCCGCGCTGAGGCGCTCCGAGCGTCGGGTATCGGTACAATAGACGGGGACAGGGGAATGAAGACCCTAAACCAAATACCGGTACACGTGTCGATTGCTCAGGCTCATATTAAAATTATCCACCTGTGATTAATAACGGACACTCTGATTTACGAACATTAAACGTCGTTTCGATAATTACAGGTGAGTAACGCAATAGTTGTAATTAATTAAATGTAATTTTGTATGCAATAGTTGTAAGACCGGATGAAAATAAATTACGATAATTACAGAAACACAGTTATGTTCTGATCATTGATGTCGAGAATCCTGGTCACACCGAACACATCTTATATATATGAGGCATTCCATGCCAAATCGGACACTTTCGGACCTCACCCCCTTCGATTTTTTTTTTAATTTTTTATGTTTTTAAGACTGATGAAATACGCGTTCAAGAATTTTTTCAGATTTTTTTGACCATCCGTTTCGAAAATATGAATTTTCTTAAAATTCGGGCTCATTTTTTTCAAATGCTCATAACTTTGCGAAATATGGACCAATTTGATCGTTCTTTTTTTCAAAATTTGTGTTTTTGAATGTTCTTTCAAGAAAAACATATAATTTTTTTCGACATAATTTTTTTCTTTGTTTAATTTTTATTTCAAGGGCAAAATATTTTCTATCTCGAAACACGTCACCTTCGATTTTTTTGAAAAAATTCTCAAATAAACTTTGATGCATGTAAGAACTATAAAAAAATTTCCATCGTGGGGAAACTCTTCGTTCTATCTTTTTTCTTTTTTTGAAAATATCCATTCTCTCAAATCGTTTGTTCCGTTTCAATGAAAAATGTTTTTTTTCGAGATGTATGCCCCGTCCGATTTTTTTGAAAAAATTCTCAAAAATACTTGGATGGATATAAGAACTTTTAAAATTTGAATTCGAAACTATCTATCTGTACTATATATCTGTCACGGATTCTGTTCGATTTGGTGGTTAAATTGAAATGGAACATACGATTTGTCAGAATAGATATTTTCGAATAAAGAAAAAAAATAGAACGGAGAGTTTCCCCAAGATGGGAAATTTTTTTTAGTTCTTACATGCATCAAAGTTTATTTGAGAATTTTTTCAAAAAAATCGAAGGGGACATGTTTTGAGATAAAAAACATTTTCCGTTGTAACGGAACATACGATTTGTTAGAATAGATATTTTCAAATAAAGAAAAAAAATGGAACGAAGAGTTTCCCGACGGTCGGACAAATTTTTTAAGTTCTTACATGCATCAAAGCTTCTTTGAGAATTTTTTCCAAAAAATCGGACGGGGCATACATCTCGAAAAAAAAACATTTTTCATTGAAACGGAACAAACGATTTGAGAGAATGGTTATTTTCGAAAAAAGAAAAAAAATAGATCGAAGAGTTTCCCCACGATGGAAATTTTTTCATAGTTCTTACATGCATCAAAGTTTATTTGAGAATTTTTTCAAAAAAATCGAAGGTGACGTGTTTCGAGATACAAAACATTTTCCATTGAGATGGAATATACCATGTGACAGAATAGATATTTTCGAATAAAGAAAAAAAATAGAACGAAACGTTTCCCCACGATCGGACAAATTTTAAAAGTTCTTATATCCATCCAAGTATTTTTGAGAATTTTTTCAAAAAAAACGGACGGGGCATACATCTCGAAAAAAAACATTTTTCATTGAAACGGAACAAACGATTTGAGAGAATGGATATTTTCAAAAAAAGAAAAAAGATAGAACGAAGAGTTTCCCCACGATGGAAATTTTTTTATAGTTCTTACATGCATCAAAGTTTATTTGAGAATTTTTTCAAAAAAATCGAAGGTGACGTGTTTCGAGATAGAAAATATTTTGTCCTTGAAATAAAAATTAAACAAAGAAAAAAATTATGTCGAAAAAAATTATATTTTTTTCTTGAAAGAGCATGCAAAAACACAAATTTTGAAAAAAAGAACGATCAAATTGGTCCATTTTTCGCAAAGTTATGAACATTTGAAAAAAATGAGCCCGAATTTTAAGAAAATTCATATTTTCGAAACGGATGGTCAAAAAAATCTGAAAAAATTCATGAACGTGTATTTCATCAGTCTTTAAAACATAAAAAATTAAAAAAAAAATCGGAGGGGGTGAGGTCCGAAAGTGTCCGATTTGGCATGGAATGCCTCATATACATAAACTTGAAAGTTCGTTCAGTCGTAAATATCGGTGATTTGCGTTCGCACGTATCTTTACTTGCTCGAAGCTCACGATCAATTAAATCCTGGCGATCCGCGCCCCGCTCCCCTGGCGTCGATCATCCGATCCTCGATCGCAACGCCTTCGCGGTCGGTGGCGGGGCCGCGCGATGACGCGGCACTTTTGATCGCCACAGACCCATTGTCGGACAGCAGGCGTCGGCAGTGTCCTCGTCGAACGACGAATTGGCGGAACGCATCCAAAAATGCAAGAGCTGTGAGATCTGATACCACCTCAAGGTGTACGGCCTTCGTTACAAGGCAGATGAATACGCAAATGTAGTTCTTGTAGGACTTGTGGCCCCGTCCTTCGTAGTGCGAAGGTGGATTGGGCCGGCGTAGTCAACGCCCGACGATTCGAAGGGCCGGCTCCGTCGAACTCGGGCGGCTGGAAGTTGCCCCATCTGCTGTGAGCGGGCTTCCTGTCGGAAGCGTGCGCAGCGAACAAATCGGTGGATGACCGAGCGCACCAACGACCCGGCATGGACGATCTAGTAACGTCTGAGGAGCAAGCTGCGCGTGAGCTGCGGACCGCCGTGATGGGAGGAAGCATGTGCCTCGCGGACCAGCAGCAGCGCAAGGTGACTCCCTTTGGCCAAAATTATGGGATGTTTCTCGTCGAATGGCAAGAGGGCGTGCTGCAGCCTTCCGCCGACTCGCAGCAGCCCGTCCTTCCCGAGAGTGGGTCGAAGGCTCAACAACGGCGACCGCCTGTGAATCGGCCGGCCATTGGAGAGCGCCCTGACTTCCTCCGGGAAATCGTCCTGCTGGGCCAGGAGTGTCCAGCGGTGGCGACAGAACTCCAGCTCTGTCGCTATGAGGAACCCAGTTCTCGGTTGTTCCCGATTCCGGCAACTGTGGGTGAAGCGGAAGCACCAAGCTGAAACTCGCAGCAGCTTCGCAACCGATGAGAACCGCTCAAGGAGCTCATTCCCGGTGGCAGTACAGACGTTCAGCGCAGTCACCGGACGTAGTTCGTCGGAACCTAAAACCCATGGAGTTCAGCGTCTCCAGCGCCGGGGGAGAAGTCCACCCGCCGGGGGACGTGCACGGCGTCCAGTCTCGGCAGGCTCAACGCGAACCTCGTCCAGGAGGCCTAAAGTTCGGGTGTCAATGGCTCGTCCCAACTCAGGCCAGCTATCCAGAGCTTCTGGACGAACGTCTTGCCGGTGATGAGCACCGGAGCAGCCCAACCCAAGCGGTCGAAGAAGCGGGCCACGTCGGACAGCACAGTCCTTTTCGTTGGTGCAGGCAGCGAGTGCAGCGCGGACGTGGCACGGAGTTGAAAAGAGTCAGTGGCCAGGCACCACAGCAGTCCCAAGGTGGGCAGCCCATCGGCCTCGTGGAAGAGGCGCAGACGCGAGTCTCCGTCCGGACAGAGCTCCGGGTTGTTGGCGGCCCATTTACTTAGGGGGAAGCCCCCGGCGGTCAGAAGCTCAGTCAACTGCCGGCGTACCTCGAGGGCATGCTCCAGTGTGTCGGCCCCGGACAGCAGATCGTCCACGTAGGAGTGGCGTTCGATGACTTCCGCTCCTTTCAAGAAGCGAGCGCGCTCCTCTTGGGCGAGTTGTCGAAGTGTCCGCGGGCCAGGAACGGGGCACAGGTTGTGCCGTACGTGACTGTCGTCAGCTGGAAATCCGCGATCTCCTGGTGGGGCAGAGCGTGCGACACAATGCGTTGCCAGTCCCAATCGTCCGGATGCACGTTAATCTGTCGGAACATTTTTATAATATCGGCTGAGAAGGCATACCGGAATAGCCTCCACCGGGAGACGATGACCCAGAGGTCAGATTGCAGTCTTGGGCCCGCTAGCAGTGCGTCATTAAGAGAAAATCCCGACGTGGTCCGGAACGACGCGTTGAACACAAGGCGTGTAGAATAGATATTCACAATTCCCGCCAGTCTAGCGACCGCGTCTTATTTGTGTTATCAGGACGCTAGAGCGGAATTGGGTTTGTTATGATAGTAGGTCTACCTCTCTTTCATTTTTTGGTTGTCCCATGTAGAGTGTCTGAGACTTCGGACGAGCACAGTACTTGTACGTGAATAGAAGACGTTAGTAATAGAGGTGCAAACGGCTGCATGTTACTTGCATATGTATACCCTTGTATAGTTTAGTTAAATTACATTATAGTTGGTGGTGCTTCTTGTACAGTTTTTCTTTCCTTTTAATTAACGGCAAATAAAGTTATTGATAAGGAGAAACCGGACTTGTGCCACGTGTAGACTAACAACGCGCACCTTCCCTTCGGACTCGCCGGACTTCACCACCGCGTGGTGGGGCAGATAGATACCCGCGTTGTCCGCGCCGCCTCCCGGTTCCATGCGCCGCATGTGTCCCAACGTCAAGTACTCCTCCAGGAAGGCCGCGTATTTCCCTTGGAGCGTCGCATCCAGAGCGAGCCGGCGCTCTTGCGACAGCAGCAGACGTACGGCAGGCGGACGAGATTCGCCGAGGGGCGGGATGGAGATATCCTTTTTGGGTAAACGTACCACGTACCGCCCGGAAGGCTCCCGTGAGTGGGACGCCCGAAACTGCTCCTCCCAGCTGACATCCTCCGGAGTCGGGACAGAGCGGGAGCTCACCTCCTCCAGCTCCCAGAAGCGCTAGAGATCGCGGTCGACCTCATCGACGGTGCGGACGTGGTGCTGCACCATTACCTCCCACGGTGTTGTTGCGGATTTGACCTGAGCGGGCAGCACGCCCGAAAGCACCCATCCGAAGACCGTGCGATTGGCGTGGCGATTGGAGTGCTCCCTGCGGGGCACTCATCCAACGTGTGTTGCGCCGTGTCTTGCGCCCCATCGCAATGGTGGCACTGGGCCACAGTCGCCTCCGCGTACTCCAAGCCCTCTTTCGCCTCTACCTTGTCAAAGTTTTTTTTTTTAAATCCATATTTGATCCTACAAACGTGGTCGGAAGTAATGTCTACCCGGGCAAAGCCGGCGTACCCGGGTAAGCCTGAATACAACGGGGTTTTGGCAGATTTCGGCAGGTTTCGACATTCCCGTGCCGCACGCTCCCCGTACGCGAGCAATAGACCTTGTGGAATTACGGTGGAGTGAATTAAGAAAAAAAAATAGAACGAGGATTTTGCCCACGATCGGACAAATTTTAAAAGTTCTTATATGTATGTTTATTTTGTTTCCCTTACGGATTTACAAACTTATTCCACACCTCTACAATCAACATGCCTTAATCTACGCTTAACCTAAACGCGGCCGCCTACCGCCTCTTGCTCGCAGCCCTCTCGTCGCTCTTATTGGGACATTGAATAAGTTCTCGCTGTTTCTTCCTCATAATTAAAGTTTAATAAAAACTTTTAGGGAAAAATCTGTTATTGGAAGTTTTGGCCATCACTGGCCACTACTTTTTCCCATCTCTCCGCCAGCATTTGCTCATCGACCGGAACAGGTGGTAGTCCGAAGGGGCGATGTCTGGAGAGTATGGCGGGTGGGGTAGAATTTCCCATTTCGGGCTTTCAAGGTATGCCTGAACCCAGGGTCTTTCTTATGTCTTCTCCCAGGCGCACCACGTCGCGCGGCTTCAGCTGATAGGGGACCCAATAACCCTGTTTCTGGATCATTCCTATTGACTTTAACCGTTTTGAGACAGTTTTGTCGACAACTCCTAATGACTCTCCTAGTTCCAATAAAGTTTGGCACGAGTCCTGAAGGAGTAACGCATCCAGCTCCTCGTCTTCGAATTTTTGTGGCGCCCCAGTGCGTTCTCTATCCTCCAGGTCAAAATCACCGTTTTTGAAGCGCCAATACCAATCTCTGCAGGTTGTTTCCGATAACGCATGCTCTCTGTATGTCTCCTTCAAAATTCTGTGAGCCTCTGCTGCAGATTTCTTTCGAAAAAAATAATGCAGCAACACTCCCCGCAAAAGCTCTTTTTTCGGAACAAAACTCTCCATGTCTAACTCGATTGCACAGCAAACTGTTTATGCGCCAGCGAGACGAAATGCTCGGAATTCCTTACAATGTTATCGTACTACTAAAAAAATGCGTCCCCCCCCCCCCAAACTGCGCGCAGATAGGACCGGAAACACCATTTATTCTCAATCAGCGAGAACTTATTCAATGTCCCAATAGTTCACCCCTCTCCCCCCTGTCTGCCACCTCACACTCGCCTCCTCTTCCATTCGCCCGCCTCGTCTCACTCTCCTCGCACACCTCTCCCCCTCACAGCTCTCCAACCCTCCTCGGACTTTCCTCGGACTTCTGCTTCCTTTCTGACTGCATTTCTTCCTGTGCTTCCTTCATTCTCGCCATTCGCTCTCTCCCCTCACCCCGTCCCCTCCTCTGCCCCTTTCCCTAATCCTTTCTCTCCCCAGGCCCTTTCTTCTCTTCCCTCCCCTCCCCGTTATCACTCCTTTCCTCTTCTCGCCACTCCCTCTTCTCTTCCTCCCACCTCCACCATGTCCCTCTATCTTGATCTTTCCATCTCCCATCCACACTCTCTTGCCCTTCCTCCTTTTCTCCCACGCCTTCTCCTCTACCCTCCACCTCATCCTTCTTTCTTCCCATGTACGATTCTCCTCTATCCTTATTCCTTTTTCCCTTATTTTCCATCTCTTCGCCAGCACTTCCCCCTTTCCCGCCACACTTTTCATCTTCACTACCACCATTCTCCTTTTGTCTGCCCCTTCCCTTCCTTTTCTTCCCAGTTCCCTGATTTTCTTCACCTCCCCTTCCACCCCCAATTCTCCCATTAACTCCCGTATCTCCTCGCTCCTCCTCTCTGCTCCTCTCCTCAGCCCCTTCACGATCATATTCCTCCTTCTTCCTTCTTTTTACTTCTGCTCCTTCCAGACTTCTATCTTCCTCAACCTCTCATTCATCTCTTCTTCCAACCTTGTCTCTCCTTTCTTCTCCCCTTTCTCCAGCTTCCCTTTTCTTACTTCGCCTCGCTCTGTCCTCTCCTTAATCCTCCCTTCTCCTTTCTTCTCCTCTGTCTCCAGCTTCCCCGTTCTCTCTTCAATTCTCCTTATCCTCTCCTCCATCCTCTCTCTCTCTTTCCTCCCCCTCTCCAGTTTTCGTCTCATCTCCTTGACCTCCCGCTCCTTTCTTCCTACCTCCTCCACTATCCCCTTTATACAGTCCCTAAACACCTCATTTACAATTTCCCCCATCCGCCCCCTCTCCATCCACTTCCCCACAAACCTCATCATCATCTCTGCCATTTCGCCATACTTTTCCTTCATCTCCTGAGCCCCTTCTGCTTCCTCTTCCTTCTCCAGTCCATCTCTTCCTCTCTCTCCCTCCTCCTCCCATTGTGACTTCTTATCCCTTTTCTTTGCTTTCCCTATTTCAGCCTCCACTCCTCCCCCACACTTCCCTCCTTTCTCTTCACTCCTTCTCCATAACAGTAAAAATAAGAGCGAGATGTTTCTTAAACTTATTCACTTTATTCAGACTACAAAACCATGTTAACACTACAAAGGTCCACAGACAAGAGAGCGACCAGCGCGCTACGTCTCGCGCGCTACGTGTCGCTACGACGCAATAAAAACAAAGCATGTATCGAAGGTCGAAGATACATACCGCGTGTCAATGAAATGTACCTCAACTCTGAACAATAACTCCTCCAATTTTCCCTCCCTTCCCTCTTTTGTCCTCTCCATCTCCCTCACTTGGTAAAGGTACGATAACTTGCCTTCCGCACGGATTTGCATGAAAACTTCGTGTAATGGTAGATTTTTGCATGAAAATAAGATCTGTAAACGCCAAAAAGCCCGCTCGCGTCTAATTAAAAAGTTATTAAACGTTAAAGTTTATTATAAAACCTGCCTTACCGGCAGCGCGAACGCTATCTGCGCATGCGCACTGATGTCTGCGCATGCGCACGGTGAAGTTTGTAGGTAATGCGCGCGTATTTGAAATGAAATAATATTGAATTGGCGAAGGCTAGGTGTAGGCTAGGCTTCCCTTTCATAATATTTAAGGGTTTTCAATCAAACAGGGGTTTGAGAGTTGGTTTAGGTTTATGTTTTTGCTAAGCCAAATCTTACTTTTTGCATTATTTGCGGGCTGGGTGTGGGCAAGGCTTCCCTTTCATAATGTTTAAGGGTTTTCAATCAAAAAATGGTTTGAGAGTTGGTTTAGGTCTAGATTTCTTTCAGCCAAATCTCACTTTTCGTTTTATTTTTATGGCTAGGTGTGGGCAAGGCTTCCCTTTCATAATGTTTAAGGGTTTTCAATCAAACAATGGTTTGAGAGCTGGTTTAGGTCTAGATTTCTTTCAGCCAAATCTTGCTTTTTGTATTATTTAAGAGCTGGGTGTAGGCTAGGCTTCCCTTTTGTAGTGCTTTTGTCGATAGAAATGATGTTGCTGCACTTTTGCTATTAAAATATAACCCGAACCTACTCTCAAACGATTGTTTAATTGAAAACTCTTAAACATTATGAAAGGAAAGCCTTGCCCACACCTAGCCATAGAAATAAAACGAAAAGTAAGATTTGGCTGAAAGAAATCTAGACCTAAACCAACTCTCAAACCATTTTTTGATTGAAAACCCTTAAAGATTATGAAAGGGAAGCCTAGCCTACACCTAGCCTTCGCCAATTCAATATTATTTCATTTCAAATACGCGCGCATTACCTGCAAACTTCACCGTGCTCATGCGCAGACATCAGTGCGCATGCGCAGATAGCGTTCGCGCTGCCGGTAAGGCAGGTTTTATAATAAACTTTAACGTTTAATAACTTTTTAATTAGACGCGAGCGGGCTTTTTGGCTTTTACAGATCTTATTTTTATGCAAAAATTGATGTTCCTGCAAAGTTTTATGCAAATCCGTGCGGAAGGCAAGTTATCGTACCTTTACCCCCTCACTATCTCTGCCTTATCCCATCTTCTTCTCTCTTCCTTACCGACTCTTTCTCTGCTTTATTATTTTCCCTCCAGACGTCGCTTCCTCCGTTCCTCTGTGGCGCCCGTGCCTGGTCACCAACCCACCAGCGCCACACGGCGCTAGGGGAATAGTTCCTAGAAACTCTAATACGAGTTTCCTATCTAGAATAAGTTAGTTTTCGTTGGCACGTGCCGCGAAAAGAACAAAAATCAGATCCGCGTGAGCCGTTACACTGTAAACCACTGTAAGCACATTTTGGTTGTTAAATAAAAGTTCAAAAGTATTCAGTCTAATTCCGTGGTCAAACCCCACACCTCTGTGGCGTGACTAAAGCGTCTGACTCAGGTCACACCACGACGCCGCGGCGCGGCGCTGACCGTGCGAACCGTCTCCGCTCGGTTCAGAAATCAGTTTGTATTTGGAAGCGAGAGCGAATAGAGCGATTTTAGAGCGTGCCCGTAGTGTGAAAAGGAGTTTAGGTCAGGTTATCGCGACCCGTTCACCTGTGTTTTGACCACATCTTTTGTCGTCGCCCATCTGTTGGGCTCCGGTGTCGGACTTCACTTCGCCAGCGATTAGGAGGATTCTCCCACTGTTCACCTGGCCCGCGCAATAAACACCGTTCGTGGAGAGTGCGTGTTTTAGTTCTCCTTCCATCTTATCCATTTCGGGATCATATCCTTGCCGGCATATGTTCAGAAACTCACCTCCAACCCGGGTACACATCACGGGCGAGGCGATTTCGAAACACATAGTTTTAAGAAGAAACGAGATTGGCTTGACGACACGCCACGTGTTGCACGCACTGTGATACATAGTAATAAAATAAAGAGTTTCCACATTTTTTCTGTGAGGTTGGATTTCAGCATCCTGTACTGCGCGAGAAGCGCTACACCTGCTCTTGCTCAACTCCACGTTTCCTCCTAACCTCGCTTTCTGCCGCTCGTTTCTCACTCCTCCTACTTCTTCTTCTCCACCTCTCCCGTACCGCCCACGCTTCCACAGCACCCTCTCCTTATCCTCTACCCCACCTCTCGCTTTCGCCCTCCCTTGTTACCACACGCCGCTTTTCATCTCCTTTCCCTCGTACACCTGTCACGCACGTCCACACTCTCTCGCTCCGGAAGCAAAAGTCTAAGAGTTCTTATATCCATCCAAGCTTCTTTGAGAATTTTTTCAAAAAAATCAATCGGGGCGTGTTTCGAGATAAAAAAACATTTTGTGCTTTAAATTAAAAATAAAAAATAAAACTAATAATTTTGATTAACCGTTTGACTGCGGCGGAGCGCGATCGCGTTTTTGTTGTTTTGTCGCAACAATGCGGAGACGCACGATTACGCTGCTGTTGGTTAGTATAATTTTCTCATCAATTGAAAGCACATAAATTTCAAACAGCACCATGTCAAGTTCTGATTAACCTGAAAGTGACTGTGATATGAGAAGTGATAATGAAGATTGTATTAATGACTTTGAAAGTGATAGCGGAAGTGACATCATCATCCGTTCTAGGAGATTACGAATTATTAGTGAAAGCTCTGATGATAATGATGATGTAACTGCAAGTACCTCCGATGGCGATATTATCGATAAATTTTTACCCGTGGACACAATATTTTCGAACGAATCGAATAATTTTTCTGAAGTTCCTGGTCCAAAACATGCCCCT
Source organism: Anoplius nigerrimus (assembly GCA_914767735.1). NCBI lineage: Eukaryota > Metazoa > Arthropoda > Insecta > Hymenoptera > Pompilidae > Anoplius > Anoplius nigerrimus. The sequence goes on from OU612086.1 coordinate 16,128,024, forward strand.
GCTTCTGATGCGAAACCAATTGAATATTTCAATAAATTTTTTGCTATGTCGCTCCTCACTACAATGGTGATAGAAAAGAATCGCTATGCTGAGCAGTTTTTGAATTCAGGAAGAACATTGAAACGACGATCACGCGCGAAATCTTGGGTACCAGTAACTACTACAGAAATGAAAGCATTTATTGCGGTTCTCTTAGAAATGGGCATTACAAAACGACCGTCAATAAACTCCTATTGGAGTAAAGGTTCGAAGAACATCCCGTGGTTTGGCAAAATGTTTGCTAGGGATAGGTTTCAATTGATTTTGAGGTTTTTCCACCTGGTTGACAATAACAGTTTAGCACCATCAGGACATTCAGATTACGATCCGTGCGGTAAATTCAACTTCTTAGCGGATTACGCGAATAAAATTTTTCGGGAACAATATACGTCACACCGTCAGTTGAGTATAAGCGAATCTTTAGTTGGTACTCATTGTCACTCTATTATAAAGCAGTATCTTCCCAACAAAAAACATCATAAATGGGGAATCAAGTTCTGGATGATTTGCGATCCCATTTCAAAATATTGTTTGGGATTCTTTTGTTATCAAGGTGCAAAGTCAAGCGATAATAAAGATAAAATAAAAAAGAATGGTCTCGGTTATGTAGTGGTTGAGAAATTGTTAACACTAGGAAATTACTTCAATAAAGGATACCATTTATTCATAAACAATTTTTTCACAAGCATTCACCTTGCAAAAGCATTGTTACAGAAAAACACATATCTAACTGGCACCATTCGGAGAAATAGAAAACAAATTCCAAAAGAGGCAAAATTTGCACAGGTTGGTCAGCCAAAATATTTGAAAAGTAACAAAATACTCATGTGCTCTTACCGAGACAAAAAATCTAAAAAAAATCCCGTCATATTGATCTGTACCAATTGCGCAACAGGAAATATAAACGTTACAAAGAAGAAAGGAAATGTTCAATATGTAAAGGAAAAACCAATTATTATTCACAATTATAACAGGTTTATGAATGGAGTTGATGAATCCGACAAAATGTTATATACATATCTCGACGAAAGACGAACTCTGAAATACTGGAAGAAAGTTGTTTTTAACATTTTTGTCAGAATGGTGCTAAACGCTTATATAATATATTCGGAAAATTGTCTGGGCAAAAAATTATCTAGACTGCAATTTACTTCGAAAATTATTGATGCCATAGAGGAGGAATGGTTAGCAAGCAAAAATACCACAGAAAGAGTACCAATAAGTAAAAAGTTTTCTTTAGAAAAATTGCCTGGGCGAAACTTGCGACAGTGTGACGTATGTAGTACAAAAAATGGTAATGGAATTAAACGATCCAACTTAATTTGCGCTATATGTAAAAAAGGAATTCACGAAATTTGTGCAGCAAAACATCTTTGTAATAAATGAGAATAAAAAATATTTTTTTGGATCAAAATCACTTGTTACTTAATAATTTGAGTTAATTAAAAGCATTTTTATTATTTTCAAAAAAAAATAACGCATTTCATTCCGCACTTTTAGCATATATGTAAGAAAATTCTTCAGCACTCAAACGGTTAAAATCATATTTTTTTCTTGAAAGAGCATTCAAAAACACAAATTTTGAAGAAAAGAACGATCCAATTGGTGTATTTTTCACAAAGTTATGAGCATTTGAAAAAAAAAGACCCCAAACTTTAAGAAAATTCATATTTCCAAAACGGACCGTCAAAAAAATCTGAAAAAATTCATAAACGCGTTTTTCATCGACCTTAAAAACATGAAATATTATGAGAAAAATCGAAGGGGGTGAGGTACAAAAGTGTCCGATTTGGCATGGAATGCCTTATATACGTTATTTAGTGAATAATTGAGGTTCATACTTGCATTTTTGTGTAACTGCGCTGTACTTATCGAAAATGACAGCTATTTATCAGGAGACAAAAATAAGTGGACAATTTATAAAATACCTAGTGAATGAAATTCATATTGTATTTGTTCAGAGAAATAAAATACAAAATTTCCTCCTTTCCTATCCGCCCCTGGCACGAGGACACTCTGTCCTTCGACCTCCGTTTCCCGCGCTCGGCACTCTCGCTGAGGGTTGAGCTGCGGGGAGCGGGGTCGCGGATTCGCTCGCGAAGACGTTGCCAGGGACAATTTTGAATCAGTGTTCTGCTTAACGTTCGCTTCCGAGCATCGATCACGATCTCTATAGCAACAGCCGTAGCGCTTTCCGTTTGCAGTTTTCCACAGTTTCTTTATCTTTACTTCATTATCGTTATTGCTAGTCATTAGTAATGTATATATATCTATTTTTATAGTATTACGTGTCGTTGTGCAATATTAGTGATAAGTAAACGTTTTGTACATAATAGTGACTGTGACTTTTTTTGTGCCGTCAGTGTATAGTCTTTTAGCCCCGCTACTGAGGTGGCTCCTCTGCACCCAGCAAAAACTATTTTAATTGAGTGTAAGGACGGTTTTACTAATCGAGAAAATTCGCGACAAAAACCGCTATACAGTATTAATACTCCGTATTGCCACCTTTTGCTTGTATGACTGCTTCCAAACGTCGGGGAATACTTTTTATTAAATTTTCGATGTAATCTGTATTAATTTTTTCAAATTCAGTCTGTGAACTTTTAAAGAAATCGGCCTTGTTATTCCGCTGGTCCAATACAACTTTTGCATCCAGTAAACTCCATAAATTCTCTATAGGATTCGAGTCGGAGCTTTGAGCTGGTCATTCAAACAACTTAAGGGGGGAGACCTGTGTAGCGCGCTTAAAATCGAGCAATATTCGGGATTTATTCTTAAGGGAACCATTTAATCAATGTTTTTCAAATTTGAACATAGTTTATTTACACTTTTATACTGTACAGACATTTTTTTTTAAATAAGAACAGATTCTTCTTAATGATGTTACAAGGGCCAAAGTCCGACCTGTCCTCGATTGCAGCGGTTTGCGGTGTGCAGTGCAGAGTGTGCTGTAGTGATCTGAAATTAAAAATCCAAATAGCATTCTTGACCTTAGAGATGCCGCAAGCAAGTGAACCTATTTTTAAGTCAATATCTGCAAAATTGTAAATTTGGCGGCAGGTTGACTGAAAAAGATCAATTTTCCGAGGAAAATTTCTTTTTTAAAGTATATCAAAAATTATTCATTTGCATAATATCAATGTCTATTTAGGTTCAATCCCTGGCTCAGAATAAATCCAACTCAATCCGTTGAAGAGTTTTTTCTTTATCTTGCACACCGATATGTCAAACGTTGTTAAGAATTCACAATCATGTAACTATCCCGTTAGAAAAACTCAATCATCCGCCCTGCAATAAAAGTAAGACCCTGCCCTAATCCTTTTCTTAATGCGCAACCCAACCGCCACTTATTACCCCAAAACTGTATCTCCAACCTTTTGTTTCCATTCATATCCTTATACAAAACGTATCCTATCTTAATCCAAACCGCATTCGCAATCCCTCTTGATTAGTTTTCCTAAATTCTTCGCAAGTCCTCTTACCCTTCGCACCACCACCTCTCCCTTAGTTTTCACCCGCTCCTATCCCCGCTCCTAACGTCTCCAACTCCTTATAAAAACTCTCCACATTCTCAGTAGCATCAGTTCTAAATCATCAGTGCATTGAGAAATCTCATCACGTATAGTATATCATCGTTGTCAGTTCGAAAATCATCACGTTCGAATCTTCTCTAAATACCTATCTCCGTTTATTTACATCCTTCACACAGTTTTTCCTTTCATTATTGTTGTTTTTGTTAATTATTGTTAAATACAGTTGTTTTATAAAAGGTAATATTTCACTCTGATTGAATCAATTCTAAAACACCTCTACAGTTCTCAATTCTCCTAACCATCCTCCCTGAATCTCAAACAAACGTTGATTCGAGAAAAACGCGTTTAAAGTTTAGCTACAATATAATCACACTTTTGGGAAACTTACATCAGTTTTCTCCTAATCTGCTATGCCAGGCCCATATATAATTCCTTCATCTTCTTGAAATTGCTCCAGTAAAGCTTGCTTTTTTTTCTGCGGTCTGTTCCCGCCTCAATTGTTGAATTAAGGCTATGGCGCTCCTGTCGCTTGATACGTTCGCAGTCATAATTGTCGGCAAATGTTTTACACTGTTGGCCGATAATTAAATTCTGCGCTTGCATGACTTTTAGTATAAAGGTGTAGCCTTCATTAAACGTTCCAGCAGCTAAAAATGCAACATTTCAATAATTTTTAGGCCGCAGTTTAAATATTTAGGTGCTAGTCGCCAGATTGTGGAATTGAAGCTTTCGTTGCTATTTTGTGTGTGACTTCCCAAACATCTTTCTAATAATTGTGGGCTCGACAGCTCTGTATATATGGGCGATATATGTTTTTGCACCTCTGGATAAAGTGCTCTGAGTGATTATATACTTCTAGTAGGCCTGCATCTTCTGCAACGCGCCATTTGCACCACGACGCAGCTCCGGGAGGGCAATTCTGGTGTTGCGGCTTTTCATTTGTTGAGCATATGTGATAAAATGAAGCCATTACCGCATTATGCATCTCCTTTAAACAATTGAGGTTTCGCCTTATTGCCAAACCATAATATTTTGTTAGCTTCGCATTTAAAGTGTCGGTCAATTTGCCCTTACCCTGAGTTTGGCTGATTTTTTAACTTTCCTTAGTCGGATCCCCATTCTTTTTTCCACATGGCCGACACATTCACTTTTCGAGTTCGTGAAATCCGCACCATAAGGATGTGCATCCAAAATTGCTTTAAATGTCTTTGTGTCGCCGTCTCCTATATATTGGTCGTACCTTACGCCGAATTTTTCTTGCGATCTTACGAACATTTCCATCACGGAGTCGGTTTCCATTGTTCCAGCCGAACCCTGATAATTTATAGGACATTGACTTGCATGTTCTTCACTCCACAATTGATACTCTTGAGTACCCTTTTTTTTCCCCCAGTACGTGCATCCTTGACAATAACTACCTTTGACGATAAAGTCGATGACTTTTCCTGTAAAATACCCAATTAGGGTAGTTACTCCAAACAGCGAAGAAAAACCGCCTCTTTTCCACGATCCATCTCCAGATACTTTCAAATGATCCGGTATTCTTCCCCTTTTTTCATTTTCTTCTTTTTCTTCCTGAATTGCTTTTGTGCAAACCAAATCAAACGTAAGTTTCGCCGTCTCGTGGATGTGTTTGACAGCGGCATTATACGAGCATTTGCTCAGTTCTTGTCCAATATCCATTAGGCTGCAAAAAATCTTGATGCCTTCTCTAGCAATTCCTAATAATCGCATAACAAGAACTATTCTCCTGTTAATTTCGTAGCCGTTATGAATAAATGGACCGGAACTAATTTCGGCTGCGCCGCATTCACAACGCATTTTTATCTTGAAGCCAAGCCCACGGTTTTGTGTTTCGGTAAAAGACACTTTCTTCGTGCACACTTTGCAAACAAGTGCTTCGGCAATTGCACCAAAATCACTAAAGAATTCAATAATACGGTAGCAATGAGCCGTAGTTACGTTGACTCCACTGCTACTCGATGTTTTGAATTTCCTTGCGGAGGCACTTATTCCTTCGTCGCGGTTAGTTTCGGAAAATTTATTTCCACCAAAACATCGTCGACGCGGCCTACTCGCACGAAAAGAACTTTGTCGACTACCTTTAGCAGTATTCATTATGCGATTTTGCTACGTTTTTGTTAAAATAGGCGTAAATAAGAACTAGCTTATAACTAAGATGAGAAAAATATAACTAAAATAATAAAACTGGAGAAAAAATTAAAATAATTATCATTTAAAAATAAGCAAAACAACACACAATATAAATACATGTACACAAAACTCAAAATTCTAAATAATCACTATTCACTATATACGCCCTTCTGTCACAAAATTCTCGCTAAATACGCTGTGAATTGCTCAAGGTTCAACTACATAATGTGACAAAATGTACATCACTGTGGGCACGTACCGTAATCGCTACAATTCCATTGGGTAAGAAGGAACAAAAGAAAGTGATAAGCGGACACTTTCTTATTCGGGAGATAACATTCCAATTCACGCAGCGTTGCATGAAACTTACAATGGTTCATATATCTACAGCCGTGTAATCATATACTTACTTAAACTTCTATGCAAGTGAACCCGGCCTGTCATCGTAAATGCATTCATATCATTGATGCGAAAAATTCTTACCTCCACCGTAGAGCGTTCCGCGCGCTCGGGGATAAAATGGACTATGTTCGAGATTTCGGTGGTTTATCTCGAGATAATTGCCGGGATGGTGTTAAGCCGGGGTTGAGACAGCAAATTCACAATGATTAACAGTCGTTTATTCTCAGGTACATTTTTGAGAGTTTGATAGTCTATCGAGCGAGCACATTTGAGATTTGATCGTTGATCGCGCGTGTTTCGTTAGCGAGATTTCGAGATTGAGTTGTATATTTGAGAGTAAAGTCCACGAGATTATATTAATGCACAGAGGACTGTTTAAGAGATCGAGAAGCACGAAGTGAACCACGTTGCGCCGCAATGTAGCTGCCACATAATTATATTAATTATGTGGCATTTCTGTGCAATGAACTATCGTTCGAGATTGAAAAGGTAATTGGTAACTTACATAATCTCGTGGATCACACGTATGCAGGAAACACAATTACACTCGCTAACGAAAACCTCTTAGAAAACACGTGCGTTCGCAATTTGAATCGTACGTAAAGTAAAAGGGCCGGTCGCACGTGGGCTACCGGTAGCCGGTGAGATGCGTGACGTCACACCATGTGACTTCGGGCGCTCAGGAGCTGCTGCCGCCGAAGTCCTGTGGCCGGTGACCCAATTACTTCGGGAGATTCCCGAACATTCCGCCCGCGATCAGCAGGATGCTGATGATGTTGATTCAGGTTCTGAAACAGGCAAAAGAGCCAACTTTGCAGTTGGTCGAGTTAGTTGGGTCGTTGCCGTCTTGAGAGTGACAACTCGTGTCAGTCCATCTTGTCCTGGGTGTAGCTGGAGAACCCGGGCAAGCGGCCACTTGCAGGGTGGAAAACGCTCGTCTGTGATTAAGACGAGAGATCCGACCTTGATGAGATTGGATGGGTGGTGCCACTTCGAGATTGATTGCATGCGTTGCAAGTATTGCGTCGACCATTGTCTCCAAAATCGTTGTAACGATTGTTGAATTCGTTGCCACCGAGCTCGAGGAGGGAAATTCACATGCTCGACCGTTGGTTCGGGCAGTGTCGAGATTGGTCTTCCAATGAGAAAATGAGATGGTGTCAGTGCGCTGAAGTCTTCAGGATCGTCACTGAGAGGCTCCAGTGGTCGAGAGTTCAGCGTTGCTTCAATTTGAGAGAGTAGTGTTGCATACTCCTCGTAAGTCAACAATGTTTCCTTTACCGTCCGTTGGAGGTGGAATTTCATTGACTTTACCACTGCTTCCCATTTTCCTCCCATATGGGGGGCCGCTGGCGGGTTGAAAGACCAAGTTGTACAGTCGTTGACGAAGAGAGCAGATAATCGTTGGTTCTCTGCGGTGTTTTTCGAGAACATGGCCTTGAGAGTGCTGTCAGCTCCTACAAGGTTTGTCCCACAGTCTGAGTACAGAGTGTGTGGGATGCCTCTGCGAGCTGTAAATCGACGATAAGTGGCGATGAATCCATCGGTGGAGTAGTCGGTGACCAGGTCGAGATGCACTGCTGACGTCGCCAAGCACACGAATACGCATATCCACCCCTTTTGCGTTTTTGCTCCTCGCCCTTTCCATGTTGTCAAGGTGATGGGGCCGGCATAATCTATGCCGGTGTGCGAAAACGGTGGTGATGGTGTGACTCGTGCGAGAGGTAGTTGGCCCATCAGTTGATGGGCACGGATCCCCCTCTGTCGAGCACACACAACACACCTGAGCACGTGAGCCTTGATTGCTGCTCGTCCGCCGATGATCCAGTAGCGTTGCCTGGTATCAGATAGAGTTAATTGTGTGCCTCCATGAAAAGTCCTTTTATGAGAAGCATCAATAATTAGTTCGGTCAAACGAGAGTGGCGAGGTAGAATTGCTGGGTGCTTTGCAGTGTATTCGAGATGTGCATTTTCGAGACGGCCTCCAACACGTATCACTCCTTCGTCGTCGATAAAGGCGGTGAGACGGCTGAAGACGTGAGATGGTGGAAGTGTGTCTCCTCCAGCGAGTGTCTTGAGCTCGAGATTGAAAAAAGCAGACTGAGTGGCTTTAATCCAGAATAGTCTGGCTTGTGTCACATCACCCACTGCTTTGTTTGTTGCTGGAGCTGGCTCAGATGATCGTAGCCTCGAAATAAATCTGAAACAAGCTGCAGTAACATTGAGGAGTTTGGCGAGAGATGAGTATTTGTAGATAAGATCCCAGTGATACTCAGATTTTTGTGCTGTTAGCACATTCGAGATTCCAGGACGAGCTTCCAAGGCACTAGACGGGTCCGTCTCGGTTGTAGTTTTTGGCCATGCCTGGCTGGATTGAGAAAGCCATGGTGGTCCCGTCCACCATAGCTGGTGTTGTTCAAGCTGAGCTGTTGAGATGCCTCGAGATGCGCAGTCGGCTGGATTGGAGGTGCCAGGAACGTGTCGCCAATGCGCATGAGATGTTAGTTCCTGGATCTGCGTTACACGATTCCTGACGTAGTCCTTCCACCGGGCAGCTTGCGATTTGATCCATGTATGTGTCACTTGAGAATCCGTCCACAGGTAGACATTGGCAATGTCGAGCTTGAGATGTGCTTGAACGTATTGCATGAGCTTGGCAAGCATCAATGCAGCAGAGAGTTCGAGTCTCGGGACAGTAAGGCGTTTGAGAGGTGCGACCTTTGTCTTGGCGCACACGAGCGACGTCACTCTGAGATCTGTGGACGGCGAGATGACAGTAATGTAAATTACTGCTGCCATGGCAAGTTGAGATGCGTCAGAGAAGCCATGTAATTCCACTGTCGAGCTGTTGTAGGTGTTGAGCCACCTTGGTATCGAGAGACTGGCCAGTCTTGTGAGATCTTCTCTGATCGCGTTCCATCGAGATGTGACTTGAGACGGCAGTGGATCGTCCCAATCGAGTTTGTACAGCCACAATTCCTGCAAAAGCATTTTAGCACGAATTATAACTGGAGACAAAAGTCCAAGCGGATCAAAAATCTGTGCGACTTCAGATAGAATGAGGCGTTTTGAGAGCTTGTAGTGGGTTGGTGCCTTGGTCGCAAACGTGAAATGATCGTTGATCGAGTTCCATCGTAGTCCGAGAATTTTGGTATTGCAGTCGTCGAGAGAAAGAGTTGTTTCTTGAGATGCTGTGGTCGGTGAGACCGCCTGAAGCAGTGCTGCGTGGTTGGAGTGCCACTTGGCAAGTGGGAAACCGCCCGCGCTGCAGAGCTGCAATAGTTGTTGTGCGGTCTCAATCAAATCTTCGCATGTATCGGCGCCGCCAAAAATGTCGTCGACGTATCTGGCGTGCTTGAGAGATGCCACCGCCAATGGATACTTGTCACCTTCGTCCTCCACAAGTTGTAGTAGTGTCCGGACGGCGAGAAATGGCGCTGCCTTCATGCCATAGGTGACTGTGGTTAAGTTGTACGGAGTTTCAACTCCTTCGTCGTTGACCCACAGTATCCGTTGGAGCTTCCAATCGTCTTCATGGACCTTTATTTGTCGGTACATCTTCGTAATGTCAGTAGCGAAGACGTACTTGTGCTGGCGAACCCATAAGAGAACATCAGTGACGTTGAGCAGTAGGTTTGCACCAGTGTGCATCAAGTCGTTGACTGAAACTCCTGTTGTTGTCGAGCTCGATCCATTGAAGACTACCCTCAGCTTCGTTGAAGTGCTGTCAGGCTTGAGAACTCCATGGTGTGGCAAATAGTATATAGAATGGTCATTGGCTGAGATTGATGAGGCTTGAACCATATGGCCGAGTTTCTCGTACTCACTCATAAACGTGTGATACAACTCACGGTATTCGTTGTCCCTCTTCAGCTTGTTGAGGGTGCGTCGCAGACAGGAGTGAGCTGTTTTGTACGAGTTGCCCAAGGCCAATGGAGATGTTTTCATCGGAATTCGCACGATGTATCGCCCAGTTGCATCTCGAGAATGTGTTGCAAGGAAGTGTTCCTCACATTCTTGCTCCTCTGGTGTGAGGCGAGAAGGAGAATCATTCGGCAGCTCCTCCTGGACCCAGAATTTCGTCAACAGCTGTTGTATTGAGGCGTTGCTCTCGTTGTCGACCATAATGGTGTATGACGAATGTGCTTGACGTTCAGGAGAGTTTGTTGGTCCAAGAACCAACCATCCGAAGATTGAGAGCTGGGCGATTGGCGTTGATGGTGGCCCTCTGATAATGTTCGGCTTTATAATCTGACCATAGTAGTCTGCACCAATGATGATATCCACGGGTCGTGGGTGCAGATACCGTGGGTCTGCCAGTTTGAGGTTATCGAGATGAGGCCAGTTTGCTTGTAGAATGTGGCAGGCAGGTAAAATCGTCGTTAATGTTCGCAGAACATGAGCTCGAAGATAGATGGTAGTCTCAATATAAATTGATTTTACCTGGAGCATGGTGACACCACGAGTTTGAGCCACTGGGTTTCCACTAACGCCAAGAATAGAGATGTGAGATGATGTGCGTTGAATTCCGAGTTCGAGTATCAGAGCCTCTGTGACGAAAGTCAATTCAGATCCTGCGTCGACCAGCAGCCTCACGTCGTGGAATGCTGTTGATGAAGCGACCTGAGCGATGGCTGTTGCCAGGAGAGTGTGGTTGCCATATGTGGCGGTTGCCACAAGCCTTTGACCATTGCACGAGTTTGAGCACGAGTTTGAGAGCGAAGTTGACCACGAGCTTGAGTGAGGGATGGATCGCTGATCCACCTCCTCTTGGGCGACGACTGCACCAACACCTCAGCCTGAGGTGCTGGTTGCTGTTTGGCTCTTCGGCAGATGAAGAAGAGTGTGGTGAGTCTCACCACACTCCTTGCAGCGATGAGGAGACTTGCAGTTTGCAGTCACGTGTCTCCCCAGGCAGTTGTGGCACAGGGAGAGGTTCCCCACCAACTGCCGGCGTGAGGACACAGATAGATCCCTAAACTTTGTGCATGCCACGACAAAGTGGTTTCCTTGGCAGCAGTCACATGGGAAGAACTGCTGATTCTGAGGTCGGTACTGGGTCCCAGCTGTCGTCTGTTTGAGGAGCTGATGGCGAGACTGCGCTGCAGAATGGGAGGCCCGCTGGGCACTCACCACCTGTGAGCTTGGAATTGGTTTGCCTTGCTGACAGGAGCCTCCGGCAGCTTCCGTAGCCTCCAGTGCCCTCACCTTTGCGTTCATGAAGGCTACCAGCTCTTTTTTCGTAGGGAATCTGTCGGAAGCACCGAGGTGGTCCTCCCAGGCCTCCCTTGTGGTCCTGTCCATGCTATGGACCGCTTGATGGATGAGTACTGCATTCCACCGCTCCTCTGGTGTTGCCAAAGGGGACAGAGCTACGTCAACGTCCCTGACTGTGGTCAGAATTTGTGCCAGGGCCTTTGAGGACCGCTGCTTCGCTGCAGGCATAGACAGCAGCTTGCTGATCTGCGCCTGCACCAGTGCCCTCTTGTTGTGGTACCTCTGTCGCAGCCGGTCCCACGATGGCTGGAAGGAGTCTCCTTGCAGCGGAAGTGATGCGATGAGCTCCAAGGGTTCGCCTGACAGGCTCCCCCTCAGATACTGGAGCCGTTCGACATCACTGATTGAGTCGTTGACGACAATCAGTGATGTGAACAGCTCACAGTAGGCTGCCCACTTGGTATAGTCCCCTTCGAACGTTGGCAGGGAGATCTTCGGAAGCTTTGGCGCCGTTGGAATCGAGCTCAACCTCTGCCTCAGGTCGGCTCTGCGCATCTCCAACTGGGCCTGCTGATGGAGCTGATTGAGCCGCTGGTTAATCTCAATCCCCAGCTCGCCTGCAACCTGGTCGACCCCTCCGGTGATGTACTCGTGGTCCTCATATCCACGGGGCCACGAAACTTCAATGTAGGCGTGCTCCCGCTTGAAAGTTTTGAGGAGCTCCTCCGCCTGTGCCCTGTCCCGCTGAATCGTCTCAAAGGGGACCAGCGTGCCTTCTTCCGGTAATGTACTGAGAAGCTTTCTCAGTAGGGCAACCCGACCGATTTGCGTTTTGGTCTTGAGCATCAAATCGGTCGGGAACCCGGGTGAGCTGGCCCTGGTGCGTCGCACCGTCTCCGTTGGAGGGGTAGCCGGTTGAACTGTCACCGCCGGTGACGTCTGCTCGCTGGCAGGAGTGGGGGATAAGGCGCGCGCTGCGGGCCTCCCCTTCTCTTTCTTGGGCTCCTTCTCCCTCTCCTTCTCCATCTCCTTCTTCGCCGAAGAGAGAGGGGGAGCCTCCTCCTTGCTTGCCATCCTGATCTTGTAGCACAGGTGGGGATGACGATGTGCCGGCGTTGCTAACGGCGCGAAAATATACACAATAGGAGTCAAGAAAAAAGTCACCTTCACTGACTCTAAACACACTACACAATTGCGACGCAACGGTTTTGACCCGGCTAACGACCGCATGGCTCGAGTTCGAAAATGGCACACGTGTTATACACGATACCGATGAGATGATTTCTGGCTCAGAAATAAGTCTATGAGCGCGAAAGTCATGTAGCCTGAGAATTTAGTCACTGCACTTCACACAAAGTCTCACCCCGATCCGGCTCGAAGGACCAAATGTTCGAGATTTCGGTGGTTTATCTCGAGATAATTGCCGGGATGGTGTTAAGCCGGGGTTGAGACAGCAAATTCACAATGATTAACAGTCGTTTATTCTCAGGTACATTTTTGAGAGTTTGATAGTCTATCGAGCGAGCACATTTGAGATTTGATCGTTGATCGCGCGTGTTTCGTTAGCGAGATTTCGAGATTGAGTTGTATATTTGAGAGTAAAGTCCACGAGATTATATTAATGCACAGAGGACTGTTTAAGAGATCGAGAAGCACGAAGTGAACCACGTTGCGCCGCAATGTAGCTGCCACATAATTATATTAATTATGTGGCATTTCTGTGCAATGAACTATCGTTCGAGATTGAAAAGGTAATTGGTAACTTACATAATCTCGTGGATCACACGTATGCAGGAAACACAATTACACTCGCTAACGAAAACCTCTTAGAAAACACGTGCGTTCGCAATTTGAATCGTACGTAAAGTAAAAGGGCCGGTCGCACGTGGGCTACCGGTAGCCGGTGAGATGCGTGACGTCACACCATGTGACTTCGGGCGCTCAGGAGCTGCTGCCGCCGAAGTCCTGTGGCCGGTGACCCAATTACTTCGGGAGATTCCCGAACAGACTATATCTACTACATTTTTACGAATTTTGTGTTGCGGCTTCAGGAACATAATTTTGTGATGTTAAACAATCGATTTATGTATTAAAAAAAAAATCGACTTTTTGGGCCACTTACACAGGTCTCCCCCCTTAATATTGGAATCCTTCAAAACTCTTGTAGTGCTCTTAGCAACATGTTTGGGGTCATTGTCTTGTTGGAAGACAAATTCATTGTCGCAACCCATTTTTACCACTGCTTCTTCTAAACTTTCACTTAGAATATCGATGTATTTGTTTGCATTCATAATTCCGTCAATTTGTGCCCATGTATTGGGACATTGAATAAGTTCTCGCTGTTTGAGAACAAATGGTGTTTCCGGTCCTATCTGCGCGCAGTTTTTGGGAGGGGGGGGGGCGCATATTTTTAGTAGTGCGATAACATTGTAAGGAATTCCGATAATTTCGTCTCGCTGGCGCATAAACAGTTTGCTATGCAATCGTGTTAGACATGGAGAGTTTAGTTCCGAAAAAAAGAGCTTTTGCGGGTAGTCTTGCTGCATTATTTTTTTCTAAAGAAATCTGCAGCAGAGGCTCACAGAATTTTGAAGGCGACATACGGAGAGCATGCCTTATCGGAAACAACCTGCAGAGATTGGTATTGGCGCTTCAAAAACGATGATTTTGACCTGGAGGATAAAGAGCGCACTGGGGCGCCAAAAAAAATCGAAGACGAGGAGCTGGATGCGTTACTTCTTCAGGACTCGTGCCAAACTTTAGTGGAACTAGGAGAGTCATTAGGAGTTGCCGACACAACTGTCTCAAAACGGTTAAAGTCAATAGGAATGATCCAGAAACAGGGTTATTGGGTCCCCTATCAGCTGCAGCCGCGCGACGCGGTGCGCCTGGGAGAAGACATAAGAAAGACCTTCGGTTCAGGCATACCTTGAAAGCCCGAAATGGGAAATTCTACCCCACCCGCCATACTCTCCAGACATCGCCCCTTCGGACTACCACCTGTTCCGGTCGATGAGCAATAGCCTGACGGACCAGCACTTCCGTTCTTATGAGGACGCGAAAACATGGGTCGATTCCTGGATTGCCTCAAAAGACGCTTCGTTTTTCCGGAGGGGAATTCAAATGCTCCCGGAGTGATGGGAAAAAGTAGTGGCCAGTGATGGCCAAAACTTCCAATAACAGGTTTTTCCCTAAAAGTTTTTATTAAACTTTAATTATGAGGAAAAAAACAGCGAGAACTTATTCAATGTCCCAATATCAACTCCATTCCACGAAAAACATCCTCATACCATCAATGATCCGCCGCCAAATTTAACTGTGGGTGTAATAAATGCTTTTTTATACGCTTCATTTTTTTCTCCAGACTTGCTGCTTCTTTTTAAATTGCTGCAACTCACATTTGCTTTCGTCGCTCCAAACTATATTTTGCCAGAATGCTAACGGCATATTCAAGTATTTTCTAGCAAACGCTAAACGTTTTCTCATATTAATTTTGCTGATGTGTGGTTTACGCCTAGCCTTGCAGCATCTCAATCCAGCTTCGTGCAGCCTGCGTTTTATTGTTTTTGTAGAAACGTTTAACCCCACATCTTCTGCAAAACTTCTAGATGCAATCGCTGGATTCTGTCGGCATTTTCGTACTATTTGACGATCTTGTTGTATTGTGGTGCAGCATTTGCGGCCATGACCTCTTACATTTTTCACCGTTTCATGTACAAGATATTTTTTGTAAATTTTTTCTACCGCACTCTTAGATACTCTGTACTTTCGAGCTATTACGCGGTAACTTAATTTTTCGCAACAGTCTGAAACGATTAAACGGCGAATTTGATGTGAAATTTCTTCTCTTTTTGTCATTCTGTAATTTCTTTAAAATTTCTCTTACTCCTACAAAGGCTGAGTTGGCACTAATAAATTTGTTAGGCATCGCTCTTTGTAAGCGTGACCTCTGCTTGATGTTCGTATACATTGTTTGCCTCACGGTCACTTTGCAACAAAGTGTCCACTTATTATTGTCCCCTCATAAATAGCTGACATTTTCGTTATGTACAGCGTGTACACACAAAAATGCAAATATGAAGGTCAATTATTCACTAATACTATATATACTATAAGGATATATAATAAATAAAACTGAAGATCGTAACAGTTACGTTAATCCGATTACACTTCAATTTTACCTATTTCCAGTACTGTCCACTCATTTTTATCCCCGACTGTATAGGAGGCATTCCATGCCAAATCGGACACTTTCGGACCTCACCCCCTTCGATTTTTTTAAAAATTTTTTATGTTTTTAAGACTGATGAAATACGCGTTCATGAATTTTTTCAGATTTTTTTGACCATCCGTTTCGAAAATATGAATTTTCTTAAAATTCGGGCTCATTTTTTTCAAATACTCATAACTTTGCGAAAAATGGACCAATTTGATCGTTCTTTTTTTAAAAATTTGTGTTTTTGAATGCTCTTTCAAGAAAAAAATATGATTTTTATCGAAATAGTTTATTTCATTGTTTAATTTTTATTTAAAGCACAAAATATTTTATATCTCAAAACATGTCCCCTTCGATTTTTTTGAAAAAATTCTCAAATAAACTTTGATGCATGTAAGAACTAAAAAAAATTTCCCATCGTGGGGAAACTCTTCGTTCTATTTTTTTTCTTTATTCGAAAATATCCATTCTATCAAATCGTATGTTCCGTTTCAATGGAAAATGTTTTTTTTCGAGATGTATGCCCCGTCCGATTTTTTTGAAAAAATTCTCGAAAATACTTGGATGGATATAAGAACTTTTAAAATTTGTCCGATCGTGGGGAAACGTTTCGTTCTATTTTTTTTCTTTATTCGAAAATATCTATTCTGTCACATCGTATATTCCATTTCAATGGAAAATGTTTTGTATCTCAAAACATGTCCCCTTCGATTTTTTTGAAAAAATTCTCAAAGAAGCTTTGATGCATGTAAGAACTTAAAAAATCTGTCCGATCGTGGGGAAACTCTTCGTTCCATTTTTTTTCTTTATTCGTAAATATCTATTCTAACAAATCGTATGTTCCGTTACAACGGAAAATGTTTTTTATCTCAAAACATGTCCCCTTCGATTTTTTTGAAAAAATTCTCACGTAAACTTTAATGCATGTAAGAACTAAAAAAAAGTTCCTATCGTGGGGAAACTCTCCGTTCTATTTTTTTTCTTTATTCGAAACTATCTATTCCGTCACGTATTCTGTTCGTTTTGGTGGTTAAATTGAAATGGAACATACGATGTGACAGAACAGATATTTTCGAATTAAGGAAAAAAAATAGAACGGAGAGTTTCCCCACGATGGGAAATTTTTATTAGTTCATACATCATCAAAGTTTATTTGAGAATTTTTTCAAAAAAATCGAAGGGGACATGTTTTGAGATAAAAAACATTTTCCGATGTAACGGAACATACGATTTGTTAGAATAGATAATTTCGAATAAAGAAATAAAATAGAACAATACGTTTCCCCACGATGGGAAATTTTTTCAAGTTCTTACATGCATCAAAGCTTCTTTGAGAATTTTTTCAAAAAAATCGAAGGGGACATGTTTTGAGATATAAAATATTTTGTGCTTTAAATAAAAATTAAACAATGAAATAAACAATTTCGATAAAAATTATATTTTTTCTTGAAAGAGCATTCAAAAACACAAATTTTGCAAAAAAGAACGATCAAATTGGTCAATTTTTCGCAAAGTTATGAGTATTTGAAAAAAATTAGCCCGAATTTTAAGAAAATTCATATTTTCGAAACGGATGATCAAAAAAATCTGAAAATATTCATGAACGCGTATTTCATCAGTCTTAAAAATATATAAATTTAAAAAAAAAATCGAAGGGGGTGAGGTCCGAAAGTGTCCGATTTGGCATGGAATGCCTCATAGACATACACCGAATCGGGGCCGTCGAAGGTTTGAACGAAACACATAAATAAAAATTCCATATTCGCCGTGCTTTGATATATATCCCACACCCTAAAGGGCAGCTAGCAGGGCATACCAAACTGGGCCCAGTTTGGGGGAGGGGAGTGTTGTAATGAGATGAATACGAGGGTCGATCAAAGCCCCAAAGAGGCCAGGAGTCTTCCGAAGATTTCCTTGATGATAAAATAAAAAAAAAGACCGTCAATGTTACACCGAATTCTATGAAATGTATAGGGTATAAAAAGACATGCAATATATTTTCTGAATTAAGAAGAACAATTCAATGTTGTATTTTCTCACAAATTATCATAAATACTCTAGTAAGTACTTATTTTATACATTATTAAGTCTTGATGGAACTGTCGCTAAAAACAATGCAATTATTTGTTTTGTTTCTACGTCCGTGATACTTGCTTGTCTCTTTGTTGGTGCTACTGTAAAATAAAAAATAGAATGAGTTGGGTATTTTAGATATCTTGTCAAGCAAAACGTAAATATGAAGAGTATATATTAAATCTACTTACCACATACAGTAGCGTACAATTTCCAATGCATAAAGGATGATTTATGTTTTCTTCCCTGGCCCAATGTTGGAAGAATGCGTCAGCGCCACCTCCCCGCGCGCTTGGGAGCCGGCCGCGACCGCGCTAGATTTGGATCTCGCTGCGTGGCGAGAGCTAGCGCGCGCTTGCCGCCGAAAACAAGCGACACAGTGTTGACTGTTGTCACACTCGCCGCCTCACCTACTCTGCCAATCAGCGGGATCGGCCGTTGGAGGCAACGGCTCCTTTTGAAATCATGCTCGTAGATGCTTCCTATCCTCCCCCTGCCGAAAGGTATATAAGGAGCTCGCGGTCAGGCGGAGATAGGCTCTATATCTATACCTGCTATTGGTTTTGCTTTGCGTGCTGCGTTTTGCTTTGAACTTTGTTAAACTTTGCTATGCTTTTGATTGTTGCTGTTAACCTTGCTGTACTTTTGCCTGTGCTTATATTTTGGACATTGCTCTCTATTTCTGCTTGTGCTTTGTGCTGTTCGTCTTGCGTGCTATTCGTTCTGTACATTTCTGTCATTGTGCCAATAAACTTTTCTGAACTATTAACTGTGCGTGTCTCCTTCGTGTCGTGCGTTCTGCGTTCACTCCGCCCGTACCGCGCGTGCAACCACCGATCCGAATTATAACACTCAAACAAGAAATTGTTGCTTCATTTTTTAACAATTTTTCCATCGTATTATAAATGATTTTTTTGTTGGTTTTTCCGCCAACTAAATAAGGTATATAAGTAGGATCGGGACAGAAAAATTAACGCTCCCGGTGCGGGAATCGCACCTGCAACCTTTGGATCCGCAGGCCGGCGCCATAAACACTAGGCCACCGGTCGCTCTTGTTGATGTTTGTCACTTAATTGTGGCTAAGTGCCTTGTGGGGTGCGTCTAGTGTACTCTATACGCGCGCCCCAAGCGGCAAAAAACTGTAACCGTCCTAGTGACGGATGCCGCAAGCGAGCTTCCCACCGCGCGGGAAACAAAAGGCTGCGCCATTATTCTATCTTCGCCCGTGAACCAGTGTAGACACGTGTGCGCAAAATAACGTCCAAAGTTCGTTCAGTAATCGTATATATATTATTTATTAACTGCTTTAAGCTGATTAGCTTACATAGCAGACACAGTGGTTACATTACAGTCGGGTGTGCGTGATGAGTTCTAACGGTACATATATACTTAATCTTAAATTTTGATATTACAATGTTTTATAAAATTGTGAATAATATTTAAACCTTTAATATCGGGACCGTACAAGAAGGAGTTGATGCAGAGGGGCAGACAGTAATTGCGACTGAGGAGCGTACTGTGCTTCTTTGTAGATTGGGCACTGCCATATTATTTGGTTTAGATCTTGAAATTCTGCTCCGCAGTCGCAAGAACCATTAGGTATGAAATTAACTCTGGCCAAAGACGCATTTAAATTGTAATGATTGGAGCGACTCCTGTTTACAAAAACTACAAAATCTCTCCGAAGGTTTCTCCGGAAGAACCATGGTGCGCGTTTATTGCTGTGGAAAAGCCGAAAGTAGATTGTAGCTTTAAATAGTGCTTGTTCCTTCAGAAAAGTATCCGTGTGTATTCTCGCTTGTGTTTTTAGATCGGGGACTAAGTCAGATGGACAGACCCCGGTGTTCAACGTGCACTCCTCGTTTGTTGCCTCCTTAGCCAGTGTGTCCGCCTTCTCGTTCCCAATAATTCCAATATGGGATGGAATCCGTATAAACTTAATAAGATTTTGGTTTTTATTATTGGTTACGAAAGTTGAGTACTTTGACTTAATTTCAATGAGGTGGTTATTAATACTACTTTGGTAAGCCGGTTTCTGCAACGATTTGATAGCGCTTAGCGAGTAGGTAAAAATGAGAAAGTTGGCAGGGCTATTTAAATTAGCAACATCTAGGGCTCGACTGATGGCGTAGCACTCTGCAGTAAATATTGATGTTTTGCTATGTAAGCTCAATTTTTGCGAGGTGTTCAACTGGGGGCAGTGGTATGCAGCACCAACCGAATGAGCATTTTGAATGACGCTACCATCGGTGTAGATTTCGAAAGTATTCGCAGGATTGGACTTAATGTAGCTTCTTAAAAGTAGGTTAGGAGTGGGGGAATTTCGCAGGGTTTCACCTAGGTCGACATCGCAGTACGGGATGTCAAATAGTGCGTTGTAGTCTACTGAAAAGATGGGAAGTTTTTCCAGGAAATTATCTAGTAATAAAGAGTTCTTAGCCCTTCGGCTCGTAAGTAAGGGGACAAGATCTGTTATGTTATTAAACATGGTTTTGTGTGACGGAAGGGATTTGTTAGTGTAGCATTTCAGGAGGTATTTTTTGGCGAGGAAGTTGGTTCTGTCTCGAAATGCCGTGAGTTTTGACTCGCTTAGTAGGATGTTGGTGGGTGTACTTATTCTGTAGCCCAGTGATAATCTTATTGCAACGAATTGGATTCGATCCAGTTTTATCGAAATATGCTTGTTTTTTGAGTAGTAAACGAAGCAGTTATACTCCATAATCGGTCTTATAATACTATTAAAAATCAGCAACATCGTTTCAGGCGAAGCTCCCCATGAGACAGCAGAAAGGAATTTCATGATGTTTAGGTATTTAAAGCACTTTTTCTTAACTATGTCCACGTGGGTGCCAAAATTCAATTGGAAGTCAAAATGAATTCCCAGGAACTTAACCGATTTGCTAGATTTAATGGTGAAATGTTCAATTTTTATGTCAGTTTTGCCAGGCATGATGTGTCTGTTGTTGAAGTGGATGAGCACTATCTTGTGGGGGGCTAGGTCTAGGCCAATGAGTTTCAGGTTGTTGTTGATAGTTTTAATTGACTTTTCAAGTAATTCCTTACTGTTGCTGATTGAGGAAGTGCTGCAATAAACGGCAATGTCGTCCGCGAATTGTGAAATCTGGACACTATCTGGGATGTTTTGATTAATGTTAGCTACGTAAAAGTTGAAAATAAGAGGACTAAGAACTGCCCCTTGTGGGAGGCCCTTCCACGTTGTTTTTGTGATAGTTTCCGATGTACCGGAGATGGCTGTAATTTTTCTTTCAAATGTGGTGTGTTTGATAAATTTTATAACCTTAGAGGAACAGCCGCTTTGCACTAATTTATGAATAAGTGTAGAGCAAATTACGTTGTCGAAGGCGGACTGGACGTCTAAGAAAGCACCAAGAGTGTCGTTTCCACGATTCCTTGCGACCTCGATATCAGTTAGCAAAGCGACTAAGTTGTCGGAGCAGGACCTGCCCTTCCTAAATCCTGACTGCGAGTTCGGCAGCATGTCATGGGCTTCCAGCCACCATTCTAACCTGTTTTTTATTATGGTTTCGAAAAGTTTGCACATGCACGAAGAGAGAGAGATAGGCCTTACATCGGCTTTGTTAATTTTGTTGATGGAAAACATCTGAATTGACTGCCATTCTTGAGGGTATCGATTATCGGAGTACATTTCATTGAGAATGTCTAGTAGGACAAGTTTAATGTTGTTGGGTAACAGTTTGAGTGCCTGGTAGTCTATGCCGTCCATTCCTGGTGAGGATTTGGTATTTTTGTAATCTAGTGCGAAGTTAAATTCAGTAAAATCAAATGGTTTGTCAAAAAATTGGTTAGGTAAACCCTGGGGAATCTCATCCGGATTTAAGGGGACCCAGGGAGGGGCAATCCTGTCTAGACACTCTTCTATCATCCTCAAACGATGATCAGCTGTCATTACACCCGTCGAAGTGCTCGTCCACTTATTTTTTAATTTTTTGCAAGTGTTCCAGAAGTAGGAACAACCTCGTTTTGTGTCGAAATTTTGAACAAAAGAGTGGAAGTATTCTCTTCTCTTTGTCTTAAACGTTTTTTTTGCGATGCCATCTAACTTTTTGTAGTTTATTAACTCACTCAATTCCTGCGTGTGCTGCCACTTCTTAAAAGCCGCCTTCCTCAGTCTTACCGCTCGGTCGCAATCTTTGTCCCACCACGAAACGGGATTGCGGTGCTTATTATTGTTTACTGTTCTCCTCGGAGGTGTGTTTTTTGCAATGCTATCTTTCACGTGGTTAGTTAGGACATTAGACTTCTCTATACAGTCTAAGTTATTGAATTCGGATGTTAAGTATCTAGGAAAATTATCCGACATATCTTTTTTAAATTTGAACCAGTTTGTTTTCTTTGAGGATAATCTGTTAGAAATTTTCCTGTAGACATACTTATCTTTGCTCGCGTTAATTTCTATGCCAATGGCACAGTGGTTAGAGCCTCGAGTATCATTTAGTGTGTCAACACGGGTGTTTTTGATTAAGTCTGGCGTAGTAAAAACTAGGTCGATGTTAGAATTGTTGTTATTATAGAAATTGAAGTGTGTTATTGTGTCGGTATTATGCAGATAAATGTCATAACTTAACAGACTGTTGAGAAACCTTTCGCCATTGGGTCATTCCATGTCAAATCGACCAGTGGTTGGAATCGACCAATTTTGATTTGGATGAATTTTGGTCAGAACTTTTCTTTTATCATAAAACGAAGTCCTGTCAAAGGAAAAAAATTAAAAAAATTTTTTTTGGAAGTTATGCGAACTTGAAAATGTTGCCATTTTTCCAGTTTCTTAATCTTATTGTTTAAATATCTCGAGAACTATTATAGTTACTGAAATGGGCCACAATTTCTTTTAAAGAGCATACTTGGAACTGTAATAAAAAATTATTATAAAAAAATTTTTTGAAAAAATGCTGATTTGCAGAATTTTGAAAACAAAAAAATCTTGAAAATCGTTGAACCCCCATTTATTTTTGGCTCAAATTTTTTTCTAAGGTACCTCTAACTAATCTCAAAAGATGCTGAAATTTTCAAGAGGGGGTTTTTTTTCTTTCAAAAGATATGAATTTTTTTTTTCTTCGGAACATACTGAATGAAATAACGATAAATACACTTGTATCAATTCAAAAATTTATATCTTTTGAAAGAAAAAAAACCCCTTCTTGACAATTTCAGCATCTTTTGAGATTAGTTAGAGGTACCTTAGAAAAAAATTTGAGCCAAAAATAAATGGGGGTTCAGCGATTTTTAAGATTTTTTAGTTTTCAAAATTGTGCAAATCAGCGATTTTTTCGAAAAAATTTTTCACAATAATTTTTAATTCAGTTCCAAGTATGCTCTTTAAAAAAAGTTGTTTCCCATTTCTGTACCTATAATAGTTCTCGAGATATTAAAAAAATAAGA
Organism: Anoplius nigerrimus; assembly: GCA_914767735.1. NCBI lineage: Eukaryota > Metazoa > Arthropoda > Insecta > Hymenoptera > Pompilidae > Anoplius > Anoplius nigerrimus. Next base: position 16,151,079 of record OU612086.1, read on the forward strand.
TTCAGAAACTGGAAAAATGGCAACATTTTCAAGTTCGCATAACTTCCAAAAAAAAAATTTTTATTTTTTTTCCTTTGGCAGGACTTCGTTTTATGATAAAAGAAAAGTTCTGACCAAAATTCATCCAAATCAAAATTGGTCGATTCCAACCACTGGTCGATTTGACATGGAATGACCCCATTGGTATTGTTATTTGTGCAATTCCATACTTTATTGTGAGCATTGAAATCACCTACGAGGAGACACGGCCGAAGGTCGGAAACCAAATGCATAAATCTGTTCCAGTAATTTTGGCTCAGGGAGGGGCTGCTCGGTCTGTAAACTGCTACTATGTTAATAAAGGGAGTAGTGTTCATTATTTTAACGGAAAGAGTTTCTATGCGGTTATTGAATGAATTAATATCCGGCAAAGTGCAGTATCTGAGGGATTTTTTGATAAAAATTGCAATGCCTCCTCCCGTTCGCCCTATTCTATCCTTCCGCACCACATTGAAACCCTTAAAGGCTATTTGGTTTTCTGGTTTTAGCCAGGTTTCAACACAAACGAAGATATCAAATTCTTGGAGTAAGTGATGTAGTTCCTCCTTTCGTTGCGTAATACTCCTGGCGTTCCAAAACATGATGCGGAGTGGCGGGTCATTGGTGGCCCAGCAGTTGTTTTGCTCCATGTTAAATAGTTATTCTTTGGTGTTTAATTTGTGTCTGACGTATAGTCAGTATTGGTGCCGTTGTTTTCCAGTGACTTGATGATTCTGGTGAGTCGATTCTTGATGCTCCGGTGGGTCAAGCTTGGGTAAACCTCCCGTAGCATGGTGCTTAGAGCCTTATTATCAGTAGCATATTTTTTCGCTATTTCAGCGTGGTTGGAGTTGCCAACAGTTTCGTGAAGGAAACTGGATAGGCCGGTGAAATCCAACACGTATGTGTCAGGGTGTTGCGTGAGGATTTCTTTGACTGGGTCAATCATTGTCTCAATGTCCGGCTCTGGAATGGTGCTGGTAATTCTTTCCTTAATTTCTTTGCCGTACTACCTAATTTGTTAAGCTTCTTTTTGGCAATCCGGACATCGTTAGCATCATCAGATTCTTCCGATGTGGAATGTGGCTTGCTTGGTGTTTTGGTGGTGGAGCATGACTCTGTGGTAGATAGGGGTCTTTTGTCTGTTCTGCTGTGATTGACAATAGCAGGTTCGGGGAATTCGTAGGTGATCTTAGCTGGTGGATTTGTTTCTGAGGTGTCACCTTCAGTCGGGTCGGCAGTTGAAGCTTCAGGTGTTGATGCTTTTTTGGTATTGTTGACGTTGGGGCAGTGCTTGGCCAGATGACTGTTTTGCCTACAGATGAAGCATTTAGGACTGTCTATTGCGGTATAAATCCAGTAGGTAGTGTTGTCAAATTCAACTTGTATATTGTCAGGGATTTTGGTAACGTCTTCAGCCTCTATATACACTTGACGCCGGAAACTCAAAATGTGTGAGAATCCCGGTTCGCTCATACCTGCTCTGATAAATGTTAAACGGGATGAGCATTTGATGCCAATGTCCGTTAGCTTTTTCTCGATTGTGTCGTGCGGAATTATGGGGCATACGTTCGAAAGAATAATTCTCCTAGCTCTGGAAATGAGCGGCCGGATTCGGAGAAGATGAGCGCCGATGGTTATATTTACGGTGGTGGCCGTAAGGCTCTCTACGAGTTGTTGGTTGGCGAGGTACATGCAAATTCGGCCGTTTGAAATTCTTGAAACAAATCTAATGCTGGTCGAGTGTATAACCTTGGCTATTGCTAATGTGTATTCTTTGATTGGCACACCGTCGATTGAGTCCATTACGATGGCTTGTTCCTTTGTGGGGAACGCGACGTTTTGCGCTATTGCTGCGTACGATAGCGGTACATTTTCTGGCGTTGTGTTTGATGTCATCGTTGTGTTGGGTGGATTTGGTTGGGCACTACTGTACGCAGAGGCACCCATGTTAATATTACTGCACTCACTCTGAGGTGGATCCCCCTGGTCTCCAGGGGGCATCCCGGTATTTTATAGTTTGCTCTTTGTGGGGCAACACTTATCACTCACTTGCGGAACTGAACTACGCACGAATTGTAAACACGTCCGTCTCGCTCAACGGTTCCGGTCGAACTCGTTCAGTAATCGTGTAAGATCAATCTCCAAAGTATCCTTCGGTACAAATAGAACAGCTCTCCCACATTGGTGCCGAAACCCGACTTAGAAAACAATCCACAAAATAGACAACGACGACAAGGACTCGGCCCAGAAGACGCCGAAAGCCACGCACGCGGAAGTTCGCGCCAGCGAGTTCCGCATGGTGAATATCCAGCGGTTCTGGACAGACGAACCAAAAATATGGTTCGTAATGCTAGGAAGAGAGTTTGCCGCCTATGGGGTAATGGGTGACGCCGTAAAAGTAACCGCGGTGACGAGAAATCTCGACCCGAATACGTTAAATATTGTTCTAGACGTAGTCGAGGGTCCCGCAGAAAAGTGCACATATCAAAATGTAAAGACCGCCCTAATAGAACGCCTAGCATCGTCCGACGTGGCAAACCTCCGGAAATTATTATCCGGCCTGGAATTAGGCGACAAACGACCATCAGAGCTTCTCCGCGAGATGAAGCGTTTGGCGGGGGCCAACGTGGGCGACAACGCCGTACGAGAAATATGGACCCAGAGGTTGCCCACACGGATCCAGGAGCTTCCAACTATCCTCGACGACGCGGAGCTTGACCGCTTAGCAAAGGTAGTACACAAGTCGGTGGAACGCTCCGTGGGACACGAAATGGCCGCCATAGCGCGCCCGCGAAGGGAAGAAACCTCCAGGAAACATGACGATCTGGACGCCATTATCAACAGACTTTCACGGATTGAAGCCAGCCTCCAACGTGGTAGACGCACAAGCCGGCACCCTTCAAATCGAAGCCGATCAAAAAGTAGGGGCGACGAGAACGGCCTTTGTTTCTCCCACACGAAATTCGGCGAAGCGGCATACTGGTGCAGGAAACCATGCACGTGGACGAAACCGGACAAGAGGAAGCTTCCGGAAAACTAACAGCCGCGTCGCAAGTCGAGGCAATTGACGACGTGCCCAAAAAATACCGCCTCAGCGTTAGTGACGTCAAAACGAAGACGCCGTATTTGATCGGCACAGGATCTGACGTGTCGGTGTTGCCACGAGCCTACGGCGGACGCGGTCTGAAACCAGCCGCACAAAAATTATAACTCGCTAACGGGGCCAGCATTAAGGGGTCTGGCCACCATGTGCGCCCGCCAGATGAGTACTATTCTTAAAAATTTATAAACACGAAAATAAAGCACAAAATTCTTTTATTTTTTGTCACATACTAGAAAACGGTTTAGTGAACAAGTGAAAAAAATTTTGTGAAAAAAAAATAAAAAATACCGGCGTTTCGTTCATTTTGGTGAAAGCCCTCGGCACGAAACGCACGTGGGCGGTACCATCGCTACCTGCTTTATTTTGCATCTGAAAAAAAAAATAAAAAATTAGCTTATTCCTGGATTGTATTGCTAGAGCGTAACGTGGGGAAATTTTTTTTTTACATTAGGGAAAAAATGGTGAGCCGAAGAATTTTTTTTCACGATTTTTACCGAAATTGCACGAGAAAAAACGTCATAAAAAAAAACTAATCAAGTAATCGCAAAAATCCCACGTTACGCTTTAGATAATGTATCTAGAAGTATTGTGTCCAAAATTCACAGCAATCGGACCGATAGTTTACGAGATTTTCGTGGTACCGTTTCGAAAAATATAGTTTCGAGATAATCGCAAAAGAAAGTAAACGTGCGGTTATTCGACTGACGGCGCGTTTTTGTGAGTCTTACCTTCAATCAGCGATTCCTGGTCCATACATGTCCTCTTCGGCAGCTGTTTGAGCATCCTGGGCGTCTTTTTGCGAAGATCTACGTGCTTGGCGTGCTTCTATCGTACTTTTTTGCGCTCGGACATTTGCTGTAGCGCAACGTTCCTCGTCGACTGCCCTACAGAAATCGTAGCAGCGATCTCCGATGCTTAGATCCATCAGTTTCATCATCAGCAAAATACTATTTTACCCATCGTTGAAAGTGCTGATAGCAATGTAACTGGCAATTTCGACGGTTTTCGCACCGCTGGAACTCGTTTTTGGAGCCATTGACCAGATGACGGAGTTGACGCTTTCGTTGGCGTTTTGCGTGAAGCCTCCTTCGCACCGTTCTAACAATTCATCTGAAGTGAGGTCCTCATAAACAGGTCGAATGGCATCTTGAACAATTTGAGGCAGAGGATTCTTGTGTAGATATTCATCCAAAGTGCCAATCGCTTTTGATATTTGCCAAGAGCACCACGAGTCTTCTCCCGGCGGACAATTTTCATGCTGCGGGATTTCGTCGGTCGAGCTCTTGTGCTTGAATGTTGCCCAAATAGCTTTCCTCATTTCGTCTTTAGAATTAGAGAACGTTCGAATAGCGAGACCGTAATATACTGTTAGCTCGTTAATTAGTTTATCGGTTAGCTTTCCTTTGCCAGCAAGACCTTTCTTTTCCTTTTTGATTTTACGAAGTCGTGTGCCCATCCTTTTCTGCGCATCACCTATGCATTCTTTTTTCATCACTTTTTCTTCGTATGGATTCGAGTAAACAATTCTACTAACCCATACAAACGACACAATAGGACAGCTGCACGTGCTGAACCGTGCGAGTTGCATACACTGATCGAGCCGCGCGGTCGACCGCTCGCAGCGGCTCGACCTTCCTACCGAGAAATACCTGTAACTTTAGTAATTTTGCGATTTTCAGTACCAACTATGGATTAAATGATGCGTAACAGTTCAAAGATTATTATAAAACAATAAAAAAAAATGAAAAAATTAAAATTACATGGTGGCCAGACCCCTTAATACGTACGGCACGAAGACAAGTAATCTAAACCAAGGACTGCGGCGGGAGCTCCATTGGAGGTTCATTTTGGCAGACGTGTCCAAGCCAATAATTGGTGCGGACTTCCTATACTACTTCCACCTGCTACCGGACCTTCAAAGAAGGAGGCTAGTAGATGGAAACACGTTAATGCATGCGCAAGCAGTGTTAACAGAGGACAACACGCCTTCTGTCTCCACTATCGACGGAGTAGGAAGATTCAGGGAACTCCTAGCTGAATTTAAAGAGATTACGAGACTGACTCAAAATAGAACTGTGAAGCATGATGTACAACATCACATAGAAACAAAAGGTCCTCCTGTTGCGAAACGAGCGCAAAGACTCCCTGCGGAAAAATTAAAGGCAGTTAGAACGGAGTTCGAACAAATGCTCAAGGAAGGCATTTGCCGCCCCTCAAAGAGCCCGTGGTCTAGCGCTATTCATATGGTCCCAAAGAAGGACCAAGCATGAAGGCCGTGCGGTGATTACAGACGGGTCAACAAAATTACAGTGCGTGATAGATACCCGTTGCCGCACATCCACGACGTAGCCCACCAGTTCCGAGGTAATACAATTTTTTCTACAATAGACCTTAATAGGGCATATTACCAGGTTCCAGTGACGCCCGAGGACATAGAAAAGACGGTTGTGATAACCCAATTTGGCTTGTATGAATTCACCGTGATGCCATTTGGTCTAAGAAATGCAGCGCAGACATTCCAGACGCTCATGGACTCGGTGCTAAGAGGATTGGACTGCTGCCATTGGCACGTGGATGATATAATAATCGCATCCCCCGATATGGACACCCATGAGAAACACTTACGGAGTGTTTTTGAAAGACTGAAAGAAAGTGGGCTGTCAATCAACGTAGCCAAGTGTGTTGTTACGTCACCAGACTCCACTCTTTGTTAATAACTTTCACTGGGCCCATATCTCACCCGGACACGTGGAAAACTTTCTCTAAGAACTCTCTGTTTCCAGAACCCTTAGAATCGAACCAAGCGCGAGCACGTAGTCAAGGGTGTAATTTATGGCGATGACAAACAGGCACGCGGACTGTTTAGTCTCAAGCCACCTCGAAAAGTAGCAAAGCGACAGCTCGCCAAGCGACACCTCAGTTCCGGGAAATAGAGCGAGAAACTGCGACCGACCAATTAGCATCTTAGACCCACCCACAAGGGCCCAAGGGAACGCCCCGCGAGGCCCCCAAATTCGGGGGTGCGGAGTCGTCGTTTTTTCCGATCGCTCAATTTCCCGTCACTTCGATTTTTTCCACCGGACAAGTCGCATCTAGAGATCCTAAGCCTACGCTCCATGTTCAGGATTGGCGTTGGGTTGTGCGCCGCCAGGACAGGTTCTCTTAGCGACGTGACGCCCCTGCCTGTTTCGATACAGGAGGCAGGCAGGGCTCTGTTTGCTCACCCGGGTCATGAGCAATACCTATGACCATTGATCACCTGACCCCCTGTGACGCACAGCCCACGTGCTTATGATGGGCGAATAAGCACTCATTAGACTAAGATCGCCCCCCCTCCAGTGGGTCCTTAGCGCTGGCAGGACGCGCGTTCCTGCCACGCGCTCTCTCGTCTCGTAGCGGACCACGCGAGCGGAGCCCGGGCCGCGACGGTGGTCGCGGCATTTCCAAGGCGCGATCCCCGCGCGTGATCAAGCGCCGTGTCACGCGTAGACAGCGTCTTTGGAGTCCCTGCATACCCCGACCAGGACCGTGTCACGTTCGCTTCACGAGTCCGCGTCGTGGGTTTGCAGCGTACCCGATTCAGGACCGCGATCAAGCTCGCATCGCGCGCCGCTGAATCAGCTCGTTCGGAGCAAACTCTCGCTCACGCGGTCAGGATCCGTGACCCGTGAAACCACTCTGTTCCGCGTAGGATCGTTCGCTAATCATACGCATCGGAGTAAAGCTTCTTAATACCTGCCTCAGTGCATCTGTTCCATTCCGTGGTCGTGGTTCGCGCCCGACCAGCTCTTATCAACATTTCTACGTACTGTGTAATTCGTGTGTGATCTGTGTATCGGACGAAAGCATCATTAAAGTGTTTGACTTTAAACTGACTCCTCAACCGCCACCCTGTTCACGCCAGTTATCCGCCCGCGACCACTACATCCTTCACTTCCGCGCAGTTCCCATTCGGGAACGTTCCAGTACTTTCAATTCGCGTCGCGTGTTCACGCGTGTGCGCGAACACTCCAGGTTAGCTTATATCTTTATTTTCTTGTGTATCAGTCCAATCTTCAGTTAACTTTGAATAAAGCTTAACTTTGGAGTCACTCTTGAGACGTGGTCAGGAGCGGATCGAAGCCAATCGTCAAGGTGGAAGTAAAAAGACAAATCAGGAAAGTGATAATAACTAACATATTAACAAGGACAATACACCTCTGGTGTGAAGAAATAGATTTATTAACAATTAACAATACATATAATTAATAGTTCGAAGTATCATATTAAGATTAGAATAAGAAATTCAGAATAAAACAAGAACTGTAACATAGTTTGTAAACAATTTATATTACTATTTAATAAATAATTAATTATATTAGGTTGAGTCATAAGTAACTTCCGTTTTTTTATCAGACATTTATTTGGCTTTAATTGAATAATAGAATTATATTAATTTGTTATGTATTCGCCACTATTATGTATGACCTTCTCCCATCTTCCTGGCAGTTTATCAATTCCTTCCTTGTAAAATGTGGTTGGTTTGGACTAGAAGAAATTTTCGACAGCCTGACTAACTTGCTCTTCAGAATTGAAGGTTTTTCCATTCAAAAAGTTTTGTAAGGAACAGAAAAGGTGATAGTCTGTGGGGCAAGGTCCAGGGAGTAAGGTGGGTGTGGTAAAACAGACCATCCAAGCACAAGAAATTTTGTTGAGTCACCCTTGCTGTATGTGGTCGCGCATTGTCGTGTAGAAGAATAACGTTTTGGCGATTGATGAGTGCAAGACGTTTTTCATGGTGTTTCTCTTGCGCATTTTCGGCTGCTGGACGTATCTATCCGCAGTAATACATAATATAAATTCTTTATTTGTTTCCCCGAAGGGTTTACAAACTTATACAACTTACAACTACTTTACAACTTACCACTACCTTATCCTACTTAACTAACCTAAACTTAACCTACACTTAACCTATCGACTCTCGCCCCCACCTCCAACCTCGCCACCTCTCCCACCACTCGCACGCTCGCCCGCTCGCACGCCCGCACGCTCGCACGCCCGCACGCTCGCACGCCGCTCGCCGCCCGCTCGCCCCCTCGCACCTCACCCACACTCTCTCTCACCCACACTTCCATCCCTCACTCATTCACTCCCCCCTCACCCCTCACACTCTCCCCCCACACCACCTCTCCCTCGGACTTCCGTTTCCTCATACACTCATACACTCCTCACACACTCAACTCACCCACTCACTCCCCTCCCTCCCCCCCACTTCCCCCCATCTCCTCTCAACCTCCCGAAATAAACCCTCACCCTCCCCCTCCCCCCCCCAACACCCGCCTCCTGCCACCCCACTTCCTCCCCTCCCCTTACACACACCTCCCATAAATGTTTCCACGTTTCCCTTCCCCCCCCACACAACCTGCACAATCTCTCCTCCTCCCTCAACCAGTACCTACCCCCCCTCAACCCACTTCCCAGTCTAAATCTCGCTACCCTCCCCCACCTCTCCTCAGCCCAACCCTTCTTCAGGTATTCTGGCACCCCCCTCTCCTTAATCGTTCCATACTCCTGGTTATATCTTGAACCCCCTATTCTCTCCCATCTCTCTCTCTCCTGCTCTACCTTTTCCCACTTCACTATTTCCTCCCCCTTTAACCCCCCCACTCCTCCCTCCCAACCCCAGCCCCTCCTCTCCCAGAACCCTCTCCTCTCTCCCTCCCAACCCCTTCCACCCTCCACTCTTCCCATCCTCCCCTTAATTTCCCTCATGCACGCCTGCACCAACTCCCCCCCACCTCCCTCCTCCACCCTCCTTTCATACCCCCAGGCCCCCAGCGCCATTCTTCCCCTCATTAGCTCCCTCTGAACCTCCTCCCTCACCAAATAACCCGGTGTGCTCCTCTCTACCCCCAGCACCCATCTTAAATATCGTTCCTGCAAGGCCTCCACTTTTCCCCTCTCTTTCCACCCCCACACCTCCACACCATAGCTAACCACGGGCCATACCAGTCTGTCAAAGAGCCACAGTCTTCTCCCCCAGTCCCTCCCAAAAACCCTCTTCCCCAGCCCCCACACTCTTCCCATCACCGCCGCCCCCCTCCTCACCCTGTCCTCCACCTGCCCATCCTGCCTTCCATCCCTTCTCACAACATATCCCAGATATTTAAATTGAGCCACCTCCTCTAACTCCTTCCCCTCCCAGCTCCACCTCACCTTCCTCCATCTCCCCCCTCCCTCCCTACATCTCATCACCTTGGTCTTTCCCACATTAACCTGCAACCTCTTCCTTCTGAAGTACCTTTCCAGTGTGGAGATCGCCCCCTTCATCCCATCCTCGTTCTCCGCCAGCACCGCCACATCATCGGCGTATGCCAGCGATCTCACTTTCCTTCCTCCAACCTGAACCCCTCCCCATCCCCCCCCTTTCCAGCTCCTCGTCCAAGTCTGCCAGCAAAAGTGTGAACAGACTGGGGCTGATCGGACACCCCTGCCTGACCCCTCTTGCCGTCCAGAACCCGTCACTCGTAACTCCACCCGCCCTCACCCTACATTTTGTCTCCTCCACCAATTCCCTACACCTCCTGACCAGACCCTCCCTCACCCCCCTCTCCCTCAAACTACTCACCAACACCTCCCTATCCACCGAGTCAAATGCGGCCCTCAGATCTAGAAACAGAATGATTAATTTGTTTCCCTTACGTCTGATCTGCCTATTGATCAGGTAATTCAGGACGAATACCTGATCAATACACCTCCACCTCCACTCTCAGTCTTTCGGCCAGTACCGCCGCGTAAATCTTATATGCGGTTTGCGTCAGGGCCACCCCCCTATATTCTTCCACCACATCACCACTTCCCTTCTTCCTCACCGGTATCTATCCGCAGTAATCGTTAAATATTATTTCAATAGCTCGTAATGAATAATGCCTCGACAATCCCACCATACACACAGTGTAATTGTGTTGCCATAAGTGTTTGCTTTCGGATCTGATAGGGGTGGTTGATCCTTATCAAGCCACTTTCTTTTGCGGACGATATTGTCCTAAATAATCCATTTTTCATCGCCTGTTATAATCCTGTTTAAAAATGGCTCGATTTTTACCCGTGAGAGCACACTTGTGGCGACTGACATGCGATCTTCTCTATTCCGTTCTCTCTGATTGTGAGGTACCCATAGTTAACAGTTGTTAACAGTTGTTTGTGAGGTATTCAACCTTTTTGCTATTTCGCATATTGATTGGCGTGGATTTTGATCCAATATTGCCTTTAAAAGGTTTTCATCAAAGTCGGGAGGACGTCCCGCTCTTGGTTTGTCTCATCGGAAGTTACTTATGACTCAACCTAATATATATAATACTAAAAAAAAAAGTATATACTAAGATATAGAGTCAATAACCTAAAGAACAAAAAAAAATCACATCCCCAAATATACAAACGACATACATCTAAATATGGACACCGAAAATCGTTACGCGTTTGAAAATATGAACAACAGAAGACAAAGAATAATAACGGCCGCCATCAAACAAAAAGAAAACAAATACAATCCACAGATACATACAGGCCCATTTTATGTTCACGTAATTCAAAATGATCCTACTCAAAATATAGGAAATTTACAACCGATCGCTATTGGAAAATATTTAAATAAACGACTATTCAACACATGCAGAATCAAAAAAATAAGTAAATTTGCAGCTCAGATAAAATGTTTAAAGGCAGAAGACGCAAACAAACTAACAACACTACCACTCACCGAAGAAAACAGAAATTGGATATTCTATATTCCAACATTTGCAATATGCAGAGTTGGAATAGTGAGAAACAACACAATGTCGTGCTAATTACCGATGCGATAGATGTGCGGGAAATCATAAAATTGAAGATTGCCACAACAAGATAGTATGCGGTAATTGTGGAGGTGAACACCCATCTCTATCAAAGAATTGTCCGATATATAAATACAACGTAATTTTAAAAACTACAATGGCATATAAGAATTGCGCCACCCACACAGCAAAAGAAACAATAAAAAAATTCAACATTAAAGAAGAGATAGAGGTAGAGAAATTATTTGGGAACGACAAAGATTATATAACATTAAAAGAATGGCTCGAAATTGACAAAATGTCATTCTGGAAGAGGAAAAAGAAAAAAACAGACCACATAGAGAAGTTAGCACCATTCACACCAACAGAGATAATTATACAAGCAGACACAAATGAAATAACTATAACAGAGGCAACGGAAAATACACCAAATGATTTAACAAAACAAAATACACCAACCGACTCAGGCCAACAGATAACTATTACAGAAATAGCCACACTAGAACAATACCAAAAACAAATGCAACCACACATAGAACAAACCACAAACTGGCCTCTAGAAGAAACAACCAGAGGACAGAAAGAAGATAAGGAACAAAGCGACATAGAACACACAACAGGAAAATACCCAACAATACATCAAGCAACAAACATACAACAACACGAAGATATACCATTTAAGGTATTAAAACAGGACAGACCTACGCAACATATAATAGATATCGCCAACAAAATAACAAAAAGAAAAGGTATAACAGGCAAACAAATCGATACAATTAAAAAAGCTGTAAAAAAAAATAGGTGTTAGAAACCTTCCCAAACATAGAGCCACATAATGAAACCACGCATATCAATAAATACACAAAACACCACACATTAAACTACCTACTACAAAACACATATAAGACTAAACACACATATAACAGATCCAAACCCAAAAACAAATGCTCAAAATATTACAGTGGAACGCGAGAAGCATAATAAACAAGAAAATAGAACTGAACAAACTAATAGATGATCACGATATAGACATAGCAGCAATCAAAGAAACATGGCTCAAACCCGACATACCATTCTATATTCAAAACTACAACATATATAGACAAGACAGAAACACCATGGGTGGCGGACTGATACTCATTATTAAAAACACAATCACAGCCTATTCGATACCAATACAGACAACCAATAGCAATAACATTGAACTGGCAATAATAAAAATAATACAACCAAATATAACATTATATAGAGCCTCCATATACATCCGGCCAAATACAACCATGACAAATGCTGAATGGAAAGAACTATTCCACATAATACAGAAACACACCAAACATACAACAAAACTACTAATAGTAGGGGATTTCAATGCACAACATTACACATGGGGATCAACAAAAACCAATAGAAATGGTCAATCACTAGCTAAATCACTCCATAACTTACCAGTTAGTATTTTAAACAATGGTCACAAAACCAGAATCACAAACAACAATATAAATAGCGCACCAGACATAACATTTATACACGCAAGAAGTACATTCCACACAACATGGAAGACTATAAATGATATATTATCAAGCGACCACCTACCCATCATCATCCTTATAAAAAGTAAACAAACAGACAGCCAACTTACACAAGATAGATACCAACCCAAACTGAAAAACATCGACAAACAAAAATTACAATACATACTCAATACATATAAGTTTAATCCACAGATAAATAAAAACAATGTGATAACACAATACACAGCATGGACAAAAGCAATTCACACAGCGTTTGAACAGGCTCAGAACAATAAACAAAAAACTCATGAAAACAAACAACCACAAACAAGTACTGTTTAGGCATGGCCTTGGGGAGCCCCGCGGAGGCGGAGATGTGCGCATTCACCAACTAGTGGTTTTTTTTTATGGTTCATTACAGAGTTTTATTCCTTCTCTGTGTTTCTTCTTTTTATGGTTTATGGCACAGTTTTGTTCTTTTCTCAAGTATTCCTTGCTGCGAAGCTCCGTGTCCGTCGGAAGCTGTTTCCGAGAACCCGCGTAGCGTTCCTAGTACTTCCGCCGTCTCCCCGAACGCCTCGACCCCCCATGGTCTGCATGTCGATCCCGTGACATCGCGTGATGTCCCGGAACCAATAGCTCCCGATCGCCGGGCCGCCCATGTGACCGCTCGCCAATCACTTACTTAATATTATGCTAATTTAGCGCCCTCTTTTACGATGTATCGCGGGCAGGTACGCGCTCCTGTGCCGCGCTTCCTCACTCTGTTCTCTGCCGTGATTACGTCCGCATCACGTGCCGTTGTTCTTCGTGTTGGTCGAGCGCACCAATACGCATCTGAGTCGATCATTGTAATTACTATATCAACGTAATTATTGTTCCCGGTGTCTGTCCATGACCCGCGTCTTTAATCTTGTGGTTTTGTTCTAATACGCGTTCTGTGATTGTGACTTTGTAGACTTAAGAGTTTAATAAAGTGTGTTATTTGGACTTGACTCTTTCACCGCCACGTGCACCGTACCGGTTATCCAGCCGTATCCTCCGCATCCTTCAAGTACACGCAGTTCCCCTTCGGGAACGTCCCAGCTACTAGTTCGCGAGTCTCGTCCGCTTGGGTTCGCGAACAAGTACCAACCATAGAAAATGGGCAAATAGCTGGTGGGATAAAGAATGCACAATAATACACCAACAAAAAAAAACAGCTGCAAAAGAAGTTATACACAATAACAACGAAGACACATGGCGCAAATACAAACAATTAGCAAAAGAAGCAAAGAAAACATACAACAAAAAAAAACACAAGCATTTAACACATTTATCAACGAAATAAATCCGAATACACACATAAACACCATATGGAACAAAGTTAAAAAACTAAAAAATTCCAAATATACAAAAGATATAAACCACAACTAACTTATCAACCCAATAGGACTGGACAACCTAACCACCAAATTATTCATACCAACCGTCAACCCAGACTTCATGCACACAATAAAAACACCATTCATACCAGAGACACAATACGTAATGATATAACAATAGAAGAAATAGAACAAGTGATACAAAGTTTAAAAAAAAAATCAGCAGCAGGGTGTGATAGAATTAACAATCACATGATCAAACTGTTAACGAAAAACTTTATACAACAACTAACCAGACTAATAAACGCAATAATCAAATATAACAAAATCCCACCGGAATGGAAGACATATCAAGTGCTAATATTCCAAAAACCAGATAACATAAACTATAGACCCATAGCAATATCATCAGCAATATTAAGAATTACAGAAAAAATAATACAAAACAGAATATCGCATTATATAGACAAAAAAAAACTGATTCCAGCACTACAATTTGGATTCCGAAGAAACAAATCCTGCATCGACAACCTAGCAATCATATCCACAACAATATATACAGCATTTGCGCAAAGATCAACATGCGGAGCAGTGTTTATGGATATTAAAGCTGCGTATGACAACGTCATACCAGCCATATTAACACAAATACTCAAAGATATTAAAATACCAGGAACAACCATTACATTTATCAACAATATATTATACAACAGAAAAATACAACTCTATCACCACAATAAATACCTCCAAACAGGATGTACATCAATAGGCCTCCCACAAGGATCACCACTAAGCCCACTATTATGCAACATATATACAGCCCAAACAATGCAAAACTGCCCACCACATTCCACGATAATAGCATTTGCAGATGACATGGTACTACTCACAGTACACAAAAACCACAATATACTTAAAAACAACCTAACACAAAGTTTTTAAACACTAACAGAAAACCTCACAAACATTGGACTAAAAATATCAATACCAAAAACAAAACTCATCTTTTTCACACGCAGAAAAACAACGAACCACATAGACCACATAAATAGTAGAATGGGTACAATCCACACAACCAACACAGTAAAATATTTAGGTATCGTAATGGACAATAGAATGTTGTGGAATCACCACCTCACACATATCAAAAGAAAAGTATTTAAATATCAAAAACTAATCAAATGGCTAACCCATACCACATGGGGAGCCCACCCACAAACAATCAACACATTATTCCAGACTATTATTAGGCCGACAATAGAATGGGGGACTGAAATCTGCCTCTCGACAAACAATATAACTAGAAACACACAGTATAATTCAATAATCATATCAATAATAAAAAAATACCTAGGACTCCCGATAAATACATCCAATGCAATAGTATGGCACCTCAGTAATCAAAATTCAATAGAATATACAAGCCAGATAAAAACAATAAAATACTTGATCAAAAAGAATCGATTCATAAACTACCCCATAATAGACAAAATCAGAACATACTCGAAGTTAACAATGACACAGACAAACATACCACAGAGATACATACAAAACATAATAAAAATCTGGCAACAAATAAAACTAGAAAATTATAACACAACCAAATACACACACAACCCAATATATCTAATGGACTACGAAGAAACATACCACAAAATCCACATAGACTATTCTACAGGCAGCAAATGTAAAAACATGGAAAACCCAAATGTATATTGGGATCAGACAACCAAACACCGGAACAATGCACACAATTTTTTCAACACACAAATTCGTTAAAACAATGGATTAACCTCAAGAAGAAAATTATAAGAACAATAGAACAACGTAAGTTCTTACTAAACTGCAGGAGGCACAACATCTTTCCGAAGCACTTAGCGAGAAGTAGTATTACCAAATTAAACATTAACGATTTCAATTGTAAACTGAAATTTGATACCCATGTTAAGAAACTTTTGTGGAGAATCTTAAATATCGAACTAGATGATTTTTTCAAATTAGAACATAACTTGCAAAGGAAAATAAAATACATTACGAATCACATTTACGAAACAATAGGAATAAACAGAGCCAAAGAATTTTTCGACACTCAAGCTTACCACCTCTCTAAATTCACCAAAAAACAATTAGACTATCATACTAAAAAATTCAATTACTTAAAAACATATCATCAAAAACAATTTAATAAAATAACTAACACAAACAATAGTCACCACAAAAAATGGATAAGAAATATATCAGATACTACAATACCTAATAATGTTGAAACATTCTTAGCCCTGGGAAATAATTTCAATTTAGAGTATAACAAAAGAAATTTTCCAAAGAATAGTATTATAAAAGAGGTAGAATACGCAATAGAAAAGATTGAAAACAGTAATAAAAAAGAACATATAAGACAAGAAACAGCTAAATTAATACACAGATACAGCAACACTAACACAATACACAACCCATTTCATCAGTTAGCTAAAGAAACAAAAAAATTTCTCAAAGAACACACTGAAATAATAGTTACCAATGCAGATAAAGGCAACACTACTGTAATTATGAACAAATCAGACAATTTAGAAAAAATGAATAACATATTAACCGACACAGACACATACCAACAAATTAACAAAAACCCACTAACAAAAATCACAAACGCAACGAACACCTTACTACGGGATTGGCACAACAAAAAGTATATCAGTCACACCACTTTCAAAAAATTACAACCACAAAACACACTACCAAGATTATACGGTCTACCAAAAATTCATAAAACAAACACACCACTCAGACCGATAGTTTCGAGTATATATAATATAATTCACCGGCACACAATTTATCAAAGTTCATCCTAAAATTAATAGAACCTCTTGTGGACAAAACACTATTCTCCTATACATCTGACAGTTTCTCATTTAAAAATTTCATTGACACAGTCACCATTCCAGATAATTACAAACTAATATCATTAGACGTCACGTCTTTATACACCAATATTCCCATAAACTTAGCAATTGCAAATATAAAAAAACACAAATCATCAATAGCTACTACAGACATACCTCACAATGAAATAATCAAAGCCATTGAATTAATTATTAACCACACTTTCTTCACTTTCAACAATAATTACTATAAACAGATCTATGGACTACCGATGGGGTCGCCTCTAGCACCAGTTCTAGCTAATATAACTATGCAGGCTTTAGAAATATCATGCACACCTAGATTACAGTTCCAACTCCCCTTCTATAAAAGATATATTGATGACATAATCACAGCTATCCCAATAGAACAACTACAACAAACATTACAAACATTTAACTCTTATCACTACCGAATAAAATTCACACATGAAATAGAACTAAACAAAAAAATACCGTTCCTTGATCTAACTTTAATACACGAAAACAACAAAATTAAAACAAACTGGTATAGAAAACCCACATGGTCAGGCCGTTATCTAAACTTCAACTCATATCACCCACTTAGTCAAAAAATAGCGATCATCCGAACATTAACAAACAGAGCACTTCGCCTATCACATCCATCATTCCACAGTAAAAACATAGAAATCATCAAACAAACCTTACTCAACAACAGTTACCCACCATCACTAACAAACAAAGAAATAGCCATCACAATAGACAAACTATTCAATACGAACAATAGAAACGACACTTATCAACCAACCATCAGTACCACACACATCACACTACCATACATACAACACTTCGCCACAAAAATCAGAAACTTATTAAAACCACTACACGTAACAGTACACTTCAAAAACAATAATTCGATCCATCAAATCACGGGCTCCATCAAAGATAAATTAAGTAAACTCGACCACATAGAAACAGTCTACTCCATCCCATGTCAAAACTGTGAGAAAGTATATATTGGCCAAACAAAACGGAAACTTAAAGAAAGAATAAGAGAACACAAAAGACCTCCAATAGCCACAATAGCACATACAGCACTAGTTGAACACGCCATACACAATAACCACACATTCGATTTCGATAACGTAAAAATTCTGGACATTGAACATAACTACAAAAAGAGACTTTTATCAGAAATGCTACACATAATACAACACAATAATAGCGTCAATTACAGAACAGACACAAATCACATTAGTAAATTTTATTTCAATCTTTAACACACATTTATTCTTCAAATTAAAATAACATATACATACAGAGACACACACACAGTCACACAATACGATAATCTTTTCAAAATTCACACCAACACCTTTCGGCTTAGAGTCATAATGAGGCTTGAACAAAAGTTTGTTCAACCTCGAAGATTCGTTCTTCTTTAAACACTGCATTTTCACAAGTTCAAAATTTACAAACACCGTTTGGCTTGAAATCAAGTAAGGCTGGGACCATAGAGAGTCCCCCCTCGAAGACTTGCTCTTCTTTAACAACTCCATTATCATTAAACAATTTTCAAAATTTCAAAAAAACACCGTTCGGCTTAGAATCATTGTAAGGTTGGACCAAAGAGAGTCCCCCCTCGAAGACGCTAGCTCTTCCTTCAAAATAAAAACATCAATACATATATCATTCATTAATCCCATCAAAAATCAAACCATCAGTAATATTCGTCACACATGGGAGAATAGTGTTTTGTCCACAACTGGTCTATTCCATACAAAATTACACAATAATTCCTTTCCACAATTCTGACAGTTAAAAAATACTTCACTTTTAATTATTACTAAACCGCATTAAAAAATTTATAACACAGGTCTGATACCATATAATACACAAGCAATAGCACATAAGCTCCAACACACATACACAAATACACACAGTAACATACACCTCACTATCCCCCCCCCCCCCCCCAACACAGATTCGCAAACCAATGACACACTCTTTTCCCCCACTTGCTATAGAGACTGAAGTCACCTCAGCACCACAGGACCGTCATTACACATCTCACCGGCACACAGTACAGTAATCATCGGTGGCCCCTGGTTATTTTCGAAAAGTTCTAACTATGTTAGAACCCATTAGAGATACCAGGGCGCCTTCTGTTTAATTTGTTCATAGTTTGTTAAAATTTTCCACCAACACCTTTCGGCATAGAGTCATAAATAGGCTTGGACAAAAGACTGTCCAGCCTCGAAGATTCGCTCTTCCGTAAATCCTTCTGCATTACATTTAAAACTTTTTTCAAAATTATTACAACACCGTTCGGCTTAAATTCAAGTAAGGTTGGGACCACAGAGAGTCCCCCCTCGAAGACGCTGGCTCTGCTTTAACAATACTATATT
This sequence comes from Anoplius nigerrimus, assembly GCA_914767735.1. Classification (NCBI taxonomy): domain Eukaryota; kingdom Metazoa; phylum Arthropoda; class Insecta; order Hymenoptera; family Pompilidae; genus Anoplius; species Anoplius nigerrimus. The sequence goes on from OU612086.1 coordinate 16,170,176, forward strand.
CTACCAACAAACATCGCTATGGTAATTTTGTAAGTACTACTAACACAAAGAACTACATATATTACAGTCTCCATATTACTTCCCCACAAAAGTTCCTAATACGTATTTTTGTACAATTTAATAGCTGATGAGGACCAAATAAAGTGGTCGAAACGTACAGATCTATTTATTTCAACGTTCCTATTAACGGTCCTACCATCGCCGACATACGTTTCACACAATGCACACAATATCACATTTTATACGGACGGAGCCAAAAGCCCGACAGACCACTATTGTGGAGCAGGCGTTTACAATCAACCTCACAAACAAGAGACCAAAATACCCGACTAGAAATTCTAACTGGGCACACGTTAGGTCCTAATGCGGCTAGCCTAATTTTCTTTTAGGCCCCAATGGGGCAGCCCCATCAGGTCCGCATTGGATGTGTAACGCGAAATACGAGCGCCTTCCTAACCGGGAAAGGCGCATTAGGGCCGTCTTAGGAAAGCCGCATTAGGGCCGTCTTAGGAAATGCGCAGTAGGGCCGTCTTAGGAAATGCGCAGTAGGGCCGTCTTAGGTTTTGCCAATGACTATCCAATGAGGTCAACCCCATTAGGCCCATATTAGAACAGCCTTATTAGGGTGTCATTGGGAGACATGAATAATTTTCATATATATATATAGGAACTTTGCTGGTAGAATTGGGTTGGTTTATTAGCGAATGAAATAAAGCTGTTTTAGTTACAATTTTTAATTTATTAATGAATATTGGAAAAAGTATGTAATAAGAAAAATTAGGGAATTATATAATAAAACAAAGAATTATAATTTATTAAATATCGTCGATATCAATCTTGATGTAAGATTGATGCATCTTCATCCGATTGCATTTTACTCTTCTGGCGTAACCCTCCGAATACGGTGCCGGAGTCATTTTTGACTCGCAATCCGAGAGCAGTGAGGCACACACTGTCATGGTTGGCGGCAACCGCCGAACGGCGTGAGAGTGTGCGTTATCGCTTTCGAGCGGCGACACATCCGGCTTAACGTTGTCCCATCTCATGCGATGTAATACGGAAAAGAAATTTAGTTCGCCACAGATCTCTGAACAGTTCGCACCTTTGGGCTATAGGGTCAACGGGAAGAATAATTTTAATTAATTCCACTATACAAGGAAACAACGTACGCGATATTCATTTTGTCCTGGGAGTAACAACCGTTACTCAACACCTGTCATAAATGTACAAGACATGTGTGTGGTAACCATTCTGCACAAACTTGTACAATTACGTGAACGTTTGAAGTTGAAACGTTGAACGTGAAGTTTACTACGAGACGAATGAAGATAAAAATGAATTGTAAAAAATCAAAAATAATAAAATTATATTTTTTGTACATCGGCTTATTACTCAATGTGTATATATGTAGCCAGAAACCCGAAACTCTGCGACAGCTGCTGTTCCAACTCCTTTGAATTATCCGACAATGTAGATTACCCAGTAGTAGTAGTGTGTCCGTGAGGCTTTTGGGCTCGAGCAAGCGTTTCATGAGTCACATATCGGTGAGGAGCTCAAGCGACTTAAGAATGTATTAGCGAATGTCTGTGTGACGAGTCAGAACTGACTCCGTCTTCGTACTATAGGTGCAGTACACTTTTATTACGTCGTTGTCCGTCAGGGTATTTTCGGAAAAAGTTGATGAAAACGATGCTAGAAGAAGAAATCTTATTTGATTTAAATAGTTTTTTTTCATAAATCCTAATTAATTAACGCAAATCGTATAAATAGAAACATGGTAACGTACCTTTGATAATAATAAATAAATTCGTATTTCGGAAAATGAATAATTTTCCCTCCGATGCTTTCACAGGATTGAACTTTAACGCAAGTTCTCGCGTCAAACAAGCCCATTGCCGTATATCTTGGATGTCATTATTCTGTGCAGGCTCTTTTCCTATCTCATTGTTCATAATAATCTGATGATGATGCACAAGAGTGTCTTCTTCATCTGTTCTGATACGTACTGTATCCTCTTTATTTCTTTCGTCTTTCTGTGCTGATTCGTCAGCAGTATCATTATTATTATTTATTTGTAAATTTAATAACACATTCTCATTGTCTTTCGAAACTTTTCCAACGCCCGATGAGTTACAATTTTCTGAAATTGCAATTCCACATTCTTCGTAAATCCTCGAGTCGATGTTTTTTGCCATCACGGATATTTCGGAATTTACAAAATCTGCACACTGTTGATCACTCGATAATAATTTACGCCGCTCACGAAGTCGTTCGACTCTAAGACGTGTGAGTTCACGAGTTCTCAGCGCTCGCATATCATCCGACATCGTCGAGGATAACCAAATAGTCGAGTCGAGGATAAAGTTCTTCAAATACTAGTGAAATCCCCGATAATTAATAAAAACTATATATTAAATGAAAATACAAAGTTCGTGTTCGTAGGTCGTAATTTCGTGTCCGTTCGTCTTCGTAGACTTTCTTCGACTGTCGCAGCTCTTAACGACTGCACGTGCGTTCGACAACCGTACAATGTTATCGCATCGGGTTCGTCGCGCTCTTTTGTTCGGTCGGCCCTTGGGCACTCTGTCCCATACACACACACACACACACACACACATACACGTTCGCTCGCTCTTAGTCATTCAATCCTTCATTCCACATATATGTATATGCATACCTCTTGTGCCAGTAAGGTTATAATTGAATTAAAATTCAAATTTTTCTGTATATAATATGTTGCAGTAAAACCTCAAAAATATAATATTAATATTATACGCTTCATTAGAATATATATGTATTAGATACTGTATGCTTTAAATTAGCAATCTGATGGAAGAATATTTTTTATCTTATTGAAAGCGATAATGTAATATATATGTATAACTGCTGTACGCATATTGTGCTGACCTTTAGCCGTCACAATCAAAATAATTTAATTTATTCTATAAAAATATAATTAAAACTCTCAAAGTTAAACGTATTTGTTATTTGGCATATATATATATAATAATTATAATAATTTCGCCCAACTTGGGTGTACGCACGACCACACCATTTAGGCTACGTATGGCAATTGTTAGGAGTGCCTAAGTTAGGCGTCAATTGTTTCTTCCCAATTGGGGCCTAATGCGGTAACGATTAGGCTTGCCCCAATTAGGTATGCCTAATCGTTTCCACATTCGGCCCGCATTTACCTTTGGGCATGTCTACTTGAATTTCTAGTCAGGATAGGCGTGGACACGACCACCCTTGTTCGGGCCGCGTATGGCAATTGTTAGGAATGCCTAACATAGGCGTGGACACGACCACCCTTGTTTGGGCCGCGTATGGCAATTGTTAGGAGTGCCTAAGTTAGGCGTCAATTGTTTCTTCCCAATTGGGGCCTAATGCGGTAACGATTAGGCTTGCCCCATTTAGGTATGCCTAATCGTTTCCACATTCGGACCGCATTCACCATTGGGCATGTCTACTTGAATTTCTAGTCGGGTAAAGCTCAACTCACAGACAACTATTTTCTCGGCAGAAGCTGCAGCAGTATGGAACAAAAATAAAAATAATAACAGCAACAAAGCCACCAGCAATACAACAAATAACATACGGATATACACAGACTCCCAATCAGTTCTCCAAACTATTCAATCAACTACCAATAACAGAACTTTTAACTTCTTTATCATACAAATAAAAAAATTAATATACACACAAAAACAAAAAAATATCCACATACACCTAGCTTGGGTACCAAGCCACATCGGTATAGAAGGCAACGAAATTGCCGACCACATAGCCACGAATAAACAACGACCAAACCAATATAATATCACTATGTTACAGGACAATGAAATCATAAATCTACATATACAACAACTAAAACTTCAACAAATTCAACACAATATTATAATAGAAAAGACATCAAACCATAAATACTTTGCAGATATAGAACCAAACAACAATAGACCATGGTCCCAAAATATGGAATTAACCAGGAAAGAAATAACCACAATAAATAAAATTATATGTAACCGATTCCCAAACAATGAACATCTATATAGAATTGGAAAAAAAGAAACACCAAATTGTACGTGCAACCTACATCAAATACAAAAATGGAATGCCCCTTAAAGGACGAAAAAATACATATATTAATAAAAATAATAGAAAACATGGATAATAATAAAAAACTTAAATATCACTAACATAATAGAAACAAGAAACAGCAAACTAATCAAAAAATTACTTAAATTCCTCAGTGAATAATGTAGTGAAGTGTAAATAATAATAGACACCTACCACCAGAAGCCACCCACATGGTCGATACAGCAGAACGGCTGTGTATCCACAGCCGAAGAGAAGAAGAAGAAGAAGAAAGCTTAACTTTTTACTCAATACGCTTGTTGCGGATTGATCTAGTTCATGGCGGGCGGCAGCAGCATTAGCCGCAGCTCTTTAAGCGCGGATCATAAACATACCACACGCGCGAGCGGCTGTGATCATCGATCAATAGCGCGCCGACTGTCTATTGTTCGTTACGCGCCAATCAGGAGTGGACACGACTCCTGCGTGTCCAAATGCGGTGACAAATCGCCGATCAATACATGATCACATGTTCACGCCACTTCCTTCTTTCTCGCAAGAAGAAAGCGGGTACAGGAAGTCGGCCATTCTGTTCAAAGTACTTGTGCGTCAAGAAGATCTCTCTGACCAGTTCAAGTAAAAAGTGATCTTTTGTGAGGCAAGACCAGACAATAAGATCCAGATCAGAACTGAACAAATCAACAAAGACACAACAAAGTCCAGATCAGAAATCAGAGCAGAGCCAGAACGAGGAGGAACGATTTACGCCCGTCTCTCCAACCGACTGGCAAAGACCACGTGCAACCACCAACGCCGGCACGGTAAATTGGGAGAAGATTTCTGCTCGCAATGATCATAAAGAAAGTGTGTGACAAAATATATTTATTTATTTCAATGGGAGAGCCCTGATCAATACATGATCGAATTTTTTATAATTCCAAAAGTGATCAAAGTCACACACTATGCGGATCTATTTATTAAACTAATGATCTATTTATTAATGAAGAACTGATCAATAAACTCATATTTATTTTAATTGTGTGCATTCATTTCCCCACACCTGTCACCAGACTCCTCATTTTGAATCCGGCTCAATATCATTCTTTACCATCTCAATAAAAATACAGTCCACTAAAATCTTTATTAAACATTTTTTGGTCCTTCGAGCCGGATGTCTGGTCAGCTGTGGGAGTGAGTGTATGATCAAGTGCAACATGTGTGCAAAGTGTCAGATCTGGGAGATCGGTACAGTACATGACAAACATGAAACTCATTCTGCTCGTTGCCTCACAGATTATCAAGATCAGATCAAAGATATCAGAGTAAGGTTCACCAAACATGGAAAAGGATAAGACCATGCAGTCCTCAGAACCAACGGAGCAGATCAAGCAGTCTTCAGACTCTAAGGGGACTAAATCAAGTGTCGATAAGAAAGGAACTGATCAACAAGCCAGCACAGATCAAAACAAATTGGAGGTCCCGGCAGAAAAGCAGCAGTCACGTCCAACATCTCTTGGCGTGCTACAATCTGCTGCCAATGAATTCAAAATTCAAATTCAGTTAGCAAGGTTCGGCATGCTGCAAGAAATAGAAGAGAGCTTAAAACAGCAAAAGCCTACGTCCCTAGAGGAAGTGGAGGGAATCATTGAACAGGCGAAGGCAGTATGGGATGACTTTGAAAAGGATCATTACATGTTGGGTGAATCGTGTAAGAGAGGGTTCCTTTATCACCCGTACATCACTGGCAAATTCTATGAGAGAGCCATGAAAATGTTCTATGCCATCAAGTCAACCGTACTTGCAACAAGAGCCGTCCTCACCAAGAAGAGTCAGATCACCCAAAGAACAGATCAGGTGAGGCACAGATCAGCCTTGCCCGAGTTAAAACTGCCTCATTTTAACGGGGACCTTGCAGCATGGCCAGGGTTCAGGGACTTGTTTAAGTCGATGGTCATCGACAATGACCAAATCAGTGATGTGGAGAGGCTCCACTATCTCAAAAGTAGTGTTAGTGGATCTCCAGCTGAGATGATAGCACGAGTGCCAATGTCGAACGATTCATTTTTGCCAGCGTGGAACCAATTGATCAAGAGGTTCAATGACAAGGACAGACTCATAATGTCCTATGTCGAACGACTTCACTCAGACATCACTCCTGTTAACAGAACGGCTCGTGACCTCAACCGCCTGGTCAGTTCAACCACAGAGAACCCGGACGCTCTACAGGCTCTGGGAGTTCCAATACACCATTGGAACTATGTGATCATACATTTGATAACAAGACGGTTGGACTCCACCTTGCGAGAGGCTTGGGAGGTCAAGCGTAGTACAGTTCAAGAGCCTATGAATTATGAGAGCTTGATTCAATTCATTACTTCACGGGCCCGAGCTCTCGAGGCAGCTGGAGGAACAGATCAAGAGAACAAGTTGGCACAGAAACCCAAGAGCCTGCCAAAGAGGGCATCGTACGTCGCCGCAGTGTCAGATCAGGAACCAAATAACTACCCTTGTGATTGCTGCAAGGGGCCACATTATATAGCCGTGTGTGGCAAATACCGGGAGCTCCAGCCAACCGAACGATACAAGCTGGTAGTAGACCAACGGCTGTGTTATAATTGCTTAGGCCATCAAAACCTGGCCAATTGCACGTCGAACAGATTGTGTAAGACGTGCAATCAGAAGCACCATACATCCATCCACATACCGTGTCTCAACACAGCACCTCAGACCAGATCATCCAATCAGAGCACAAGTCGTACTCAAAAGTGAGACAAATCAGTGCCATCTCGCAAGAACAGATCAATGGAATCCAGCACAGATCAGAATAATGATCAAATAGAATCAAGACTTGATCAACAGAACAGATCAAAACACTTTAGACCAGATCAAGAAACAGATCAACCAGAATTCAGACTGGATCAAGGGAACAGATCACTACTGGCAACAGCAGAAGCACAGCTCATCACAGCATTTTCTGCTCATCCAGTAAGACTGCTCATAGACCCAGGATCAGAACTTACATTCGTCTCCAATAACATTGTCAGAATAAATGCATTGAGCCGGCATCAGTCATCAATATCAGTCACAGGAATGGCAGGAATGCATGCTACTCCTACAAGAGGTGTCACCGCGTTTACGCTCAGATCAAATTATTTGTCACAGTGCGTCAACATCATTGCGCATATAGTCAACAAAATGACGAATGAATTGCCATCATTCAGAGTGACACCTCAAGAGTGGCCTCATCTAACCTTGTTACAATTAGCAGATCCTGACTTCCTAGTTCCACGCCCAGTTGACATTCTGTTAGGGGCAGACTCTCACGTTCGGATCATAGAAGGATTAATCATCAAACATGATTATGTATAGCCAATGGCTCAATTGACAGCATTTTGATGGGTAGTTCTTGGCCCAGTACAAGGGAACGCCACTGCAACACCTCAATCATTTCATACTGCAGTGGAAACATCAGATGACAGAATTCAAGAGCTGCTCACGAAGTTTTGGACGCAAGAGGACGTGCCAATAACAAATGATCAAGAACTATCTCCAGATGAACAAGCGTGTGAAGAACATTTCAGATCCACACATACATGGGACGAATGTGGAAGGTACATAGTGAGAATTCCATTGAAAACATCAAGAGACAAGCTCGGAACCTCCTATGTTACTGCTCAACGATGTCTGTTTCGATTACTCAAACGACTCAACAATGATGAGGAATACAATCAGTCATATTGCCAATTCATGAAGGAATATGAAGATCTTGGTCACATGAGGCGTGTACCAACACAGGGCAGGTCGTTACAAGAAACTGATCAGATCAATGATGACCGATCGAACGAGATGACCTTGGCACATGATGCTTCGGCATCAGGAGGGTTGAGGGTCTCTGGAGATCGATCATCAAATCATGCTCAAACTACCGGCCCTTACTACCTTCCTCATCATGGAGTGTTCAGACCAGATCGAAGTACAACAAAGTTAAGAGTCGTATTCAACGGATCCAGCCCAACAACAACAGGCGTGTCTGTGAACGATATTCAACACGTGGGAGCAAAACTTCAAAAGGACATCTTTGATATATTGCTCTGGATCCGACAATATAAGTATCTATTCACGACAGACATCACGAAAATGTATAGACAGATCAAAGTTCACGAAGACGATTGGGATTTGCAAAGAATCATGTGGATCGATGAACAGCCCAATGTGGTGCCTTATCAGTTGACAACTGTAACGTATGGTACGAGATCAGCACCATTTCTAGCAGTCAGATTACTTTTACAATTAGTAGAAGACGAAGGACATCGATTCCCTCTTGCAATTGAACCAATCACAAAAGGCAGATATGTCGATGACACATTTGGAGGATCAGATCAACTAGAAAAGCTGGTTGAAATATCAGATCATGTAACCCAGCTCTGCAGGGCGGGCGGATTCCCATTAGCGAAATGGCACAGCAACAGTACAAGGTTCATGAAAGAAATTGCTCAAAAAATATCGACAGATCGAGAGTCAGATCAAGAGCTTACATTCGAAGATAGCAGCACCAAGACCTTAGGCTTGTCATGGAATGCTCAGAAGGATCAGTTCAAGTTCAAATCAAACCCACCATGCTCAAGTTCCAAAATAACGAAGAGAGTGATTTTATCAGAGACAGCTCAGCTATATGATCCACTTGGATTTCTGTCACCGTTCATTATCACAGCAAAAGTTTTACTGCAAGAGCTTTGGCTGGAGAAGCTCAAGTGGGATGATCAAGTATCAGATCAAGCCAGTTTCAAATGGATATCATTTAGAAAAGAGCTAGACGATGTATCTGAAATTGCAATTCCCCGCTGGATCAACATAACGAGCAAATCAACAGTGGAATTGCATGGATTTTCGGATGCATCGCAATTAGCAACTGCTGCTGCTATCTATATCAGAGTAGAAAATCCAGGTGAACAACCAAAAGTTACACTGATCTGCGCCAAATCAAAAGTTGCTCCGCTCAAGAGGCTGTCCATACCAAGACTCGAGCTCACAGCTGCACTGCTCGTATCAAAGCTTATGAAGCATGTACAGCAAACATTAGAACTGACCGGATCAAGAACATATCTATGGACGGACTCGTCAGTTACGCTCACCTGGATCAGATCACATCCATCAAGGTGGAAGGACTTTGTCAGAAACAGAGTGTCAGCAATTCAAGATCTTACTCCAAACAGCGTATGGAGATTTGTTCCTGGCAAAGAAAATCCAGCCGATTGCGCTTCAAGAGGGCTAAGTATGTCCCAGCTCCAGAAGCATCAATTGTGGTGGACAGGACCACCATGGTAACGATCGACCCAAAGCTTATGGCCAGTCCAGCCAGTTCAGATCAAATCAGAGACGAATCAAGAGGAGCGCCCGGGGCTCTCATTCTTTGTGGGAAGAGATCAGGACGAATATCATTGGGACATGATCTACAGGTATTCATCACTTATAAAATTACTCCGACTAGCCGCAATTTGCTTCAGAGTAAGTCAGATCATAAGGAAATTGCCACAATCAACACTCGCACGACCGCTCACGCCACAAGACATTGATCAATCGCGAGTGTTCTGGATCAAAGCAACACAAGCAGCGTGTTTTAGAAACGAGATCAAGCTTATTGGGTCAAACAATCTGCCACCAGTTCATCCCTTCAATAAGTTGACTGCCTTCATCGACACTCAAGGCATAATTCGTGTTGGAGGAAGACTAGCTCACTCTCAATTGGAACCAGAGACAGTTCATCCAGCAATTTTAGCTAAATGTTCAAAATTTACAGAACTGATCATATCAGATGCTCATCTTAAGACCTTGCATGGTGGTACGCAAGCAACAATGAACCATATAAGGCGATCGTATTGGATCATCGGTGGTAGAGCTCCGATTCGATCGCATGTGCTCCGCTGCATGATCTGTGCTCGCCAACGTGGCGTGCGAGCACAACAACTGATGGGTCAGTTACCAGCAGCACGGGTCACACCATCCCGACCATTCTTCACCTCGGGAGTGGATTACGCTGGTCCAGTCACCATAAAGACCTGGAAGGGAAGAAGCGTCAAAAAACAAAAGGGATGGTTGTGCATCTTTGTGTGTTTTGCTACGTCCGCAGTACACCTTGAAGCGGTAAGTGATTGCACTACTGACTCATTCATAGCTGCTTTCAGATGGTTCACTGGACGCAGAGGCATCTGCCACACTTTACATAGTGATTGCGGCACGAACTTCATCGGGGCAGATGCCGCCCTAAAGAAAATGTTCACGCAAGGCTCTAAAGAGTCGAATGATCTGTGCTGTTCATTAACCAATGACGGAACCACGTGGAAGTTCAACCCTCCAGGAGCACCCCACATGGGGGGAAAATGGGAAGCTGCGGTCAAATCAGTGAAATATCACTTGAGCAGATCAATTGGAGAAACTGCGCTCACTTACGAAGAACTTACTGCCTTGCTCATACAAATAGAGGCAGTTCTCAATTCAAGACCGCTGGAGCCACTCTCAGATGATCCGAAAGACGTAAGTGCATTAACACCAGCACATTTTCTAATTGGAGGCCCGATCAATACTGTTCCAGAAACATCAGTCACAGATATTGCTCAATCAAGATTATCGAGATGGCAATTTGTTCAACAAAGACTTCAACAATTTTGGTCTATATGGTCAGCTCAGTATCTTCAGCGCCATTTAGCAATATCAAAGTGGCATCACCCATCGAATCAGATCAAGGTTGGATCATTGGTATTGATCACAGACGAGAGGCTGCCACCTAGAAAGTGGCCACTCGCAAGAGTAATTCAGCTCCATCCAGGAAAGGATCAGCTCACGCGTGTGGTAACGCTCAAAACGGCTACATCAACACTTACGAGACCGATCAGGAAATTTGCCATCCTACCAGTACAGGATCAGGAGGATCAGATCAAAATAATCAGAGACTCCGTCCCTGATGGCGGGCGGAATGTTGCGGATTGATCTAGTTCATGGCGGGCGGCAGCAGCATTACCCGCAGCTCTTTAAGCGCGGATCATAAACATACCACACGCGCGAGCGGCTGTGATCATCGATCAATAGCGCGCCGACTGTCTATTGTTCGTTACACGCCAATCAGGAGTGGACACGACTCCTGCGTGTCCAAATGCGGTGACAAATCGTCGATCAATACATGATCACATGTTCACGCCACTTCCTTCATTCTCGCAAGAAGAAAGCGGGTACAGGAAGTCGGCCATTCTGTTCAAAGTACTTGTGCGACAAGGAGATCTCTCTGACCAGTTCAAGTAAAAAGTGATCTTTTGTGAGGCAAGACCAGACAATAAGGTCCAGATCAGAACTGAACAAATAACAAAGACACAACAAAGTCCAGATCAGAAATCAGAGCAGAGCCAGAACGAGGAGGAACGATTTACGCCCGTCTCTCCGACCGACTGGCAAAGACCACGTGCAACCACCAACGCCGGCACGGTAAATTGAGACAAACAATTCTGCTCGCAATGATCATAAAGAAAGTGTGTGACAAAATATATTTATTAATTTCAATGGGAGAGCCCTGATCAATACATGATCGAATTTTTTATAATTCCAAAAGTGATCAAAGTCACACACTATGCGGATCTATTTATTAAACTAATGATCTATTTATTAATGAAGAACTGATCAATAAACTCATATTTATTTTAATTGTGTGCATTCATATCCCCACAGCTGTCACCAAACTCCTTATTCTGAATCCGGCTCATTATCTTTCTTTAACATCTTAATAAAATACAGTCCACATAAAATCTTTACCAAACAGACGCCAAGAACAAAATATCAACCGCGGTTATTATCCTCAATACAGACAGAGAACGTATCATAATACAATGATGCCTGACACACGGTTCCCTCCTCCTCGGTTGGATTTGAGAGATGGCCCAAATAGTCAACAAGCGATTGAAAGCAACACACCTCGTAACGGCGATTTAAACTAGGAAACGGTATGCCGAGTGTAGGCCCGTCCGCGTACCGACAAACATATGATTATGTAAAGGACCTCAGTGAGGATATCAATAATGATCATGATCTAAATAATAATAATAATGTAATTGGGAGTGGTTTAGTAGGTCCTTATATTAAAATAAAGGGCATAGCCGGGAAAGATAGTGAAAATGTTTTTCTGATTGACTTTTCGGTTTTTATTTGTGTACCAATTGGATTTTTTATGTAAAAATCTGAAAAAATGTGGAATATGCGCGCCATTGTTAGATATAGCACTGATTTTTTTTAGAATTTTTTTATGCACTAGATTCTGAGAAAATGGTGGGAGAAGCGGACAGTACATTTTACACCCCCCCCCCCCCCCCCCCGCCCTCCACGGTCGAGATACAAAATTGAAAATTCACAAAAATATTTATTTTTTCATAAGCTATCGAATGGCTTATTCGGAATTTCGATAGGTTTGGGGGCACATTTCACTATCTTACCCGGCTATGCCCTTTGATAGGATCTTGTGTCCGAGCGCTTATCGATACAGGCAGCCAAGTAACTTGCGCATCGGAATCATTTTATCGAGAAATAGCTGCAAAAAAAAAACTAGAAAAACTCCCGGTTAGCAATGTGTCAGTATTGTCCGCTATTGGCAAGAAAGGCATTACAGTGAAGCGACAGGTACTATTAATAATAACGATAAACGGATATAATTATACCCAATTTTTTTTAGTAATTCCACATTTAAGCACTGACGTCATTATTGGCAACGACTGGCTACGAAAAAATAAAGTAATTATTAATTATAAGAATTCGACAATTGAAGTAGACGGGATTGTTTGTGATCATCAGACCGTGTCGTTCCTCTGCGCCGATTTGGAGAAAGACGATCAGCCTATTAACTGCAGTGGGGATAATAAAAAGATTTTAAAGGAATGTGTTAAGTATAGTCATGGTCACGATAAAATAGTAAATGTTAATTATGTTAGCGAAGAGAGGAATCATGATGTTAATATGGTTAATGATGTTAATATAAGAAATGATAGGGTAAACGAGATTGAAGAGCAAAGTATTCAAAATAATAATAAGGGGAATATTGAATTAATATGCAATGATAGTGGAATTAAGGAAATTTTAGATGTTATAAATGGGAATGTACGAAAAGGGGATCAGTGTGATATTAATCGTTTAATACGGGGTGATAATTGTAATATTGATGAGAGTTATGAAAAAAGTATACAGGTCTTAAATCGCGACTCAAACAATCAGGAGGATCAGAATTTCTTTGAACGGGTGCAGACGATTGTGCGAAAGCTAACGAAAGTCGGGGATGATCATAGACGAGCGCTTCAAAGTTTATTAATAAAATACCGGAGATTATTTGAAGAAAAAAGAGAATACCCAACGATTTATGAGCATCAGATTCGGTTGACAAGGAACAAACCCATTATTCGGAAATCTTATCCTGTGCCTCTACCTGTGCGGCCTGCTGTCGAAGAAGAATTGCGGCACATGCTAAACGTGGGAATTATTGAACGTTCTGATAGTTCCTTTTGTAATCCGTTAAGAATCGTACAAAAGAAAGACCGGCAAAATACGGGTGTGTTTAGATGCGCGACACTTAAATGCCGTAATTGAAGACGACGATGAGTCACCTCCGCCAATCAATGAATTGCTACAGAGATACCATAATCAAAAATACTTTACTAGTACGGATTTAGCCCACAGTAACTGGCAAATCCCATTGGCCAAAGAGTTTCGCCAATATATGGCGTTTTTATTCGGGTCTACTATGTACCAATTCAAAAGGACACCATTTGGGTTAAAAACGGCAGGAAGCGGATTTGTTAGGGCATTAAGTTTAGCGTTAGGTAATTCTTTTGATGATTTTTTAACATGTTATGTCGATGATTTATTGATAGCGTCAACCGATTTTGATTCGCATTTGCAACAAATGGACTGAATTTTTGATAGGCTGCTCGCTCACAATTTCACTTTAAAATTAGACAAATCATTGTGGTGTCAACAGCAAATCCCATTTTTAGGTTTTATTTCGTCAGAGACAGGTGTGATGCCCGATCCAAACAAATTAGAAGTCATCCGTAATTATGAATCGCCTAGGAATAAAAAACAATTGCAGCAATTTATAGGAGTATGTAATTATTACCGACAGTTTAGTTTAAAGCATTCGACTTATATCGAGCCTTTTCGTGATTTGTTACGGAAGGATACGCAATGGAAATGGACAGTAGATCATGAGGCAAATTTTAAGCGGTTGAAAGATAATTTTAGTAACGTTGTACAATTACATCATGTGCTGCCGCACACAAATTTTAAAGTACAAACGGACGCAAGCAATAAAGGGCTATGTGGAATTTTACATCAAACGGATCACGGAGGTAATCACCGGATAATTAGTTTAATAAGTCGATGTTTACTTCCTGCGGAAAAGAATTATACAACAACGGAAAAGGAGTTGCAGGAAATTGTTTTTACTCTGAATAAATGTCGAATATATCTAATTGGTTTGAAATTTGAAATTATAACGGACCATCGCAGCCTGACGTATTTAAATAGCACAATGTACTTGAGTCCTAGATTAATTCGTTGGAGTTTGCTGTTACAACAATTTAATTTTACAGTTCAATATTGTCGGGGAAAGGACAATATTGATGCCGATTTTTTTAGTCGAAACCCGGCAGGAAAATTGTTGAGAAGGCAGCGTGAATCAAAGGCTAGCGATATAATAACCTGAGCGGTAGCCGGCTCGAGCGAGACTAACGTGCGTGGCGGAGAACCTCTCGGTCACCCCGGAACAAAGCACCTTCGAACAATCGCGGGGCGCATCTTACACTCGGCGCGTGCAACCGTCAACACTTCCCCTCGACATGCGATTCCCTCGAACTGAGTCCCATGCCCTCAAGGCACTTAAAATGTTTCACCCTTGGCAGGGCCTTAGTGAGCACATCTGCGGCCATTTCGCTCGTCGGGACATGCTCCAAAGTGATCTGTCCACTCTTCAAAACCTCCCGCACGAAATGGTGTCTGACGTCGATGTGCTTACAATTAGTCCTGTCGTGAAAAACCGGGTTGTAAGCCATCCTCGAAGCTCCGACATTGTCGTGATAAATTGTAACGGCAGTGAGACCGTCGAATCCGATCTCGGATAAGAATCTGCGGAGAAGTACCGCCTCTTTGGATGCCTCAGTCAGTGCCATGTACTCCGATTCAGTAGATGACAAGGCAACAGTCCGCTGCTTTCTGGAGCTCCAACTAACAACTCCACCTGCGATGACAAAAGCATATCCAGTAAAAGATCTATCTAAAAGACAGCTCCCCCAATTGCAATTCCGAATTGCAGCGTCCGCCCCGACGGATATCATTTCTTCCAAAGCTTCCTCGAAGTGGTCTGGAACGTTCATGAAAATCTCTTCTTCCAAGGTTCCGTTCAAATAGGCCGTCGATATGTCGAGCTGGTGTATCTGCATGTTGAACTGGGCTGCAATAGCGGTAATGAGTCTTATGGAACTCAAACGAGCAACAGGGGCAAACGTTTCGAAGAAATCATCGGCGGGTCGTTGTGTCAACCCTTGAGCAACTATACGCGCCTTTCTTCTTTGCAATGCTCCATCTGGGTGGTATTTGTTTCGCAATATAAAACTACTCCCGATACTGCTTTGGCACGTCGAACGATTCACGAAATCCCAAGTATCGTTTTTTATGATTGACCTTACCTCCACTGCCATCGCTCGCTTCCACTCGCTACTGTCGCGTCCGCAAAGCGCGAGCTTCATGAGTATTTATATATTTATATATATTTCTTCAGTCTCCAGATTATGGTTACCTGAGGAGTTGTCATTCTCTACGTTCGGATTTCTCTGCGAATCGTCGACGTTATCCACCAAATGGAACAGTTTTCGCGGTCTTCCCCTGCGTCCTGTGCGTAAAATTCGCGGTCTTCCACGTCCGCGTTTCGAGACTTCCATTCGCACATCATCTCTTTCCAGAGCGTCGTCGCCTTCTTCTTCCCGACTTTCTGTTAGCGGCACGCGCTCGGCGACAATCGTTTCGTTCGGCGACTTCTCTACCGCCTCTGGTAGAAATTCCTCAAATTTCTCCGTCGAGCTTCTCGCGGTATTTTCGATAAATTTTACGTCGCGACTAATTTCTATCTTTCGCAAGTTCGGTATCCAGACTCGGTACCCCTTCGCTTGTTCGGCGTACCCGACGAATATCCCCTCACGCGAACGAGGCTCAAACTTGTCTTTTTGATGCTTTGTGTTTAAGCAGAAGACTCTAGAACCGAATTCCCGCACGCTGGGTTTCCTACTCACCCATAATTCGTGCGGCGTTACATTACCAAGGCTTTGTGGCGTTCGTCCGAGACACGCGGCACTCGCGCGATCTCGAGCGGACAAACGGACTTAGTCGCTGCAAAGGAAATAACCGAGTTTCCTTGCTGTTTAATGAAAGTAACCAAAGACTCAGTGCCAAAAAAAGTTAGGGCTAGCATTATTACAGAATGGACGCAGAACGTTGTAGCGAGCAAGCAGCTCAGTTTAAAATATATAAGCTGATAACCAATTCAGTCTAATTTGAAGAACCCATATCCCAACCGGGCTAGAGAGAGGTTGACTGGATGTAGCCAAAATCAAGGATCTACGGTCTGGCAAATAAGAGAGCCCACAGCTTCTTGTTGGACAACGATTCCTAACATAGTTCGATGCACATATCGCCTCTGCCCAAAAAGATGGCACAAGCCCAGATTTAATGAGCATGCATCTGGCCATATCGATGAGCGTCCTATTTTTTCGCTCTGCCAATCCGTTTTGTTCCGGATTTCGAGGAACAGTGGTTCTACGCACAATACCGTGCTTCCTCAAAAAATCGTCGAATTCCTTATTGCAGTATTCGCGACCATTATCGCTTTGAAGAAATTTAATCCTCGTCCCAAGATGATTCTCTGCCATCGTCTTGTACTCACGGAAGGCCTGCAAAACTTCATTCTTCCTGTGCAGGAAACGTACCTCACACCATCTTGAGGCGTCGTCAACGAAGGTGACGAAATACAGCGCCCCCCCGTTCGATTCGATGCGCATGGGACCGCAAACGTCCGAGTGCGCCATGCTCAAAGGATGTATTTGCCTTTCGGGTTTCTCTGGGAAGGGGGTCCGGGTCATCTTTCCCTTCAATGTCGCCCTGTAATTTTGCGCTTTCCAATCCGCGTACCATCCCGATATTTTTCGCCCTTCTATTGGGACATTGAATAAGTTCTCGCTGTTTTTTCCTCAAAATTAAAGTTTAATAAAAACTTTTAGGGAAAAACCTGTCATTGGAAGTTT
Organism: Anoplius nigerrimus; assembly: GCA_914767735.1. Lineage (NCBI taxonomy): Eukaryota > Metazoa > Arthropoda > Insecta > Hymenoptera > Pompilidae > Anoplius > Anoplius nigerrimus. The sequence continues at coordinate 16,187,566 of OU612086.1, forward strand.
TGGCCATCACTGGCCACTACTTTTTCCCATCTCTCCGGCAGCATTTGAATTCCCTTCCGGAAAAACGAAGCGTCTTTTGAGGCAATCCAGGAATCGACCCATTTTTTCGCGTCCTCATAAGAACGGAAGTGCTGGTCCGTCAGGCTATTGCTCAACGACCGGAACAGGTGGTAGCCCGAAGGGGCGATGTCTGGAGAGTATGGCGGGTGGGGTAGAGTTTCCCATTTCGGGCTTTCAAGGTATGCCTGAACCCAGAGTCTTTCTTATGTCTTCTCCCAGGCGCACCGCGTCGCGCGGCTTCAGCTGATAGGGGACCCAATAACCCTGTTTCTGGATCATTCCTATTGACTTTAACCGTTTTGAGACAGTTTTGTCGGCAACTCCTAATGACTCTCCTAGTTCCACTAAAGTTTGGCACGAGTCCTGAAGGAGTAACGCATCCAGCTCCTCGTCTTCGAATTTTTTTGGCGCCCCAGTGCGTTCTTTATCCTCCAGGTCAAAATTACCGTTTTTGAAGCGCCAATACCAATCTCTGCAGGTTGTTTCCGATAACGCATGCTATCCGTATGTCTCCTTCAAAATTCTGTGAGCCCCTGCTGCAGATTTCTTTCAAAAAAAATAATGCAGCAAGACTCCCCGCAAAAGCTCTTTTTTCGGAACAAAACTCTCCATGTCTAACTCGATTGCACAGCAAACTGTTTATGCGCCAGCGAGACGAAATGCTCGGAATTCCTTACAATGTTATCGCACTACTAAAAAAATGCGTCCCCCCCAAAAACTGCGCGCAGATTGGACCGGAAACACCATTTGTTTTCAAACAGCCAGAACTTATTCAATGTCCCAATAATATCGTTAATATTAATATGCCCGAGGCGTCGATGCCACAACTCCAGATCGCCCGTCTTATCCGCGTTCGATACCGTGCTACACTCATGCGCCTTGCTCTCCTTAACAAAGTATAAGTCGCCGATACGGTCCGCAACTAATATAGTCTTTCCGCGCTTATCTGTAACCGACGCCTCACTTCGCTCGAACGTAACCCGAAAGCCACGATCGGCGATTTTCGCGACCGATAAAAGATTTGAACGCAAATCCGGAACCAGCAGTGTATCCTCGAGATCTATGTCTGTCAAAATGTCCTTATTTTCGATGACAATCGAAACTACGCCTGTACCGCTGACTCCAATCGATAAGTGATTTGCCAAATTCAGGGTCCTGTGCGTTGATGCTTCCACGGATCCGAACTTTCGTGAGTCGTTACATAAGTGAGATGTACACCCGCTATCGAAACACCAGCAATTTGCGCGGGTTTCGTCAATGCACAATGCCTCGGCTTCCTCAAGCGGTGCATATAAGCATGTGTTTTCATTTGTCCGTCCGGCCCTAGCAGTCCTGTGCGTATCTCTCTTCTTTTGTTCGCACTTGCTCGCTTTGCGTCCAATCTGGCGGCACTTGAAACAGCGCAATCCGACCGATGACCTATCGCTGTCATTCTTTCGCGAATGTGTTTCGCCGGCTCTGCCTCTCGCTCGCGGCTGCGTCGTCGTGCTTCGTCTCGCATACATCGCATTCTGAATGTCGCCTCGGCTGCCGTTTCTATGCGCGTCGTTTTATTCGATGATCTTAGATCTAAGCATTTCCGGGGATGGAAGATCATCGCGCGACTCAATCGTGCACCGAAAAGTCTCAAACGTCGGAGGGAGACTATATAATAATAAAATTGACAACATATCTGGAATGATTGTTATTTCCATGGCCTCGAGCTTATCCACGACGTCGAAAAACATTTTTAGATGCTCGCGTACGTCCTCGCCATCCTGCATCTTCCTCAGAACGAGTTGTTTCAGCAATGTTGCCTTTCTCGCCGGCCCTTTCGATTGGTAAATCGATTCCAGCTTCAGCCATTATTCGCGAGAGGTTTCGCAATTTTTCACTTGCTTCAACTCAGAGGAACTGATGCCGAGAAGGATTTCCGACAATGCTTTTTCATCGGTGAATGTCCAATCCGCGAGAGCTCCTGCGTTATCGCCCCCAACGACCGCCGGTCTCACCTTTGCACCGCTCACATAACACCACAAATCGGTTTTAATTAACAGCGCACGCATGTGGATCTTCCACGTGTCGTAATTCGTCGCTGTCAGAGTTTCAATCTTTGTGATCCCGATCGCGCTGATTTTCGCCACGTGTACTTTGTTGCAACGCACCTTACAAAACTTTAATTGTCCCTATCAAAGCGCACTGAACTCTTATTACACCTTATACAGGGTCTTTCTTTTAACTCGGAACGCTCGATATAGTGAAAACGCTAACGTGGCAACAGCGCTAGACTTGATACACGCGCCGCCGGGGACAGTGCGCCGGCGGTGCCGACACTCTTGACCGTATCGACTCTAGCGCTGTTGCCACGTTAGCGTTTTCACTATATTGAGCGTTCCGAGTTAAAAGAAAGACCCTGTACACTGTGCCTGGGCCCATAACCTGTTGGCAGCATGAATCAAAGGCTAGCGATATAATAACCTGAGCGGTAGCCGGGTCGAGCGAGACTAACGTGCGTGGCGGAGCACCTCTCGGTCACCCCGGAACAAAGCACCTTCGAACAATTGCGGGGCGCATCTTACACTCGGCGCGTGCAACGGTCAATAAAAATTTAGTAAGCACGATCAAGGAAAATTGATGATTTGCAAAATGGACGCTTATTTAACTACTCCCAAAACGATATTCAATTCAGTCCGTTGATTCTAACGTGCATGGTAACAACAGATCCTCATTTTGATCAAAGTTTAAAAGATGTTCCGAGGTTACAATGTTCTGATACAGCACTAAGTGAGATAAGGCGTGAATGCGTACATGAACCAAACAATGAGCTATATGTAATTTATAATGATATTTGGCTTTTTCAACGCGAAAATAAGGAGAATAAATGGCGTATCGTAATTCCCAAACTTATTCAAACGAAACTGATTAGTGTTGTGCACAGCCGTCTTGGACATCCGGGAATTTATAAAACATTTTGTTATTTAAATCAATTTTATTATTATAGAGGGATGAGACAAGACGTCAAAAGAATCGTTACATCGTGTGACCTTTGCCAAACGGTAAAATATTTGCAGATTAACATGGAGGGGTCACACAATATGGTAAGATCTAACGGACCTGGCGACTTGGTGACTGTAGATTTTTATGGTCCATTACCAAGGTCTATTGGCGGTGTCCAATATATTTTTGTCATGATGGATGCATTCTCGAAATATGTAAAATTTTATGCCATAAAGCTTGCCACGACTAGAATCTTTCTGAATAAAATAATGTCCGATTACATACCGCGAATGGTAAAACCGAAGCGCATGACTCTCCGATAATGGCACGCAATTTACGTCAAAAGCATGGAAAAATACATTGAAACGTGAAGGAATTAGTGTTATATTCATCGATTAGACACCCGCAATCAAATCCAACCGAGCGAGTAATGAAAGAAATAGGAAGATTGTTCCGAACTCTGTGCGCTGATAATCATACGCGATGGGGTAAAACAGTGGCTGAAATCGAAAAGTTATTAAATTTCACTACGCGTGCAAGTACTGGTTACTCTCCGTATGAATTGCACTATGGTAAGCCACCTACGGATATAATAGAAAAACTAATTAAATATTCTGATAATCCAATGATCGAACATAAAGTGAAAATTGCGTTGGCAAAGGAACACATAAAAGCAAATTTTGAACGACGAAGCGCAAATAGAAGGCCATCTCCAGTAGTACTCAGCCAAGGAGATTTAGTGCTCTTAAAGGTTCCACATTTATCAAGTGCGTTGAATCATGAAACTAAAAAGTTTTTCCACATTTTCGAAGGCCCTTATCAAATAAGCAAAGTCATTGGTAATAATGCGTATGTACTAGTATATTCAGACGATCCGTTGCGCGAGAAAGGTACATATAATCGCTGTAGTCTTCGAAAATATATTAAGGGAGATGTAGATTTATAATGACGATGTTCCATGTGGAAGAATATATGTATGTTACCGCATTAGTTACTTAGTTCGTAAGGCCATATGTATGTGCGCGTGTATATGGTGTGAGTGATGCTGTGTAATACGCGGGATTATTTTGTACGAACTAGTTCAGATGAACGAATCCATACAACGGGGGATAATGTAACGATCAACTCATTGCGACCGAGCAAAGACAGCTAGGTGGCGAGAGGCGAGTGGTGGGGAGCGAGCTCGAATCGAGCGACTGCCAATTCTGAAACGATCAGAATAAGAGTACCGGTAGCCGGAGAAGGCACGAAACGCTCGCCCGCCAAATTGTTGTGAAGTTTAACGACGGCTATTGTAATCCCGCCGTACGTTAAGGGGCCATGGCCTAACAATTATAAAGTGTGTGAATGTATGTATGTGTTATTTATTATATACGGATATTTTAATATAATTTTGTATAATAATGTGGAGAACTAATTTTAATATTGTATGACGACGATAAGTTCATTGACCATCTCACCTGAGATATTGTTTTTAATATATGACGATCCACTCAAACTTATATATGATTTTATATTTATTTATTTCAATTATTTAAATCTCCCTGAATTATATTTTTGTAACCCTATGCAACGCGTCGAGCAGAAAGACCGTTACAAGCGTTGCGCAGCACAGCGAGCTGCTTCTCAGAACTTTCATTCGCTGCAGCACCTCATTAGTCATCGCTTCATACACATGTCATAAAAACACCTGTTCGGGGAATCCGTGTGACTCCGGGAACTTCCGTAGATCTTACGTTTGACGAGGTCCGTTCGGCAACGGTGTCGTCCTCTTTCGCTTAGTGAACCTTAAAGGAGTCGCACGTGTTTCCTTAACTTTCCCAAGCTTGTATCATCATCGCCGATTTCATCCTTGCTTTACAATCATGTAAGCCAACTCATTTTTCATATAACTCATTGTAGCGAATTGGTGTGTTGCCGGCACGAATTTTGCGTAAGTTATTAATACAAACCTTTTTATAGTAATTCATGGCAGTAAATGGTAAACCACATTCTGGGACACAAGGGTCCATTTTTCATTGTACATATTTATTGTAAATACCATAATATATCATCCATGATCTAAAAGAACTGGCATTAAATTCCCCTTAGATTTCCCATTAATCCATTTCTGATTTTCTCAATATCACTCCCTCCCACTCATCCCGTCTCATAAAATTCTCTTTTCTGTTTAACTCCTTTCAATAATTTCTCTAATCTCTTTTCCTCACTCCCTTTCATTATTTAATTATCCCATTCCCCAACAAGCGTGTATATAAAATAAATACAATATGACTGATATGTTGCAGTATTAATGTGGACTGTGTTTGGGCGCGAGGGGAGAGATATTGAGGGGAAGATAAATTGGTTGTGTGTTTGTGTAAGGTCTTGTTGGGCCCGATTTATTGTTTGCACGAATGATAATAATATCTGGGTAAGCCGGGAATAGAGCGTTTATGGCCTTTGTGTACTTGAATCTATTGTGTGCGCGATGTATGTGGTGCGATTAGGCTAAGGGGTATAGCTCAGTGTTGTAACCCTAGGAACAATCGCGCAAGCGCGACTGTGGATTAATTAAAATCTCCTACCTCTGCTGTCTTCTACGCCTTGCCTATTGATTGTCGGTTGTCTGCGATTATCTGGCCGCTGTGGGTTTTACCGGATTGGGTTGGTCTGGATTTGACGCCTTTCCGTGTTCTTATCATTGCGTTGATCCTCATTCTTTTGGTCCTTTTGTTCCGGCGTTGGTTTTTTGGTTTTCTTCGCTGGTTTTCCGACGATCCGGTGAAGAGGATGGGGAGCAGCACTCTCTCACTCTGGCACTTCACTCACTTTACTTTTTTTTATATTTGTAATCGCGAAATTTTATTTTATTTTATTATTATTATTATTATTTTTTTATTTATTTATCTGTTTGTATCCGAATGTTTAGGGTTTAATGCGCGGGGGAATTTATTGCGACGCGTCGATTGACTTAAGGACTGTGCCGGGTTGAGCTATGGACTCGTCCCTAAGCGGATTTATTCCCGGTTTTATTTATGTTTACGCGGTTCTAACGCGGGGGTATTTATTTCATTGCTCGCTTTCCCGTTGGTTAATATTTTCGCGGTACGGTTATTATTTTTGTATTAACTATGGGTGTTAGATTCCGGTTTTTTGAACTGGATGAATCGCGTGATCGGCAGTCAGTCGGCCGATGTCTCTGAATTTTTGTTTGTGCTTTCAGAATTTTAGCGCGTTTCGGGTTGTTGGCTGTTTATTTGTTTAATCGGCTAGAGTTGATTTATTTTAACGCGGTCATAGTGTGATTAACCCTCCGACTACCAAACTTAGCGCGGTCGTGCCTGGGTCATTTTGGCCGCTCACAGACAGTTCACTAACACCAATCCGTGACGGCTCGACCGGACTGCTCACCCGATGACGTCACTTCGCTTCAAAAGATCTTTTATGCGTTATCGCTTTGAGAACAATTGACCAACGCCGCGCCGGTGACACCAGCTCAAGTAGCGAACGTCTCGTTAGAATGTGTGCGTTTCCGCAGCCAAGCCATCCCGGTACCGTGATCCAGGCACGGTAATCGGAGGGTTAATACGCGGCGTTGACCGGTTATCGCTCGGTTGCTGTGCAATTTAACGGCGGCACTCACGGGAAACCGTAATTTCTCGTTTAATTCACACCCGGTTGTTTTATGCGAGATGTTATTGCTGCACGGCACTATGATTAATTATTGTGTGTCACTGGTCGTTGTTCACAACACTTCTGGAAATCTTCCTGTCTTCACTGAGGTCGATGTCGACGGTAGGTAGATGGGATGCGCGCTCGAACGCGGAGAAAGGTCGGCACGCCCGTTCCCTACAGCGTCGCGACGAGCCAGCACACTCGAAAGCCCTTGCACGGTCCTCAAGCTAATAACCTTAAAATTACCAGTTACAAGTGTGAATGTTATATGGCACATCCTTTTCATCATTTATCTCTGATTTATTATTCCAATCAAAAACATATTTCACTTCTCTTCTCATTTCTTCAACAGATTTGCTGTCATCAAAATCATAAGTGAAGCTGTTCTCCATCACCTTCACATCTCTGGATATTACAGTTCTTCTCAGTTTTGGAATCCAGACACGCTTGGTGTCTTCCGAATACCCTAAGAATAATCCCTTCATTGATCTCTTGTCTAAAGTTCTTTCATTTAGGTCCTTGTTCAAGATGAAGGTTTTTGGTCCAAATGTGAGCAGCTTCTGCCCAAAAACTATGAGAGAGACCAGATTGTATCAACATACATCTAACCATTTCCATGATGGTTCTGTTTTTCCTTTCTGCCACTCCATTCTGCTGAGGTGTATGAGGCACCGTTGTGCGATGTTGTATACCCTCCTTTTTTAACTGACCACTAAATTCTGAGTAACAATATTCACTGCCATTACCAGTTTGCAAAGACTTTATTTGTTTCCCAGTCTGTTTGTCAGCATAACTCTTGAATTCCCTGAATGCATACAAGATATCTTTCTTTCCTCTTAGGAAATAGATTTTACACCATCTTGAACAATCATCAATGAAGGTCAAAATGTACTTACATCCCCTCAAGGATGTTGTTCTTATTGGTCCACACAAGTCAGAATGCACTAATTCCAATAACTGTGTGCACTACTTGCTCTTAATAGGAAATGGTGTTGAGTGCTGCTTGCCACGAATACAAATTTCACAGGTTGGCATATTTGCTCCCTTCTGTAACTTAGTTCCAGTGACTTTCTGCTTCTGTACGATTTCAGCTAAGTCACGTGTATTGAGATGCCCCAACCTCCTGTGCCAAAATATCAGTTCTGTTTCCTGATCTGATGCAAGGTTAACACACTCTTGTTCATCAACTACATAATATAAATCACCTATTCGCTTTGCTGTAAGCTTGATATCACCATTCTTTCCTATAACTTCAGCATTATCTTTTTTAAATAGTACATTACTACCTCTGTCTGTTATTTTAGCATCTGACATTAAATTGCTTCTCAGATTTGGAACGTACAGTGTCTCTCTAAGGTTCATATTTTTGGTTATATGTCCTTTGGATATCTTAAATTGTACATTACCTTTTGCTGCAATAGGAGTTGACGAACTACTTGCAAGGCTCAGTCTTCCATTTTCCACAGAAACTATATCTATAAACTTTTGTTTATCCTTGCATATATGAGTCATACATTCACTATCCAGGCACCAATACTCTGACACATTGCCATTATTTGCCCTGAGAACTGTGTCTGTTTTATCGAACCTCGCATACAATGTCTCTTCTACCTGTGCTGCACATTTATCTGCAACAACTTTGATACGGCACTCTTTTGCCATATGACCAATTTTCTTACATTTATTACACCTATATCTAAACTTTGGTTTTGATCTTTCTTCAGTATTCTGATCAGTCTTCAGTTTCCATAATTTTTTCTGTGTTGGCCTTGCTGCCATTGCCCCATGATCATCTTCTGTTGACCATTGCTGACGTGCATCATATTCTTCAACTATCTTGACACTCAACGCTTCTATGTCTGGCAGCTTGTCTCTCGAATCAATTGCACATTGAAAATTATTATACTGTGATGGGAGACTATAGAGTAACATAATACTCAACAAGTCACGATAAATCTCTACAGACATGCTGGCCAACTTATCAACTGCATCCATGAACTTTGTCATATGTTCCCCCACATCCTCACTTTCTAACATTCTATGTTTCGTGAGTTGCTTCAGTAATACTGCCTTCTGAGCTGGCCCTTTTGAGGTATACGTCGCTTCTAATTTCTGCCAAACTTTCTGTGATGTTTTGCATCCTTTTATCTGCACCAGCTTTGAAGGACTAATAGATAAAATTAAATCAGACTTAGCCTTCCGGTCAGCATTATCCCATGCCGTTGCCAATGCCTGCGCTGTAGTATCTCCTTCAGGAACACGTGGCCTTGGTTTTTCTCCACTTACATAGCTCCACCCATCTGTTTTGACTAACAGAGCTTCTGCTTGTATGCAACAGGTATCATGATTGTCTTTCGTTAATGCCTTAATGCGTACTGAGCTCGACAAACTTGACAACATGCTGATATACGCAATTTCTGGTTCCACGTGGTTAACCTCACGGTCTCTTCTCTGCCGATCACTGAGTACTATGTATTCACGTTAATACTTTGATTTCTCACAATGCTGCTACAACGGTAACAACCTGGGTCCATAACCTGTACAACTGGTGAGATCGTTTTATACCGGTACATACATACGCGAGCGCCCTCGGTTACGCACGAACACGCGGGAATTGTGAATTTCTTCAACAGATATAACAAAAATAAGCGGAATTCTATAGCCTTATATCTAGGCAATTCTGCCATGGATCGCGATTTGCGACTAAATTCTGCAGGTAAACATTTTGCAGTGGAAGTCATTTTTTTTGACAATTTGGTTTTTTGTTGCAATTTGAACTGTTTGTTATTCCAGTAATAAAGTAGCTTCTTCATTACTCCTAAACAGCACAGATGCATACAGGGTCTTTCTTTTAACTCGGAACGCTCGATCTAGTGAAAACGCTAACGTGGCAACAGCGCTAGAGTCGATACGGTTAAGAGTGTCGGTACCGCCGGCGCACTGTCCCCGGCGGCGCGTGTATCAAGTCTAGCGCTGTTGCCACGTTAGCGTTTTCACTAGATCGAGCGTTCCGAGTTAAAAGAAAGACCCTGTATAATCAAGAGTGTAAGATTGTGTAAGGAATGAATGCGTAGTGCATGGCGCAGTGCATTTGTCTCCAATGACATTCAGGCGAGACAAGTGACTACTCCGTCAAAACACGGAGTTCGGACAATAACAACTGAACGTTACGGAAGGCAGTCGCCATTTGACCTGTATTCAGAACGTAGTAATAAAGAGTGTTAAATTAAAGATAGCATCATTATTCCAGTATAAAACAATCCTTACAAGAGCAAAATGTTCTATTACGTTTAATTGGCTTATATTTAATAATGGAGTTCTATAATAATTTTGTTGATGATTTATATCAATAAGACTCTCAAAATCACATTGTGTTCGTGCACCAGCATTATGGTTTTCATATATAATTCGGTGACTATAATATGTACCTCGTTCTGTGCATCTTTTGCACAGCCTAAAAAACAGCAATTAAATTGTCTGGGTCTAATTATTGAACATTTATACGGATATTTTCATTGGCAATACTGTTATTTGACACACGTAAACAAAAATATGTCCTTAAATAGTTGACCGTTCTCGGCAGTTTCAGTAACGTGCGAAACACGGCCAAGTTCGATTTTCAATAGGTGAATAAATAATTCGTACCGAATGCTGTAACTTATCACAGTTATAAATGAGGGTCCGCTGTATACGATCAACGTGTAAAATTGTCGATGTTTTAAATAGCGACGCTCTGAGGATTTTTCGAAATCACGTGTCGTCAAACGACGACATTGTGAGTCGCTGTCATAGAGTGTTGTGCCGTAGAACATATTTTCCTATTCATCCCGCTTCTTACCTCAATGCAACAGTCCCGTCCCTTCGACCTAGTACGCTTTCACATATTTATCACTTATCACCGATCCTTATTGCATCCTAATCTCCTCACAATGAACCTCAGCTCTCCACGCAACGCAATTATCCTTCCCGATAAGACAGTACATATCATTTATTCAAACATTCCCAATCGTCACATCCTTTAACAATTCCCACTCTTTTCATATTCCACCACTCCTTCGTTTCTCACCTCCAGCATATTTTCCCAAAAGTACGCAGTATTTTCCCAGCATCCATCATAGTAACACAGTTCTACAGCTTTTTCTTACATCAAATACCAATCAAAAATGTTAGAAGTGACCGGAGAGGACATAGGCCTTTACACGACGACAAACAATCTGCAACTAGATGTAAAAATGAAAACTGCAAAGGATTCTCTAGGATTCTGTGCAGCAAGTGCACAGTTCACCTATGTCTGACAAAAAACAAAAACTGTTTTGTAGAGTTCCATTCTTAAAATAAATGTATTTTTCACCGTCTTATTTAAAGTCTTGATTTCTTATGTCTCCGAGTCACGATGTCGTCATTTGACGACTAAATGACTGAACAATCTGAAGTAATAGCAGGTGTAATTGCCAATGCCTCAATTGCATCGACAGACCGATTCTGACGAAACAAAGCCATCTCTCTCTTAACAAATTTATACTCTTTGTTTCACTTGGCGGACATTTCTCAGTCTAATATACACAACATAAAAGATTAGGTGAGGCAACTGTTCCGGCCGCTCGGCCGTAAGAAGGTCACCCCGTTGGTTGTCGCGGATATTGGCTTCTTTTGTAGGAAGGCGGCCGTTGCCAGCCGAGAGCAAAACAATGTTCAAACGCGCACTAGCCGTTTCCCCGAAGTCGCGCTCCCCTCGCTCCTCAGCACACCCCCGGGCCCCACCCGAACTCAGGAGATGTCCGTCGTTGCGGCGAAAACGCGGGAATCTCCTTCGCGGAAGTCCTCCCCCTTCCCCTTGAGGGAAGGGGCTTTCCGCGGCTACATGCAGCGACGTGGCCGCGAGGCCTTATTGTTCTTATTGGTTTTGAAAAAGAGAGTGACGAAGCGAGAGCGGTGTATAATGTGAGACTAAGGGAATTCGAGTGTGTTACAGAGTGTGACTAATTGTAAGTTTTGTAAGCGCCCTTGCGCATATACATTCTCTTTTGTGAAGTGCTTGAGCTCACCTTGTTACCAATAAACTGACATTGACTGCGTCCCATTGACGCCAAAAAAGGGAGTCCAATTCTTCCCCCCTGGGAATAATTACCCGTCCACCCACGCCTCGTCTCCTGGTTGAAAAGTGACGACCTCGAGCGTCACACGATACAGCAACATTACCAATGGGCAAATATTTAAGAATATGAAAGCTAGTATTACATAAAGATATGTACTTACTTTACTCTTGACACGTATGTAAAACGTACGGCCAGATCACTATAAACACTCTTACAATCGACGAAATTACAATTATCTGTTTTGCCGGATTTCTTCCTACGACTGATGCATTTCTACTATGCAATAAGCAGGTGTATCGTATTCGCGAGCATATCCGTTCATTTATTTCTCTGTGGCAACAACCTCAACGCAAGGCGTTAGCGTGTTATGTCTGACTTGACACAACCTTTAGGCGATACAGAACTCTCGCTATTTCGACATTATCGACAATAGATATGAGTTGATATCTCCCCTACCGCAAAGAGGGATCTCCCTCGACTGGGCCAAGCTCGAACGTTGTTTGTCGCAACGGAACTTTGTGATGCCATAAATAGAAAGAGTCTATGTCTCTATCGTTGAAATGTATGTACTACTAACATAAAATAAATATTTAATGAACATTTTAAGACAAATATGTTTTCTATAACATAAAATAATTATTTAATGCTGTAACATCCAACAATACCCAGAACAATTTTTCGCGACAATGAGAGTGAGCGAGACCAACTGCTAGCTATACTCGTTCCCGTAGGAGTACCAAACACGTTACCAAGGCAACCGACTGAGAAGTGTCAAGAAGGATCCACAAGTATCTACAAGGATCGAGAAAGTTCTAGAAGATTCGCGACAACCTGCGACCGATATGATCTTCAAGCATAGCAACGCACCTATTGACGAGCCCGCTTGCCTAGTTACGCACGAGTATAAAAGACGGTGTCCTATGTCATACGCTCTCTTATTTGTTTGCTGGGAAGAACGTGATAATACCACGGTCGCCCAGCAGGGCCGGGGACCATCTTCTGGGTCACCCCTTGAAGGAGAGGACTGTAGGACTACGCCACCGGCCGGCTCTAGGGCGGGAGAGTACAGGAAAACTGCCCAGTAGAGTCACTTGCGGACCAAGACCTTACGTCGCCCGCCGGAGGACAGAACGGCAGGACTCACCACCGGTCATCAAGTTTGAGATGAGCGAGCTCAGTTATAAAAGAAATCGGACATTGCGAGTCGAGCACATTCCTTCATTACCTACAAACAAACCAAACTCCTGTAAAACCTTCAAAATGAATAAATCCTTGACATTTTCCCACAGAACCAGACCTCCTGTCATCAAACATACTTCCAACGCAAATCCTCAATACAATACACATTTGAAAAAATATGCTTTTTTTTTAATCTAACACAAATATTAATTAATTAAATAAAAACTTGAAATATTAAATACAAAAATATTAAATAAACATTTGAAAATGTAGAAAATAGACGTTACAGTCCGTGTTGTCAACTGCATATTTCGCGTGAGCGGCCCTAAGAGGCTTGGGCTGTCCTGCACATGCCCGACTTCGGGGCCGTTAGGCTACCGACGAAGCTGGCGGTTGCGCGTGGACAGTAGGAGAAAGAGTGAGCACAGAAAAGGATCTTTGTACGCACTGTTGTAAGAAGTAAACAATTAAGTACGTTAAGTTTATATAATTTCGAGTTCTTGCTTTTGGAATCCCCAAAAACCTGACATCGTAGAAGTTTTTAGCACAGAAGCAGGGTTCTGTCTTCTACCAAGTTCGGAAATTTTAGATGCCCAATTAATTGCAACAGTAACCGAAAGTGATAAAACATTAAAGCAAGTGATTAAATATATGACAGAGGGCTGACCAGAGGGGAATAAAACCACTGATGCATGTGGAAGAAGAATTTGCTAGAAAAAGGTTGGAATTAAATATTGAAGAAAATTGCTTATTATGGGGCGATCGAGTAGTAATCCCTGAATCCTAAAGGAAGAAGTACTAAAGGAATTACACGGGACCCACTTAGGGGACAGTTACATTGAAATCGATGTCGAGATCTCATGTCTGGTGGCCGGGGATGGACGGTGGTCTTGAGAATGCGGTAGAAACATGTAGAATATGCTTAGAAGAAAGGAACGCCCCACCGAAAACAGAGTTAACTCCATGGCCGTGGCCGGAACGGGCGTGGTCGCGTATTCAGTCGGACTTCTTGGAGCTATTAGGGGTAATGTACATGATAGTAGTAAATGCGCATTCAAAATGGCCGGAAGTGGTAAGCATGAGAAGAAATACGAAAACCGAGCGAGTAATAAGAGCGTTTAAGGAATTCTTTGCGAGACATTGATTCCCTAAGCATATTGTAACACATAAGGGACCGCAATACACTAGCCAAGAGTTTAGAGAATATTATAGAAAAGAAGGGATCAGACAGTCATATTCAACGCCGTACCATCCGACCACAAATAGGGCAGCGGAAAATGTTGTGGATACATTCAAAGACAAGATAAAAAAAAATTGAAAAAGTCAGTAGAAACAATAAAACAGGCGATAAATATATTTTTTGGCAGGCTGTAATCCGGCGTGGCTCTTATACAAAAGGGAAATGGGAACGAAATTGCACAAGAACAAACCTAGAATCCTAGAAACTGTTCAGAAAAGGGAAGACACGCAGATTGAAGGGAGGAAAGGCTCACGGAGAGTCGACCTAGTGGAAGGTGACAGGGTATTGGTAGACGACTATAGGATAAGAAATCAGAAGAGGGTACAAGGCATAGTGGAAAAAAACTATCCCCGGTAACGTTCGAGATAAGGATAGAGCCGAACACCAGCTGGAAACGACATATCGGCTAGATATACAAGGGACAGGCACCAACCAAGCTACAGGGGTACGAGGAAGCCGAAACAGTTCAATCAAGACGGACGTCCCCGAGACTAAAGCAAAAAGGACAAGAAGACATAAGAAATTGAAAGGGAAGAGTTGCATTAAGGAGATATTTTATGATAGATTAAGGCGTAATTGTATAAGCGAATATAGTACGAAGCAGAGCTAAGTAGAGAGCAGGGAGTGGGGTACGAAACGAAAGGTAGAACGAGTACGACTTATTAAAGATTACGGTCTATTATCCATACATAACAGAATTGACCGTAATCTTTCAGCCAATGGTATCCTCCTTGCGTGGAAAAAGTTCCACACACACAAGATTCGCACTTATTCTTTCATCATTTCATTCTTACGTCGTTCAAACACATTCGCAGTGAACTCACTTAGGCACTTAAACGTTTCACGGCTCAATACCACCTTGCTCACATCAATCACTCCATCGTTTACAGTCATACCACATTTATTCAGGTCACGGAGGTCAGCGTACCTTACACAATCATACAAAATGTGCATCCAATCTTCGACATTCGCACCACATTCGTATATATCATTCTCAACCAGCCCTCTCTTCCTCAGAAATCCATTCATGCTGCCATGACCAGTTAGCAAGAAGCAAACATACATATTTCGGTCAAAGCCCACACATTCAATCCCAAATGTTACATTTTTCATGAATTTTTAAGTCACTCTCCCGTCTTCACACTCACCCCATCTCTTTGGCCATATTTCAATCGCTCTGTCATTCACCACTTTACTACATTCATTTATATCGCTGCGCTCAGTTCCGCATCCCTGACTAAGTCCACATCTTTCATAAATATTCCTTTACTTGCCTTAAACATTGTTCCACGCTTACTACACTCTAGGTCCCACAGAAGTGCACCAATGGGCACTTGCATTGCTTCGGTAGATACAGTCCTGCGAACTCGTAAATATGCATATATCACCACTCTTTGGCATTTATTCACAGATTTCCTCATATATTTAAATTTCATGGATTCGTACGACACGATCGATTCATACAAACCTCACGCTCAAAACAGTCCGTAGTATAGGATCCTTATAACCCTTCTTTTTAGTCCCCATTCTTTTCTTATCACTCTCCTTGTCATTGCCACCACATTCATAATTTTCTTTTCCACATACTCCATGTGCCCTTTAAAATTCATTCGCTCTCCAACTTTCACACCAAGATATGTCACAGTCTTTACATATCTTACAGCATTCGCGCTCAGTCCGACGTTTGAACCTCTATTCACTCACAGACACCCTTTCAATAGCATGCATACTGTTTCAGGCTCAGACACATTCACACCAACACTTTCTAGTTATTTACGGACAATTCTCTTTCATTCCGTTCCCGCTCGTTCCAATTCCATCAAACTTGATCCTTTGACACATAATAATAGGTCGTCAGCGTATGGCACTGGATTCCAGCCCACTCTGCATAGGTCGTCCAGTAGGTCGTCCATCATCAAACTCCTGATCACTGGTCTACAAATGGAAACCTGAGGCATTCTCGCATCACGACCTTGGAAACAATATATAATTCTCTTATCGAACCTTTCACCTAGATATACACCCCATATTCGTTTGTACACTCATTCACAGCCATTACGTCCAGGTATACTTCATTCAAAAGAATTGCAAATTACATTCTTTCATTCACAAACACATTCATTCGCCCAGGCAAACCTTTCATACTACAATCAGATACATAGGGCTCCTGCGAAACAGTCACACTCACTTCCGCCCAGCCACACACATTCCAACTCATTCATACCGCGTACAATCTCGCGCAGTTCAGTTGTACTATAATATCTGTAACATTGTCAAT
Organism: Anoplius nigerrimus; assembly: GCA_914767735.1. Lineage (NCBI taxonomy): Eukaryota > Metazoa > Arthropoda > Insecta > Hymenoptera > Pompilidae > Anoplius > Anoplius nigerrimus. The sequence continues at coordinate 16,204,052 of OU612086.1, forward strand.
CGTCACTCAGCCGTGCTCGCATTCTATCCAGGGCTCGCATGTACCCTGGTCATGGCTTGACCAACACGGAGTGCGCATGTGGCTTTTCGCAGAATTTGCAGTTTCGGCAAACTTGCTTCATTTTACGCTGTTTCATTAGATGTCTACTCTCCCAACATCACATACAGATCATTTCTTTCACTGTACAATCTCGCAGTAGGTATCCAAACGCCATAAAACCGAAACAGCGCGGGACAGTTTAAAAATTTCTAATTCTGAAGGCCTTCGATTTGACGAATACCCTTTCTTGTTTCAACAGGGCATCCTTGACCCGTACGATCGCCTCAATAATAATATTCCCGCTCTGTTCGTCCTTCTTTAAATGGCGACTCACGATCTTCGTTCGTTCTTTTAACTCGGAATCGGTTATACATTCTTTTAAGTTTCTTTCGTACAATTCGTTCATCACTTTCTCGCTAGTCATTTCGTTGGCTATGTCACAGATTATTAGCTTAGAATCATTTTTCTGAGGCTTTTCGACCACCAGACCGATGTCGAAAAATTTCCGGCACCTTTCCAGACTAGCCCGTTTCTTTTAGGTTGCTGTCTCGATGACTATGCCTCCATTTCTTATCATCCTTTGCGTCTTCACTCTGACGTTAAGATCGTTGCTACTTTCGTTTAGCACTTTTTCTTTCACTGCTTTGCTCGTAGACTTGTCTCGCTCATCGTTTTCTTTTACTACCACGGCATAGGATCTGCTCCTTCTTTTAGTCTTTTCATTCGTACTAGCACACTTACCCGTACTCACTTCCATTCCTGTTCCTGTCACACTCGCATATGTTCTCCTTTCAGTCGTTCTTTCACGTTTCCTGGACTCATCTAGTTAGGAAGCTAGCTAGCTCTAGCTAGGAGTTTACTAATCACCTCCACGATTCTGTAATTCTCTCCAAAATAAACATTACAGCTGCCTTGCCGATTTTAAAGCTATCTTTGGAGATGTCATTTCTGATGTTTATTCCAATCTATTTCATCGTCCTTACACCATTCCGGCCATTTTCGCACGTTTCAGTCTCGGTAACATTTATACCATCGTCTTCATTCATCTTTCTTCTTTTCTTTTACTCTTCTCGTTCTTACCACTCCTACCGCTTTTCATGCTTATTATGCTACTAATGGAGCCCGATCTCGATAAGCATGGTGCTTGTGTTGTACTCACACTCTCGCATTCGTCCATATGTTCTTGTACCCCCCCCCCCCCCCTTACCCGGTTTAGTAAAGTCACAATCCATTATAGATCCCATAAGTTGGTGAGAAATAATCCGTCAAGCCAGGCAGAGCCGCCTTATCTGGGCATGACTAAATGCTCCGGGGGTTCAGCCGTGTCCCTAGAGGTCCCCCTTGTGGTTGCCACCTTGTTCGCGGTGAGAGGGCTTGCGAGTCGCGATGAGCCTCGGGGCTATGCCGAATGGGTACAACCGTATCGGACAGGCCCGAGGGGAGCGACCAGACTAAGAGCAACCGGCACACTTACACACACTTACACTTACACATTTACATGCACTTACACTCACCCGAGGAGCTGGATGCTTCGGCATCCAGTGCGGAGGTGGCGTCTCCGGCGTACTCCTAGCTGGTGGTCCCGACCGACGGGACGGAGTTGGGCGTTCAAATAAATATGGACAGTTCGATGAAAGGAAAGAAAACTTACCGCGCAGGGGGCGTCGGAATCCCCAGGGCCGGCGATGTGGGTGTGGTTGAGCGGGCAACCATTTCGTCGTCATCGAACGACCGTGTTGAGTGTGGGGTGGCAGACCAGGCCCCCACTTCACTACTAGTTACTGGTCATGGTGGTGAACAAAGAGGAGAACCTGCCGGGGTGCCAACACCTGGCACCAGCAGGAGGAATAGTGACGCCAGGAGTGCCAATTTGCCTCCGGATGATAATGCCTCGATGGCATGGGACTCTGCTGGAGAGAGTCTAGTAGGATTCCCCAGTGGGCATACATCTGGAAGACGGGCCTGGGGAGAGGGCCCTTCATTGATAGGGATGGCTGAGGACACCGATGGTTCCTCGGTGCACTCATTCGCGATGAGTCAAAAAGGTGATTCAAACTCAGCGACCAAAAGGAAGAGGGAGAGGCCAAATCCGGCGGGAGAGTATAGGAGTCTATCGGAGGCGAAGAGGCAATTTCACAGGATGACATTGGCCGAAAGATCGAGACGTGATGATCTTGATGTATGGGATCCGAGTGTTGAGCCGAACCCTGTATCCAAGTCATGTAAACCGCTCAGGGATGAGCAGGAGTTGGTGGCTGAACTGAAGCAGGCGCCGATGGTGGAGCTGCGCCAAACGATTTTGGAGAAGATAAAAGGAATTGAGAAGATCGCGCAGTGCTCCAGGAATTTGAAGGGCACCTGCGTGAGGGCGCTAAGGGAAGCCGCTCAGTGTATCAGACTCGCTACGGCTGAGCAGGCGAGGAGAGTGGTTTCTGACAACAGAACAACAGAGTTGGAAGCTATAGTCAGGGAACTTAGGGCGAGGATACAAACGCTGGAGCAAGAGCCGCAGAGGAGAATCTGTGCAGCAATGACATCGGATAGAATATCAGAGAAGGGTACGAGCACTAGGGGGCTCGATGGTGACGATAGCGCTAACGTGAGCAGAGGAAGTGGTGGCTCGAGGATGTCGGTTACGATCAGGAGAGGTGCGAGGAGGATTGTCGACTCGGAGAGTTCTGGGAATGAGAGGGAGACAAGACAAAAAATTATAACAAGGAACGGGGGCCAAGAGCGGTAGCCCGTGGTGGGAGATTGTCTGCGGAGGCGGCAACCGGCGGGATAAAGGAAAAGCCGGCTAGTGAACTCCAAAGTGGGGACATTTTGAAGGAAATGGAGAGGGTGGTCCTCAAGGCTTGTGGGGGAATGGAGGAAAGGCTGCGAAATCACCTTGAGAGCCTTTTCTACCGGCAGTTGGCAGGGCTGGAAGTTGGGAGGAGGAATAGAGAAGAGAGGAGGACAGCGGAGGTGGAACCTAGAAAGGGTCAGGCACCGGTTCGCTTTAGGGAGGAGGAGTTCCCCCCTTTGCCAGCCAGGCGAAGGCGGGTAGGAGAACTGGCACCGACAGGAAGGACGCCGGCCTCCTCAGAAGAGGAAGGACGTGACAGGAGGAGAGACAGAGGAGCTGGGACTCCAGTATACACCTCCCCGGTGAGAGGTGGTGATAGGAGGCAAATGGTACAAGTGGCCAGTCATGAAGAGGATGGAGGTCCCCGGATATCAAGACCTGGGGTGGGAAAGACTCAGATGCAGAACACAAACCAAGGTGGGATAAGATCTAGGTCGGGGTCGAGGTATAGGAGTGCGCTTCCACGAGCCCCAAGGAGAGAGGCGGTGGCAATTACGGTGACACCGGGTGGTGAGGTGTCATACGCAGAAGTCATGCGTAAGGCCACTGAGGGACTGAATGCTGAAGAACTGGGAATAAACAGCAGCCGGTATAGGAAGGCCCAATCCGGAGCCTCCATATTAGAAATTGCAGGCCAGGAGAAGGGCAAGAAGGCGGATGAGTTGGCCAAACGCCTTCGAGAAAAGCTGGCTGGTATGGATGCTAGAGTGTCTAGGCCATGCATCAGGGCGGAAGGACGGGTAGTTGGTCTTGATGAGGGGGCGGCACCAGTTGAAGTGCGCGCAGCGATTTCGGCGCTGGGTGAGTGCGACCTGGAAGAGGTCAGAACAGGACCAGTGAATGCAGCTCCAAATGGTCTGGGGACGGCGTAGATACAGGCACCTCTACTGGCCATGAAGAGAGTGGAGAGGGCAGGTGGGAGAGTGACAGTGAACGGATTGTCAGTGAAAGTGGTGATATACCCGCAGAGGCGTATGCGGTGTCATCGGTGCCTGCAGCTAGGACATGCTCAGGCAAACTACCCATCGGAGATCGACAGGAGGGATGTTTGCTATAGGTGCGGAGAGAAGGGACATGTGGGAAAGGGATGTACTTCCAAACCCAAATGTCCGTTGTGTACTGATCTGGGAAGAGAAGCGGGACATCGGCTCGGAGGCAGGGAATGTGCGCCTGAGCCAACAAATAGAGGAAGGAGGCCTCCGGAGAAACCAGAGGGAAGCCGAGGAGTCGAGGATCAGGGAGGAGAACAACGGGTGACTGAGGAAAGAACACCCGAGAGAAGCGATATCACTGGCTGGGAGGAAGCCATGGACATCGAGCCCCAACTATGACGGTAAGAATTATTCAAGCTAATACGAATCATGCTAGTAGAGCGCAGGACCTACTTGTCCAAACTGTGCTTGAGTGGCGTGTTGAGTGGGCGATAATTGCGGAGCCCTACAAAGTCCCGGAGAGGACTAGTTGGATATCGGATAGGGGAAGATCAGTGGCTATTCTAGCGTGAAAGGGTAAACGAGCGAAATCGTTGTATCGTGGTAATGGATGTGTAATATTAGGTCTAGTAACATTTAGTGTCGTTTTTTGGTCAGTAGTCAGTAGAAGTGATCAGGAAAGCACTTCAGGCTCTTTTGGTTAAAAATCCTCAAGTAACGCAACAAGAACTTGCGACAGTTTTAAACTGTTCACAAAAAACTATTTGCAATCAATCGCGGTCACTTGGCAAGATCCAAAACTTTGGAAAGTGGGCTCCACGTGAATTAACGGAAAACAACCGCAATCAAAGAGTCACAATCTGCAGTTCCCTCCTCTCTCGACAAAACCGATTGCGATTTTTAGAGCAAATTGTTACTGGAGATGAGAAATTGGTGCTTTATGTCAATCTGAACAGACGGCCACAATGGTTGAACAAATGCGAAGCGCCAAAGTCCACGCCAAAGCCTGACTTGCATCCGAAAAAGGTGATGTTGTGTGTTTGGTGGAATTTTAAAGGAATTCTTCATTATGAACTCTTACCAACCAACCTAACCATTACAAGTGAAGCGTATTGTGCACAATTGGGAAGGTTAGACCGAGCTTTGAGAGAGAAAGAATCCGAGCTGGTTAATCGGAAGGGCGTAATTCTTCATCACGATAACGCACGACCGCATACTGCAAGAATCACGGCGGAAAAACTACGCCACTTTCGATAGGAAGTTCTCCCACAACCTGCATATTCTCCAGATATTGCCCCATCCGATTATCATCTGTTTCGTTCCTTGCAAAATTTTCTTGTTGGAAAACATTTCAATAATAAAGAGTGCCTCAAAAACGACTTGACCGAGCTTTTTGAATTAAAATCGCAAGAGTTTTACAATAGAGGGATTAAGATGCTACCTGAGCGTTGGGCACAAGTAGTTGAAAACAACGGCGACTATGTCGTTGATAAATTTGTTTTGTTTTGTTTAAATAAACCAGTTTTAAAAATCTATTGGGAAATGACATTAATTATTCCTAGACCTGATAGCTGACTGCGAAGGACTGGTGGTGGTGGCGATTTATGCGCCACCACGATGGAATAGATCCATCTTCGAGGCGTGCCTGGCTGGGATTGGAGCCAGAGTACGCAGATGTGGTAACAGGGAAGTGCTGGTAATGGGGGACTTCAATGCCTCCTCCCCTATGTGGGGAACAAGACGTAGAGATATGAGGGGGAGATATCTAGAGGCTTGGTCAGCGGCACTGGGCCACTCGTTAATAAATAGAGGTAGGGAACCCACGTTTGAAAGAATGGGGAGGAGGTCTGTGATAGACCTCACGTGGGGAACTGCCGGAGTGGTTAGTAGGGTAAGGAGATGGGAGGTGGCGAAGGACACTGAGTCCCTTAGTGACCACCGCTATATTAGATTGGAATTGAGTGATAGGCGGAGTGGTTCCAAGCCATGGAAACCAAGGGGCTGGTGCGTAGTCTCGATGGAGAGGGAGGAGCTGGAGGCGACTGCAACAGCGGTGGTATGGCCAAGGAAGGGAGATCCCCCTAGTGCGGACGTGAATAGGGAGGCGGAGTGGTTGGAGGGCGCGATGAGAGACGCATGTGATGCGGCTATGAAGAGGAGGAAGGGTGCGCCCAGGAGAACCGTGCACTGGTGGAGCAACGATCGAGAGTAAAAGGGCAGATTGCCAGAAGGCTAAGAGAGCTCTGGCAAGGCTTCGGAGAAGGTTGCGTATGGATCCGGTTGAGGAGAGGGAGATGTGGAGAGAGTACAGTCGGAGGAGAGCTGCATTGGCGGAGGAGATAAAGGAGGCCGAAAAGCGCTCCTGGCAAGATCTAATAAAAGACCTGTAGAGGGATCCGTGGGGAAGGCCCTACAGGGCGGTTCTCGGAAAGATACGGGAATGGGAGATGCCGGCAACACAGACACTCCAGAGAGAGGAACTGAGTCAGGCTCTGGAGAAACTCTTCCTTGAGGATCGGGCTGAGAGAGGGAAGCGGAACCGGAGGAAGTTACAACTCTGATCACAACAGTTTCGGACGATGAGATGGAGCTGGTGGTGGCCAAGCTTGGAGCGGCGGGTAAGGCACCGGGCCTGATGGTGTCCCAGGGCGTGCCTGGGCAAGATCTGGAGAGTTGCTGTGGGCGTTGAGGAGATTGCTGGATGCTTGCCTCTCCTCTGGGATGTTTCCTAGGAAATGGAAGACTGCCGTTCTAGTTATGATCCCTAAGATCCCGAATGATCGTGCGGCTGGGATTGAGAACTTGCGTCCGATCTGCCTCCTTAACGAGGCTGGGAAGACACTGGAGAGAGTAATAGTGGAGAGAATGGAGGAATATCTCAGGGAGCCTGGTAATGGTTTATCCCCGAGACAATATGGATTTCGGCCGGGGAAGTCCACTATTGACGCGGTGAACGCCTTGACGGTGTTAACGGAGGGGGCAGTCGCACGGGGGAGAGTAGCAATTGCCGTCTCCATGGATGTCAAGAATGCATACAACAGCATCTCTTGGTGGGTTATCAGGGACCAAATCAGGGTGAGACGGTTCCCTGTGTACATAAGGAACATGGTGGAGGACTATTTTAGGGATAGAAGAATAGTCTTCCCGACCAGGTATGGGAAAGGGGTCCGGAGAATAACGCGAGGGGTCCCGCAGGGGTCGGTTCTCGGACCGCTCTTGTGGGCAATCGTGTACAATCCAGTGTTGGAGACGGAGGTGCCGGACGGAACCACGGTGCTATGCTACGCCGATGACACCCTTGTGGTCGCTGTTGGGGATAATTGGACGGAGGCAGTGGAACTGGCTGAGACGGGAGTGACCGCGGTTGTGAGTACAATTCGTGGGCTGGGACTAGAGGTAGCACCACACAAATGCGAAGCGATGTGGCTTCACGGCCTCCCGCTGACGAGGGACCCACCCAGTGCTGACTTCGTAACCGGTGGTGTGGTGATACCAGTGAGGGAAACGATTAAATATTTGGGCCTCCACCTAGACAGTAGATAGAGGTTTGTGGACCACTTTGCCAAATTAAAGGGGAAGACTATGGGGGTGGCGGGGCGCCTGGCGGGCTTGATCCCGAATTTAGGAGGGCCGAGCACAAAGGTGCGACGTTTATACGGGGGTGTGGTGAGGGCGATGGCCCTATATGGGTGCCCGGTATGGGCGGAGCAGGCGGCGAAGAGCCGGGTCTGCGGAGGCATACTGCCCTCGATCCAAAGAACTATTAATATAAGAATAGCGAGGGGGTGCAGAAGTATATCGCACGAAGCTGCATGCCTTCTGGCCACGGACCCGCCGTATCACTTGCAGGCGAGGGCTCTGGCCAAGGCGTTTTATCGGGCACGGACAGTGCTGAGGCACCCGGGAGTGGTGGACACGGACATCGCTAAAATAAGGAAGGAAGCCATGGATCAGGCATGGGCCAACTGGCGGGTTAGTTTGCTTGAGCCGAAAGCAGCCAGGCAGAGAGTGGTAGGCGGGATAATGCCAAGTTATTGGGGATGGGTGGAAAGAAAACACGGAGGGCCTACTTACCATCTAACGCAAATGGTTACGGGGCATGGTGCCTTTGGGAGTTTTCTACATAGAATAGGAGCGGAAAGGACACCTGAGTGCCGCGAGTGCGGAGCGGAAGTGCAGGATGCCCAGCACGTGCTGGAGGAGTGTCCCGCATTCGCGAACCAAAGGGGACCTCTAAGGAGGACATTGGAGTGGGATTTGTCGCTTAATGCCGTCATTCAAGCGATGCTCGAGGGCCCTAAGGTCTGACAGCTGGTAGAGAACTTTTGTGGGGAAGTGATAAGACACTTAGAACGCCAGGAGCGGGATTGGGAGTTCGGGGTGCAAGACCCGGACAGAGTCAGAAGATTGCAGGGCCAGAAGGTCCCTGCGTAGAAGAGGGAGGCCCCCGCATTAAGAAAGGGTGTGATAAATTTTGAAGTGTGGGAGTGAGTCGCATAGTGCGCGAGTGAAGGACTTGTGGCGCAGTGCGTAGGTGATTGGACATGAGCGCGGACTTGATAATAGTGGGAGGGACTGGAGTGGTGAGAGGAGTTTTTTCCTATCCTTAACATCCTTCTCCTTTGTGCATTTGGCACATCCTGTGTACATAATAATCTAATTTATTTATTTATCTAGTTATTAGTAGCTTCAGTAGTTATTAGCGCCGGCAGGGCGTGGCCTCTGTCGGTGCAGTGATTCAGGCAGATTGCCGAACACCGAAAGGGTGCAGGGTAAACTCACATTAGTGAGGAGATCGGCGCCGGTGACGGAGAATCGTCATGCTCGCAACCCGTCCCGGCGCCGGTTGATCTAGGGCGGCCACCGTGGGGGGTTTCGCGGGTGAGAGCCCTGCATATCCCCTCTGGGGTAGAATCTGGAAGAGATTCCACCACGTAAAAAAAAAAAAAAAACGGGTCCCTAGAGGTGACTGCTAGCAACCAGTTTACCCACTGGCTTTCCATCTCCCCGGCGCGCGTCATACCTTGGGATTGAGGGTGATTTTTATAGACGTTTTCTTGCTTGCGGCCCGGGCGGTTAAGCCAAGGCTTCCGGGCTTCATTAATGACAATGTACCATCACCAGACTTCCGTTTCCGGAGTGAAAGAGAGCGAGCGTGTGGAGTGTGTGTGGAGAGAGAAAAGTGTAGAAAAAGAAGGATAGAGGTGTGCAGTGAGGTGTATGTGAGAGCAGGGGGAAGAGGGGAAAGAGTAGATGCACAGTAAGTGAAGCGAGCGGGGAAGGTGCAAGAAAAGAGGAGAAAAGAATAGGAGGAGAGGCGAAAAAAAGAGTGAGGTTAGTGGGGCACGTGGGGGAGAGCGGGAGAGTAGGAGGAGCGACAGCTGGCGAAGGTTGGAGACAATTAGGGGAGTGGCGAGTGGGAAGGAAGGGAAGAGAGGGAGGGAGAAAGGAAGGAAGGCCATCTGCCAGGTGAAATTGGAGCGAGAGAGGTTGGGTTGGTAAAACAGTTACGGATAGGGTGAAGGGAATGAATGGGAAGAATAAAGAATGGTCAGGGAGCGAGGGGAATCTAGGGGAGCTATGGAAGAGGAAGAGGGAGATAGAGGCAGAAGGAGGGGCGGGGGGGGAGAGAAGAAGGATAGTGGATATTTAAACCGACTAAGAAGGTGCAAAGATCACCGAGGAAGGAAGAAGGAGAGAGGAAGCAGGAAGAGAGAAAAGAGGAGAGAGAGATGAAAGGGGGAGAGGAAAGGGAAGAAATGGGAGGGCTTGACGGAAGTGATAAAGGGACCGGTGGCCGAGGCGATGGAGTGGTTAGGAGGGGAACTAAAGACAGAGCTAAAAGCAGAGTGGAGAAAAGAGGTAGAGGAGTAAAGAAGGGAGTTGAAGCAAGAGACAGAGGAGAGAAAGAAATGGGAAAAGGAGAGAGAGGGATTAGGAAGGGTGATAAGAGGAATGGAAGAAAGGATTAACCCTTTTAGTGCCAGGCGAAAAAGAGGTGGTTATGCGAGAATAACCGACCGAATTTCACGGTTTTACTGGGGTTTGGGAAAATGCTCATAAAAACCAAACAAGAAACAATATTTACATGATTCAAAAAGCAGTATGTTAAGGACGAAATAGAGAACAAAACCATGACACTAGTTTTTCTAAAGACATTGAAAATTATATAAATAACAAAGGTATAAAAGTTCACGAAGAAAGTAAAAGTTGAGTTCTCTCTTACGAATCGTATTTGCCATACAAAAAGTTATCTTTTCATCATAATTTTATATAGACCATTTATTACAAAGTATGACTTTGCATTTTCAATATATTTTGTAACAAGATAAATAATATTACATAACAGAAATGAAAAATAACTCGAAGGTACATGGTAAGCGCCGAACGGTGGCAACATTTTAGAAATCCTGTCTTGGTAATTGTTGGTTTGTCAGAAACAAAAATGTTTGAAACAAGCGGAAAACAACGGCAATTACAAAAAGACGCTTTCAAATTGTCACTGGGATAAAACGAAATATACTGCTCGCGACAACGATTGGGGAAAGACTAACTGATTGCTACGTCTCGCTTCAGCAATGCAATCTTATTTTTTCAAACAGTTGTTTATATCAAACGCTGTCGGCATGTTACGACAAAGGCCCAATGCAACGGCGGTTTACGCCGAAGGTCGGATATCGTCTGAGCGGCGAGCATCGATGTTTATGTTAGATTTCGTTAGCTCCAAGCGATAGGAAAAAGTCGTTGTCCACAAAGAGTTAAAGCGAAAAACTATTTTTTTTCATTCTTTCATAATGAAATTAGACCATTTATAACGTATTATAAATTTATTTTGAAATAGAATTCTCCCGCAATGCGAATAGTAAAACGCTACAAGGCGCGGGCCGATATATCGGCTCCGGCACTTTTCGCCAGTGTAGCGAGGGCCGATATATCGGCCTCCGGCACTAAAAGGGTTAAAAAACTAGAACTGGGAAAAAAAGAAGAGGAGAGAAAGGAAGGGGGGTGGATGGGAAGGAAGGGTAAAAAGTATGGAACGGAAATGGGAGAAAAAGGAAAGGGAGGAAATAAGGAAAAACATAATAATAAAAGGGGGAAGAAAGGGGGGAGGGAGTTCTGGGGGAGTTGGGAGTAAAAAAAAGAAGAAATAGAGAGCATGAAGGAGATAGGAAGGGGCGGAGGGGAGGAGAGAAAGATGCTAGTGAGGATTAAAGAGATAGATAAGGAAATAGAAATAATGAAAAATAGGGCGAAAATAAGGGAGAAGAATATGAGGATTGAGGATGATCTAACGTGGGAGGAAAGAAGGATAAAATGGATGATAGAGCAAAAGGCATGGGAGGAGAGAAAGAGAGAAAAGAGGGTATGGGTAGGGTACGAGAAGATGCAGGTGGAGGCAATATGGTGGAAGTGGGACAAGGAGAAGGCAGAATTGAAAGAATGGGAAAGGTACGGTGAAAGGAGGCAGGGGGAAGAAAGTACGGGAGGGGGGAGGGAAAGAGATAGGAGACAGGAGAAGTGCGGTAAAGGACGGAGAGGGAAAGGTGAAGGATGAGGCGAGAGGAAGAGGGCGAGGAAAAGAGGAAGGAGAGAAGAAAGGGAAGGGGGAAGGGGAGGAGGCGTGGAAGGTGGCGTTTTGGAACGTAGCAGGGGTAAGAAAGAAGGACAGGGAGTTCTGGGAGGGGATCAAGGAGTGGGATATCGTAATACTATTAGAGACGTGAATAGAGGAAAAGGGCTGGGGCTGGATGAAGGAGAGCCTTCCGAAAGAATTTGAATGGGAAGTGCAATTTGCAAGAAGGGAAAATGTAAGGGGAAGGGCTATAGGAGGGATGTTGAGAGGGGTCAGAAGGGAATTGTTATGGGAGGAAAAGGAAGAGAAGGAAGAAAGGAAGAAGGGGATAATGGAATGCAGGGTGAAGCTAGGATAGGAAAAATGGGGAATAGTGGGAGTATATATAAACGGGGATATGGAAGAGAAATTAGAGGAATTGGACAAATGGATGGAGAGGGACATGGGGGGAGAGACGGTATTAATAGGAAGAGACTTTAACGCGAGGACAGGGGAGGAAGGAGGGATGTGGGCGGAAGGTGAAAAGAAGGGAAAGGATGAGGAGGGAAGGAGGTCGAAGGATAAAAAGGTGAATGGAGACGGGGTAAAGCTGATAAGGTGGTTGGAGCAGAACGGGAGGGGGGGCGATACTAAATGGAGGGATAGAAGGGGATGGGGAGGGAGAGTGGACATGCACGGGAAGGGGGTGTGGAACGGTGATTGATTATATCATAGGGAACAGGGGGACGTGGGAGGGAATAGCGGGAATGAAAGAAGAGGATAAGGTGGATTCGGACAACCAGCCGGTAGTGGCGTGGATAAAAGGGAACGTGGCTAAGGAGAAGAGAAAGGATAAGAAAAGGCAGTTGAGAAGAAGAGGGAGATGGGATGGGGAAGGGAAAAGGGAGTTTGAAAACAGGGTGGGGGAGACGGGAGAAGAGAGTAAGGAGGCGAAGGAAGACATGGAAGAATTAGAAAGAAGAATAAGGGAGGCGTTAAAAGAAGGGAAGGAAGAGAAGAGGGGGAGGGAACAAGGAAGAGAAAGGGGTGGTGGGATAGGGATTGTAAAGAGGAGAAGAAAGGCCTAAGGAAGGAGCTGAGAAGATGGAGAAGGGAAGGGGGGGGCAAGAACGGAGGGAGAAGTGTGGGAGGTGCTAAAGGGAAACAGAAAAAAGTGGAAAGGGGTGAACGAGGGAATAAAGGGGGAGAAATGGGAGGAGTATTTTATGGGGCTTTTGGGGGGTGTGAGAGAAAGGGTGGTGATCGGAGCAGGGGGGAGGGGAGAGGGAAAGGAAGATGACGAGGAAGGAATAGAATGGGAAGAATGGGAACGGGCGGCAGGGAGGATGAAGGATGGAAAGGCGATAGGGATAGATGGAGTACCGAACGAGGTGTGGAAGCACGGGGGGGAAAGGATTAGGAGGGAAGGGTGGGATATGTGTAGGCGAATATGGGAGGGAGGGGGTGGCCAGAAGGTTGGAAGGTACAAGAAATAGTACCTATAGTAAAGAAGGGGGAGGGGAGGAAGGTGGAGGAATATAGGGGGGTCACAGTGATGCCCTCGCTGTATAGAATATTCTAGCGCGTACCGCTAGGGGGCTTTTCCATCAATCGTAATTTTGTAATTCTCGCGCTAGGAAGGCCGTATGTCGCTCATTAGGAGTTACATGAACCCGAGCCAAACAGCGTTCGTCTGGCGCAGGATCTACTGGCATAGCCCCACTGAAGAGTCCGCCAGTAGATCCAGGACGAAACGAATCTTTGCTTATAGTATCACTTTGACCGAAATAGCGCTGAATAGATTGAATTTAAATGTATAGAATATATGCAGCAATTCTAGCGGGCAGGTTGAGGGAGGAGGTAGAGAAGAAGGGGGTGCTGGGGGAGGGATAGGTATGGTTCAGGAAGGGGAGGGGAACAATGGACAACATATTCGTACTAAACTACCTGGCCAACAGGCAGTTGGGCAAGAAAGGAGGAAAGTGTGTGGTGCTATACGTGGACCTCATAGCGGCTTTTGATACGATTAATAGGAAGACAGTAGTAAGGATGATGAGGGAAAGGGGAATAAGAGAGGGGTTGGTGGTGAGGACGGAGGAAATGTTAAGGGAAGTAAAGTGTAGGGTAATGTGCGGGGTTGGGGAGGGGGAGGAGTTCTGGCTGGCGAGGGGTCTTAGGCAGGGGTGCCCTCTGAGTCCGATATTATTCAATATTTTAATATCAGACTTAGAGGGCTATATGGAGAGGGGGAAGTGCGGGGAATGAGGTTAGGGGGGGGGGGGGATGTCTATGCCATATCCTATGCAGACGATATCGCATTGTTGGCGGAAGAGGAGGACGACATGAGAGCCATGCTGCCGAGATTGGGGAGGTACTTGGATGAGAGGGGTTTGGAGTTGAACACAAAGAAGACGAAGATCATGAGGTTCAGGGAGGGTGGGGGAAGGACGAGGAGAGTAGACTAGAGGTGGAAAGGGACGAGAATAGAGGAGGTTAAGGAGTACAACTTCTTGGGATACGTGATGCAGAGGAACGTAGGGCAGGAGGCCCAAGTAACAGAAAGGGGCAGAAAGGCAGCAGCGGCTATGAGAGAGGTCTGGGGAATTGGAAAGAGGCTTTGAGAAAAGGATTGGGTGAGGAAGATTTGGTTATTTGACGCACTAGTTTGGCCGGTTATGGGGTACGGGGTACAGGTATTGGTGGTGGGGGGAAAGAAGGGTTTTAGAGGGGATGCAAGAAAGGTACATGAGATGGATTATGGGGGTGGATAGGGCAACCCCAGGATACATGACAAGGGAGGAAGCGGGGAGGGACAAACTAAGAGGGGGATGGGGAGGAGAGCGTGGAAATTTGAAGAAAGATTGAGGGAAGGGAAGGGAGGGGCGATAACAAGAAGGTGTTGGGAGGAAATGACGGAGAGAGGGGGCAGGGGTAGGGGTATGGGAAGGTGGGAGAAGGAGAGGAAAAAATTCTGGGAGACAAGGGGGATAGAGGTGGGGAGAGAGCAGGGGTACGAGGAGTTAGAGAGGAGAGACATGGAAGAACAGAGAGAGAAAGGAGGGAAAAGATAGAATTCTCAAGGACAAATGAATGGTATAGGGTTTTGAGGAGCAGGGAAGACCGGGATACATAAAGAACAAGAAATAGTCGGAACAGAGGAAGAGGAGGTTGGCAAGGGCAAGGTTGGGGAACGAATGGTATGGATGGTACTGGGGGACAGAGGAAGAGAGAACATGCGGGATGTGTAGGGAGGAGGAGGAGACGTGGGAGCATATGTGGGAGAAATGTAGGGAGAGGGGGGGGGGGGGAGAAGGGGAAAAGAGGTGTTTGGAAAGAAATGGTTGGGCAAGTGCTAGGGGGGATGGGAGGGGGACGAGTGGCTAGTGAAATTAGAGGAGGGGAGCAAAAGAGCGGAAAGTAGAAGAGAAATAAATGGGAAAGGACAGGGAGGAAGCAGTAGGGAGGATAGGGTAAAGGGAGGGAGTGGAGTGGATGTGGAGGAAACGGAAACGGGAGTCAGGAATGAGAGAGAGGGAGAGAGTACAGAGAGTGCGGGAGAGAGAGAAGCGAGGAGAGCGTGCGGGAAGCGAGCGGACGAAGGAGCGGGCGAGCGTGCGAGCAGGCGAGCGAGCAAGAAGAGGAAGGAGAGGAAAGAGAGCTAGAGATAATAGTAGATAGTAGAGAGGGAGGTAGAGAAGAGGCGGTAGGTTAAGGTAGGATAAGGAAATAGGTTAAGTGCGGAAAGAAAGATTGTAACCCGTAAGGGAAAAATAAATGATTACAAGACAATACAATGTACCATCACCACGCTCTGTGATGGTCTTTGAAGCCGCCATGGGCCTACGGTATTTGGAGACGGGTAGCGCTCATCCGCCTCCAGCCCAGGTGCCTCGGGTTCGCCACCCCCCCCCCCCCCCCTAGCCGAGGGGCCCAGCAAGGCCACTCCAGCCGCTGGAGGAGTTGGCTCGCGTAGCCCAGGTTCGCCATAACCGTGACTAAGGACCCATTTCGGGTCAACCCAGCCCCCTGAGGCAACATTTATTGGACAATGACTATTTGGCATTTTGTCGACGGTTCGACGCGCTGTACCCGCGGGTATACCCGAAAACAGCTTCGAAACCAGATGTTAGCTGCGATTTTTCATCTTGTCTTTCTAGCGTCCACTACCAGGAGAAATCACAGTATACGTGGTATACTGCGTGGGCTTAGAGAAACCCCGCCCTCAGCACTGAAGCGTCATTGGGCAAGTTGGACCTACCCCAATTCCTGCTGACTACCAGCGGGGACCACGTGGAAGCGAAGCTGTCAGCACACGCTCGGTCCCGTATATGTCGGCTAGTACATGCTACTGACCATGTAGCGTGGGCGATGTCCTTGGCAGTAGACAGCTGGCTGACTACTGTGTAAACACAGCCTGCTGAGGAGATCACAGTGTTTGATGCTTCTGTTCAGTGAGTCTTGGTGGCCAGATATTCTTGGGATTCTGTTGCTTGCTGTTCTCGGTCTCCGCAATGATCCGCGTAATTGATCTTCTTTCCTTGTTAGTACTTTCCTAGCAAATAGTGCGATGTGCTTAAACGCCTGCCAAGATACAGGTTGTTGCTCTGTTGGTGGCCGTGTTGATATGAACCTCTTTCATATTCTTTTCCAGCTTGGCTCTTCCCTCTTCGTATTTATCGCATTCATAGAGTGTTTGAGAATTTTTCCGAATGCTTATTACACCGGCCTCAGGACTTCGGCCGCAGCAGCTACTGGGCGCCCAACATCACATGACATGTCACGGAGATTCGCGGGCAACCGGTAGCCCACGTGCGATCGCCGCTCATTCTCGAAAAGTCTAATTAGGAAGAAAAAGTGTTTCCTAGAATTCTTTTCTTGCTCGTGTTTTTTGTGTTCTACCTTGCGTAAAATGTGATCCACAACAAAATGTAAGTGTATTGCACTATGTTCTTAATCTCAAACCCTAACTCTCGGCATACAAACGTCAAATAATTAATATAATTATGCGGCAATTACATTGTGATGCAACGTGATCAATGTCGTGTCTCAAAAAAACCATATCCGTCCGTCGTGCATTAATATAATCTCGTAGAGTTTTCTCAAATATACAACTCGAACTCTGTATTTAGTAAAGTATGCGCGCTCGATCAACGATTTACAAAACGTTGACACAACTGTGGTCAACAACACATGTAACTGAGAATAAACTACATCTTAATGATGAGAAAATGTAACTGTTTCAATCCCGAATAAACATCTACCCGGTATCACTCTCGAGATAAAATCCTGAATTTCGAACATAGAGTATATGTTGAGGATCCTGTATGGACCACACTTACACCAGTCGTTGGCCGAGTGGCCTAATTGTTTTAATTTTTCTAGAAAATCTCCATGACCGGCAATGAATTGTACAATATTATGATTCAGGTTGATCCATTTTGCCCTGATTGGTTCGCCAACGGTTGGAAAATATGTTCTAGTGGTACTGCCGCTTGGTGTTTTATTCCATTTTTCCTGCTATTTCTAGATGAGTGTCTCTTTTATCCGTTTTTTTTGCCATTTGTGTATCGATTTGTTGCGGGTATGTCTTATGATCTGTTTTCAAGGTCATTTTTTTCTGGATCTTGTAGCGGTATGCCATTTCTGCTGCTTTTTGTTCTACGGGGAGTGACACTGCAATCACTGCGAGAGCATCAGTTGACGTGATACGGTATGCCTTGGTTAGTTGAAGATGTACTTGTCGTTGTGTTGATTCCATCAATCTCAGATTGCCTTTGTTTACGAGGTCGGTCCAACTAGCTGCTGCGTATGTTACGATGGGCATGAAAAGTCCTTTGCATATCGTTGTCATTGTTCGATGATTCAGGCCCCAGTTTGTTTGTTTCATCATGATTTGTTGTTTGTTTATACGGATTTTCGGTGGCCTGTTTTAATCCAATTGTCCTTTTAGTAATATCATTTCCGTTTTTTTTCTGGTGAGAGTTCCAGTTTATGAATTGTGCACCATTTTTCTAATTCTGTTGCAGCGGTTGTTTCCTTTGTTTCTAATTCTTTGCGGCTTTTTGATTCTATTATGACTAGGAGGTCATCTGTTTATGTTATCACCTCGCAGTCTAGTTGTTACAGTATATTGTATTGTATTATACAGTATATGTGGGCAGCCTTTTGTAACTGGTATATTGGTCACTGCTCATTCGCTTTCCAGAATGACTTTCCTGTCCTTGAAGTAGCTGGTCATTATGTTATAGATGTTTCTTGGGCATTGCCTTTCTGTTCCGTTGCGTGAAATAACCGCCCGAACACGCGTCACATATGGGCATTTTGGCGGGGTGCTCGCGTCTTCCCGTTGCCGGGCGCGAGCCAGCGCATGGCAACGCTACTCTTTTCTATAGACAAATTTGGCGGGATGCTCGCGTCTTCCCGTTACCGGGCACGAGCCAGCGTGTAGCGACGTTTGTCTTTTGTCGCAGAACATAGAATAGCTGCAATGCCCATAGGCAGTTTAGTTGTCCACGAGCCTCGACGGCATACACATGACAAATTACATTCAATTCGTTTTTCTATACAGTTGTTCCTTCCAAAAGTATTAAACAGTCATATTGTATTGTACATCAGTGTTAGTCAATAAATATACTATCACTAACCACGCATCTGCGAAACAGTTCCACAAAATTAAGTTCGCGTGGAACAGAGGGAAGTATCTGAAGCACTATTCGTCATAGGACTTTAGTCGCCCTCAACACTCTCCTTAAGTGCGTGTAGCACCTTCGGCCACCATGCATTATCAAATGCTCTCTTGATATCGAATAGGAGCGCTTGCACATATTTCTTGTTTTTTCGTCGCACCACGTCTCTCATTTTGGCGATAGCGTCTTCCGTTGATCTTCCTTTCCTGAATCTATATTGTTTCTCCCATGTGTAGTCCGAATGCAATAATGTTTTATCCAATCTTCGGCTTATCAGTTTTTCTAGCACTTTTTCAGTGACTGAGAGTAAACATATAGGGCGACATGATTTCGTCTCTGTTTCGTTTTTCGCAGCGTGTTTTTAAGATTGCTATGATGGAGCCGATTTTCCATTGTTTGTGAAAGAAGTCGAGTTCAAGGCAGTTATTGTATAGGCATGTTAGTGCAGGAAGAAGTACCGTGGTAGCATCTTTCAAGACTTCTACCTCAGTCTTGTCCACTCCCGGTGCTTTCCCGTTTCTCATGTGTTTTATCACCTCGTATACTTCTGTAGAGTTAAATAGTTCGCAACCTATTGTTTCAGGTTTCAGTTTCTCTCCGGATTTGTCTTTGTGTCTCGTTGGTGTCTGGCGTCTCATCCGGTGAGAGGTGTTTGAGAAGTATCTCCGTTGTCTCTTACCAAGGCATCGTTCTGTTGCCGTCCTGGTTGACTGTTGATAACCCTTTTTCTGATGTTATCTTTTTTACTGCTATTTTGTAAATGAGTCCCCACAGATTTTTATTTCCTTGGTCTGCAATTTTGGATCTCCAGTCCTGTTTACTGTCGTCTATAAAGCTGTGATAATCCCTCTTTATTTGGAATATTCATGTTGCTTTGCGTATTTATTTCTTCTCCTGTTGGTATTTCCTTCTTACTTTGTACGTAGCTCTCTTCATTTTTGTTAATTCTGCTGTCCAGCAAGGTGCCGAGTGCGTGTGTCGATTCGTTCGTTTAAGGCATTCTTCACAGGTGGTTATTATAACATTCTTTATTCGAGATTTGAGGCTTTCGCGGCCATTATTACTGAAAGTATAGGCTTCCGGATGGTCGCCGCGTTTGGGATCAGCTTCTTGCCGACGTTTCGCAAACGTTACAGTTTGCATCATCCGGGCAGGTTGCTCCGATACTGAAGCTTCCTAACTCCAGGATGTCCTTATATTACCGTGATCATCGTTTCGGATCATCGGTTTAGCCAATCAGATGTTTTAATTGATCAGCTGGTCAATTAAAAAACCGGGACAATCGGGTGCCAAATTGGGTTCACACTGTACCCACCATCTCTGTTGAGATTATCGGGATGCTTCAAGATTTCGAGGCCTTCGCGATGCTTTCGTGCAAAGTAGCTCTGTGAGGTGGCTAATGTCCGGTCCCACCGTACACCCCACTGCCCTGATGTACATATAAAACACTCCCAAAAATATTACCGGACCAGTCGGTCATTACCTAATCCCGTGTGTCCCTTCCACAATCCGTTAATCCTCTCCACACGCCCAATCCGCTCAACATTTTATAATCTTTAACCCACAATAGTTACAAAACACTTTAATCATCCTCTGCGCCGACCAACCGCGACCCTACCATAAAACCGAAACACACTGACGTACCACTACTTTCGCCACCCATTCCTCCACCTCCTCTCACCTCAAATTTTCACAGCTTCAAAACTACCCCTTCTCCACCTTCCTTGACCAATCAGAATCCTTCCCGCATACTCAAAAACATTTAAAAACAGACAGCCACCACACGTCACTTCACTCTTCGAGCAACCAGCGTTCAACAAGTTTTCATCTTTGTATAAAAATAAATTCATTCAAACCAACCAACTTTGAACACGTACCGTACCTCCATCGTGGAAACCCAGTCGGTACAACCAGCTAATCTTTCAGCTTTGTCGAACAGTATGGAGTGTCCTGTCTCCACTTTATGTTCAGCCAATGCTGATAGTGTGATATTGCCCAGTTTGGTACACCGCTGGTGTTCTTTGATGTGTGTACTTATCTTCCTCCCGGTTTCTCCTACGTACACTTTACCGCAAGAGCAGGGGATCCTGTAGACCTCTGATGAACTCAGCGGGGGTCTGGGATCTTTTGGGTTCGGAAGCACTTGTGCCATCTTCTTCTGTGATTTGAAGATGACGCCTATGTCATGCTTCCGTAGTATCCTGCCGATGCGGTCAGTGACACCCTGGATGTACGGGAGTGCAGTTGTCAGCTTGCGTTGTTCTGCTGATTCCTCACATTGGCTGCTTTGACTTGAATTCGTCAGCCTTTCGATGGTTCGATTGAAATCCCTTACGGAATATCCATTTTGGGGAAGGACTGTCCTTAGGTGGGATAGTTCAGCTTCCAGGTTGGAGGATTCGGAGATGGATAGGGCTCGATGTACCAGGGAGTAAACCACGGATGATTTTTGTTCCGGATGGTGATGGGATGTGGCGTGTAGGTATCTGTCAGTGTGTGTTGGTTTGCGATACACTTGGTGGCCCAAGGACCCATCAGTTTTTCGCTCTACCAACACATCAAGGAAGGGGATTCGTCTGTCTTGTTCAACCTCCATGGTGAACTCTATGCTGGGGTGCTGGGAGTTCAAAAAAGTTAGGAATTCTGGGAGTGTGTCCTTGCCGTGACTCCAGATGACAAAGGTGTCATCGACGTATCGAAACCAGGATGATGGTTTGAGGTGGGCATTTTCGAGGAGGTTGTTTTCGAAACTCTCCATGAAAATGTTGGCAATGATGGGGGAGATTGGAGAGCCCATGGCTGCGCCGGATGTTTGTTCGTAGAAATTTTCTTCGAACTGGAAATAGGTTGAGGTTAGGCAGTGTTCAATGAGGGGTAGAAGGTTGGGGTCTATCTTTCCGGAATCTCTGATTATGGTCAGAGTATCCTGGATGGGTACTTTAGTAAACAAGGATACTACATCGAAGCTAACCAGGATGTCACCCGGTTTGGTTCCGATGTTGCTGATCTTGTTCACAAAGTCAAGGTGGTTTTGGATATGGGATTGGTTGGAGCCAGTGAGGTTCTGTAGGGGGTTAGTTAGGTAGCGAGCTAGTTGGTAGCAGGGTCCACCAATGTTGCTCACTATAGGCCTAAGGGGAACTGATTCTTTATGGATTTTGGGGAGGCCATAGAGTCTGGGAGCGAAGGATTCCTTGGGTGTAAGCCGTTTTGTGGTTTCCGGAGGAAGGTTGCATTCTTTATGAGGGTTGATGTAAGTTTTTCGATTTTGGAAATAGGGTTCCGGGGAAGAATTTTGTAGGTCGAGGAATCTGCCAGCATGGTATGGATTTTGCTCGAATATTCTGTTTTGTCCATTACTACCGTAGCATTTCCTTTGTTGGGGGGCAGAATGAGGATTTTGTCATTCTGCTTTAGGCAACGGAGACGTAGGCGTTCCTCCTTGGTGGTATTTTGTGGAGGTGGTTTGGCTTTTTGCAGGATATTCGCCACACGGTGTGTGATGGTGTTGAACGGTGGTGGAAAGATTAGCCACCTCACAGAGCTACTTTGCACGAAAGCATCGCGAAGGCCTCGAAATCTTGAAGCATCCCGATAATCTCAACAGAGATGGTGGGTACAGTGTGAACACAATTTGGCACCCGATCCTCCCGGTATTTTAATTGACCAGCTGATCAATTAAAACATCTGATTGGCTAAACCGATGATCCGAAACGATGATCACGGTAATATAAGGACATCCTGGAGTTAGGAAGCTTCAGTATCGGAGCAACCTGCCCTGATGATGCAAACTGTAACGTTTGCGAAACGTCGGCAAGAAGCTGATCCCAAACGCGGCGACCATCCGGAAGCCTATACTTTCAACATTCTTTATTGCCTGTGCAATACAACAGTGCAAAAAAAACAGTACAACTGCACTTTGCACATGCACTAATGCATTTGGGAAAAAAGTCGGTGCATGGGATGATACAGCTTTTCGACTAATACAAACTTTTCCACTTCAATTTTGTTCTAAATTTATTTAAAAAAGAGTTATAGGTTGGCCCAGTTACTAGAATCACCCTGTATATGTGAAGAGGGCAATTTCTTTCTTGGAGATTGTATAGAACGCTGGGCTACCAAATTTTGTCAAAAGCCCCTGATTTATCGAACAGCAGGGCGAGGATATATTTTCCTCGTCTGTTATTTATAACCTGTCATAAATGGACTATTTCGCCTTCTGTGCACGTTTATTTTCGAAATCTGAATTGATTTTATGTAATGTATTTTCGTGGAGTAGTGTAGGTTGAGTCTTTTGGCGATTAGTTTTTCGAATAATTTACCTATGACGGGTAACAGACAAATTGGTCTATATGATTTTGTGTCTACGTCTTCTTTTTTTTCCCTTTGTGTATTACGCGAACGTTTTCTATTTTCCAAACTCTGGGGAATACTCTCCATTCAAGGCAACTATTGAAAAGTGATATGATTTCCGCAAGTATTAATGTGCTAGCTTGCTTTAATGTCTCGACTTCGATGTAGTCGACTCCCGGCGCTGTCCCGTTCTTCATGGTTTTTTGTGTCTGTTTATATGCTTTATTTATGATTTCCTTACGGGTTACTATTTCTACATCTCCTGCCCTTCTTATCCTAACTTCCTTCTCTATTTCATTTACCGTACTTAACCTACTTTTTTTACGCGGAGAGATCTTTTAAAGACACCTCAACCCCTCTGCGGAGGGATTGAGGTAGTATAGGATTTGCACCCACTAAAACTCCACGATGGCCTTCTCCGGCGGTGATCGACAATTCCGGGTACTCTAACGAATTCCACCAGAATTGCCGCGCCTTGCTCCCAATGGAAGCACTACCAGTGGGGAGTCTATGTGTGCTCCCAGCCTATAAGAGAGGAATGTACGCTATGTACAGGTTATGTATAATGACGGGTCAAGAGAGTCACACTCTATTGCCCTCAATTCAGGTTCTACATCGGGGGGGGGGGGGGTTGTTGTTAGAAGACCCAGCTTCTGCCACTAGACCCAAGATTGTATTAGCCCGAATGCCACCGTGGCTATGGCGTTCTCTTCGCTGTACACAATCTGATTCGTAAATAATTACACGTTCAATTCGGTGCTTGAACGTGTTCAGGGCCCAGTGGAAGAACCTTTGCAGGGGCCTACTGTGCGGGAGGTCCATTTGCAGGAGCGGCGTTGCGCCGTCTCCTAGCACATCTTGCAGCGCGTCTGTTTGCGCGAGTCGGATCCATGAGCTCATGATTCCGCTGTGCGGTCGCCTTCCGTGTGAGTACTTCTTCACAGAACGTGGTCACGGCATTCTACGAGATCGGGCTGTTGACCATAGCCGCTACTATAGCTGCTAGCATTTCTACCGAAAACTCGGGGCATTCTTCAAGCACGTGTTGTGCTGTGTCTGGATACGCTCCGCATTGGCTACACGCGGCAATTTCTTCTGCTCCGATTTTATGGAGGAAGTATCCAAAACACCTGTGCGCAGTGAATAGTTGGGTTAGGCGGTATGTGAGCCTGTCGTGGTAACGGCAAAGCCACGCGTCAAATTCGGGTAGAATGGCCTGTTGCGTCGCGCAACTAGACCCTTACGACACACACACACACACACACGAAAGTACTGACGTGAGCATTTGGCGCGAATATAACATCTTGCCGTTGCCATGCAAGGACTTCTTGCATGGCAGCGCCTGTCAATTCTGTAGATTAAGGAATTGGCGAGATAAGGCGCGTTTTTCGTTACCGAGAGTGAGCGAGCGGGTAGCAACGTATACCAATTGTTTGTACATCTTAACCGCGTTGCTGGCGCTCCGCTCCGGCAGTCGTCGTCCAACGTGCATCGCTACACCACAGTAAAATCACAAGTATACACCACGAAAAAGACTACATACATTCACACACTTACACGACACCTACGAATACGATACCTAGTACTTTATCCCTGATTATTTCTTTATATCTTTCTTTATATTATATAATTATACTTTATCCCTGATTCTTTCTGGTATTCAAATATATTTATATCATTATCTCTTGTTATCCCCGCATCAAATCACTTCTCCCTAACTACAAAAGAACTCTACAATAAACTATTCGTGGACGCGTAAAAACGTACGCGAAGTTCCGCTTATGACGGAACATGGCCAAACGTTAGGTTGACCCACAACCCGACAATCAGTTAGCCGTTCGTACCATTTGTTGCATGCTTCTGCGACATATCTACGTCGCAAGTTATTTGCTATCGCAGTTGCTAGTGCGATCTCACTATCGCGGAGATTCTGCGCATGTCAGTAGAAAGAGGCGTGCGCCACTGCCTGTAGATCGAACGGGATAATCCTGGCAAGTGGTACCGCTGTCTCATGCGGGATCGTCCGATATCCTTTGGCAATGCGGATTGCTATCCTGCGTTGTATCCTGAAAAGGAGGTCCCCGCACTTCCAATTGGCCATGATGGCATCAGCTCATAAATGGGAGCCGTACATCACCATCGATCGAATTACGCCCGTGTAAAGGTGGCGAACATTCTCGTTCGGACCTCCTGAATTGGGCAGTAAACGACCCAGGAGTCGCACAACTCCGCGCGCTATCCGTTGGAAATGCGCCTCAAACCTCCAACGACTATCGACCTCAAGTCCAAAGTATTTAATGTGATCTTTAATATTTACATGAACATCACCTATTCTGACCCGCGTTACCAGCGGTCCACGTCTTAGTGGCAGGCAGTGGAACCACAGCGATTCCGTGTTCGCTCTAGCTACATTAAAACCAAGTGCGCAGATGCTACGTAAAACTGTAGCCGCACCCATCTCCGCCAGGCGTGCAGTTCCCTCCCACTGCCTGCCACCCGCCAATACTACTGTGTATATACTACTGTCGTCAGCGTAACACACAATATCTACACCCGGTGGCAATGTCCTACGCAACACGGTATCATAACCTACATTCCACAGGGCCGGTCCCAAGACGGAACCCTGCGGTATCCCGCAAGTCATCGCTCTACGCCGTATGCCTTTTTCCATCGGGAACTCTATACTCATATCCTGTAGGTAGTCCAACAGGAGCCTGTAAAGGTATCTTGGAGTATGATGTCCGTCGGGGGCCCTTCTAATTGCCTGCCAAGGAAGCGTGTTGGAGGCATTTGTGATGGTTATACTAATGACCAAAGCAACACCGCCCTGCAAGACAATACCCTTTGTTAAGCTTTTCACACGCTTGATAGCGCGGAGCGTCGACCTCCCCTGGCGAAACCCGTATTCGGTATGTGGGGTTCGGAGTCTCCTAGAGAAAGAACTGCGGGAGGGATCGGGGACAGACGCGAGAAATGGCGTAAGGTGCCGCGAGGCCCTTAGCCAGAATTAAGAAACGTAAACATTGAGAGCGCCGGTGGCCCAGTGTGTATGGTGCCGGCCTGCGGATCCAAAGGTTGCGGGTTCGATTCCCGCACCGGTAGCGTTTATTTTTCTGTCCCGATCCTACAGGTATCAGCCAGACCAGGGTGACCGGCGTCGGGGTGCCAGTTTAATCTTTCCGCTACCACACGCTCAAAAATTTTGAATGGCTCATCGAGGAGGCATATTGGCCGGCATGCCGATGGTTGGCACTCGGGCTTTCCATTCTTTGGGATTAATACAAGTATCGCGCTTTTCCAGATGAGAGGAATTCGCCCGGATCGAAGACATCCGCCAAAAAGGCTTCTTCAGCGTGGCCCTAAGACACATAATGCCAGTCGCAGGACTCTACCCGGCACTCCATCTGGACTGGGGGCGGTGTTTTTCGAACCCGTTCGCTTCAGCACGATTTCATCGTCTGTCACGCTAGGCGCCTCGGAATCTTGACGAATAGTACGTTCCGGTGGATGTGAGACGGTCTCCCTAATGTCCTTCGGAAAAAGGTAATCGACAACACATCGAAGCGTATTTGGTGTGAGACTTTTCGTCACAGGTGGAGCGGTCGGTCTGATTTTACCTAAGACGATTCGGTACGGACGTCCCCAAGGGTCTTGGTCAAACGAGTCCACCAACTCTCCCCAAGCACTTTTCTTCGGTTCCCCTATTGCTCTTTGAAGGGCGATGGTTGCCTGGCGATACACGTCGTACAACTGTTGCGTTGTTTCCTGGGCACGGTTGGTCCTTCTGCGACGATATCTCCTGAAAGCGCGTCGTGCCGCAACGCAGACAGAGCGCAGCGCCGCAATCTTGTCTGACCACCAGTACGCGCTCTGTCTGCGTGATCTTTGTATCCTCGGCATGGCAGCATCGCACACAGATACTATGGCGTCCCTGAACCAGACGGCTTTCCGATCTATGTCTCTCATAGGTACAACAGGCGGGTCTGGCCACGACATAGCCAGAGCAGCAGCCATCAATTCACATCATCCAGTCTTTTCAAAGCCCACCTCTCGGGCTCAGAAGAACCTGATAAAGAATGACTGCGCGTCTGCCCAGTACTTAACCTACTTAGCCTAATTATTCTATTTTATTTAACTTATTCTACCGCCTCCTATCACCCCACGCCCCCTCCCTCGCCCCCTCTCTCTCAACACCCCCCTCCCTCGCCCCCCTGTCTCTTAACACCCCCCCCCTGAATTTCTCTCCTATTTTTTCCTTCCAGCAGCCAACCTTCTCTTCCCTCTCCTTCCATCCCTCGCATCTCTCCCACAATTCCTCCTCTTCTCCACACATTCTGCACCTCCTCTCCTCCTCCTCTCTCTAATACTGTCCCCTCCTCTGTTCATTTCCTGTCCTGAATCTTTCCAGTTTTCCCTTCCTCCCGTCTGACAATTTCCTGCTCCTCAAATACTCCGGTCTCCTCTTCCCTTTTATCACCCAATACCACTCATTGTATCTCCCTTCCTTTATCCTCTCCATCTGTTGCGCTTCCTTATCTTTTCTTTCAATTTCCTCATATTCTCCCTCTTCCCTCCATCTCTCTTTCCTCCCTAATCGCTGCTCGAACCTCCACGCACTTCTTCCCGCTCTTATCCTCATTTGTTCCGTCTTAGACTCTTCTTTTATTATGTATCCTGGCGACGTCCATTCCAACCCATCGTCCACCTCAGGTACCTCTCCTGCATTCCCTCCATCTCCATCCTCTCCCTCCACCACCACATCTCTGCCCCGTACCCCATCACTGTCCATACCAATGTGTCAAAGAGCCAAATTTTCGTCTCCCAGTTCCTCTCCCACAACCTTCTCCCCAATCCCGAAACCTCCCTCATCGGCGCCGCTGCCCTCTTTCCTCTCTCCCTCAGGTGCCCCTCCTGTTCCATGTTCCTTTGTAACACACGTCCTGAATATTTAAATATGCCCACCTCCCCCAATGTCTCCCCTCTCCACCTCCAGTCCACTTTCTTTGACCTTTTTTTTTTAACGACTGAGAAATCTTCGGAAGACTTCTGGCCTCTATGGGGGGAGGCCAGTGTATGTCAGATTACCTTCTTTGACCTCTTTCCACCCCTTCTGAACCTTACTAGCTTGGTCTTTCCCGTATTCAGCTCCAATTTCTTCTTTTCCAGATACCTTGCTAGTCTTCTTAGCATCGCCCTCATTCCATCCTTCTCCTCCACCATCAGTACCACATCGTCCGCGTACGCTACAGAGTACACCCCCCTCCCACACGTTCGCTTTGCATGTCCTCTTCCAGGTCCGCATTGAAATGTTAAAGAGCAGTGGACTCAGCGGGCAACCCTGGCTCAATCCCTTTTCCAGTCAGAACACCTCCCCGGTGTTTCCCTTTCCACCCCCTCTTCGTCCCTTCAACCGACATTTCATCTCCCTTAGCATCTCTCTTGTCCAGACCACCAGTTCCTCCCTCAACCCCCTCTCCCTCATTGCTGCAACCACATTTCTCCTGTCTACTCAATCAAACGCCGATATTAGGTCCACAAATACCGCCACCATCCTTCCCCCCTTTCTCCCCAACTGGCTATTCTGTATATAGTTGAGAGCGTACACATCGTGCATGGTCGCTTTGCCTCGCCTGAACCCGGTCTGGGTCTCTTCCAACATATCTATAATCTGTAGCATAAATTTATACAAATATTATACTTATTTTCTCCTTTTGTTGTATTATATATTCATATAACTTCATATTATTTGCTTAAATAATTATATTATCATACTTTGTTCCTCCCTGGCTCATGGCATACACCTGATCGGCTATATCCCGAAGTATTTGACCGAGAAAAATGCTCTGGCCCTCATAAAATCATTGCTCTCTATCCGTCGGGTCACATTTTATTTTATTACTCAATTTCACTGGGTAATCGCAAGGATTATCACAGCGTAAATCCGAACAGGTGTTAGCCGTTAATTCGCGGCCTATACCTGGCTAGGCCTTCCTTTTGTTTTTCTCCCGGTCGGGTCTACCGACCACGGAACACAATCAAATAAACATACATACATTTATATCGCTCGCATATCGGGCGGCGATTCTTAACTTTCCATGTCTCGGGCCGCGACCTGTTGCGTATTGAGAGCGGCTCGATAGAAGAGAGCAGTAGTGACTATATGTCACTGTCGGCGCGGATCATTTTAATAAAAGTACAGAACACAGCATCTTGTCCAATTATTTCTGCTTGCCTGTCACCAGACTCTTTATCTGAATCCGGCTCTTGTCCCTTTCTTTAACATCTTTCAAATACTATACAGTCCACTGATATCTTTATCAAACATTTTTTGGTCCTTCGAGCCGGATGTCTGGTCAGCAAGCACTTCAATTGTGACAAGTGTGTTTTAGATCAGATCAATATGCACCTCGCTTACCTCACTCACTCACTACTCACAGGTACAGTTCAAAGAAAGGTTCACTAAAGTTCAGTTCACCATAAGCTCAGTGTTAAGCAAGTTCAGTTCAGTTCAAGTGATTGTGCAACGATGGCGTCACAGGAACCCATCAAAGAACCGATCAAGGGTGAAGACCAACAACACCCTCAAGAAGAGGAGCAGGCCAAGGAAGTCCTGGAAGTGCCAGTGGTTTCAGACACAAAGCAAAGTGCAAGGTCCCAATCACCAGGAAACAGCCAGAAAGTGGAAAATGAGATCAGCGTCCAAACCCAGCGGATGAGGCTGAGCATGCTGGAGCAGCTCAGTGAGCAGTTGAAAATACCTGGCTTTACAAAGGAACAGCTCAAGAGGCATGATCAACAGGCCAAAATAGTGTGGAACTCCTTCAACAAGGATCACGAGCTCCTGTGTGCATCGACCAAGACCAGTTTCCTCCGGCATCCGTATGTGACAGAGGGCTTGTTCCAACAAGCCTTTGGAGAGTATTTAAAGATCACTGGGGAGATAGCAGAGGCGCTGCTCCAATTAGAAGGAACGGCTCAGGCTACAGCACAACAAACACGACCTGCTCACCAGGAAAGGAGCCGTGCAACAAAACCTGAAATTAAGATCCCCACTTACAGCGGAGAATCAACAGCGTGGCCGGAATTCAGGGACCTCTTTTTCTTACCGGTCATAGAAGATAAAGATCTAACAAATGTGGAAAGATTGCAGTACCTCAAGATGAGCTTGCAAGGAGAGGCAGCTAAATTGGTCTCAGCTGCCCCCATGACATCCGAGGCATTCACTAAGGCATGGCAGCGGATCTATGAGCGGTACAACGATCACGACCGACTCGTACAGGCCTTTTTAGACAGACTGCTCTTCAACCAACGAGAAGTGCAGCGAACGGGACGAGCCCTTAATGAGCTGCTCTCTAAAGTAAAGCAATCTATTGACGCACTAGCACAGCTCCAGGAGCCAGTGGAGGAGTGGTCACAGATCATAATTTATGCAGTGGCTCGCCGTCTCCCAGCATCTCTCAGGGAAGCCTGGGAGGTGAGTAAGAAGGGCGCAACAGAACGGCTCACTTATCAAGACTTGCTGAAGTTGATTCAGGTTCGAGCACAGGCATTGGAAGCCATGCCGCCACAACAGAACAGTGCAACAAGGGCACAGCACACTACACGTGGAACAGTGGGACCACGCAGTGTACACACAGCGATGATGCAGAGCGGCTCAACAAAGTATCCCTGTGATCACTGCCAAGATGATCACTTCATTGTGACTTGCCCAAAGTTCAAAGATCTGCACCCTAGTGAACGGCACAAGATTGTGGTTGCCAATAGGTTGTGTTTCAACTGTTTGGGGCACCACAACTTGACGGCCTGCTCATCTACAAGGACGTGCAGAACGTGTGGTGAGAAGCACCACACAATGATTCATTTTCCAGCGCAAAAGACTGCTAAATCACCAGCCTCACAATAGGAAGGCGCAGTGCCACTTTGCATCTGCTCAACTACAAGAAAGTGCTGCTCGTCAAGCTCACCGCCCCGCCCATCAATTCCAAGTCCTGCTCCTTGACGTTGCTAGCTACCTGTCAAGTCCTGTTGTTGACACCGATCACAAGAAGCACCTGTATCTATGCTTGGATCATCAACTTTGACAGCAGAGCGATGTTTGCGTCGGATCATCAAACGGCTCTCAGTAAATGATTCATACAGTGAACTGTACACCAAATTTATGAAGGAGTATGAAGAGTTGGGATACATGAGACGCGCACCAAGCGATCTCACCCCAACAGTTCATCATCATGAGCTCACCACTGCTCAGCGATCTGACGAGATGACCTTAGCACATGACGCTTCGGCGTCAGGAGGGTTGAGGGTCTCACAAAGTCGATCGTTGGAGCATAGTGCAGTTCAACCACCATACTACCTTCCTCATCATGGTGTTGTCCGAGAGGACAGTAGTACAACAAAACTGAGAGTTGTGTTTAACGGATCAAGCCCAACATCAACAGGGATATCGCTCAACGACATCCAACACACAGGTGCAAAGGTACAAAAAGACATTGTCGACGTACTCTTGTGGATCCGAAAATTCAAGTATCTGTTCACCACCGATATCAAACAGATGTATCGACAGATCAACGTACATCAGGACGACTGGGACTTACATTGTGGATCGATGACCAGCACAACGTAGTGCCATATCACCTAACCACCGTTACATACGGAACAAGATCAGCTCCATTCCTCGCAATCAGAACAATTCTTCAACTGGTAGAGGACGAAGGTCATCGATTTCCATTAGCAATTGACCCGATCATTAAGGGCAGATATGTAGACGATATATTTGGATTAGCAGATCACTATGAAAAGCTTGACGAAATATCAAAACAGGTAACCCACCTTTGCAAGGCGGGCGGGTTCCCATTGGCAAAATGGCACTGTAACAGTAACGAATTCACACAGCAACCTGATCACCAAGCACCAAAGAGCACAGAGCATCTATTTGAAGATAGTAGTACAAAAATCTTAGGCCTGTCTTGGATACCTTACACAGACACCTTCAAGTACTGTGTAAATCCACCGCTCACAAGTTCCAACGTGACGAAGAGAATCATACTGTCAGAAACTGCTCAACTATATGATCCTCTTGGATTCTTATCACCATTTGTCGTGAGAGCCAAGGTACTGCTCCAAGAATTATGGCTCGAGAAGCTGAAGTGGGACGATACAGTGTCACCAAACATCACGACAAAGTGGAATGCGTTCAGATTAGAACTCGAACAAGTACCTGAACTTGCAGTCCCTCGCTGGATTCGAACTACAGCGGATTCAACGATGGAACTGCACGGGTTCTCAGATGCATCGCAACTTGCAATGGCAGCTGCTATCTACATGAAGACGACTGATCCAGAAGGTGCAGTTAATGTCACTTTGATTTGTGCAAAGTCAAAAGTCGCTCCGCTCAAAAGAATGTCGATTCCGAGGTTGGAATTGACAGCAGCTCTACTCGCCGCAAAGCTCATGAGACATGTACAAACCACACTTGAGATCAATGACGTGAAGAAATTCTTGTGGACCGATTCATTAGTGACATTGACCTGGATCAAATCGCATCCCTTACGGTGGAAAGACTATGTCAGGAACCCAGTGTCAACAATTCAAGATCTCACTCCAAGCAGCGTATGGAGGTTTGTTCCTGGCAAGGAAAATCCAGCCGACTGTGCTTCTAGAGGACTTTCTATTTCCCAGCTCCAGAAGCATAAACTGTGGTGGACAGGACCACAGTGGTTATACAACGACGAAGAGTCGTGGCCGAGACAAAGAATAGAACAGGATTCACAATCTAGGCAAGAAGAGCGTCCGGGGCTCTCTCTCACCGTGGCAACAGCTCAACAGAAGTATAAACTGTGGTGGACAGGACCACAGTGGTTATACAATGACGAAGAGTCGTGGCCGAGACAAAGAATAGAACAGGATTCACAATCTAGGCAAGAAGAGCGTCCGGAGCTCTCTCTCACCGTGGCAACAGCTCAACAGAAGTATCACTGGGAAATATTTTACAATTTCTCGTCACTTATGAGACTGCTCAGAGTGACAGCAATTTGCTTCAGAGTCGGCCAGATCATCAAGAAGACGCCACGGGCAACACTCTCGCATCCACTTACGCCACACGATATAGAACGTGCGAGAGTGTTTTGGATCAAAGCAACAGAAGCAGCATTTTTTCAGGTTGAACTCAAACAGCTCACCTCGGCCCAGCTACCACCATCACATCCTTTCAACCGACTGACTGCCTTCATTGACACACGAGGCATCATTCGTGTTGGAGGAAGAATCGATCAATCGAAGTTGGAACTCGAGACAGTGCACCCAGCAATCCTCCCACGTGAGACATGGTTTACGAATCTGATCATAGCAGATGCGCATCAAAAGACACTCTATGGTGGTACGCAGCTCACCATGAATTACATTAGACGATCATCCTGGATCATTGGTGGTAGAGCTCCAGTAAGATCATACATTCTTCGCTGCACTACTTGTGCTCGATACCGTGGCATTCGAGCACAACAGCTCATGGGTCAGCTCTCCCCAGCGCAAATCACACCGTCCCGACCGTTCTCCACTTCAGGCGTGGACTACGCTGGTCCACTTACGATCAAGACCTGGAAGGGAAAAGGCGCCAAGAAACAGAAAGGATGGCTGTGCACCTTCGTGTGTTTCGTCACTTCGGCTCTGCATCTGGAGGCTGTAAGTGATTACTCAACTGACTCATTTTTAGCTGCTTTTAGACGGTTCACAGGGCGAAGGGGCATCTGCAGAACATTACACAGTGACTGCGGCTCAAACTTCGTTGGAGCAGATGCTGCCTTGAAGAAACTGTTCACCCAGGGAACCGAAGAATCGAACAAACTATACTGCTCACTAACAGAGAATGGAACAACGTGGAGATTCAATCCACCTGCAGCACCTCACATGGGAGGAAAATGGGAAGCAGCAGTCAAATCTGTCAAACACCATTTGAACAGAACAATAGGAGAGACTGCACTTACGTATGAAGAACTGATCACATTACTTGCACAAATTGAAGCTGTTCTTAATTCCAGACCATTGGAGCCATTAACAGATGATCCTGACGATGTGTCAACACTAACACCAGCTCATTTTCTGATTGGAGAACAAATCGCAACAGTTCCAGAGCCATCGCTTACTGACACTGCACCAACAAGGTTGTCACGATTGCAATTCATCCAGCAACGGCTCCAATACTTCTGGTCAAAGTGGTCAGCTCAACATCTTCAAAGGCATTTGTCAACATCCAAATGGCACCATCCATCACACGAGATCAAAGTTGGATCATTGGTACTGATCACAGACGAGAGACTGCCACCTTCAAAGTGGCCTCTCGCCAGAGTCACTGAGTTACACCCCGGAAAAGATGGGCTGACTCGTGTGGTGTCGCTCAAGACGGCCACAAGTACATTGACGAGACCGATCACCAAACTTGCGATTCTGCCTGCACCAGCTCAAGCAGATCAATTCAAAAAAATCAGCGACACCGTCGCTGATGGCGGGCGGAATGTTGCGTATTGAGAGCGGCTCGATAGAAGAGAGCAGTAGTGACTATATGTCACTGTCGGCACGGATCATTTGAATAAAGAGTGACGGCAGGTCCTGGCGACACTGCCTCACTCTAGCTCGCAATCGATACACTGCTCGATGAATAGCTCGCCTATCAACAGCTCGCGTGACGCGCTATTGTCCACACAAAGGGACAAATCATCTTCGCGAACAGCTCTTAGAAAAAACTTCGTGCTGCCGTCCGCATCGATTCCGCACGAGGATCCTTCCCGCGTAATCGATCGGCCATTATCGCCGTATACTTAGTCCTGTACACACGTGTGCGAATTGAGTAGTGAGTGAAAAAGCGAGTTAAATCATCGTCCAGTTCCTTAAGCATCACCACAAATTAACAGGCAGGTTCACCCTTAAAATTGTGTACTCATTATCATTGTTAATTTGCTGGCATTATTGTATACAGATCAGCGAAAAGACCGGCATATTTTCTTTGAACCGTTCGCTGGCGACCGTGTGGTTTCGCATCTAGCGATCCGTGATCCTTACAATTGGTAAATCATTTAGTTGCTGTTTTGATCAGATTACATTACACATTTATTTATTTATTTATTGTGAACTAATCATTTTGTGTACTCCTACAATAGAATAACTCAACTTGTAATCACGTGTAGTGGCTGATTGAGCAGCTCACAAACACTTCGCCAAGCATAGAGAAAAGGTACTGTTCATATTTAAATGCACTGATCATTTTAATAAAAGTACAGAACACAGCATCTTGTCCAATTATTTCTGCTTGCCTGTCACCAGACTCTTTATCTGAATCCGACTCTTGTCCCTTTCTTTAACGTCTTTCAAATACTATACAGTCCACTGATATCTTTATCAAACACGACCTAACTTTTGTTTTCTCCCCGCCGAACATTATATTATATTATATTTTATGTAAAATAAAAAGGTTTTGACCGTATTGAATTATGTAAAATACACCTTCACGGCGCATTCGGTCACTCTGTTGTACGATAAAGAATTATAAAAGATTCGTTTCGTCCTGGATCTACTGACGGACTCATCAGTGGGGTTATGCCAGTAGATCCTGCCCCAGACGAACGATGTTTAGCTCGGGTTATGGTAACTCCTAATGAGAAACATGCGGCCTTCCTAGCGCGAGAAATAGAAGAATTAATATTGATCATTATTCAGTACAACATTATAAAGTATCCGTCGCAACGGTGAATTATATTAAGAGGCGCATGTGGAGTCAACGGTGTCCCGAAGGCAATCCGTCCTACCCTCCAAAAAGGAAAACCGTCCTGGAGGAACCGGAGTGTACCGCAATCCTGGAGGCAAACCGTCCTTCCCTCACAATCAGGCAAACCGTCCTGGAGGAACCGGGGCGGTCTGAAAAGCCGAGGCACCCACAGTCCGATCGAATACGTCGCCGCCAACCACGCGACGATTGCGTCAGATTAAGAATTTGTAAGACATCCAAGAAACTGCTATAATCTCTTGTACTATAACGAGCTCACCTTTCTTCACTTCTGTAAGTCTGTTGCCCAGTGCTCGCACCCACAGCACATGTATATACGAATCATAAATAAAAATCTTCAAAAGTAACTACGGTTACAAGAGCATACCTCATTCCTCAAAGACCGGGGTAGCCACGCCACCCTCGGTCCCTATTTCTAAATTCAAGCGTCCCTCGCGCACACGTAACATGCGCAAGGGCACACCCAAGAAGCCCCTTACTGAGGCTAATCTTAAAGTATTCAATATTTCCTTGGCGGATAAATTACCCGAAAGCATGGCGGACCCCATACCGTCCGCCAGTAAAGGTAAGGCACCACAGTCGCCCATGATGGCACATGTCAAACCCCAATTAAATCCAATCAGCGCGGACGAACAATCGTCGCACGACTCGAGTGACGAATCAATCTTCCCTACTTATAGATTGGTTCCAACCAAACATGCCCGTAAGGCGTCTCCTTTGCAGAGCACGTCTAAGAAATCCAAAACCGTTCGAGGGGAGCAGTCTGGCTCAGACCTAAATCCCGCGACCGCGCCGCGTACCGTGGAGGAGGTAACATTTAAAGTACCTACCACCAACAAATGCTCAGCATTGAGCGTTTTGACAACGCACAACAGGAGACTTCGAGAGCTGTCGGTAGACCAGCCGATTAAAACTACTCGTACTAAACGGCCTCCACTGCTGTATATTTCTAATTTCAATTCGGACATAATTTCATTTAATAAAAAGTTAGTCCA
Organism: Anoplius nigerrimus; assembly: GCA_914767735.1. Lineage (NCBI taxonomy): Eukaryota > Metazoa > Arthropoda > Insecta > Hymenoptera > Pompilidae > Anoplius > Anoplius nigerrimus. The sequence goes on from OU612086.1 coordinate 16,240,229, forward strand.
AGATTTTAGGGAAAACTTCCAAAACAAATATTTAGGAAATAGGGTCCGCCTACAATTATTTAATATGGACCATTACAACAAATTCCGGGACGAATTAAACTCCAAAAATATTCCATATTTCTCTTTTACCATAAACACCGACAAGGCTCATGCCTTTGTTCTCCGAGGCCTCCCAAAACTCCCACTGGATGATGTCCTGTCAGAAATTAAAGCAGCTGGTCTCCCGGTGAACGGCGTCTCTCATTTAAATCCGCGCAATAAAAGCACTAAATTCGCGATATATAAAGTTATCTTTCGGCCGACTGCGCGCCCGCTCAGGTCTTCGCGACGGGCTTCATTTTCCACACCCGAGTCTATTGGGACAAATATATGTCCAATAATAATTATACTCAGTGTTACCGATGTCAAGCTTATGGTCACTCGGCAGGAATCTACAATCTTCCGGTAGCATGTGTCACATGCGCCGGCTCTCACCCAACCAGGGAGTGTACCAAATTACACGAGGTGACACCTAAATGTAAAAACTGTTCTGGCCCCCACACGGCCAATTACTCGCAATGGCCGGACTTGCTGAACTATCTTGCTAGACAGGATCAGCGTAACAGACAATCTAAACGCCCGGTTCAGCAGGAACAGGCTACTGTCACCCGGCCAAACTTCACGGTCAATCCCGGATTTAATCCCGCGCCACCGACGCGTCTTGTAAATCCAACTCACTCGTACGCTGCGGCAGTCTCGGGCCCTCCCGGAGGACGAGGACTAGACTTCACGAACCTTTTTTCTCATCCCAACTCCCTCCCTCCCAATCCCGCCCTCGCGGAGCTAATTAATCCATGGCCAGACAATCCGGCTGAAATCGCAAATGACATTTTAACTTTGAAAGAAGCCATTACTGAATTGAACAGTCTCTGTAACCTACAAGAGATGTTAAATATAACTAACAAATTAATCGCGGGTTTACGTGGCTGTAGTACCAAGCTTGAAAAATTTAATGTAGTCATTACGATCCTGTCTGCCTTGGATTAAATGGGTCGCCCTTTTCCCTCTATCTTCCTGTGGAATGCTCGCTCCGTAATTCCTAACAGAAATGAAATACTCCTTTTCCTCAGATCCATCCAATGTGACATATTAATCATCACCGAAACTTGGTTATCCCCGGACCTCATTTTTTCCATTCCTGGCTATCGGGTTGTGAGAAAGGACAGGGTGTCCCAAGGACAAAACAAATCAGGGGGGGTATTGATCTTGCTTCACTCCGAAACTGATTTCTCCGTTATTAATGCCCCGGAACAGAACTTCTGGAACTGGCCGCAAACTCACTTATCCTAAATTAGTCATTCCTGCGATATATGTCCCACCATACATGAAACTTCACAATAACCTTCTGAATCTGGTCACGAGCCTTCCCGGTCCCTATATCATCGCCGGCGACTGGAACGCCAAGCACCGAGCCTGGGGCAACAAGATTGCAAACCACAATGGCACAGCACTTTTTAATCACTCTCTGTCCAGAGACTATACAATCGTAGCCCCGAACGAATATACCTGTTTTCTCGGTAATAAAAATCCGTCAATCATTGATTTTGTTATTACAAATTACGGCAGAGTCATAAAATGCAAAACGACAGATGATTTATACTCGGACCATAGGTCCATTTGAAAAACTTCCGACGGTGGGATTGTCCCTCCACCGGCCTGTGCTTACACCACAGACTGGGAAGGGTACAACACCTACACATCCAAATTCAGTATGATGTCGCATTTAAAACCCTGCAAAGCATAGATGACAAAATAAAGGAGATGGCGTCCTTTCTTCTGGCTGCCAGAAGGAAGACCTCCAGCGCGTCCCCCGCCCCGGTCTCACAAGCAAATAAATTCATTTTGGATCCATATTTAATGGACCTCATTAGAGAAAGGCGGCAAAGTCGTAAAAAATAGCAAGCCAAATCAAACTGCTATTCATCTCTTGCTCTAAAACAACTGGACAGAGAAGTGAAGAAGTGTATCGCGAAAACCAGACACAGGCACTGGGAAGAACTCCTGGCCCGATTCAGAAAACCAGATCCCTCCTTTTGGAACAACTACAGATCAGTTAAAAACTCTACTAACAGGATACACCTCCCCCGTTCAGGATAAATACTGCTGAAATCACCTCCAACCATGATAAGGCGCAGGTCCTAGCGGAACAGTTCTCCGGGGTACATACCGCCGCTCACGACCTGACTTGCCCCCTAGATACCCATATCAACACCACTCTCCAGCACATAATGTCCATTCCACTCTCCATAGAGCCTTCTGACATTCTTGATTTCCTGTCTCCCGGCTGGGTCACCAAGACCTTCAGGGCACTCACGTCCGGCAAGGCACCAGGGCCGGATAAAATCACCGCAGACATGTTAAGGAATGCTCAACCTAAATTCTCAACCCAGTATTATTATATATTTCGCGAATGCATTAAATTAAATTACTTCCCCACACAATGGAAGTTAGCTAATGTCATTCCCATACATAAAACAGGGAAAGACCCGTCTAAGCCAGTGAGCTACAGACCCATCAGTTTATTATTAATCATTTCGAAAGTTTTAGAAAAACACATTCATAATTACATTACCAACAAATTAGAAGCAAATAATCATTTAATACATCAACAATTCGGGTTCAGGGCAGGACATTCCACTATCCAGCAGTGTCTCAGAATAACTCAAACCGTCGCTACGAACTTAAACACCAACATAGATACGGTGCTGATCCTGCTGGACCTAGCCAAAGCTTTTGATTCTGTCTGGCACGATGGACTCCTGGTCAAGGTATGGGAGGCCGGAATACCACCCGCCACGGTTAAATGTTTAAAATCGTGTCTTTGCGACCGTAGCCTCGCGGTGTATTTAAATCAGCACGTCTCGAGTGACCATCCGGTGCGCGCGGGGGTCCCACAGGGATCCATCCTCGGTCCACTATTATTTAACATTTTTATAAATGATTTACCACCGTCAAATGCATGAAACCTTGCATTATACGCCGACGACACGGCAATTTATGCCTCCCCCACGAAGTTCAAATACGCGGTGCGTTACGCACAAAGGCACCTTGATTCTGTATCCAGGTTCCTCCAGGACTGGAAGCTGACTATTAATCCTGAGAAGACTCAAGCTATAGTCTTCACAAAGAAATACACTACAAAAAGACGTAGAGATAATATCCACTTAACTTTGCTAAATCATAATATACCCTGGTGTAACGAAGAAACTTATTTAGGTGTCATATTAGACAGTAAATTCACATTTGAACCGGCCATCCTTCACCGGATTATTAAAACATTCAATGCCCATCGAGCCCTATCTAGACTCCTAGACCCAAAAATAAATATAGCGGCAAAAATAAAAATCCTATTATACAAACTTTGTCTCAGACCGGTACTAACATACGGTATACTCGTTTGGCATTCGGCCACCCGCTATCATACACAAAAAGTTCAAAGAACACAAAATAAAATCTTGAAGCAAATACTGAATCTTCCTAAACGTACTAGCACGAAACAGCTCCACGACAAGGTTAGACTACCCTACATGAAGGATTTCTATTCAAAATTAAAAGCACCTTATTTAGCCAGAGACTATGAAAATCCTCTAGCCACACAGGAGTGCAGCTTCCGGTTCTGCGGGACCCCGTATCGGGTCCAGTACCCCCACCCAATACAGCACTAGCTGTGAGCCAGGCCCGTTCAATCGCGTACGCGTATAAACTTTCATCCTATATTTATAATACTTTGTAGACGTGTTCTGTGAAGGAGAGGCTCCCCGGAGCTGGATCAAACTCGGGCTTTTTTGAAACTTTTTACCCCTTTACCAAGTCAATGTTCTCTCACGAGTTGATACCTCCTATATAGGTAACACCAATTTTATTTCCATAACGGCAAGCTCCCGGGAGCTCCCTCGTAAGTTTACTGTCCCCCGCCTACTCATAACACGTACAAAAAAAAAAAAAAAAAAACGCGGCAGTGATTCAAGAGCAGTGTGATTCTGGCGGTTACTCTGCCGTCACTCTGTCCAAACAACTCTCGAAGGTCTCATTAAAACCATACGCACTGAATATCCATCGAAATCAATACCTCTTACCCAACCTCACGAAAAACCCTTTTCCAAACCTTGCACAAATCATACCACAATAGAAGCTAACCCTTCTGGCGGCTGTATACAATCCGCTCCATGAGAAGGCTCGCGCAATTAGAGATATCCTGATCAACTGGCGGCGGCGTGAAATTGGCTTCATCAATTGAATGAGTAAGACTAGTACCCGTTCGGGGAAACGCGAATTAATAAAAACCTGCGTCGCGGAATTTGAACAATCCCTCAAAAGATTCGCTGGGGATATAGATTGCGATAAAGTATTAGGTATTAGGTGTTCACCTCCCATTCCAACCGACCAGTTATACCCCCAGAAACAGAACCTCTGGCGATCCAGGAGCCCTACGTTCCTTCTTCTACCTCTCTCCCAAAGTAACGAACTGCAACGTGCAATTCCCAGGGGTGTGTCGCGTAGGCACAAAACTCCAAAAACGCGCTTTTGTCCTTTGTCGACGCTAAGACGTCACAGTGCCGTGGTCTGATTCACCTATCCGTACGTCGTATAGTATTACTCTTGGAATCCTCTTTGTAGCCGTGCTTGATAACAGCCCCGCATCGTTGAGCCCCTTGTTACTGGTGATGAATGCTATATCATTTTTCCTCTCAGCTTTAACCCTTCGTATGCCAGGACGGAGTCACTCGGAGCGGTAAAGCACACACTCTCATGGCTGACAGCCCCGCCGAACGACATGAAAGTGTGGGGCCAATAGATGGCGTGACAGATGGCCGCGATCACGATCGGAATCTCATCCGAGCGGATGGACTATGAACCGGTGAGGAGTTCACGGCAATAAGGAGAAACAAAGGACAGTGGAAATAAGGAAGATGTGAGAGGAGCACGTGTTGTAAAGAATATATATAGAATAAAGATTTGTTATTTTAATATCGGCATTAATCGGCCTCTGTACCAACCATCCTCCCACAAATGGTAGCAGAGCATGGTTCTGAGGAATGAGAGGGTTGGAAAAGGTCAGTATTGAGGCGAAAAGAGCAGATTTAGAAAAGGTTAGACGAGGTTATTAATCGCCACGTGCTCACTTAAAGAATGGCCGAAGGCGCAGGAATCCCAATTAGTAAGATTGAGCCACTGACCGGGCACAACTACTATGTTTGGGCGTTGAAAGTATGTGCGGTGTTGAAAAGCCGAAAGTTGTTCAGAGAAGTGATCGAGGCACGGGAACCGCCAACGGGAGCAGTCCCGGGATCTGAGGAAGAAAAGGCAAGGCAGATATGGGAATCGAAAAACGACGACGCGTTCGGCATAATAATCCTCACATTATCGGAAGAACAAGCAGGTCTCTTCCTGGGCGAAAGTAACGCGAAGAATATATGGAATGAACTGAAACACATGCATGCAGGAAATGCCGAGGATAGGAAGATAGATTTGAGTCTAGAACTGAAGAATATAAGAATGACGAATAGCGAGTCAGTAAACGAATATATTACCAGGGCTAAGAATATAGCTTCCAAAAGTGCTACGTTGGGACAAGTTATATCACCAAGGGAATTCACCTATCATATAGTGAGGGGCTTACACCCAAAAATGGAAAGCGTAGCAAGTGTCTTAAGAACACAAAGGTCAGCAACAATTGAAGATATACAACAAACCTTGTGTGAAGAAGAAATCAGATTGACACATAGAGACAGGAATAGTCCAATAAGTTCTACAGGGAATTGGAAGTCAGAAAAGGCGTATAAAGCAACAGGAGGTAACCATGGAAGGGAGAGACAGAATAGCGGTTGTTTTATCTGTGGTAAAAGGAACCACATAGCAAAGAATTGTTTTCACAGACAGGATAGAAATCATGGGAAGAATGACAGGAATAACTATACGAGAAGAGTAAATAATAATGAGCAAAGAGGGGGACATAGAAGAGAACGAGCGAATACTGTAACAGAGGATAGGAAGGAATATTCTTTTAAGGCAATTGGCAATTTAGGGGTAGGAGATAATGAAGAGGAGGACAGAACCGAGGTGTGGGCACTTGACTCAGGTGCAACGTCGCACATGACACCAAAGGGTGAGTGGTTGATTAATACAAAACCATATTACACAAATATATACCTTGCAGATGAAGACAGATCTATAAAATCTATAGCTAAAGGAGATATTAGAATTAAATGTGAGACAAAAGATGGCAATAGAAATATATGTGTAAAGGATGCATTACATGCACCAAAGTTGGGGACAAGTCTATTATCAGTCAGCCAACTATTAAAGCAGGGAAATAAAGTAATGTTTGAAGGTATAGGAGCTAAGATATTTAGAGGAGGTGTATTGCTGGCAGAAGCATATGAAAAGGAAGGAATATACATTGTGAAAACATTGCCAAGAGACGGAAACTGTTTAGCTGTGACGCATAATACACAGGGTGAACCTCAGACATTAGAGAAGCGTGAAGTTGTAAAAGAAGAAAATAGAGGATCAACAACTGAAAAGGAACTGTGGCATAGAAGATTAGGACATATTTGTGAAGAGTACATGGATAAGATGAAAAACACAGATATGGTAAGAGATCTGAAGTACGTCCCGAAAAGGCTTGGTCAATGTGAAGCGTGTATTATGGGAAAATTACCAAGATCTCCGCACATGAGCGTAGAAGGAAGAAATAATTTGGAACCACTGGAATTATTACACATGGACTTGTGTGGCCCAATGCCAACAAAGTCACTGGGTGGAGCGAGATATATGTATGTGATAGTGGATGATCACAGTAGGTATACCTGTGTATATTTCTTGAAATCAAAGGATGAGGCATTTGAATACTTTACTGAGTATATGAACAAGTATGAGAACCAATTGGGAAGAAGAATTAAAAAGGTGAGATCAGACAATGGCGGAGAATTTGTCAACAGACAGTTCATTGAACTGTTTGAGGACAAAGGAATACGACACCAGAGAACTGTCGCGTACTGTCCACAGAGCAATGGAATTGCAGAAAGAAGTAATAGAACATTACTCGATAGAGCACGTACTATAATGATCGACGCGCAGTTGCCGGTAAGATTTTGGGCTGAGGCAATTTCTACAGTTGCGTATTTGAAGAACATCACTCTAGCAAAAGGGGGTGGAAACACAACACCCATGGAAAAATGGGCTAACAGAAAACCAACTGTATCATTTACCAAAGTATTTGGCTGTATAGCATATTATTTTATACCAAAGATTGTTAGAAATAAGTGGAACCCGAAAGCAGAAAAAGGGATATTTATAGGATACTCAGAGGAAACGCGAGCTTATAGAATATATGATCCGCAGAAAGAGAAAATATTCGCGGTTAGGAATGTAAGGTTTAACGAAAACATACGAGGATCAGTATTATTAAAGGGACTAGAGAACTATCATATCAAGGATAATGACTTCGTCTATACTACTGACGACCGGAAGACTGATTTAGACGAAGAATGGGTGGTACCGTCCCACAGTAGACGGGACACATTTGCGAATGAAGATGACATAAGATCCCATGAACAAAGATGTGATAGACAAGTGGAAGATTCAAGAGCAGAGTCTCCAGAACCGGAGTCTCCAGAACCGGGGTCACCAGAACCTGAAGCAATGCCGGAAACGACAGGAAGAAAACCTAGACGTACAAAAGAAGCAACAGAAATCGATCATATTATTAGACTTAAAGAGAGAGAAGAAAGACTGCAGGCAGAGGGAGCCAGGAGGTCTGAAAGGATAAGAGACAAACAACAAGCAAATATGGTTAGTATGATTACCGACATCCCGAAAAACTATGAGGAAGCGACAATGGGTCCCCAAGCCGAGAAGTGGAAAGAAGCTATGGACGCAGAAATGCAATCGATGGGGTTGCATAAGGTGTGGAAAATGGTACCGCGAGGAAATAATATGAAGGTAATTAAATCAAAATGGGTATATAATGTGAAAACAACTCCAGACGGCTGTGTGGAAAAGTACAAAGCCAGGCTAGTAGCCATGGGACACAATCAGAAAGCAGGTATAGATTACGAAGAATCATTTGCGCCGGTTATAAAACTAGAAGCATTTCGAATGATGATATCAATAGCGGGTACCATGAACCTGAAGATTCGACAATACGATGTTCAAACAGCTTATCTTCATAGCGAGTTAAATGAAAAGGTTTATATGGAACCACCAAAAGGGTATGTAGATAGAGAAGATGAACAAAAAGTATGTGAACTCCAAAAGAGCTTATATGGACTTCCACAAGCTGGGCGATGTTGGAACGAAAAATTGGATACAACATTGAAAAATATTGGATTAGAAAGGATGCAAGAAGAACCTTGTATGTATAAGAAGGTAGAGAATGGCAAATTACTGTTCTTAGGAATATATGTAGATGACTGCCTGGTAGTTGCGTCTGACGATATATCTATTGAGGAAACAATAACATCACTGAGAGAACATTTCAACATGAAGGAGTGTATAAACAAGACCTTTCTGGGAATAGACATTGTGCAGACATCGAGTGGAATAACATTATCACAGGAGGGGTATATAGAGAAGATTTTGAAAAAATATGGATTGGAAGACTGTAACCCCGTAAAGACACCGATGGCAACGCAGCAGGATTTAGACATATATATAGATTCTCCGGAATCATGTAGACAACAGTACCAAGAGATGCTTGGCTCACTGATGTACTTGTCAGTCGGAACGAGGCCCGACATATCAATTGCTATTATCAAGTTATCCCAGTACAGTCAAGATCCGAGAAGTATTCATATGATTGCAATGAAACGTGTATATAGATATTTAAACGGTACAAAAGGATACAAATTAAACTATAATGGAGACCGAATGCAGTTAACTGTAAGCACAGATGCGAGTTGGAACTCGACAAAAGACGGAAAATCATATACGGGATATACAGTTAAACTAGGAGACGACCTAGTAAGTTGGAAAAGTCAAAAACAGAGCCTGGTGGCACTGTCCACCTGTGAAGCGGAACTCATGGCGATTTGTGAAGGGGTGCGAGAGGCAAAGTGGATATTTGGACTGATGGATAATCTCGGACTGAAGGAATCTTGCAATATCCCAATCGAAATAAAGACTGACAGCAGGGCAGCTATAGACTGGATACACAAAACAAACGTGAGTAGCCGAACTAAACATATTAATAGAAAATATTATTTTGTCCGAGATGAGGTGCAACGAGGGAATATAAAACTAGTTCACGTGGGGTCCACCCAAATGGAAGCGGACTTGATGACAAAGGCCCTACCAGAAGCCACTCTTAGAAATGGTATTCAAAGATTGGCGATCCGCGATACGCGTCCAAAAGGGGGAATTGTGGGGCCAATAGATGGCGTGACAGATGGCCGCGATCACGATCGGAATCTCATCCGAGCGGATGGACTATGAACCGGTGAGGAGTTCACGGCAATAAGGAGAAACAAAGGACAGTGGAAATAAGGAAGATGTGAGAGGAGCACGTGTTGTAAAGAATATATATAGAATAAAGATTTGTTATTTTAATATCGGCATTAATCGGCCTCTGTACCAACCATCCTCCCACAGAAAGTGTGTGTTATCGCTTTCGCGCGGAGATGACATCTGGCTTAGCGATGCCACACTACATTGTCAATCATGCGGTGCAATACGAAAAAGAAAGGGCATAGATGGATAAGACAGTGAAACGTGCCCCCAAACCAATCGAAATTCTGAATGGGGCATTCGATTAGCTTATGAAAAAAGAAACATTTTTGTGAATTTTCAACTTTGTATCTCGACCGTGAGGGGCGGGAGAGGGTAAAATGTAGTATTCGCTTCTCCCACCATTTTCTCCGAATCTATTGGATAAAAAATATTGAAAAAAATTAGAGATACATATGATGATAGTGCGCACATTTTACATTTTTTTCAGATTTTTATATAAAAACCCCAACTGGAGAAAAAATAAAAACCAAAATATGAGTCACAAAAACATTAATTTGACACTGAAGGAGGTCCAGATCGGTGATGCCGCTTTTTCCTGTGATGTAATATTAGAATTAACGTCTCCCTGATTTTTTTCATAATTTTTGATTTGGTGCCACGGTGTCGGAATAATAAAAACCGCGTCTCTGGTCAGTTTTTGCCTGTCAGAACACCGTATGAGGTAAACTTTGGTTTCCTTTTTGTCACATTACTATTTCATAGGATATTTAATGTTATTAAGTACATTGAACAGTCGTAAGAGTGCTTCAATCTTGGGTTAATCTTCAATCTTTTAGCATATAAGCCTACACTATAACATCGACTTTTTCCATTTATTTCGTTTTTTTGAACTCTTACGACTGTTCAATGTACTTAATAACATTAAATATCCTATGAAATAGTAATGTGACAAAAAGAAAAACCAAAGTTTACCACATACGGTGGTCTGCCAGGCAAAAACTGACCAGAGACGCGGTTTTTGATTTTTCCGACACCGTGGCACCAAATCAAAAATTATGAAAAAAATCAGCGTAGACGAATATTACATCACAGGAGAAAGCGGCAGCACTGATCTGGACCTTTTTTTTTTTTTGTTTATCGTCAGGGGAATCTTCAAAAGATACCCGGTCTCAACGGGGTGAGAGTGGGTTATGCGGGACTCTTACCACGCTAAACCCCTGACGCTACTCCACCGGGGAGGTTGCTTCTGGGCGTCGCACGGCGAACGCCCAGGGCGTGGGACTGCAACTGCGTAAAGGCTCTCGCATTCATCACCGAATACAGCCCTCACCTCCCTCACGAAACTGGGAAAGGTCGGCCCAGCTCGGGTGCTTCACTGACCGCCCTTTTGGGAAGATATGGGTGTTTATAACTAAAAAATAGGCTTGTTTTCGAAAAATAAAGGCCAATGTGTGGATACAGTTTGAGAGTTATTCATTCGTGATGCGATGCGAGAAAGATTATTTATATTTTCTTTCTGTTTCCCGATTTGCGTGGATCATAGAGGAGCGCGAGTACAAATTAGTCTTACGCTAGTGGTCGGTCCGTTTTTCTAGGATGTGTGTTAGAGTCCTAGATAGCCCTTTTTTTTTTTTTTTTTTTTTTTATTTTATCGTCAAGGAAATCTTCGGAAGACTCCCGGCTTCGATGGGGCAAAGCCGAGGCATGTCAGATTCCTACTGACTAAAACCCAGACGTTACTCCACAGAGGAGGGTGCCGTACTGGGCGTCGCACAGCGTCCGCCCAGGGGCGTGGGATCGTGACGCCAGCTTACGGTGGTAGAAGGACAATCACGACACTCCCCTCCTCCGAACTGGGAAGGTGTCGGCCCAGTTCGGTATGCTAGGCAAACTGCCCTCGGGTATGTGAGGAGTGTGCAAGGAAACGGCAATTAATTAACGATTTCTTATAACATTATATTCGGCGTGGCGGTTAATCGAGGAAGTATATGTGTTTCGTCTTTCCTGTTTCCCGGGTGGTAGTTATTTCGATCCGCGGGAGGATGCTGCGTTCATGTTTTGGAAAGTCAGATCACCCTTGAGAAGATGTTCTTTGAAAGGCAAGCCCTAGTTAGCCCTTTTTTTTTTTTTTTTTTTTTTTTTTTTTTTTTGTTTAACGTCTGGTGAATCTTCGAGAAGACTTCTGGCCTCGTTGGGGAGAGGCCAGGGTATGCCGGATTTTTACCAGGCTAAACACCAGACGTACTCCTCAAGGACGGGTGCTCCTGGACGTCGCTTAGCGCCGTCCAGAATACGTGGTGCCGCAGTGGGGTCTACAGAAGTAACTCTCGCAGATACGGTCCCCCGCCCCCGTCTGGGAAGGTTTCGGCCCAGATCGGCGGTACCCTGCTGACTGCCCTTTTGGGATGAGAGGAATGTATACTAAATTTCATGGCTTTTAATTTTGTATTTTCGTAAGGTTGGGTGATTGTGGGAAAGAGAAAGATATTTGACTTTATTCGCAGCTATTCGAGGAAATTCCGACTTATACATCTCGTCGGTTTCCTGTTTCCCGCTCTATGTTTCATATCTAGGATGGGGGGTGCCCGCGTCCGCCGATTACGTCACCATCTGAGGTTTGCTCAGCCGCTTATTTGTGTATTACACTTATGAGCCGCCGAGCGATTTTTACCCTCAGGAGGGAACCTGGCTCTAATCAGTGAGGCTGCTTTGGCCTGCCATGTTTGTCATTGATACTTCAATGTTACTACTACTCCAAAGTGCTTCTATTTTTACTCGCGTGTCATTCTTATTATCCGGCAAAAGCAAGAGGGAAGACAGTAGCAGAGTGGTTTTGCCCTTCCAGCCAATATTTAACGTTAGTTTGTACATGCTTGATTCTACTTTCTTCGGCCCGGCGGCCGTTTTCCAATGCATCCTGTGGCTTTCCAGGCCCGAACTAAGACCACCCGGTGGATCTTATAGCTCTGGAGAGCTTTACTCCGCGGCCCTGCAAGGGCGATCTCAGATGACCTCCCCTTTCTTATTAAATCTACCCGCTTAATATGTTAATGTCGCTCTTATTTTAACGACTTATATATAATTATTCTAGTACGCATATTGTCAGAAAAGGGAGATCTCTGAGTTTTTTCTTAATCTACTTGCGCTACGCTACATACTGCGATGCATGGAGTAAGTTTGCATCGCTTCATACTTCCGAGGTGATCGTGCAATGGTTTCGCAGGGCCCCACCCCTGCGATCCCTGTCACCTGTACGACTTTACGCGAAAGCCGCCTGCGTTACATCCGGTGATGCATCGCCATTCACTTGTGCTTGGGCCGAGCACCTTCGTTTTTTAGAAATTTTTTGTACGCCACTCTACTCTACGTTCCGCGTTATGACCCGTTACTTCTCGTCCGCGTAATTAACCATTCATGCTTTCGCTATTCTATCTGTTTATGGTACCGCGTGAACAAACGTGTGTGTCCCGATTCATTCATACTACGACCCGCTGGTCGTTTACCGTTTTGTTCGCCCCGTGGTTTAAGCCCTCTCCGGTGGACCTGCAGCCGGTACGACCTTCAAAACCACGCCTGTTGGCGGGCCGAGTTTCCCAGTGCTTTCCCTCCTCGGAGGACCCTCCCCTTCCGCTGTGACGAGCCCGGTGGCGCGTTGTCGCGGTTCCCGGTGTTGCTCGTTGGCACGTTTGCTTCGGAGCGCGTTGAGAGTTTGTCCGGTGACATTCTCTCCTGCCATTCCCGAGTTGAAGACTCGGCTCGCTTTGTCGTGAACGGCGTTGAATTTACAATACTTCTTATTTCGCGAGCGAGTACATACTTTGGGCGAAGTTCCTATTAGCGTTGCGGCATTCATACGGAAAGATTGAGTGAGTGAGAGAGAAAGAGACAGAGAAAGAGAGAGCGAGAGAGAGAGAAAGAGAGAGTGAGAGAAAGAGAGAGAAAGAGAGAGAGAGAAAAAAAAAGAGAGAGCGAGAGAGAGAAAGAGAGAGAGAGTGCGAGGGGGAGAGAGAGAGAGAGAGAGAAAGAGCGAGAGAGAGATAGAGAAAGAGAGAGCGAGAGAGAGACGCCGTTGCCGTGATGCAACGTTTATGACCGCCGTGCGTGCTATTTTATTTATCGTAAGAATGGTGACTCCGTTTGCGAAAACGATTTCGAGTGATGCTACTTGCACGTGCACGTGCCGCCCGGTGGCCGCCGCTCGGCTTGTTTTGTTTTCCCGTGGCTCGACTGCTGCCTGTGACCGCTGCGCGCCCTCCCCTTCTTCCCGCGCGTGGCAGTTCTAAATGTACTCAACTTTCGCGGCGTACTCCGATATGTTAACGTAAAATTATTCTCGATTGCCGATAATTTTTTTTTTTTTATGTACCTATCGTGTCCACCGCCTACTGGACCGGCGTCCTCGACCATTCCTGGCTGGTCGTTGATTCTGCTAATCCTTATATGGTTGCCTTTCTCCAAATGTCCGTGGAAAGAACACACCACACTCCAATTTAGCACGATCACTAATTAGATCACATTTTGCGGGTAGTTCACCGAAGTTAAACGAGGCGAGGAAATTTTATGGCTGACCGGTAACAGCTATTGCAAGGGCTCGTCGCCCGCGTGTGATTTTTTCCGCGAACTTTCCGCCGATACAATCGCGACCCGTCTGTTTCCTTGTGAATTCACAGCACTAATAACGCACGGGGAATTTATTGCCTTAATCCCGTTGCAATAAATTCCATCGCCCCGGGTTACACAATTTATTTTCGACACACTATCCGGCGCGCGCGTATTGTTTCCCCTTTCCCGCAGCTACTCGCGGAGCGCTCGCGGAACACGTCTGCACGCTACGGCGGTCACAGCGCGACTCCAGTCCTAGATAGCCCTTCTCCGGCCGCGTTATTTCGTTCGGTGGAGGGAGTCGTCGGCGATCAACTCCCTCTCGCTTCAAATTATTTCTCCCGACTTTGCGTGTCGTTCCACGCTTCCCGTCTTTCATTGGATTTTTCCCGGATTGATTCCTCGAGGGAGAAGTCATTCCGTTCCAGTGTGTTAATTTACGCTGTCGCGGAAGAGTCGCGTACCGGTGAAGAGCCAAAAAGGAAGCTTTTTGCACTACTGCTACCATATTGAATGAGTGAAGGAAAAATGAATATGAATATGAAATGTGAATTGTCTATTTTATTTACTGATGATGCTACATTGTTCTCGCTTCGCTCGGTCTTCGCTTAGTTTCCTCTCGCTGTTGTCGAGGAATGCATATTTGCCGCACGCCCGCGTGGGCGTTTTTTCGCTACGCTCGCACTATATTGTACGCGTCGCGCGCTTACTAAGCGTTTGAATTTGAAACTTTCGCGGTTGCGAGAGGATGTTCGCGCCGGCCGAGCTCAGCTGATAAATGCAGCTGCCTATCTACAAGCATGTCCGATCGAGTGATGCTGCGTGATTCCCAAATACCATGAAAGTCCGCTCGAGGGAGTTCCCGCTTTTGCCAGAACAGCTGATCGCTTATTTTCCGCGTGTGTCGTGAATTTACTGTTAATATCATATTTTAAAGCTGTTTTTAAATTATCTAATTATATTAATTTATATTACTAAGTGCGTCATATGCGCAGTTTGAGTTTTATCGTGTTGAGTGGTCTCTATACGTCTCTCTGAGCACTGATCTGGACCTCCTTCAGTGTCAAACTAATGTTTTTTGACTCATATTTTTTTTCCAGTTGGTGTTTTTATATAAAAATCTGAAAAAAAATGTAAAATGTGCGCACTGTCATCATATGTATCTCTAATTTTTTTCAATATTTTTTATCCAATAGATTCGGAGAAAATGGTGGGAGAAGCGAATACTACATTTTACCCTCTCCCGCCCCTCACGGTCGAGATACAAAGTTGAAAATTCACAAAAATGTTTATTTTTTCATAAGCTAATCGACTGCCCCATTCAGAATTTCGATTGGTTTGGGGGCACATTTCACTGTCTTATCCATCTATGCCCTTTAGTTTACCACAAATCTGTGAGCAGTGCGTACCTTTGAATTATATCTAGTTCATATTCCTACCTTTATTGCTGTTATTGTTGCTGTTATCGTTTTTATCGTATTGTTTTTACTTCGTTATATTTGTTATTCTTGTTTTTTGTTATTTACGTTATTTCATTCATTGAAATAATGTCGACAACAAGGAAATCATCTCTTTACCAAATGTTGGCAGATAGTACATCTGAAGAATCTTCCGTTGATTCCGAAGGAACATTTCGAACAGTCACGTTGAGCCAGAACAACAAAACCGTAGTGATGAACGTGGTGAAGACGAACAATCAACTATAGAAGCAGCTTCAACAAGCCAGATATTTTGTGGGCGTACTTGGCGTAATACTGGACTAAGGTGTGGAAATCCGAAAAACATTTCACACGAGCAGTCTCTAACCGCACACAGTGGGAATGTGGACACAATCGCGGATTGTTTCCACTTATTTTCATTACTTATGACAGAGCTCAGAGCCTTCTTTGGTTTGGTTTTGCTCATCGGGCGATACCGCGAATCACGCGAATGCAAAGACGAATCTGTCGAAAAAAATTCAAGGTTGAACGCGGCAGTATTACGCGGCCGTTATGGCGGACAATCGATTTAGGGAAATATTGAGATACCTCCGATTCGGCGACGCAGCAACCCGAAACCGACGCAAACAAAACGACAAATTAGCACCTGTATGGGACGTTACCGAGCATTTCACTAACAATTGCAAGAAATCGTATGATGCGTCGGTCGCTGGATGCGTTGAGGAGCAGCTGATGAAGTTTCGAAGTCGTTGTTCTTTCAAGGTGTATATGCTGACCAAACCTGGCAAATACGGCATCAAGATACGGACGTTATGCGATTCCCGCACGTATTATTGTTGTATTATGAATGTTTATTTGGGAAAACGTGGACAACATCCAGAAAGACAATAAGGACAACGCGTTGTAAAACAGTTGACTGCAATGTGTACAAATTCTGCCCGCTGCGTGACCACGGACAATTTTTTCACGGACATTAGTTCGGCAACAGAATTGTTGTCAAAGAAAATTTTGCTGGTCGGGACAACGAGAAAAAATAGGAAAGAGTTGCCGAAATCTTTACCCAATACAGAGGCACGTCCAAAATATTCGTCTGAATTTTTGCTCTCAACAAATGTTACACTTGTGTCGTACATTCCACAACCTAAGACATCGGTAATATTGTTATTGTCTGGGATAATTCCCGACGGAATGCTGATTCGAGCTGGGGACAGCTCACGGGTGAACCAACGGAAAAGAGGGAAGGAAAGTTGATCGGGATGGAATTTAATGAAGGCGTAAGATCTCGGAAGGATGACTTTCAGGGTGCGGAAGGAGAGGAGATAAACAAAAGGGATTCTGGAATTAGAGTATTAAGAGGACAAAAGGTTTCTTGGAAAATTGGAAATTTTAGGAAATAAACTTGTAACTCTACCTTTCTCACACACTCGGTATATTGTTCTTTTGCTCTTTCCATCACTCCATCTCTTTACACGCTCTAACGACAAGTGAAGCGGTAGGGGGAAACCGAAGGAGCGCCAAGCTCCGTGCGGACTCGCACGAAGCGCGGACGTCGTGACGTCATGATTGACATTTGCCAATCATGCGTGACGGGAATGGAGATGGCCAATAATCCGGCCGGTGCCATAATTATTCAGCGGAATTTGGGAACCGAGGGCGCGTGGTTGGTCGGGCGAGCGCTAAGAGCGCTACCGAGCGGCGATCGTAGGATTTATTATATTCGTGAACAGTTATCAACATTACATAACGATAATAGTACATCGACGGGAATAGATAATTTTAAGCCGGAGATTATTGATTGTTATAACTCGACCAAAAGTGGAGTTGATCCCTTAGACAAATTAGTGCGGGAATATACCTGCAGGCGATGCACCCGCCGATGGCCATTATCGCTATTTCTGCATTATACATATGGGTCATTCCATGTCAAATCGACCAGTGGTTGGAATCGACCAATTTTGATTTGGATGAATTTTGGTCAGAACTTTTCTTTTATCATAAAACGAAGTCCTGCCAAAGGAAAAAAAATAAAAAATTTTTTTTTGGAAGTTATGCGAACTTGAAAATGTTGCCATTTTTCCAGTTTCTGAATCTTATTTTTTGAATATCTCGAGAACTATTATAGGTACAGAAATGGAAAACAACTTTTTTTAAAGAGCATACTTGGAACTGAATTAAAACTTATTGTGAAAATTTTTTTCGAAAAAATCGCTGATTTGCACAATTTTGAAAACTATAAAATCTTAAAAATCGCTGAACCCCCATTTATTTTTGGCTCAAATTTTTTTCTAAGGTACCTCTAACTAATCTCAAAAGATGCTGAAATTGTCAAGAAGGGGTTTTTTTTCTTTCAAAAGATATAAATTTTTGAATTGATACAAGTGTATTTATCGTTATTTCATTCAGTATGTTCCGAAGAAAAAAAAAATTCATATCTTTTGAAAGAAAAAAAACCCCCTCTTGAAAATTTCAGCATCTTTTGAGATTAGTTAGAGGTACCTTAGAAAAAAATTTGAGCCAAAAATAAATGGGGGTTCAACGATTTTTAAGATTTTTTTGTTTTCACAATTCTGCAAATCAGCATTTTTTCGAAAAATTTTTTTATAATAATTTTTTATTACAGTTCAAAGTATGCTCTTTAAAAGAAATTGTGGCCCATTTCAGTAACTATAATAGTTCTCGAGATATTTAAACAATAAGATTAAGAAACTGGAAAAATGGCAACATTTTCAAGTTCGCATAACTTCCAAAAAAAATTTTTTTTATTTTTTTCCTTTGACAGGACTTCGTTTCATGATAAAAGAAAAGTTCTGACCAAAATTCATCCAAATCAAAATTGTATTTATCGTTATTTCATTCAGTATGTGCCAAAGAAAAATAAAATTTTCTTTTCAGAATTCAAAAATTCATATCTTTTGAAAGAAAAAAAACCCCCTCTTGAAAATTTCAGCATCTTTTGAGATTCGTTAGAGGTACCTTAGAAAAAAATTTGAGCCAAAAATTTATGGGGGTTCAGCGATTTTTAAGATTTTTTAGTTTTTAAAATTCTTCAAATCAGCGATTTTTTCGAAAATTTTTTTCACAATAATTTTTTATTACAGTTCCAAGTATGCTCTTTAAAAAAAGTTGTTGCCCGTTTCTGTACCTATAATAGTTCTCGAGATATTCAAAAAATAAGATTCAAAAACTCGAAAAATGGCAACATTTTCAAGTTCGCATAACTACCAAAAAAAATTTTTTTAATTTTTTTCCTTTGACAGGACTTCGTTTTATGATAAAAGAAAAGTTCTGACCAAAATTCATCCAAATCAAAATTGGTCGATTCCAACCACTGGTCGATTTGACATGGAATCACCCACGAAACAATGAATCATCAATATAAAGGGTCTAGCCGTGTTACAATGCAAAAAGTGCCCCTAAACCAAATGAGACGTGTCATACGCCATTCGATAGCTTATGGAAAAAGAAACATTTTTGGAGATTGGAAATCCGAAATCTCAACTGGGGGGGTACTTATAGACAAAAATCAAAAATATGTTTCATGCCAAATTATTTTCACTCCAGTGGATAAAAAAATTTGAAAAAATTCGCGAACGTATCGGCTAACGGTGTACACGTTACAGAATTTTTTCAGATTTTTTGGTTGAAAAACTGAGCTGTAAAAAATCAAATACAAAATTTTTTTTTTGCAAAATGGCAATTTTTCATCGAAGAAGTAAATTCCCCACTTTTATATTTTTTGTATAGGTACCTATTGTGAATACTAACATACTGAATTTTTTTCAGATTTTTTGTAAACCTGCGCCGTTATAAAAAAAAATAAAAACCGATTGTCCGGTTGCTTTTTGCGTGCCCCACCTATTTGTACAGTAGATCTTTGCATTTTTCCCAATCCACAAGTGTATTATGCAATGTGTAACGCTGCTCGAAGTCTAGAATTGGCGCAGGAGTTGATAAAGCCTTAAAATAGCAAATCATGGAAATTGCGACCAGTACGTTATATTCCAAAGTGTAAACCGAAATTCCAATGGCACCGGTGTGTACATTTTTGCGCAAGTACGAATCCTTATAGGGTTATCTGTTTTTCACACATATTACTTTTTATTCAGAATTTAAAAATACATTGTTCAAATTAATGCTTACCCTCATACGTCGTAAAATCACATGGTTTTTTTAGTTACGGACGTAGAAGGTTTGATCAAAGAAGACAAGCCTGCTGATGAGTCTTCGACTCGAATAGATTTTTCAAGGGATGTTGTGCTAACATCTGCGAATACCTTGCTCACGGGTACACGACATTTGGCACATAACATGTCACCAACAGACACCTCTTTTTGTAGAACTATGGAACACTTAAACGCATCTTCTTCCGTTGTGATTTTACGTTTCCGGCCAGGCGCAGCGCGAATTACAATCTCACAACGAATGCATCTTGCACGCAGGGTTTTCCTATCAACCAAATCTACTTTCTTACTCGACATTTTGTTCACGTCAAACCGAAAACTACTGCACAGTAAGAAAGTAAGTATTAACAACTATCAACCGATCAGACACTCTGTGTTACGCTTGGTATTTCAACCAAAAGTGAAAACAAATTCTAACTGCTATTATAAAGATGTTTTTAAATAGTGGGGATGGTCGAAAGTTTATTTCGAATTTTGTGTATGCGGATTCGTGGATGGATAATTCCGTTCTCTGATTGGTTGATTATGAAAATGACGTTGTAGCGACACGACCACATTTTACAAGCCACACCTATTTCAATGAGTATTTACTGAGTTCCGAATATATTGCGCAAATTGTGCTTAAGTCGTGTTCGGTATGGGTAATAAAATAAAAAAAGTAATAAACCTTTGTAGCTATTGAAGAATTGAGCTTGAATACGATTTCCCGACGCAACGTTACGTTTGCGGTACGGTAGAATCATAAACTATTGATGAATTGCTTTACTCTTACGTCTCGAACCGACATTAATACATCAGAAACTAAGGATAGGATAAGGGTACAGTCAACCGGTCTTTCTACCTATATCCTTTGGACTAAATGTTTGCATTGCCTCCACGCAACTACCTGACTTCGAATGCAGGTTGGGGTAGTCATTAATTCCATGAACAACTTGACCGTTTCATTTATTGCATAGTAAAACCATTCTTGCCAAATGCAATAAAAGTTGATTACATTCGTATGAATAATTCTCGGCACTGCAATAACTGTTACTGCAGTTAGTTGACAATCACGCACGGAAAAACCGCATAGCTTACATATAATTCCTATGTGGCTTCGGTAACGGTAACTAGGTCCAAATGGATATAAGGGAGGAATTCCCAAAACTAACATTGTAGTGAATATTTTAATTATTTTTACGTTACTTCAAATACAAAAAAAGAATGGATTAAAGATAATGATGAGAAACGACAGCACATAAGTGCTTGAAAATAGTATGTTGCGTAACTAAAAAAACCATGTGATTTTACGACGTATGAGGGTAAGCATTAATTAGAACAATGTATTTTTAAATTCTGAATAAAATGTAATATGTGTGAAAAACAGATAACCCTATAAGGATTCGTACTTGCGCAAAAATGTACACACCGGTGCCATTGGAATTTCGGTTTACACTTTGGAATATAACGTACTGGTCGCAATTTCCATGATTTGCTATTTTAAGGCTTTATCAACTCCTGCGCCAATTCTAGACTTCGAGCAGCGTTACACATTGCATAATACACTTGTGGATTGGGAAAAATGCAAAGATCTACTGTACAAATAGGTGGGGCACGCAAAAAACAACCGGACAATCGGTTTTTATTTTGTTTATAACGGCGCAGGTTTATAAAAAATCTGAAAAAAATTCAGTATGTTAGTATTCACAATAGGTACCCATACAAAAAATATAGAAGTGGTGAATTTACTTCTTCGATGAAAAATTGCCATTTTTCAAATAAAAATTTTGTATTTGATTTTTTACAGCTCAGTTTTTCAACCAAAAAATCTGAAAAAATTCTGTAACGTGTACACCGTTAGCCGATACGTTCGTGAATTTTTTAGAATTTTTTTTATCCACTGGAGTAAAAATAATTGGGCAAGAAACATATTTTTGATTTTTGTCTATAAGTACCCCCCCAGTTGAGATTTCGGATTTCCAATCTCCAAAAATGTTTCTTTTTCCATAAGCTATCGAATGGCGTATGACACGTCTCATTTGGTTTAGGGGCACTTTTTGCATTGTAACACGGCTAGACCCTTTGTTTGTCTTCCGTTTTGACAACAAATAACTCACACTCTCTTCATGTTTTCTCCACCATACCTCATATATCTTTCCTATCTCTGTTATGAATTTTGCGATACAACTTAGAGTCATTTCCTTTTTCTCGGCTTACTGGGTATGTCGTACTTTCGATATACCTGGTAAGCTCAACTTTCCTATAATTTCAT
Organism: Anoplius nigerrimus; assembly: GCA_914767735.1. Classification (NCBI taxonomy): domain Eukaryota; kingdom Metazoa; phylum Arthropoda; class Insecta; order Hymenoptera; family Pompilidae; genus Anoplius; species Anoplius nigerrimus. The sequence continues at coordinate 16,262,191 of OU612086.1, forward strand.
CGTTTCATGAGGAACTTAGTATTCGCGTTAGTTTCTACGAAACGATGGGTAGTTTTTACACCACAGTAAACACATTGCTCCGCATAGCAATGTGCGTCTCTTCTGGTTTTTCTCTATAGGTTTTCTGTATATGTTTCTTCCTGGTACGTGTATTCCATTAACTCATTTCAAACAATTCTGCGTCGCGGTCTTGTCTCCAAGGAGATAATGTAGGACGACGATTGGACTAAGCTTTCCCCAACCCTTTAACTTTGACGAATTCAGACAATTTTCTGGTAATCGGCAGAGAAAACGTTACAAAGCGGTAAGCGAGATCACTGTTGGAGCGCGGAGTGGTCACATCAGTGCGATACGCGCGTTGTTCCTTCTCTGTTATGGGGCTATCCCCACTCCACGGTTTATAGTGTTAGAGGATAATAGTGTCTAGTGTTCTTACTTATCGATACAGTGATCGATAGCGTTACTAAGAGAATTATAAACAGTAGACATAAGATTTAAATAAACAGATTTGTAGTTGCGAGGAACGAGAAAGGACGTAGGAGAATGTTATAGAAGTTTAAGAAAGAATATACGTTATTTTCAAAGTTTGTTTCAACCACGTGAGTTAATATTTTACCAAACCAACAGGTTATGGGCCCAGAAATACGTGGTTAAACTATAATAAAAAGAAAACATATCTGAAGTTAATTAGGATGAACGGATTGAAGAAGAATGAGATCACAAGAATAAATCGTCTGAAGGATGTAGATGGATATCAGATCTGGAAATTTAGAGTGAGTATGATACTACGAGCTCAGATGCTTTATGAGCATGTGCAAAAAGTGCCGACAGAGACGGAGATAGTAGAGATAGGATGGATAGCGAACGATGCGAAAGTGCAAAATTTAATCATATGTACGATAGAAGATGAACTTTTAGTCCATGTGTCGACCTGCACAACGGGGTATGGGATGTGGGGAAAACTGAGAAATATTTTTGAAAAAGATACTGAACAACAAAAATGTGCGTTAATGGAGGAATTTTTCACTTATAAATATCAGAGTGGAAATGATAGTGCAACACATATTGCACATTTGAAGAATGTTATATATAAACTGCATACCTTGGGCAGCAAAATAGACGATACAATGGTAATTACAAAAATTTTACCCACATTGCCAGATCAGTATAAAATGTTCACAAGTGCATGGGAATCAACTACGAAGGAAGAAAAAACGGTAGATAATTTAACAGCGCGATTGATTGCAGAAGAGGCTAGAGGAAAATCTGATCAGAATTTAGTAGTGGCATTCAGAGCGGCAGAAAAGAGATGTTTCAAATGCAATTCAACAGGACATTTAGCACATGCATGTAGACAAGATAGGTATGAAAAACACAAAATTGATAAAGAACTGAAATGTTTTAGCTGTGGGAAAATAGGGCATTTTGCAAGAAATTGTAAAGAACAGGCAACAGAGACACGGAAGGTATACTCACCATGTGCAGTATGTAAGAAGACAAATCACCGGGAAAAAGATTGTTATTTTAAAACAAAACAAGAAGGTAACAGTAGAGAAGATAAGAAAGTGTGCTACTTTATAGGGGGCAAAGAGAAGCAAGAGTGGGTCCTAGATTCAGGATCAACAGATCACATGGTTAAGAATTAGGAATGTCTTAAAGAAAAACAGGAAACATTCACAAAAATTGGGTCAGCGAAAAAAGATGTCTCGCTGGATGCAAGAGCGAAAGGAAAAGTAGAAATGAGTAATTGTATTCTAGAGAATGTTTTGTATGCGCCTGAACTGACTGTCGGTTGATAAAATAACCCAAAAAGGGGGAGAAGTAACATTTAGGAAAGACGGAGCTTCGGTATATACGGAGGGAAGAGAAATATTGACAGCGAAAAGATGTGACAATGGATTATACAAAATACAGATGGAGGCTGAAAAAAAACAGAGGTATTTTTGGCAGAAAAAAAAACAGGAAAATTAGTGGAATGGCATAGACGATTAGGTCATCTAAGCTTAGGAAACATGGAACAACTGGTGACAAAAGCAACAGGAATGGATTTTACAAGAGAAGATATAAAGAATGGTAAAGAGATATGCGAAATCTGTATGGAGTCAAAACAAACAAGAAATTCGTTTGGAAAAACAAGAGATAGGGCAACAAGACCATTGGAAATAATTCATTCGGATGTCTGTGGACCAATAGATCCAGAGACGTGGGATGGAAACAGGTATTTTGTGACAGTACTGGATGACTTTACAAACTTTGTGATGGTGTTTCTGATGAAAACGAAAAGCGAGGTGTTTGAGAAACTGAAAGAGTACACAGAAGAAGTAGAGGTGAAGTGGAACATAAAGACTCATGTATTGAGGTGTGATAATGGAGGAGAATACACCAGCGGGGAATTAAAAAAACTGGTGTAAACATAAAGGCATTAGGACTTCCGCTTCCGGAGCCAGACAGTGTGGACGGGTGTGACAAGTGTGCGAGGGAAAGGAGATGAAAAGAGGGGTGTAGTGAATAGGGAGGGCGAAAGAGAGAGGTGGAGAGTAGAGGATAAGCAGAGGGTGCGGTGGAAGCGTGGGCGGAACGGGAGAGGAAGAGGAGAAGACGTGGGAGAAGGGAGAAGTGAGAAGCGGAAAGCGAGGTTAGGAGGAAGCGTGGAGTTGAGCAAGAGAGGGAACGGAGGAAGCGACATCTGGAGGGAAGAGAAAGAGCGGTGAGAGAGTCGGTAAAGAAGAGAGAAGAAGGCAGGTTAAGGCGGAGAGAGTGTGGGAGATGGGGACGACAAAAAAGGGAAAGGAGGGAAAAGTGGAGGAGTCATGGAGAAGGAAGGAAGAGGAAGGGGGGAAGTGTGGGGGAGGAGAAGAGGCTGAAACAGGAAAAGCAGAGAAAAGGGATGAGAAGTCACAAGAGGGGGGGGGGGGGCGCGAGGGAGTAAGAGGAAGAGTTGAACTGGCGAAGGAAGAGGAAGCAGAAGGGGCTGAGGAGAGGATGGAAAAGTACGGAGAAATGGCAGAGGCGATTATGAGGCCCCTGTGGGAGAGGATGGACAGGAAGATGGACAGGGAGGTAGAGCGGTGGGAAAGGATGACGGAAACGGATTTTGAGAAGATGGAGAAAGCTGTTAAGGAGAATGTGAGGGAGTGGATGAAGGAGTTAATGAAGGAGGTGGGAAGAAAGGAGCGGGAGGTTGAGGTGATAAGAGGATTACTGGAGAGAGAGAGGAAAGAGAGAGAGAGAGGATGGAGGAGAGGTTAAGAAGAATTGAAGGGAGAACAAGGAAGATGGAGTCAGAGGAGAAGAGTGGAGAAGGGAGGATGGAGGAGAGGTCAGAGCAAGGCAAAGGAGGAAAAGGGAAACGGGAGACAGAGGAGAGGAGAGGAGAAGGGAGGTTGGAGGAGAGGTCAGAGAGAAGCGAAGGAAGAAAAGGGAAGATGGTGACAGAAGGGAAGAAAGGAGAAAGGAGGGTAGAGGAGAGGACGGGAGCAAGGCAAAGTAGGAAAACAGAAGCTGGAGACAGAGGAGGAGAAGAAAGGAGAACGGAGGATGGAGGAGAGGACTGAGCGAGGTGAACAGGGAAAAGGGAAGCTGGAGACAGAGGAGAGGAAAGGAGAAGGGAGGAGGGAGAAGAGGACAGAGAGAGGTGAGGAAAGAAAAGGAAAGCTGGAGAAAGGGGAGAGGAATGGAGAGAAGAGGTTGGAAGAAGAGATGGCAGAGAGGTTGTGGAAGATAGAAATATGGAAGGAGCAGAAGGAAAGAGAAGGAAGAAGGAGGAACATGATTGTGAAGGGGCTGAGGAGAGGAGCAGAGAAGAGGAGGGAGGAGATACGGGAATTGATGGGAGAATTGGGGGTGGAAGGGGAGGTGAAGGAAATCAGGGAACTGGGAAGGAGAGGAAGGGAAGGGGGAGAGGAAAGGGGAATGGTGGTGGTAAAGATGAAGAGTGTGGCGGGTAAAGTAGAAGTGATGGAGAGGAGATGGAAAGTGAGAGGGAGAGGAGTAAGGATAGAGGAGGATCGTGCATGGGAAGAAAGAAGGATGAGGTGGAGGGTAGTGGAAAAGGTGTGGGAGGAAAGGAGGAAGGGGAAGAGGGTGTGGATGGGAGAGGGAAGGATCAAGATAGAGGGGACATGGTGGAGGTGGGAGGAAGAGAGGAGGGAGTGGCGGGAGGAGGAAAGGGGTGATAGGGGGGAGGGGAGAGAGGAGAAGAAAGGGCCTGGGGAGAGAGAGGAGTAGGGGAAGGGGCAGAGGGGGGAGGGCGAATTGGCGAGAAGGAAGGAAGTGGAGGAAGAAGAGCAGGCAGGGAGGAAGTGGGAGTCCGGGGGGAGCCGGAGGACAGTGGGACGCAGGTGTTGGAGTGTTGTTGTTAGATTTGTAAGTTAGGATAAGAGAGAGAGGAGGTGTATAAGTATGTAACCCGTAAGGGAATCATAAATAAAGAATATAAAAAACATAAAGGCATTAAATTAGAATACACAACCCCACATACACCACAACTAAATGGGAAAGCGGAAAGACTTAATCGCACACTATTGGACAAACCAGAGCGCTTCTATTTGATAGTCGGATGGAAAAGAGAATGTAGGGAGAAGCGGTTAGAGTAGCAGCGTATCTACAAAACAGGAGTCCGACAAAAGCAGTAGATACAATTGCATATGAGAAATGGAAAGGGAAAGTACCAAAATTAAATCATTTACAAGTATTTGGATCTACAGCATATGTGAAGAGAAATGGTCAACTGAAGAAATTGGACAAAAGGTGTGATGTACTAAAATTTGTCGGTTATTCACATAATGCCTATAGATTGTGGGACGGAAATAGAAGAAAAATCATTGTATCACGCGATGTAAAATTTGAAACGGAAAAAGATAATAGAAGAAAGGAAGGGAAGACAGCGAAAGACACGACAGTTGAGATACATATGAAAAATGATGAGACAAGTTCTGAAGATGAACAACAAGAAGAAACAGAAGAGGAGGAAAAAGTGCAATGTGAAGAAGAACAAGAATATAAAAACCAAAGACAGAAAGAAAGACAAGAAGATAAAAACCAAAGACAGGAAGAGGAACAAGAGAAGAGTCAAGAGCTAAAAAGATCAACAAGAGAAAGAAAACCAATGCTAAGATATGATGCAAGTACAATGTTAACCTATCAAGAGGTAATAGATAGTTCAGATAGTAAAAAATGGGAGAAGGCAATACAAGATGAACAAGAATCTCTTCAGAAAAATAGAGTTTGGGAAATAGTAGATAGAGAAGAAGCAAGAGGCAAGAAAATTCTGAGAAGTAAATGGGTGTTTACACGGAAGAGTGATGGACGCTACAAAGCAAGACTAGTGGTAAAGGGATGCGAGCACAATAAGGACAGCTTTGATCAGGATAGAATATATAGTCCAGTAATCAATAGCTGTTCCCTCAGAATACTTTTGGCATTAGCAATGTCGAAGGACTGTCATATGGTGCAATTTGATATAAAAACTGCGTTCCTGAACAGTGAACTAGATGAAGAAATCTTTATGGAAGTGCCAGAAGGTTATGAGGTGGGTACAAACAAAGTATGTAAACTAAAGAAAGCACTCTATGGACTACGGCAAGCACCAATGAGATGGAATGAAACATTTTCGGAATCGCTGAAGAGAAATGGATTGAAACAGATTCACTCAGAAAAATGTTTGTTTATTAAACCTGGTAGTATGCTGAGTGTGGGTTTGTATGTAGACGATGGAATTGTCATAGGAAAGGATAAACAAGAAATTGAAACATTAATCGAAAGACTCAATAAGGAATTTGAAGTGAAAGTTGACAGAGAGCCAACGAAGTTCCTAGGGATGGAACTAAAAAGGACAAGAGAAGGGATGAAAGTGGTACAAGAAGAATATGCACTGGAACTGTTGAGAAGAAATAAAATGAGTAACTGTAAGGCAGTGACTACACCAATTCAACCGAATGAAGCGACAGCATCGGATGATGGGGAAAATAAATTAAATTATCGGGAAAATGTAGGCAGCCTATTGTATTTAGCGAGCAAAACAAGACCTGACATGAGTTTTGCGGTGAATTATAGTAGCAGAAAAGTGGAAAATCCAGGTAACACAGATATAATAAATGTAAAAAGATTCCTTAGATATTTGCAGGGTACGAGAGATTTAGGACTGAACTATAAGAAAGGCAGTAATATGAATGAGTTAATTGCGCATTGTGACTCGGACTATGCGGGTGATCCTGAGACCAGAAAAAGTACTAGTGGATATGTAATAATGCTTGGTGGAGGAGTGGTGAGCTGGTGCTCCAGGAAGCAGCCAGTGGTAGCTTTGTCAAGTACAGAGGCAGAGTTCATCGCCATTGCTGACTGCTGCAAGAAAATACAATACATAAAACATTTATAAAATTGCACGTTTTCGGCAGTTTGGTCATTTAAGCTACTGTACGAATGTATAATTCGTACTATAAAAGAGATTCGTTTCGTCCCGGATCCACTGGCGGACTCGTCAGTAGGGCAATGCCAGTGGATCCTGCCCTAGACGAACGATTATACTCGATCTAGCGCCGCTAGAGAGCCTTTCCATCAATCGTAATTTTTTTGATTTCTCGCGCTAGATAGTGGTACGTTTCTCGTTGAGTTACGCTGAGCTCGAGCCAAAAATCGTTCGTCTAGGGCAGGATCCACTGGCATTGCCCTACTGACGAGTCCGCCAGTAGATCCGGGACGAAACGAATCTCTTTTGTAGTACGAATTATACATTCGTACAGTAGCTTAAATGACCAAACTGCCGAAAACGTGCAATTTTACATTTGTCATTAATGGTCAAAAACCTCTTCATTTTACATAAAGCATTTAGTAGAAGAACTGACTAACGTAAAAGTAACTGTAAGACTGAAAGTAGACAATCAAAGCGCGATACAGTTAGCGAGAAACGGAATTTGGACAAAGAGATCAAAACATATAGATGTCAGATATCACTATGTACAGGAAGCTATTAAAGAAGGTAAAATAGGCATAGAATACTGTAAAACTGACGAACAGACTGCAGACATATTTACGAAGGCACTAGGTAGTAATAAGTTTGTAATACATAGAGATAAGATAGTTTCGTAAACATATGGGTTAAAATAATTGAAGCCGACTGTGTCAGTGAGGACATTGGGAGCGGGACACAATTATGGGGGGGTGTTAGAGGATAATAGTGTCTAGTGTTCTTACTTATCGATAGAGTGATCGATAGCGTTACTAAGAGAATTATAAACAGTAGACATAAGATTTAAATAAACAGATTTGTAGTTGCGAGGAACGAGAAAGGACGTAGGAGAATGTTATAGAAGTTTAAGAAAGAATATACGTTATTTTCAAAGTTTGTTTCAACCACGTGAGTTAATATTTTACCAAACCAACATATAGTCCGGTGGACGCGCGACAGTCGATCTCACAGGACAGTCGCGAAGGTCCCATCTGTGTGTATACGTCGTTCTTTGGCAATAAACGCTTTTTACTTTTCAATACGGTAAGCGCGAGACGCATCTTCTTTTAGGCGCCCTTTCTCCGCTGTGCATCCTCTCCCACAGGTTATGGGCCCAGGACGTGTTTGAGGGTGAAGTGTAATTGAACTGTGCGTTCGAGAAACGCGATTGATAAAGCGCCGGAAGTTAGCAACCTCTAACGCGACACGTGCGAGCATGAGTTCCGCAATCGTAAGGATTGAATCCTTGAACAAGGAGAACTACGACACGTGGAAGATGCAGATGTAGGCGCTGCTAATCAAGAACGACGCTTGGTCGTATGTAAACGGCGAAACGAGAAAGCCTAACATCGTTAGCGGTGACGCCGCGACTGAATCCGCCGCGAGAGAATGGACAAGGAACGACGGCAAAGCGAAGTCGAACATCATACTGTCGATAAGCCCAACTGAGCTAATACGAGTAAAGAACTGTGATACGTCTCGCGATGTGTGGCTGAAGCTTCAAGAAATTTATCAGTCAAAAGGGCCTGCGAGAAAGGCCACACTCTTGAAGCGGCTCATGTTGCAACGAATGGAAGAAAGCGGCGACATTCGCGAACACATTCAGAAATTCTTCAACGTGATCGACAAGTTAAGCGAAATTGTGGTACACGTGAGCGAAGACTTATTAACGATAATGCTTCTATACAGCCTACCGACGAGCTTCAAGAATTTCCGTTGCGCCATCGAATCTCGGGATGAGTTACCGTCGCCAGAAACCCTTCGCATTAAAATCATTGAGGAAAGTGACGCACGCAAAAATGACATGCGGAACAATAGCGGCCAAGGCGCGCTGATGGCCAACAAAGGAGCCTGCAGTCACTGGAATCAGAAAAAGAAAGCGATGGAAAGGGGTGATGCGAGCGACAAGCAGGGTTTCAAGTACCGCTGTTACCGGTGTCGGAAATACGGTCATAAGGCCGTAGATTGTAAACAAACGAATTGCGATCGCCGGCCAGATACTAAAAGAGTCGAGGAAGTGGGCCTATTCAGCGTTTTCGAACCCGCGGATATTCCCGAGGCGCTATACACAAACAGCAAGAGAAATTCCAAACGGTGGTGCATAGACAGCGGCGCGACGTCACACCTCTGCAACGATATAAGCGAGTTCACGGACATCGAATACTCGGATTTCGGAAAATTGAATCTCGCAAATAACGCCGCGACCACGATAACGGGAAAGGGCACGGTTTGTTTCGCGGCGGACGGTAATGGAAGTGAGAGGAGCGTTCGACTGGACAATGCGCTCTACATTCCGGATCTCCGGATGAATCTCTCTTCCGTCGCGAGGATCACGGACAGAAACTTTGTGGTGACCTTTACCAGATCAGACGCTACGGTGACCGACAGCGGCGGACATGCGAAACTGGTCGCAAGTCGCGTCGGCGACCTGTATTACGTGACCGAAAATCTACGTGGTGAGTGCAACAACGCCATGGAACGAGGTGCATCGAGTGCGGCCGGCATGCTGATGACGTGGCATCGGCGCCTCGGACACGTGGGTAAAGGTAAAGAAAGACGTGCTCATCACCGATTTGCATGAAACTTTGCAAAAACATCAATTTTTGCATAAATATAAGATCTGTAAAAGCCAAAAAGCGCGCTCTCGTTTAATTAAAAAGTTATTAAACGTTAAAGTTTAGTTACAAAACCTGCCATACCGACATCACGAACGACATCCGCGCATGCGCACGGACATGTTTGCAGGTAATGTGCGCGTATTTGAAATGAAATAATATTGAATTGGCGAAGGCTAGGTGTAGGCTAGGCTTCCCTTTCATAATATTTAAGGGTTTTCAATCAAACAGGGATTTGAGAGTTGGTTTAGGTTTATGTTTTTGCTAAGCCAAATCTTACTTTTTGCATTATTTGCGGGCTGGGTGTGGGCAAGGCTTCCCCTTCATAATGTTTTTGCGGGCTGGGTGTAGGCTAGGCTTCCCTTTTGTAGTGCTTTTGTCGATAGAAATGATGTTATCGCACTTTTGGCAATTAAAATATAACCCAAACCTACTCTCAAAGCATTGTTTGATTGAAAACTCTTAAACATTATGAAAGGGAAGCCTAGCCTACACCCAGCCCGCAAAAACATTATGAAAGGGAAGCCTTGCCCACACCCAGCCCGCAAATAATGCAAAAAGTAAGATTTGGCTTAGCAAAAACATAAACCTAAACCAACTCTCAAACCCCTGTTTGATTGAAAACCCTTAAATATTATGAAAGGGAAGCCTAGCCTACACCTAGCCTTCGCCAATTCAATATTATTTCATTTCAAATACGCGCACATTACCTGCAAACTTGTCCGTGCGCATGCGCAGGCATCAGCGCGCATGCGCAGATAGCGTTCGCGCTGCCGGTAAGGCAGGTTTTATAACAAAACTTTAACGCTTAATAATTTTTTAATTAGACGTGAGCGCGCTTTTTGGCTTTTGCAGATCTTATTTTTATGCAAAAATTTACCATTACACGAAGTTTCATGCAAATCGGTGATGAGCACGTCTTTCTTTACCTTTACCATGACAAGAGCACCATTCCCCAAGGAGTCCACGCGACGGACGAAATTATTGGAGATCATTCACTCCGACGTGTGTGGTCCGATGAAGACAGTGTCAAATGGCGGGGCCCGATAGTTTGTTACATTTACGGATGACCATTCCCGGTGGACCGAAGTACAATTCCTGAAGACAAAGGATGAGGTCTTTACCTCATTCGTGGAGTTCAAGCGACTCGTTGAAAACTTCAAAGGTCGAAAGATCAAGTACAGTGGAACCTCTCATAGCGTACACTCTCATAGCGTACGAAGGCGGAACGTCGGGATGCAGTAGGTTGGTTGGAGGGGGTTTGATCAGGGTCGTCGCACATACGCTTTAGAAGGGTATTCTTCAATATTATACGATGTTGTTGCGGTTTTGTTTTTTCAAAATCTCATACCGGCACGGGCGAACACGGGGTCTGCGCTCACGGCACTGCACGAGTGTCAAGGAAGGGGAATGGTGGGGATAGCAGTCGATCGACTACAGCCGGTTCTGGATCGCGATTGGTACTTCAGATAGCGTACATTGTCTACCCATTACGTACGCTATGAGAGGTTCCACTGTACCTTCAATCCGACAATGGAGGAGAGTACACGACTCGCAAGTTCGGTGACTTCCTAAAAGAGCACGGAATCTCCAGAAGGCTGTCAGTCGCTAGGAATCCAGAACAAAATGGCATCGCGGAAAGAAAGAATCATACGCTACTCGACAGCGCAAGGTGCCTTCTACTACAGGCAAACCTGCCCCCATCATATTGGGCCGAAGCGGTAAACACCGCGAACTACGCCAGAAATCGTTGCTTGACTCGAAGCCTAACAAAGAAGACACCGTACGAGGCTTGGAATCAGCGGAAACCGGACGTAAGCCATATGAGAGAGTTTGGTTGTAAGGTATTTTACCTGGATCGAGACGCACACACGGACAAGTTTCAGTCACGCGGCAAAGAGGGGATCTTCGTTGGATACCCGGAACAGTCAAAAGGGTATAGGATTTGGATCTCCAAGGAGCGCAAGATCGTAGTAGCGCGCGACGTTAAGTTCTTGGAGAACGCCGACACTCAGTTCGAGGAAAAACTAGCACGCGACGAAAGTGACGGGATCGAGACGGAGACACCCCACCACGTCGCCATCGACATGTCACCTCTTGTCGACAGCGGGGATACACTGGAGGAACAGGATGTCGTGGAAGGACGTCCTAGTACGACGCCTAGAAGAGGCCCTGGAAGGCCGAGACTCCTTCGCACAGGTTTGAGGGGAAGACCGCGGAAATTATTCCATGAATACCGGGAGCACGCGGGTAACGCCGAAGAAAACTGCGCCCTCGCATCCGAAATCCCTTTGAAGCAGGCGATGCAAAGTCCCGACGCAAGTGACTGGCTGCAGGCAATGGCAACCGAGGTGAAGTCGATCATAAGGAACGATACGTGGAGCATAGTCCCCCGACCGCAGAATCAGGACGTTATCGGGAGTCGAATGGTGCTCAGGAACAAGTACCGGGCGGACGGATCTTTGGAGAAGAGGAAGGCGCGACTCGTTGCCCAGGGATTTTCACAGCGACCCGGAGTGCATTTCAACCAGACTTTTGCACCAGTTGCCAGATTGAGTTCTGTACGTCTCCTCATGGCAATTGCAGCCCGCTACGGAATGCTCGTCGAGCAGTTGGACGTGACCACGGCGTACTTGAATGGCGTACTCGAAGAGGAAGTATTCATGCGCCCACCCGCGGTGCTGAGCGATGTGTTGGAGACAATCATGGAATCGAAACCAAAAAACAGTCGTTTACGGATCAGAGCGGAAGAAATGTCAAGAGACCTGTCGTCCGGAGACAAGGTCTGTCTCCTAAAGAAGACCCTCTACGGCCTCAGAGAGGCCGGAAAGTGTTGGTTTGACTGACTGGACAGTACCCTCAGAGAGCATGGTATGTCGCCTTGCCATGCGGACCCATGCGTGTACCACGCTGGTCAAGGGGAAGACTTGATACTGATCGCAGTGTACGTCGACGACATACGAGCGATCAGGCAATATCGAAGGCAAAGAAGAAACTGTCCTCAACATTTTAAATAAAGGACCTCGGCAGTGTGGGACACTGTCTGGGGATTCAGTTCTCTCGTTCGGATGGTGGGATTTCCATGGATCAAAGAGGTTTCATCACGGAGGTCCTGAATCGGTTCGGTATGGCGGGATCGAAGCCGGTCGGCTCTCCCGTCGACCCCGCCACCAGGCTGACGAAGCCGGAAGACGCCGCGAGCTGTGACGAGCTCGGCTTGCCGTATCGGGAGCTGGTCGGAGCTCTCATGTACCTAGCGGTGGCCACGAGGCCGGACATAGCCTTCGCCGTCGGCTACTTGAGTCAGTTCAACGACTGCTACAGGACGGCTCATTGGACGGCCGCTAAACGGGTGTTGCGGTACCTGAAAGGAACCATGGACTGGGGACTGTCGTTCAGCTCGGACTCGAGCCCGCTGAAGGGCTTCGTGGACGCCGACTGGGGTAATTGTATATTAGACAGACGGTTTTTTACAGGCTACACCTTCATCCTGAGCGGGGCGGCCGTTACATGGGAGTCGAGGAAGCAGAGGACCGTGGCACTCTTATCGACCGAGACGGAGTACATGGCCATCACTGAGGCTGCGAAGGAGTCCCTATACCTGCGGAGCTTCTTAGAGGAGTTAGGACTCTCAGATGCCGCGGAAACCGTGGTTTATAACGACAATTTAGGGGCGCACCTCTTGGCTGAAAACGGTGCATTCACGGCCAGAAGCAAGCACATTGACTTGCGACATCACTTCATCCGGGAAGTCCTGAAAAATGGACAGATGAAGGTGCAATACATCCCGACGGACGACATGCCCGCTGACATGATGACCACGGGTCTTTCTGGACCTAAGCACAAGAAATGCTCCGAGGCGATGGGGCTTAAATCCGTTTCTCCATAGAAAATCCGTTTCTCCATAGAAAATCCGGAGCAACGCTTGTCTCGAGGGGAAGTGTTGGAGCGCGGAGCGGTCACATCAGTGCGATACGCGCGTTGTTCCTTCTCTGTTATGGGGCTATCCCGACTCCACGGCTTATAGTCCGGTGGACGTGCGACAGTCGATCTCACAGGTCAGTCGCGAAGGTCGCATCTGTGTGTATACGTCGTTCTTTGGCAATAAACGCTTTTTACTTTTCAATACGGTAAGCGCGAGACGCATCTTCTTTTAGACGCCCTTCCTCCGCTGTGCATCCTCTCCCACAATCACAACATCCCAAACTCGGAGAGGCCAGTCGTCCTCGGGACGTAATGAAGAAAACATGTAAAGGAACAAAGGGGAAAGGAGGAGTTCGACGTTCGTTTCCTCGATTAAACACGTCTTAAATAATCGTGATTACGGGATTCTCTGCTATCTACCATCTTTCAGTTATGTTTTCCCAAATGTAAATTCAATAATTATACATGTCACTACTTAAACCAATGGAAGTATTTGAGAGGGGGCGAGACGGTGTAGACGCGTGTGTCAGGTGTGCGAGGAAAAACGGAGATGATAAAAGGTGTATGGTGATAAGGGAGGGCGAAAGAACGAGGTGGAGTAGAGGATAAGGAGAGGGTGCGGTGGAAGCGTGGGCGGAACGGGAGAGGAGGAGGAGAAGAGGTAGGAGGAGTGAGAAGAGAGAAGCTGAAAGAGAGGTTAGGAAGAAACGTGGAGTTGAGCAAGAGGAAGCGACACCTGGAGGGAAGAATAAAAGAGCAGTGAAAGGAGTCGGTAAAGAAGAGAAGAAAAGGCAGGTTAAGGCGGAAAGAGTGAGAGAGATAGGAAGGACAAAAAAGGGATGGGAGCGAAAAGTGGAGGAGCTATTGAGAAGGAAGGAAGAAGAAGGAGGGAAGTGTGGGAGAGGAGAGGACGCTGAAATAGGGAAAGCAGAGAAAAGGGTTAAGAAGACACAAAGGGAGGACGAGGGAGAAGGAGGAAGAGATGGATCGGAGAAGGAAGAGGAAGCAGAAGGGGCTGAGGAGATGAAGGAAAAGTATGGAGAAATGGCAGTGATGCTGATGAGGATGGTGGGGAAGAGGATGGACAGGGTGGTGGATAGGGAGAAGGAGTGGTTGGGGGAAGTGATAAATAAGACATTGAGTAAGAGTTTGAATGGGATATTGGAGGAGATAGCAAGAATGGAGCGGGAGGTCAAGGAGATGGGAGAAAAACTTGAGAGAGAGAGGAAAGAGAGAGAGAGGATGGAGGAGAGGTTAAGGAGAATGGAAGAGAAAACGAGGAAGCTGGAGAAAGAGGAGAAGAAAGAAGAAGGGAGGATGGAGGTGAGGGCAGAGCAAGGAGAAGAAAGAAAAGGAAAGCAGGAGACAGAGAAGAGGAAAGGAGAAGGGAGGATGGAGAAGAGGACAGAGTATGGCGCAGGAAGAAAAGGGAAGATAGAGACAGAGGAGAAGAATGGAGAAGGGAGGATGCAGGAGAGGACAGAGAGAGGCGAAGAGAGCAGAGGGAAGCTGGAGACAGAGGGAAAGAAAGGAGAAGCGAGGAGAGAGGAGAGCACAGAGCGAGGTGAAGAAAGAATAGGAAAGTTGGAGAAAGGGGAGAAGAATGGAGAGAGGAGGGTGGAAGAAGAGATGACAGAGAGGTTAAGGAGGATAGAAGTCTGGAAGGAGCAGAAGGAAAGAGAAGGAAGAAGGAGGAATATGATTGTGAAGGGGGTGAGGAGAGGAGCAGAGAGGAGGAGAGAGGAGATTCGGGAGTTAATGGGAGAATTGGGGGTGGAAGGGGAGGTGGAGGAAATCAGGGAACTGGGAAGGAGAGGAAGGGAAGGGGGAGAAGAAAGGAGAATGGTGGTAGTTAGGATGAAGAGTGTGGCAGAAAAGGAAGAAGTGATGGCGAAGAGGTGGAAAGTGAGGGGGAAAGGAATAAGGATAGAGGAGGATCGTACATGGGAAGAAAGAAGGATGAGGTGGAGGGTGGTGGAAAAGGCATGGGTGGAAAGGAGGAAGGGGAAGAGGGTGTGGATGGGGGATGGAAGGATCAAGATAGAGGGGACATGGTGGAGGTGGGAGGAAGAGAAGAGGGAGTGGCGGGAGGAGGAGGGGGGTTTTGGGGGGAGATGAGGGACGAGGGGAAAGGGACAGAGGAGAGAAAGGATTAGGGGATGGGGCAGAGCAGGGGGCGAGGTGAGGGAAGGGAGCGAATGGCGAGAAGGAAGGAAGCAAAGGAAGAAATGCAGGCAGAGGGGAAGCGGAAGCCCAAGGAGAACCGGAGGGGAGTGGGACGGCGTTGGAGATGATTGTTATTTTTTTTTGTTGTTGTTTGTTGTTGTTTGTATATGTGTAGAAGTTGTGTAGAAGTTGCAAACCCGGAAGGGACGCAAATAAAGACATACCATACCATACCATACCATACTTAAACCAATGCCAGGACTACTTTGTTTGATGATAAGTGAGTATACACACATACAGTTCTTTCGATAGATTGCAATCTCTTTATCTCAATACTTATTATGTTTCCGGAATCCTTCTTCAACTAAAATTTGTTAATTAATCACAAATCTCTTATACTTATGTCATTTTTTCAGACCAATATAATTATTCCCTTGAAGAGGATACAAATATAGAATCGAAACGTTGGATTAAATTATGAAATAGTTTTGAAAACAAGTGTTCTCCGTTCTGACCGATACAAGGCCGGAGGAGTCGACTACTCTGTTATTGAAATATAAATATTCATCATATTCAAAACTATTATGAATTATCGCGTACTGTCTGCGATTACGCACCCACAAAAAGTATAACGGGGCATTATACGCGGAGGAAATAACCAAGGCGGAACACAAAATACTGAAGGCTCTTCAGGCCGCTAGATTTTCTCATGAAATCAAGGAACTCAAAACGAAGGGTTTAGACACAAAAAACCGACTAGCCAATTTGAGTCCCTTTTTAGATGAAAACGGTTTAATGCGCGTGGGCGGGCGATTACAAGAGTCCCGATTAACGTTTGGCCAAAATCATCCGATTTTACTCCTTAGCGGCCAACGGTTAACAGACAATATAATTCGCGAGATACCTGAAAAACATCACCATCCAGGTATACAAACAACGCTGTGCATCTTACGATAAAGGTTCTGGCTGCTCGATGGTAGAAATCAGGTGCGCAAGATTGTGCACACTTGCGCACGGTGTTTCCGACTCACCGCGAAACCGTTCGAATATAAAATGGGGAACCTCCCACCAACGCGCATACGGCAAGCAACCCCATTCACAAACACCGGCATCGATTATTGCGGCCCATTTTTCATCAAGGAAAGACAACATCGCAATCGGAAACGCATTAAAGTATACGCTTGCGTATTTGTATGTATGTCCATAAAAGCAATACATCTCGAGCTCGTCACCGATCTGACTACTGAAGGATTTCTCGCGGCCCTGAGACGATTCACAGCGCGCCGCGGAATTCCAGAATGCATATTTTCCGACAATGGTACAAATTTCGTCGGAGCAAACAATCAACTCAAGGAGTTATATGCCTTGTTCAATTCTACGGAACATATAGATAAAATACATGCGTTCGCTAGCAACATATGCATCCAATGGCGCTTTATACCGCCAGCAGCACCGCATTTCGGCGGTCTGTGGGAAGCGTCAGTAAAACATTTTAAACTTCATTTCAAACGAGTTGTGGGCGAATCATTATTTACCTCCGAAGAGTTAATTACATTCACCATCGAAATTGAAGGCATTCTTAATTCCCGACCGATCATATCCCTATCATCAGATCCGAACGACTTACTCGTGCTAACACCGGCACATTACTTACTCGGCAAACCATTGACTACACTCCCGGAGGGAGATGTATCCTCTGTTCCAGCTAACAGGTTATCTACCTGGCAACATATTACGAAAGTACGACAAGGTTTTTGGGCACGCTGGAACCTTGAATATCTAAACGAACTTCAAAAACGTCACAAGTGGACAAAAAACGGACCAGAAATTCTGCCAGGAACAGTCGTACTTCATAAAGGACAAAGGTCTCCCGTGCATGCAATGGCCATTGAGCCGAATTACGAAGACACACCCAGGGAAGGACGGAGTTGCACGGGCGGCAACCGTACAAACTGTTACCGGAGAATTGAGACGTACCGTTGATCGACTTTGTCCACTACCCATTGATCAACCCACGTAAACTGTACAACAGGTATCACAACACCGTAAAACGAAACAACTCAAATTTATTCGCACTCCACAGATAATAGTAGAGCTGGCGAAAGAGGAAAACCTAGTCGATTGACTACGAGACGTTGTTGCGATCCAGATGCGATAATTCACCCCAGGCGTTATCGCGACCTTAGTCAATCAAGCACACCGAACACATATAATTGTAAAGAAAAAGGGACATCCCTATCCAACACATTGTAACTGGAACAATCCGTTACAAGGCCACTCGCGAAGTAAGGAATCAACCGCCTTTACCGACCGATAGAGCACGACAATTACTTCCCCCTCCAACACCCAGAAGGCGAGTCCATAAAAGGACTTAATTAGCGACGGAGAGCTCTCGTGTGTCGCAAGCCAGGAAGGGCCACCCATCCCATCACGCAACTAAACCTCCGAGCCAGAAAACGTGGAAGAGACGACGGGCGTCGGAACTGCGGACTCCCCACACGGATCAAGCGCAACCGGCCAAGCCTTAGGCGGAGACGTCTCATCCTCGAAGACGCCGAGAAGGAGGGAAAAAAAACCGGAAAGTAATTAACAGAGTACTTCTTCGCGAACGATTATTAAATAAAGATAATTCGAAAAGCAGATTACCTCATACTCGGTAGCCCCAACTCGATCCTTAATCGAATTAGAGTAAATTAGACAGTTATAACATGTAAGCACCGGTGCGATTGAATTTACACACAAAGTATCCTTGTGCACAAGGCGACCATATCACGTAATTGCTTTATTGTCCACGGTGCATGCGAACAAGCACTAACTGCCCACTGAATAAAATTGTAAATACATGTAGAAAGTTGAGCGGTACCCCCTCAACTGGGGGAGGATGTTCCGTCGAACTCCATATAAGACATGCGCGATCCACGCGCCGAACCTTTCATACCGCTTCGTTCCGAAAACATTCAAACATCATCACGAAGCAACCCGAATCCGATGCATTGTCCCGAAGCGCATGCACGGCCAACGTGCAAGGAAAAAGTCAGCGCGACGTTCAAAACACAGCGAGCGCGTCACTACAGCGGTCATTGTTATTATAGTGTAAGAGTCTCACGAGTCTCGTATAGACCACCGGAATATTCGGAGGTGGAACGTTTGTAGAGATTAGTCACTTATATATAATCTTTATTGATTTCCTTACGGATTACAATCTTAAACAACTACCTAAACCTAAACCTTAATTCTAACTAAACTCTATCCCACGCCTTAATCTACCCTACGCCCACGCTTTTTGCCGCTCGCCGCTCGCTATTTCTCCGCTCGCATACTCGCTCTCTCCTCGCTCGCCGCTCGCTCTCTCTCCCCTCGCATACTCGCTCTCTCTCCGCTCGCCGCTCGCTCTCTCTCCGCTCGCATACTCGCTCCCCCTCTCCCACGCTCGCTCCGCCGCTCAAAACGCTCGCCGCTCTCTCTCTCTCTCTATCCCGCTCGTTCTCTCCCCCGCACGCTCTCTCTCTCGGACTTCCGTTTCTACTCTCTCTCCCTCACTCACTCCACCCCACTCCAATCACTCCTCACTCCCTCATTCACTCATTCCCCTCCCCCCACCTCCGCCCATCTCCTCTCCACCTCCTTAAAGAACTCCTCTCCCCTCCCCCCCCCCCAACACCCACCTCCTCGCCTCCTGCCATCCCTCCTCCTGACCCCCCCTCACACATACCTCCCACATGTGTCTCCACGTCTCCCTCCCCCCCCCCCCCTGCACAATCTACACAGCCTCTCCTCCTCGCTCCCCCAGTACCTCCCCCCCCTCAACCCACTGCCCAACCTAAACCTCGCCACTCTCTTCCACCTTTCTTCCCCCCAACCCCTCTTTAGATATTCTGGGACTCCCTTGTCCTTGCACACCCCGTACTCCTTATTCCACTCCGACCTTCCTATCCTCTCCCATCTGTCCCTTTCCTGCTCCTCCTTCTCCCACCCTATGATCTCCTCCCCCCTTATGTCCCTCGCCTCCCTCCCCACCCTCCACCCCCTTTTCACCCAAAACGCTCTCCTCTCACCCTCCCAACCCCTTTCACCCTCCCTCCTACCCATTCTCTCTTTTATTTCCCTTAAACACGCCTGGGCCAGTGCCCCTCCGCCGCCCTCCTCCACCCTTCTCTCATAACCCCAAGCCCTCATAGCCATCCTTCCCCTCATCATCTCCCTCTGCAGTTCCTCTCTTAGCATGTACCCAGGCGTGCTCCTCTCCACCCCCAATACCCACCTCAGGAACCTTTCATGGAGTGCCTCCACCTTCTCCCTCTCTCTCCAACCCCACACCTCCACCCCATAACTCACCACTGGCCAAACCAACTTATCATATAGCCACAACCTCCTTCCCCAATCTCCCCCGAAAAGCCTCTTCCCCAGCCCCCAAACCTGCCCCAAAACCGCCGCCCCCCACCGCACCCTATCCTCCACCTGCTCATCCTGCCTCCCGTCCCTCTTCACTACATATCCCAGATATTTAAACTTTGCCACCTCCTCAATCTCCCCCCCGCCCACCTCCAGCTCACTTTCTTCCACCTCCCTCCCCCCTCCCTGCACCTCATTACCTTAGTCTTTCCCACGTTTACCTCCAACTTCTTCTTCCTAAAATACTTTTCCAAAACCGCCATCACCGACCTCATCCCCCCGTCGTCCTCCGCCACCACCGCCACATCGTCCGCATACGCCAAAGATCTTATCACCCCCCCCCCCCCCATCCCCCCTCTCCAGCTCTTCGTCCATGTCTGCCAGCATTAGGGTAAAGAGACAGGGGCTAATTGGGCACCCCTGTCTCACCCCCCTGGCCGGATTAGTCACTTATATTTTGAATGTTTTATTTACACTATTTACACTATTTACACGGTTTGTTCTACACTAATACATACACATAAATTTACAAGTTCCATCAGTCAGAGAAGATATATTCGCGGGATGCGCTCGGATTAGATATCGATGTATTTCGTTCGCACGTGCGTTAACTCGGTCGAAGCTCACGATAGAATACCTGGGGCGATTCGCGCCCCGCTCCCTCTCTTTTCCCGCCTCCGTCCCCGGCGTCGATCTTCCGATCCTCGATCGCAACTCCTTCGCGGTCGGTGGCGGGGCCGCGCGACGACGCGGCACTTCTGATCGCCACAATACTCCCCCCGCAGTGGCTTGGCCTGAGTCAAGTCACGATTTTATCCCGAGTCGGTCCGGGAGGCGGACGACTCTTCCCGAGCGCGTTTGTCATTGCGGCGCCGGTGTTGATGTTGTCGTTGTCGTTGCTGTTGTTGCTGTCTGTGTCGGGGGTTCGTCGTCCGCGACAAAGAAAGCTGGCTTAAGGCGGTGGATCGACACCGTAACGTCTTTTCATCGTATTCGTATCAAGAAATACTTGTCGGCGCGCTTGATGACCGCGAATGGACCTTCGTATGGTTGTTGTAGCGCGGTGCGTACCAAATCGCGGCGAATGAATACGTGAGATGCGGTGTTCAGATTTTTCGAAACGAACATTGGCCTTGTGCCGTGTCGTGACCCTGGGAGCGGCCTCAGTGTCGCGAAGTGCTTTCGCAGTTGGCCGACGTATTTGTCGGGGTTGACGATGTCTCCTCGGGGCGCAAGGAATTCCCCGGGCACGCGTATCGTTTCGCCGTAGAGCACTTCTGCTGGCGTGGCCTCGAGGTCGCCCTTTATCGCGGCTCGAAACCCCATGAGGACGACTGGCAGTGCGTCAGCCCAAGTTGACGTCTCGTGGCATTCGATTGCGGCCTTCATCTAGCGGTGGAGGCGCTCGACCATTCCGTTGGCTGCTAGGTGGTATGCAGTCGTCTGGATATGGTTGGTTCCGCATGTCGTGGTCAGCGCCTGAAACAAATCGGAAACAAACTGCCTGCCGCGGTCCGAAGTTATTCGTAGCGGTACACCGAAGCGGCAGATCCACTGACAGATCCTCTGGCCATCGAGAAAAACGGTCGATTACCGTTAGGCAGAACCTGGCGCCCCGCGAATAGGGTAGTGGTCCAACGACGTCGACATGAATGTGTTCGAACCGCGCACTTGGAGCCATATAGTTGCCCAGTGGTGTGGAAGTGTGCCTTGTAATTTTCGATCGTTGGCACGGTAGGCAGGCCTGCGCCCAGGTGATGCAGTCCTTGCGTATCGATGGCCAGATGTACTTGCTTGTTACTAATTTCGCTGACGCTTTTGGGCCAGGATGACTTAGGCTATGGAGAGGGTTGAACACCTGGCGTCGATGGCGTTGTGCGACGAATGGGCGCGGCGTGCCTGTGGAAACGTCGCAGTACATCTCTAGCCCGGACTCTAGGATGTTGATCTTGACGAACTTTAGGCTCGTGTTCGTCTCTCTGAGCTTTTTTAGCTCTTGGTCGTCTTGCTGGGCGGCGGCGATGTCCTCGCTGCTTACTGGTGCTGCGATCGCCTCGATGCGGGATAGAGTATCGGCGACGATGTTATCCTAGCCGGTGACGTGGCGGACATCGGTAGAGAATTGCGGAATCAGGTCCAGGTAGCGGAACTGTCGGGGTGTGCATTTATCCGCCTTCTGCTTAAATGCGAACACGAGCGGCTTGTGATCTGTAAAAATCGTGAATCGTCGTGCTTCAAGCATATGATGAAAGTGCCGTATTGCAGAGTATATTGCCAAGCAATTCTCGGTCGTACGCGCTGTATTTGGGTTGTGTCGTCGAGAATGCTTTATTATAAAATGCGAGTGGTTGCCATCCTGCTGTCGTTCGCTGTTGTAAAACCGCGCCCATTGCGCTGTCCGATGCGTCGGTGAAAAGGCCACAGGGTAGCATCGGATTTGGGTGGGCGAGCTGAGTGGCTGATACGAGGTCTTCTATGCACTTGTCCAATGCGTGCTGAAGCTCGAGTGTCCACTCTACTGGCTGGTTTCCTTTTAGTGACGGTCCCTTTAAACAACCGTTCAGTGGGATCTGGTTTTCCGCGGCGCGAGGCACGAAGTGGCGGTAGAAATTGTACATGTCAAGGAAACGTCGTAATTGTTTGACCGTTTGGGGCGGTTTGCATTCGACGATGGCTTGTACGCGACTTGGTGACGGTGTTATTCCGTCGGCTGAGATTGCAAGACCCAAAAAGGTCACCTCGGGTTGTCCAAATACGCTCTTGGTAGTGTTGATTGTGATGCCGTAAGAGTCGAGGCGCTCGAAGAGTGGCTTGAGGTGGTCGAAGTGTTGGGCCTCGTCGCTCGAGGCGACCAAGATGTCGTCAATGTACGGGAAACGGAAATCGAGCCCGGCCGTTACCTCGTCGATGAACCGTTGGAAAGTTTGGCCGGCGTTTCGTAATCCGAAGGTCATGTAAGGGAATTCAAATAGTCAGAACGGCGTGACTATTGCAGTTTTTTCTGTCCTCAGGTGCGACCGGGATTTGGTGGAAAGCCTTGGCGAAATCAATTGTCGAGAAGATCGTTTTACCTGCGAGATAGGTTGTGCAATCTTGGATGTTCCTGGGTTGATAATTGTCGTGCACGGTGCGCTCGTTTAGTGCGCGGTAGTCTCCGCATGGTCGCCATTCGCCGTTCTTCTTCTGAACGAGGTGAAGGGAGAGGACCAGCAGCTCTTTGATCGTCGAGCCACGTCTGATCTCACCATGGCTTCAAATTCTTTTTGCGCGATCCTTAATCTATCCGCCGCGAGTCTGCGCGGTTTGCTTGTGACGGGGGGGGGGGGGGGGGGGGAGGGGGCGATGGTGGTTTTTATGTAGTGCACCATTGAGTGCGTGACCGCGCGCTGATAAATTTGTGTTGCCGTCGAGGAGTGTGTTGTTTCGTACATCGACTAGTAAATTGTAGTGCTATGTATGCCTTTATTTACACGAAATACACAAGTGACCCGCTGTGTCGGTATCCTACACGTAACTGCCGTCCGGGCCGTTCTGGCCCGTCGGCTCGCACGCACACCTCACACACACACACATAGCACAATATACTACACTCTACCGCTGCTTTAAATTTGACTTAGTCGAGGGGAGCGTCGCAACTTTGGTTTGACTATTTGATCGACATGCCGCTTTTGTCTGTGGCCTGAGTCGGTTTCTACTATAAATGTAGCAGGCGAGGTTTGTTTCACGATCTCGCCTGCTATGCGCTTCTCGTCTCTTACGCCGTATCCGTCGATCAGGACTTTATCCCCCACATTTAGGTCGACATTTCTATTGCCCTTTCTTGAGACGATCTGCGCTCGCTGTTGCTTATCTACTGTTTCTAATAATAATTCTTTATTTATAATTCCCTTACGGGTTACATACTTATACACCTCCTCTCTCTCTTATCCTAACTTACAAAGCTAACAACAACACTCCAACACCTGCGTCCCACTGTCCGCCGGCTCCCCCCGGACTCCCACTACCCCCCTGCCTGCTCTTCTTCCTCCACTTCTTTCCTTCTCGCCAATTCGCCCCCCCCCCCCTCTATCTTGATCCTTCCCTCTCCCATCCACACCCTCTTCCTCTTCCTCCTTTCCTCCCACACCTTTTCCACTACCCTCCACCTCATCCTTCTTTCTTCCCATGTACGATCCTCCTCTATCCTTACTCCTCTCCCTCTCACTTTCCATCTCCTCTCCATCACTTCTACTTTACCCGCCACACTCTTCATCCTTACAACCACCATTCCCCTTTCCTCTCCCCCTTCCCTTCCTCTCCTTCCCAGTTCCCTGATTTCCTCCATCTCCCCTTCCACCCCCAATTCTCCCATCAATTCCCGTATCTCCTCCCTCCTCTTCTCTGCTCCTCTCCTCAGCCCCTTCACAATCATATTCCTCCTTCTTCCTTCTCTCTCCTTCTGCTCCTTCCATATTTCTATCTTCCTCAACGTCTCTGCCATCTCTTCTTCCAACCTCTTCTCTCCATTCCTCTCCCCTTTCTCCATCTTTCCTTTTCTTTCCTCACCTCTCTCTGTCCTCTTCTCCCTCCTCCCTTCTCCTTTCCTCTCCTCTGTCTCCAGCTTCCCTTTTCCTTGTTCTCCTCGCTCAGTCCTCTCCTCTACCCTCTCTTCTCCTTTCTTCCCTTCTGTCACCATCTTCCCTTTTCTTCCTTCGCTTCTCTCTGACCTCTCCTCCAACCTCCCTTCTCCTCTCCTCTCCTCTGTCTCCCGCTTCCCTTTTCCTCCTTTGCCTTGCTCTGACCTCTCCTCCATCCTCCCTTCTCCACTCTTCTCCTCTGACTCCATCTTCCTCGTTCTCCCTTCAATTCTCCTTAACCTCTCCTCCATCCTCTCTCTCTCCAGTAATCCTCTTATCACCTCAACCTCCCGCTCCTTTCTTCCCACCTCCTTCATTAACTCCTTCATCCACTCCCTCACATTCTCCTTAACAGCTTTCTCCATCTTCTCAAAATCCGTTTCCGTCATCCTTTCCCACCGCTCTACCTCCCTGTCCATCTTCCTGTCCATCCTCTCCCACAGGAGCCTCATAATCGCCTCTGCCATTTCTCCATACTTTTCCATCCTCTCCTCAGCCCCTTCTGCTTCCTCTTCCTTCGTCAGTTCAACTCTTCCTCTTACTCCCTCGCCCCCCCCCCCCCCTTGTGACTTCTTATCCCTTTTCTCTGCTTTTCCTGTTTCAGCCTCTTCTCCTCCCCCACACTTCCCCCCTTCCTCTTCCTTCCTTCTCTATGACTCCTCCACTTTTCCCTCCTTTCCCTTTTTTGTCCTCCCCATCTCCCACACTCTCTCCGCCTTAACCTGCCTTCTTCTCTCTTCTTTACCGACTCTCTCACCGCTCTTTCTCTTCCCTCCAGATGTCGCTTCCTCCGTTCCCTCTCTTGCTCAACTCCACGCTTCCTCCTAACCTCGCTTTCCGCTTCTCACTTCTCCCTTCTCCCACGTCTTCTCCTCTTCCTCTCCCGTTCCGCCCACGCTTCCACCGCACCCTCTCCTTATCCTCTACTCTCCACCTCTCTCTTTCGCCCTCCCTATTCACTACACCCCTCTTTTCATCTCCTTTCCCTCGCACACTTGTCACACACGTCCACACTGTCTGGCCCCGGAAGCGGAAGTCGCATCTACTGTTTCTAATACGCTCGGTTTCAATCTGTCGAACCTCGTTCGCAGTTCGCGGTAGTACATTAAGCTCGCCGGGCTCCTTCCAGTTGTGCAGTGTGGGAAAGAGCTATAATCATACAGGAACTTGCCCACCGCATTCTCCACACTCTCTCCCCCCTTTTCGATTTTCTTCACTTTGTCTTTAAACGTTTGCACAAAATTTTCTGCCGCACCATTGGTAGCCGGATGGTACGGCGGCGAAAATGTGTGAATGACTCCGTTTTGCCTTAAAAAGTTCATAAATTCGGCACTACGAAATTGTGGTCCGCCGTCCGTAACACTGTGTAATGGTATTCCGAATCGCATAAATAGGTTTTTAAATATACTGATAAGTTTTGCTGCTTTTGTGTTCCTTCTGCAATTAATGATCTCTGGCCACTTGCTGTGTGCGTCGATTATTATTAGGTACACACATCCAAAAAACGGGCCTGCGAAATCGCAATGTATGCGCGCCCATACCCTGTTCGGCCACGGCCATGTTGTCAGTGGCGTTTTTTCCGGTTTCTTTTGTACTATTAAGCATGTTTGACATGCATTAACCATAATTTTAATCTCATTATCAATACCCGGCCACCATACATATGATCGCGCAAACATTTTTATTTTAACTATTCCGAAATGAGTTACACGTAGTTCTTTTAATATCGCAGAACGCATACTTTCCGGGATGCACGCCCGTACTTCCCAGAAGAGGCAACCCTTTTCTACAGTTAGCTCGAACCATTTCCTAAAGTATAACAACTTCTCACTCGATAAGTCTTTGTAATCAGGCCAATTGCCAGTTACGTATCGTATGATATCGTTTATCGTTTTGTCTTTTTTACTCTCCTTTTCTAGCGTTTTACTGTCAAACGCCGTTGTGTTGTCGTGCGAGCGGGTGATATCGCGATACGCGGTTCCCAATAACGACACAAAATAATATAATACAAGTTTATTATAAATGTTAATACAATAGTGAATACTGGCGTAACAAAAGACTTAACAAGTAGTGTCAAAAGAATGAGTCAAAAGTATAGAGCTAGCGAATGAACCACTGGCGCATTGTGTGTTCTGTTTTTGAGTGCATACTCCGGACCATGGAGAAATGCTTTTCTTCCATGCTCCACCAATCAGAGATCGCAACGCAGTTCAAAGTACTGTCTTAAACCTTCTAGCTGAGTTATCGGAAGTCCCTTCTTAGAAGAAAGCGAGGTGACGAGTGTCTGAGACTAAACAGACCTATCGGTTCGGACTAAGGCTCGGGTGTCAATTGCCGGTCCTGGAAGTGCGTATGACTGTCTCCGTTTGGGCGCCGTGAATATTATCCCACGGTCCAGGTACTAGGACACCTCCCACGGCCATTTAGGATTTTTGTTATTAATTAAACTAAAATCCATAGACAGCTTTCGGTGGCATAGATCTGGGTCTTTCGCCGCTGAAGCGTATTGTTTCGGGTCGCGCTGACGAGAACGTGGCTTCTGATGGACTGACGGTAATATGCTGAGTTGGTGCTCGGTTACCGAAACTACAATTATTGTAGGTACAAGATGTAAAACAATATCTAATGGTCTTTACCAGCGCTCGGAAGAAACCTATTTTACTTAAGAATACAAAGCCAAGTGATCCCATTGCTATATATCCGGCATACTGTAAATATTGGAGAAACCTCTCCTTCCAAGTAATACTACGTTTGTGAGATGCTATTTTTTCTATTTCGTCATCTATTTCATTTAACGTTTTTCCTAGAGTTTTCAGGTTATCCGGATTTACATGAGAAATATGTACTAATTCTATTGGCAAACTCTCTGTGTCTAATTTACCGAACGTTAGATTGAAATTTTCTCCTTTACTAGTTAAAATTATATTTAGTTCTAGTGTTTTCGTGACATGTGTAGCGGGCTTAAGAAGTACCTTATTAGTGGAAGCCGTACAATCCTTATCTAAATGTAACAAAAAGCTACCTAATAACTCGACGGAACGTGGCTTATTGTCGCTGCATAATATGTGTAATGTTTCTACGTGTGGAGCCGCTCCTATCCAGTCAGAATTTGTATCTAGCTGGATCCACAAAGTATTGGCTAATTGCATGTAATGTGTTTGACATTTCTGTGTATCTTTTCGAGTGAGTATTTCTATTAAGCAAGAATCGCGGTTGTCAGTCGAGTAATCAGGGTGCCTACGCTTAATTACTTTATATTTGCCTAATGTTTTCGCTTGCATTAAGTCTAAATAGTCAAATGGAGAGAACACCATCCTCGAGGTATCCATAATTATAAGGTTTCTATCTGGATTGGTTATAGATTGAGATATCCAATTCATTCTGGGGATAGGGATAGGTCGGATTATTTGGTATTCTTTTGATTCTAATAGTGGTATCTCAATGGTGATGATCACTCTTCCTGTTTTTAATGCTATGTTAATTTCACTTACATCTAACATATCGGAATAGTATCGCTCTTGTAAAGGTACAGGGAAGTTGTTTATATGTTTCTGTGCTCTTAGAGCATCGAAAAGATCTTCAGGCGGTAATGTATGAGGATGAATTATCCCTCTTCTACCATCGACTAATAAATCTTGCAACTTCCGTGTATCGTCTTTTAGGACATCGATTAATTCTTCATTATCTAAGTATAATCCTAATATCTTATTTTCTAGTTCGTTTGCTTTTGCAGCTTTGACGGTTTCAAGAAATCTTGCGTTGATGCTTTCTGCTTCAGTCTGAATTATGTTATTGCGAGTTTTCATGGAAGCTATTTCGTTTACTATTATATTGGTTTGGTTTTTTAATAGGTGAGCTATTCTAACATTGTCTGCTCTTACTTTGTCGATTTCGGAGTTATAATAATCGGCATCGCTGTCGGCTAAAGTCCCGAATAGTGTTTTTGAAACCTCCCCGATAAAATCAAAGAGTCCACGTCTTGCCCTATTTATTCTATCTGCTTTTATTGTGCTTTCTACTCCCGCTAAGTGTATGGTGTTAGACAACTCGTTCCTAATTCGCTTCATCATGGCTTTTTGTTTAAAAATCCTATTGTGAGAAGAGCAATACCAGGTTCCTTGGTAACATTTATTCTCCAATAATTCTATATTGTTTTGCAAGGCTAGAAAGTTTTCTTCCAAGTTTTTAAAGTCAAAGCCGACAACTAATTTCCATGCCTCGTTATATTGTTTAGCCAAAGATATAACCTCTAAATACATAATTTCGTCCTTATTTAGTGGTTGAATCGAATATTTTTCACTGCTCCCCACGAGGACCATCGACAGGAGCAGGATTATCAGCCTCATCATTGCTGTAAAATAATTTAATGTCACTTCGGTGGTATGTTAATTTTTGCGTACCTTTGTTAATTTTATAAGTGACGTCGCCGATCCTCTCTCTAACTTCATAAGGCCCTATCCACTTATCTTCTAATGCCCCGGCATTAAAGTTTCTGACAAGAACCAATGACCCTTCGTCAATTGGTGTGAGTTGTGTTGCGGGAAGAACGTCTGAAATATCTTTTAATCTGTTTTGTACTTCGCGTAATTGATTTTCGAGTATCATTTTTCTTTCTTGCAACTTGTCTTCGATTGTCTCGATTAATGGGTCCGTATTGAAAATAGTTGGTGGTGCTCTACCGAACTGTAGTTCGTAAGGTGAATATCCCGTCTGTCTGTTTATCGTTGTGTTATAAGTCAACATTGCATGCGATAATTTAATGTCCCAGTCATTGTGGTCTGAGTACTGTCGGAGGTATTCTTTCAGTATAAGGTGTGATCGTTCGTTTTTTCCATTCGACTGTGGGTGGTGAGAGCTAGTTGTTACGTGAGTAATATGTCTTTGTGTACAGAATTCGTTAAACTCGGTGGAAGTGAATTCACCCCCGTTATCAGTTAGTATGCTTAATGGTTTTCCAAAAAATCGAATGTAAAATCTCCACAATGCCTGTATTACAGCCGCGGTAGATTTGTCAATTAACGGTTCAGCGATGAGGTACCTGGTCAGATAGTCCTGTATCACTAAAATATATTTATGTTTACTCGGAGTTTCGTCAAACGGTCCCATTATGTCGAGGGAAATTTTATCTCCCATTTTTTCAGGAATGTCAGTACAGGTAGGATAGTACGTCTGTCTTTGTGTATTTTTTGTACGTTGACATATCTCGCAGTTTCTTATGAATTCAGTTACGTCGTTAGTTATATTTGGCCAATTTGCGAACCGTCTTATTTTTTGCAAAGTTTTCTCGACCCCGTAGTGACCTCCAAATTCACTACCGTGAGCCTGCTCTAGAATGGCTTGTTTGTCTAAGGTATCGGTTCGTTTCAATGTAAAAACAGTCAAGTCTTTATTTAATCTATTTGTCAATATTTTAATCTGTAAATCTCGGTCTTTGTCTACTATAAATTGTATTTTGTCATGGGTAAGACCGTCAAATAATTTGAGCTGTTCGTCTAAAGTGTCGTTAGGCGGTATATAGGTAACATGTGTTTCTTCGTCTGTCGGCGGCTTATCGGTCAGCTGATACGTGGGTATGTTACTCGGACCCAGTCCTTGCTTGAAGGTTATCTCCCGAATTGTCGTAGGTGTTTGTTTAGTGCCAGGGGTCGCGGTCACATTTAATTTTTTAAAATCATATGTTGCCTGGTCGTTAAAGTTTTTGACCACCTTTCGTAGATTATAGAAGCTACCGGATTTCTCAAAACTTTCGCTTCCCTCTATATGAATTATCCATTTTTTCGTTTTATCTTTAATTGGTTGAAGGGCGCGTTCCCACTCTTCCCTACCTGGTCTCGAATCTAAATTTGTATATCCCGATTTTTTAAAAGTCTTCGATAGCACAAAGTGTAATCGCTCCGTGTTCGATGTACCGGCTATGGGTTCATTTACCTCTGACGAGTCTGTTATATAAATACGTGATAACGCATCAGCATTGCTGTTTTGCGTTCCCTTTTTGTAAATAATCTCGTACTCGAACTCTAACAATTTTAGTCGCCATCTCATTAATCTACTGTTCGGATCCTTTACATTCATTAAATGAATCAATGGTTTATGGTCGGTTACAATTTTGAATTTCCTCCCGAAAAGATACTGTCGGAAGTGTTTGGTTCCCCATACGATGGCTAATAGCTCTTTTTCGGATGTACTGTAGTTTTGTTCGGCTTTATTTAAAGTGCGGCTAGCGAAAGCTATCGGTTTATCCTTTCCGAGTTCTCCTTGAGAAAGGACAGCTCCCACGGCAAAGTTTGAGGCGTCAGTCGTCAGTACAAAGTCTTTTGTCCAGTCAGGATACGTAAGGATTGGTGCTGTCGTTAGTAATGTTTTCATTTCGGAAAATGATTTTTCCTGACGATCCTGCCATTTAAATTCCACCGACTTTTTCAGCAAATCTGTCAAGGGTTTAGCGATTTTACTGAAATTTTGAATAAATTTTCTGTAGTACCCTATAAGGCCTAGGAATTGTTTAATTTCTTTCGGATTCTTTGGTACCGGATAATTTTTTACTTTATCTATACGATCGGGATTAGGCGCGATTCCGTCCTTTGATATCACGTGCCCTAAATATGCTAGTTCTGGTCGCAGAAATTCACACTTGTCCGGTTGTAATTTTAATCCAACCTCTCTTAATCGAGTTAAAAGCGTTATTAAATTTTCATTATGTTGTTTCAAGGTGCTTCCGTACACAATTATATCATCTATGTACGCGAAACAAATCTTTCCGGTAAGACCTTTTAAACCATTATTGATCATACGTTGGAAAGTCGGAGGGGCATTTTTCAATCCGAACGGCATGCGATTATATTCGTAGTGTCCGTCGGGTGTAGAAAACGCAGTCTTGCATCGATCTTCTGGTTTCATGCCTATTTGGTGAAACCCACTTGCAAGATCGAATGCGGAGAAATATCGAGCGTTACCTAGCTGATCGATAATTTCATCTATATTTGGTAAAGGGTAAGCATCCGCGACGGTTTTTTCATTTAATTTCCGAAAATCTATCACGATCCTCCACTTTACATTTCCCGAAGCGTCTTTTTTCTTTGGTAGTACCCATAATGGGCTGTTATATGGACTACTACTTTCCTGAATAATCCCCTTTTCGAGCATTTCTTTTACCTGTTGGTGAATTTCCTCTTTATGGCAAGGCGGGTAACGGTATTGTTTTGTATTGACGGGGACACTGTCTAGCGTATGTATGACATGCTGTGTCAAATCGGTTAGCGGTAAAGGGTCCCCTGGTAAAGTAAAAACGTCATGGAATTCTTTAATTATTTCCCATATTTCACTTTTACAGTCTTTAATGTGGTCAAGTCGCGTATTGTCTTGTAATAAATTTTCCCTGTCTACTGTGAGCGATTGTGGAGTACGTTTTTGCGTAACTTGTCTGTCAAAAAAGTCTTTATCACAGCGATTAAATGGTCTAATACTTGTACTTTTCCATTCTTTAAGCTGAGGTGGTAGAATTGGATTTCCCTGCTGGTCTAATCTAGTCGCACATGCCAAATTATTCTCAAACATAATCATAACTTCATTGTCAGAAACTTCAAGCGTTCGGATTTTAAAAGTTCTTGGACCTATTGTTAATGTCTGTTTTTTGGAACTCCAATCGAAACCATGTCTGTTCATAAAATCAATTCCTATTACTCCGTCACTCGGGATAGAGAAGTTGTCATCAAAAACATGTATCGGATTGATTTTTCCAAAATGCTCTATGTCTATGGAGTATTTCGCGGTCACGCCTATATTTACGACTCCCTTTACAGTCGCGGGTTCCCATTTCTTATGCGGAGCGGTCAAACGGTTTTCTTTAATTATAGTTACAGTGCTACCCGGATCTATTAACCAGCTGCTTTCTTTAATACCTGCCATGCTTAATCGTACCATACATAGTTTGCCTCCTCGCAGTCTTTCTTCTCTGGAGATTCCGCCGTAGGTGTGTAATTGGTGGATTCCTGCATATAGTGTGTTCGGCCTGGTGGATTCATCTGAGGCCTTGGTGACTGAAAATTCCGGTTCATGTGGTACCTCTTCGTTCTGCATTCCTGCTCCTCGTGCCCCATCTTCTTGCAGTACGTACACTGGATTGTACGTCGCGCTGGTGGTACCTGTTGTCTCGTTGCCGGCTGCCTTGGTGCAGGTCGTGGGCCAAACGATGATTTATCCTGGGAGAACTGTGATCTGCCTGCCCGTCCTCGTCTTTCTTCCAGTTCTATCTCGGCTTCTATGGCTGCCTGGATAGCCTCGTTGAGATTCTGGGGTTTCAGTGGCTTGACGTGATGGTAGAGTGCGTCTGATAAGTTCCGCACAAACACTCTCAATGAAGACCTTGCGCTCGATTGCTGGTAATATCCAACTTCGTCAATGGACCATCCCTTCTGGTTGTCGATGGCAATACGGATGGAGTCGGTGATTTTAACGAATCTTCCGACATAGGCGTCCACTGGTTCATTATGCTTCATCACACACATATCCCGTTGTTGTTCCAGAGAGTTCAGGCTTTGTCGTTCTCCAAACTGGAACCGTAGGCGAACATACAGGTCCTGGTATTCCTTTATCATGTCAGACCTGATTGATCCATCGGCTCTTCCTCGAAGCTTTTGGGCTAAGATGTACCGCAGGAGAATTTGTTTCTCCGCCGGATCCGTTCGTCTCCTAGCGTCCTCTATTTGTGCGATAAAGTTTTCGCAATTGACACCACAAAATTCCCCGATCATCCCAATCGAATCTTTTGCACGAAGATCGCTATAATCGAAATCGTCGCGAGTGTGTTCGGCCGGTCTCTCTTCAGTTCTTCCGGGTTCTGATCGCAGCTGCTTTATTAAGTCATCGTGCTTTGTCAATTGTTGCATTACAACGTTTAATTGTTCTCTTATATCGTAAAGCACATTCCCCGCACCGAGAGAAGGAGACGCTGCTCGTGACATTGTTTCAATTGGAATTTCGTTTTCAGACGCTATCGTCGAGTTAGTTGAGGAGATCGTCGACTTCGGAATGCGATATGTTGTCCACTTACTTGCGTCGTTTGCCAGTATGGTAGATTTTGTGGGTTCTTCCTGTGCCAGTCTTAGACTGCGTACGAGCCGAAACTGTTTTTTCAAGAGAGTTGAATCTAGCACAACTAGAATATTCTTCTTTCTTGATGCACAATTCACCTTCACTGGTAAATTCCTTTACGGAGAATCCCACCGCTGCCACCAATTTTATGTCGTGCGAGCGGGTGATATCGCGATACGCGGTTCCCAATAACGACACAAAATAATATAATACAAGTTTATTATAAATGTTAATACAATAGTGAATACTGGCGTAACAAAAGACTTAACAAGTAGTGTCAAAAGAATGAGTCAAAAGTATAGAGCTAGCGAATGAACCACTGGCGCATTGTGTGTTCTGTTTTTGAGTGCATACTCCGGACCTAGGAGAAATGCTTTTCTTCCATGCTCCACCAATCAGAGATCGCAACGCAGTTCAAAGTACTGTCTTAAACCTTCTAGCTGAGTTATCGGAAGTCCCTTCTTAGAAGAAAGCGAGGTGACGAGTGTCTGAGACTAAACAGACCTATCGGTTCGGACTAAGGCTCGGGTGTCAATTGCCGGTCCTGGAAGTGCGTATGACTGTCTCCGTTTGGGCGCCGTGAATATTATCCCACGGTCCAGGTACTAGGACAGTGTTTCCTTCGAAGTGATAGATGTGAGAGCATTCGGTTTCGCAAACGTCAGATAAATTCGTGTCATCTTCAATTGGGAGTCGCGATAGTGCGTCGCAGTTCGCGTTCGCTTCGGATTTTACGTGCTCAATTTTGTATCTAAATCCCGATAAATAATACGCATATCTCTGCAGCCTGTTGTCCGTTGTTACTGGAATGCCCTTTCTCGGTTCAAAGATTAATTGTAGTGGCTTGTTATCTGTACGTAATGTTATTTCTTTCCCAAATATGTATTGATAACATTTTTTAAAACCAAATACAATGGCCATTGCCTCTTTATCTATAATGGCTCTTTTTTGCTCATTTGCAGGTATTTTTTTAGACGCGTATGGTATAGGTCTCTCTGTTCCATCTTTGTACTTGTGTGACAGGACTGCGGATAGTTCATAATCAGACGCGTCACAAGCCAATACAATGTCCTCTTTAGGGGTATAGTGAGCGAGAAATTCCGGCGAAATCAATTCGTTTTTTACCCAATTAAATGCTCGTTCGCACCGATCATCCCATTCGAACTTTTTCTTATTTAACGCGTCATATAATGGTTTCATATTGGCTACTCGGTTTTTTTAAAATTTCACGTAAAAATCTATTAGCCCCAAAAATGATGGTAGTTCTTTGTTATTAGTGGGGCCTTTACCATCGCGTTAATCTTTGATGCCGATTTATGCAATCCGTCTTTGTCAATGACGTAGCCCAAAACTTCAATTTTACTCTGCATAAATTTACATTTTTTTGGATTCAATCGTAAGTTGCATTCTTGTAATCGCGCACATACCTTTTCCAAGTTTTGCCTATGCTCTTCATTACTGTGCCCTGTTACGTACATGTTATCGAGGTATGCAATCGTACCTTCTATACCACGCAGGCACTCATCCATTTTCCTTTGTATGTCTGCTGGCGCTGGCGAGACGCCCTCCGGAATTTTTCTGTATCGGAACAGGCCCTTATGTGTGACTATTGTGAGAAAATTTATACAGTCTTCATCTACAGGAAATTGCATGTAGGCATGCTTCAAGTCCAGCTCGGAAAAGGAGGTTCCTCCCTGCAATTTCGCGAAAATGTCATCAATAGCATGAAGCGGGTATTTGTCTGTAATTATACATGGGTTCAATGTCGTCTTAAAGTCTCCGCATATACGGATTTCCCCGTTTCCTTTCAGCACGGGGACGATTGGCGTAGCCCATTCGCTTACTTCGACCGGCTCCAAATGCCCCAACGTTACTAGTCGGTCAATCTCCTTCTCAATGAGTGGCTTTAACGCATGCGCTACATGTCTATATTTTGCCGCTATTGGGCGCGAATTTTCTTTCAGATGAATTTTTGTTTTGCTCTTGTTATACAATCCGGGAACGTTGCTGAATAATTGTTTATATTTTTGTGTAATATAACCGTGTATGTTTTCCTCTTCGATCTTATTGATTCCACTCTTTTTACCTACGGGAAGAATTAAAGGCCAAAGTCCGAATTTCGCTAGCCACTGGCGCCCCAGTAGCGGCGGCGCTGAACCCGGCAGTACAAAACTGTTTAGCCAGTAAGTTTCATTATTAAATTCCACTTTCAAATTAATCAATTTATCAATCGCCTTCAATTTGACGCCCATGTATGCCTTTAATTCCGCGTCCGTTGGTAAAATTTCGGTTTCCCTAAAGTTTTCGTTGTAAATTTTCTCTGAGAAAACTGTCGCGTACGCTCCCGTGTCTACTTCTAACTTAATTAGTGTACCGTCTATAATAACGTCCAAAGACATTGGTGTGGCATCGGTTTCATTTAATTTCCCATTGTTATAGTTTATTTCTTTTACACTTTCACTACTCAGCTGGAGAGAAAAATAATCGTTTCTCAGTTGCTGTCTATCGATGGTACCGAGCAGACGTGCTTACGTCCTCGGCGCGCTTCAGCTCTGTTTGTTTGCGAGTGCCTCTACGAATCTACCATACGTACAAAAGTGTGAGAGTGTGTCTAGTGTGTGTTGTGTGTGAGTGCGTGCCGCATGCTTGCATTCGCAAGGCACGGGCGCCTCATAAACAATAGGAAAATGGAGTTAAATACAGTGAATCCCAATGATGAGTCCCCAGAGTACAGGAGTCTCTTTTCCAACAAACCGAGCGACACCACTAGAGAAGTAAAGAACCAACAGATAGCCCCAAAAAAACCTCCCCAGTCATACGCTTCTATTGCCAACAGCGAATTCCCAACCAAAGATCAAGCCATTATCCTGGACTCAATCGAAGGAACCTCAACTCACGAATATGCCAGCGCTATTGCAAAATTACAGGCCCTAGCGCAATCCGTTTTATTTCCCGTAACTCTAACGGGAGAATCTGCATGTATCTGGACAGCAAAGAAACTGTCAAATCACTAACCACGGACCACAAGTCAATAGATATAAACAACACCTGCATAAACATTAGACCTCTGCTAGTGCCATCCCAAAGAATCATCCTCTCCAACGTCTCCCCCACTATTCCCCACAGCACCATTGAAAACCAATTCACTATAAACAAGGTGCGGATTATGTCCAAAATATCATTCCTTAGAGCTGGAATACAAGAACCGGGATTTGCACACATATTACGTTTCCGCAGACAAATTTTCGTCCACCCTGACGACGTAAACAAAATCCCCGAAACGTTCGTCGGTACACACGACGACACGAAATATAGAATATTCTCATCCACGGATAAGGTCACATCCTATATATGTAAAGCCAACGGACACATCGCCAGGGCATGCCCCAACAACACAATCAATCAACAGACGGAACATAACAATAAGGCTAACCCCCAAGATCCACCGATTACCATCGAATCAGGTGATGTCAATGCGACTGACGTATTTCGAACACCAACTCACATTCCTTCACAATCCATTAACAAAAGACACCACTCGTCAACCACAGACTCCGTCAGCTCCACAGGAAACCTCTCCACAACTTCCACAACTCCAAAGGCTAGCCCACCAACCACACATATATTAGGCATCAACAAACCTGATAAAAAAAGAATAAAACAGTCCAACCGTCCAACAGTCCGCCGCCCAACCGTCACGGCGGAAGAAATCGGCAAAATGCTGGATCCTGCAAAGGAGACAATAGAAAACACCGATAATAAATTCCCCCTGGACTTCCACCAACTAATAAACTTTTTGGAACATGCATTTGGAGAACAAAATCCGACCCTAATCTCGAAAGATTATACACTCAACACGGGTCACCTAATTCACATGCTTAGAAGAATTTACCCACTGCTAAAGGCACGAAGCATCAAAAACAGAATAAACAGACTATGCAAAAAATTATCGCTCGATCTCACGAATCTACCCCAAACTGGAGAAAACCACACTAATCAACAGACTGCACATATGCAGTGGTCCACCGAAACAGAATCTGACAGCGATTACTCGTGAAAACCAAGCCGCTCCTCTACATTCTACGCACAATGACAATAACCATAATTCAGTGGAACCTCAATAGCTATCACAGACGGACTGATCAATTACAACTTCTTATCAACACCTATCAGCCAGATATTTTAGCCCTCTAAGAGACTAACTTCAAAGGAAACTATGTCGCAAAAATTAAAGGATATGTATGTTGGGTCCGGCACCGGTTGTCTTGGCAACCCGGTTTGTTACTTGGACAAGTGACACTCGCGCTGGGTGGCGCAGCGTGGCCGCGTGTTGCCACGCGGCAGTTCTGTGATAGACTTGAGACGAACGTGTACGATATCTTACAAATAAACACATACTTATTCGAACCCCAACACTGGCGCTACGGACTTGTTTTTAATACAATAAGGATCGATTTGTGAAAAGTTCACGTGCATTCAAGAATGGCAGACGTTGCTCAGCAGCTTAAAACGCTCACAGAGGCGGTAAACAGCCTGCTGAACCTGCAACTTCAACAATGCCAATCTGCGGCGTCGACGTCCACATCAGGAACTCAGCCTAACCATTCGGACCTCTACAACCAACTGAGCTCGCGCATTGAAAAGTGCGCTTACGACTCTGGTGAGGATTCAAAACCATTTACCAAATGGCTCATGCGCCACGAATACACAGTAGTTTCCGAGGCGGCGTCTCTGCCCTCGGAAATGCAGACTCGATTGGTCTTGGACAAGCTCGGACAAACTGAGTTCGACCGGCTTGTAGACCACGTGGCCCCAATAGACCCTACGAAGATGCCTCAGAAGACGTTACTGGACACGCTCAAGGAGCTTTTCCGCGATAAGGTACCGATCACCCGGCGTCGTATCGAAATTTTAAATTTTCGATACGATAGATCTGTCCCCATTACGGAACACATCGACAGGATCAACCGTCATGCCGCCGAATTCGACCGGACGAAGCTCACGGACGACGGCTTGCGGACATTACTCCTTCTCCAGTCCTTTTGCTATTCCAAAGATAATGAGGAGCTGAAGAGGCTGGCTCTTCGAGTGGTGGAGCGAAACCAGAACGCTTCCTTGAAAGACATCGTGGCCGAGCTGGAGGCACACCTAAACGTGTCTTCCAGCCTAAAAACTTTAGAAAATCCCGTCAAAATTGCACCACTTTCAGGCTGTAACGCAGTCAAATGGAAACAGAAGAAAGTCGCGTCGGCTAATACTCAGAAGACGCCGCCGCCGAAGCAGGACGCGGGGTGCAAGGGATGCGGGGGGACACATCCTCGATCGAAGTGCCCGTTCCGCGACGCAGCGTGCCACAGCTGTAACAAGAGGGGCTATATCGCAGCAGTCTGCAAATCCGCACCCAAAGATACAAGGGGGGCGGCGAAGACCGGCAACATTGTGGTGCAAGCAATCTCCGCGGCGCGCAAACGTCGCCGACTCTACCTCACACTTACTATTAATGGCAGGTCGGTATCACTACAGTACGATCCTGGCTCTGACGTCACCATTATAGGTAGGGACGAGTGGACGCGCCTCGGATCACCGACATTAGAAGCGGCTGAGGGTGTCGAGCACGCGGGGGGAGACGAGCTGTTCCTCATCGGCCGATTCCGCTGTATCGCGCAGCTAAACAACGCAGCTAAACAGCTCGAATCATCGAGCGCGTGGAGTCCTCAGATTGGGCATCGCCCATCGTCATCGCTAAAAAGCCTAACGGTAGAATCCGACTCTGCGCGGATTTCTCCACAGGCGTCAACGCTGCCCTCATGGACAACAGGCACCCCTTGCCCAGCGTCGACGGCATCATGGCAAGGCTCAACGGTGGCTCCTGTTTCAGCATACTGGACCTCAGCGACGCTTTCTTCCAGATTGAGATGGTTGAGGATTGTAGGGACATAACGACAATCACCACGCCTATGGGACTGTTCCGCTTCCGACGCATGCCTTTCGGCATAAAAACGGCTCCTGCCACCTTCCAGCAGGCGATGGATCGCACTCTTTCGGGCCTGGCAGGCACTCACGCCTATATTGATGATGTCATCATTTCAGGCGCCAACCGACAAGAGCACGACATCCGTCTCCGTGCGGCGCTGGGAAGACTTCAGGAGAAGGGCTGGCGTCTCGGCTGGGAGAAGTGCTCCTTCGGGCTGGGCGAAATCAAATATCTGGGGTTTATCATCAATGCCTCAGGTATTTCCGCCGACCCACAGGCTAACCGTGCCATCGCTACGATGCCCATCCCATCCGGCGTACCACAGCTGCAAAGCTTCCTGGGCATGGTGAATCATTACGGGAAATTCATCCCACACCTCCACCAGTTGAAGCAACCATTAGAGCAGCTCACCCGGAAAAACTGCCCCTGGACCTGGACTCAGGCCCACAACAGCGCGGTGGAACAAATTAAGAGGGTCATAACCAGTCCACTGCTCCTCGAGCACTACGACCCATCAAAGACGCTGGTGGTGGCGGCCGACGCGTGTTCCACCGGGATTGACGCGGTACTCCTGCAACGAGCATCAGATGGCAGATAACACGCGGTATATCATATATCGCAGAGTCTCACGGAGTCCCAGCGAAATTACTCGCAGCTGGAAAAGGAGGCCCTCGCACTGGTCACGACAGTGGAGCGATTTCACAGGTTTGTGTGGGGGAGAAAATTCATCCTCCAAACAGATCACAAGCCACTCGTCGCCCTGCTGCGGACAGACAACACCACCGGCCTCAAACCGACGACAGCGGCTAGGCTAAAACGCTGGGCCTTGCGACTCCTGGGATATGACTTTTCTATCGAGTATGTCCCAACACAAGAGTTCGGCCAAGCAGACGCTCTATCTCGCCTCATTGAAAAGTTCCGGCAGGACAACGTCGAAGACCTCCAGGTCGCCTGTGTGCGTGCCGTGGAGACGGAGCTCTTACAAATCCGAGACTTTTCTATTGACCATTTCGGAGCGAAGCTGAGGCAACAACTGAAGAGCGCAACAGCAGTCGACCCATTACTGAGCACCGTCATCCTGGGAGTCCGCGACGGACGTTAGGACTCTACGGAAAGTAAGGAAAGACTAAAACCATACAAACAGCGAGCGGAGGAGCTGAGCGTCGTCGACGGCACTCTGCTTCTGGACGACAGGGTCGTGATCTCTGAGAAGCTTCAACCCGCCATCCTCGAGGCCCGCCACAAGGGACACCCCGGTGTCAGGAGGTCGAAGCAGCTCGCACGATAATTTGTCTACTGGCCGGGAATGGCAGCAGACATCGAACGCCTGGTACGCCACTGCGACGCCTGCGCGCTTGCGAAAAAAGCTACCACGAAAGGTACCGCTGGAACCATGGCCAACTCCATCCAGACCTATGGAGCGCGTACACATTGACTACGCCGGGCCCATCGAGGGCCAATACCTGCTGATCGTGGTCGACACATATTCAAAGTTCTTGGAAGTGGCCGTCACCCCCACAATTTCAGCAGCACGGACAGTCGACCTCTGCCGAGAGATCTTTGCCAGGTTCGGCCCACCGGAAATCCTGGTATCGGACCATGGGGCCCAATTTACGTCCCAACTCTTCGAGGCCTTCTGCAAGGAGGTGCAATGCACGCACCTGATGTCAGCGGTGAACCACCCGCAGTCCAATGGTCAGGCGGAGAGGATGGTCGACACCATCAAGCGGGCCATAGCCAAGGACCCATCCAAGTGGAGAAAGTCGCTCTACGATTTTCTCCACAGCTACCGATACACGCCCTGCGCAGCGGCGCCCAACGGCGCCTCGCCGGCCGAGCTCTTCTTCGGGCGACGCATCAACTCGCCATTTTCCAGGCTCCTGCCGGTGCGCCAGTCGGACGGACCAACACCAAGTCGCTCCAGTCCGGGGATGGAGACTCAGTTCTCCAGGCACCACGGGACGCGACCGAGACACCTCTGCATCGGGGATCGAGTGGTCGTCCAACTTCGGGACAACAAGCGCGAGCAGGGTGTCATTACAAAGACTGTTTCAGGGACGTGCTATGCTGTTCGCCTGGACAACGGGAGAGAGGTCATCCGACACATCAATCATATTTGGTGCGGTGGCTCACAGGCCGTTGCGGCTGCCGCGAGTCCGGATTTAACCCTGGATGTCGACGGCACTCTCCTGACTCAGATGCCGGCTGCACCCGATACGCCGGTTGCACCTGATACACCGGCTGCACCTGATGGCGCGGCGGTCGCGGATCCGGAGCACCGACCCCAGGCGGCTTCAACCCCGTTCACCCGATCCAGCATCCCTGACGAACAAGAAATCTTACCAACGCCGATCAGACCCACCCGCACTCGGGTCGCCCCACGTCGACTCGCGATGGACCCAGCTGCCAAATGATATACGTATTGGTAGCTCCAAAGAGGGGAGATGTTGGGTCCGGCACCGGTTGTCTTGGCAACCCGGTTTGTTACTTGGACAAGTGACACTCGCGCCGGGTGGCGCAGCGTGGCCGCGTGTTGCCACGCGGCAGTTCTGTGATGGACTTGAGACGACCGTGTACGATATCTTACAAATAAACACATACTTATTCGAAACCCAACAATGTACCCTTTGCCAAGAACCGAAACTCAACCTTTGTTTGTGAAGGCGTAGCCACATATGTCAAAAGCAGCTTATTTAGCGAGGTATTTCAAATTGACTCAAATATCGAAGTTATAACAACAAAAATTCTCGCCCCCTCACCCATGTACGTATGCAACATATACCTCCCAAATAGCCACCATTTCACAGAGGAAGAAATATCCGAGTTTCTATCAACTCTTCTATCAACTGCCGAATTGCTCGAATGCTCGAACTTCTATCAACTGCCGAAACCCTATGTCATAGTAGGTGACTTCAATAGCCACAATACTCTGTGGGGATCCGAAACAACTGACTCAAGAGGAAAAATCATGGAG
The DNA here is from genome assembly GCA_914767735.1 of Anoplius nigerrimus. Lineage (NCBI taxonomy): Eukaryota > Metazoa > Arthropoda > Insecta > Hymenoptera > Pompilidae > Anoplius > Anoplius nigerrimus. The sequence goes on from OU612086.1 coordinate 16,304,387, forward strand.
AAAATCATCCACTCACTCCACCTAATACTACTCAATAACAACAAACCCACTCACTTTAACGTAGCAAACGGCAATTTCAGTACCATCGACCTATCACTGTGCAGTGCAAACATAGCAGACATCATTGAATGGGACGCCACTGATGACCTCCATGACAGTGACCACTTCCCCATTATAATAAAATACCTTTCCACCGCTAGGAAAAACCATACGGACGGCCCCTCGCGATGGATATTTGACAAAGCCAATTGGAACAATTTCAGAGAAAAAATCAACCTACATATAACGTCCTTGGAAACCCCCTCGAAGCAAAATTCCAACAAAATTGACGATCTGTTGAAAAACTTCATCAATCTAATAAACAAAGCAGCAGAAGAATCTATACCAAAAACAAAGCCACACACAAAAAGGAAAAACAAACCCGTCCCCTGGTGGAACACGGATTGCCAACGAGTTATCAAAGAAACTAAACACGTATTTAACAAATATAAAAAAAACAGATGCATTGAGAATCTAATTGCCTTCAAAAAATACAGAGCAATATCGAGGAAAACAATCAGGGAAAGCAAACGTCAGTCATGGATCGACTTCACTGCCTCGCTGAATAGGAACACTCCCTCCAAAATTATTTGGAATAAAATACGAGCCATAAGAGGTATTTATGGCAAACCTATGGTCACTGCCTTGACCCTAACCGACAACGTAACAATAACAGACCAACAAGAAATGGCAAATATCTTAGCAGACACCTTCGCCCAAAACTCTAGTGACAACAACTATGAAGATGACTTCCGCCAATACAAATCATGAATCCAAGATAGTTCTGACAGAAACGGAATTGAAGAAAACGTGCCGGACAACTCTCTTTCAATAAACACCCCGCTTCAACTTGTCGAACTTACAAGGGAAATAACCAAACTGAAAGCCTCAAAAACCAGTCCAGGCCCAGACGGCATCCCCAATAAACTATATAAGCATCCTAGCAAACCTCTCTATCGAAGGACTAAGCTATCTACTCTGCCGTTACAATTGCATATGCGAAAACGGTGTCTTCCCGGAAAACTGGACAAAAGCTACCATCGTTCCGATACCCAAACCAGGGAAAAACCATTCCAACCCACAAAACTACAGACCAATAGCCCTAACCGACACTATGTGTAAAATAATGGAAAAAATCGTGAACAGCAGGCTCCGATGGTTAATTGAAAAACTGGGTCTTGTCTCACCGTATCAAAGCGGATTCAGAAAATTTTACAGTACCCTTGACCAACTAATCAACGTAGACACCCATATCTGTGAAACCTTTGCAAATACGCAATATGCAACAGCTGTATGTATGGATATAGAAAAGGCATACGACATGGTTTGGAGAGTTCGAATCCTATCTATCCTAAAGAACAACGGAACCCAAGGTAATATAGGCAAATTTACAGAAAACTTCCTAACAACTAGACGAATAAGAGTCCGGATGAACAACCTAATATCCGAATCTAGAACAATAGAAAATGGCGTGCCACAAGGGTCCGTATTAAGTGTAACACTATTTCTCCTGGCTATGAACGAAGTTCTATCCCTAATTAAGCCACCAGTTACAGCATTCCTATACGCAGATGACCTCACCCTCCTTTGCAAAGGGAAGAACCCTGCAACAATACGAAAAACACTACAAGACACTATTGACGAAATCCAAAAATGGACACTGACAACAGGGTTCAAGTTCTCAACCAAAAAGACAGAAGTCATCACATTGAGCAGAAACAAAACTATCACAGACATGACAACTTAAACAACTTAATATATATACTTAAACAACACCGAACTAAAACAATCAAGCACTGTAAAACTACTCGGTCTGACCCTGGATAACAAATTATCATGGAAGCCCCACATAAACAACCTGAAAAAGGACTGCAATATGCGGCTAAACTTCCTGAAGACCCTGGCAGCAAACAATTGGGGAGCCGACACAAGCACCTTACTAAACTCGTACAAAGCGCTAATAAGAGCAAAAATCGACTACGGTTCAATCATCTTCAATTCAGCCAAACTCAGTATCCTTAAACACCTAGACTCCACCCACAACTCAGCACTGAGAATTGCTATAGGGGCCTACCGAACCAGCCCTATTTTGGGTATCTTGAAAGAGAGTACTGAACCCCCATTATCAATCAGGCGTAAAATACTCAACATAAATCAAGCAGTGAAAATTTGTTCGACACCTGGCAACCCTGTCTACCTCAACACCTTCCCAAAAAGACCCAACCCTATTTTCTCGGCAAACACAAAAACTCCCAAACCCTTTTATTACAGAATAAATAAATTTCAACTTGAATTCAAAAAGAAATTCTCAAAAATCGAATCTGAAAGATTCCCAAAGAGCCCACCATGGATGATTCCCAAAATAGAAATCAACGCTCAACTCGAAACGCACCAGAAAAACGTCACAAACACCTCATCTCTCTTAACCCTGTTCAACGATATAATGGACAACTATCGAGAGGACGTCAAAATCTTCACTGACGGCTCGAAAACACATCACGGAACTGGATGTGCTATAGTAACGCCTACAAGAACTACTAAAATCTCCCTTCCTAAAGAGACATCAATTCTAACCGCAGAAATGATTGCAATCCGTGAAGCTATCAGAGCAGCACACGATGGTCCCCATGACAAATATATCATACTCACCGACTTAAAATATGCAATCCAATCCATTAATGATAGATCCTCATTCAATGGAACTACTCTTGACACCCTCGATACCCATCTAGCTGCCATACAAAAAGGGAAAAAAATATCTATCATGTGGATCCCATCCCATGTGGATATAGAAGGTAACGACAGAGCAGATCAAGCAGCAAAGGAGGCAGCATCAACTGAAATATCTGGAAAATACTCTGCCCCAACGGTAAATGACGTCCGGAAATTAATGGAAACAAAGGCCATCGCCTCATGGGAACAAGAATGGAACCACTCTGCCCCTCCCCACATTCGAGAAATCACAGCAAGAGCCCCCAAACTAAACTGGGTCGCGAACAAAATGGAAAGAAGACACCAGGCCGCAATATCAAGACTGAGAATTGGGCACACAAAACTCACCCACAGCTATCTGATCACAAAACAGTCCCCACCCCAGTGCGAAGTTTGTAATAAGAAAATTTCAGTGGAACATATACTGCTGGACTGCCCAAAATATAGCGGTTCCCGTCGTCAACATAAGTTGAAGCCGATCCTGGGTGATAACTTTTCAGACAATTTAGCAACCGAGCGAATAATTCTTTTCCTTAAAGATACTGGTCTAATCAACGAAATTTTGTAAAAGGTTCCAATAGTTACTGGTCGTCGCTAATAACCAATAGCAGTTGATGCGACGTAAAATAAACGTAATAAAAAAAAAAAAAAATCGTTTCTGTGGTCTGGTTCCGACTGATATTCGTCCGTCTCTCCTTCTTCGCAGATATTATTCACCGTTGTCCTTGGTTGCCGGTTCCCCGCTGCCTTTGTCCTGCACGCTCTTTCTAGGTGCCCTTTCCTTTGGCAGTAGTTGCAACTGTAGTAACGGAACCGACACTCATTGCTGGCATGATTTTGTTTACCACAGCAGGAGCACGTTAGGCCGTTTTGACTATTCGGTCTTGATGGTCCTTTTTTTTTTTATTTTATCGTCAAGGAAATCTTCAGTAAGATTACTGGCCTCTTTGGGGTGAGGTCAGGACATGTCAGATTCTTACTGACTAAAACCCAGACGTTACTCCACAGAGCGGGGTGCTTGCTGGACGTCGCACGGCGGCCGTCCAGGGCGTGGGATCGTAGTGGCGTACATAAGGTCTTGATGGTCCTTCACCTGCCCGCTGTGTATGTTCGGAGTTCCATCTCCCCGCTCTTCCTTTGCCACCGCGTTGTCCTGAACGGTACCGTTTGTTTTCGTACACGTTATATAGGTACCTCTTCCTTCGTGTCCTTCTTGTCCAACACATTTCTTGATGTGGCTGCGTTTATTATTGCTGATTCTCTCGATACCGCGATCTCCAATGCCTTCTCTAAAGTTAATGTTTTTCCTCAAACAGTTTAACACGTATTTCCGTGTCTTTTACACCGCACACCAATTGGTTCCTTAATGCTATGTTCAGTTTTTCGAAATTGCAGTGAAGTGCCAGTTTTTTTAATCTAGCTACGAATTCCATTATTGTTTTTTCGGGATGTTGTTTGGACATATGAAACGTACAGCGTTCCATTGCGTCTGATGGCTTAGGAATTAGGTGGTCCGTCATAGCCTTAATTAACTCGTCGTACTTTTTTTCTGTTACTTTGGCCGGGGCGATGAGTTGTCTCAGCAGCCCATGTGCTTCGTTCCGTAATCGGGTAATCAGAGTCGCGACTTTGAGTTTGTCATCCGTGACATTCCTTGTTAGTGGGTAGCACTCCATTTTTTCGGTGAAGATTTCCCAGTCTCCGTCTTCGAGTTGGAAATCCATTCTACCGTCGCTTGCCATGTCGTTGTCTTCGTCTGTAGAGTCGCCCACCGGTGTTGGATTTTGTGGCGCGATAGCCTTGTTCGAGATTTCTTTTTGCTCTACTTCTGTCGGTTTACCTCTACTTTTAATATTTTCTCTCAATCGTTCTCTTAAGTCGTCGTATTTCTCGCTTTCACTGCACTGAACACCACGTGCTTCTAACTCGTATATTAACTGCGCTTTATTCAAATTTTGAATCCATCCGGTTGAATTATCCTTATCCACCATAAATACGATTAAGGACCTTCCTCGTCGCCAAGTTGCTATGTATGCCTTTATTTACACGAAATATACAAGTGACCCGCTGTGTCGGTACCCTACACGTAACTGCCGTCCGGGCCGTTCTGGCCCGTCGGCTCGCACGCACACCGCACACACACACACACACATAGCGCAATACACTACAGTAGTATGCGAGGAAGTCGGCGTCGATGATGGGACGTTTGCGACTACAAATTTCCATGGGAATTCGCGGTAGAGTCCGAGGTCTAAATTTAATTTGAGAAATCCGTATGTCGCGATCTCGGTCCCGTTCGCGGCGTACAGCACGGTTTGGGCCTTTGCGCGCCGCCCGCGAGTCTTGTCGCGAGGAAAGACGCATACTTCGGAACCGGTGTCGACAAGGAACTGGGTCCTCGCTGCTTTGTCGGTTACGAATGGGCGACTGATGCTGTCGGTGTCGCTTGCCGCCGTTAACGACTCCCGCTGGCGTTTTCCTGGGCGAACTTGCACCCCTCGCGGCATTTTGTTGCCTTGGTGCCGAACGTCTGGTGGTACCAACATATGTCCGATTCGTCTGTGACTCGGCTGCGACTGCGGCTCCGGCCGCGTGGGGGACGAATCGACCTCGCGCTTGTCGCCGGATGATGCTCTCGAGGGCCGCGACACTCTCCGTGAGCGCTTCGATCGCGCTGATTTCCGCGCGTGCCGGCGCGATCGATGCGCTGGCCACTTGTTGTGGAGCGACGGTTTCGTGGACCCGGTCCGCAATTTTTCCCAACTCCTCTAGGGGTATTGATGATGACTGCGCGGCCACGGCCGATTGCAGCTGTACCGGGAGGCGGCTAAGCCATATTGACCGCACGAGTTCGTCGGTCGCAGACGCACCTGCCAATCATTGTAGCTGCCGCAATAACGCCGATGGTTTTCTATCGCCGAGCTCTTCGTGCTCCAACAATTGGCGTATTTCCTGTTCGCGAGGCGTCCCAAGTCGAGCAATCATCTCGCGCTTTAAGTGCTCGTACGGGTTTTGGCGCGCCGGTTTTTGTATCAGATCGAGCATCTCGGTGACTATTTGTGGGTCGAGATATGCCACGACCGTATTAAATTTCTTTGTTTCGCTGCGAAACTCGTGGAGGGCGAACAGCGCTTCTAGTAGTGTGAACCACGCCGCTGGGTTCTGGGGCCAAAATTGCGGTGGCTTGATCAGCGTGGTGGCGTCTACGTCGCGTGTCGCGTCTGTGGCTGCGCCCGGTGCTCGCGCCGGTGGCGCGTCATGCGTTGTTCCCGTGAGTGAAGAAAGGTTTGCTGGTGATGGGGGGGTCATCTTTCCTTCGTCACCGTTGTCCGCCATTTCGGCACCGTGCACGTGGAAAAGCAAGTGATCGATGACGATCGCAGCACTAAACTCGAAACAACTCAAAACGAACACTGTCCAGTCGCTCGGCGTATGATCCGGTGATCACCGACACCCTTCAGATCACGTCGGGGTCACCACTTGTAATAGTCTCACGAGTATCGTATAGACCACCGGAATATTCGGAGGTGGAACGTTTGTAGAGATTAGTCACTTATATTTTGAATGTTTTATTTACACTATTTAAACTATTTACACGGTGTGTTCTGCACTAATACATACACATAAATTTACAAGTTCCATCAGCCAGAGAAGATATATTCGTGGGATGCGCTCGACTTAGATATCGATGTATTTCGTTCGCACGTGCGTTAACTCGGTCGAAGCTCACGATAGAATACCTGGGGCGATTCGCGCCCCGCTCCCTCTCTTTTCCCGCCCCCGTCCCCCGGCGTCGATCTTCCGATCGTCGATCGCAACGCCTTCGCGGTCGGTGGCGGGGCCGCGCGACAACGCGGCACTTTTGATCGCCACTTTTGTTAGGATAAAATACTATCGTAGCTAAGGGACCGGCGTTACGCAACGTAACTACGGTCATTCTATTGTCAGCCGTAAAAGCGAATAGTCGATTAAAATTGTAACATATCAAAGAAAATATATACATATATACCATCTTCGAAACCACAGAGTCAAATTATTATTATTGGGCGCTGAACACATTCACGGGTGTGGGTGCATAACAGGTAGTATTTTAGATTTAAACGCGATTGCAATGGAATATCGTCGAGCAGAGCGGGTAAAGTAAATTGCACAAATTGCCTATATCGCACGCCGTTCAAAATGTCAGGTAAAAAGTATGGCCCGACAAGAGACGTGTTGAGTATTCCACACCACACGTTAATGCTGCAATGCAATTGGTTGTTTGTACTTCTCCTAAAATGTGGATTTTCCATATGCCAGTCGTGTTCATTATGCCTATTGAACATACCATTATTCGTACATGTGCTTTCGTCTATCCATAAAATTGTTCGAGCAAAGTTGTCATTATATTGCTCTTGTTGTAAAAAAAATTTGCAAAATTGAATTCTTCTTAACGTATCTCCCGAGCAATGATGGTGATCTTTGAGTATCAGATGTTAGCAAACATGATTGGAACGTAACTGGGACCAAAATCGTTTAGGTAATGTGATATTAAACGATTTGGGCATCTGTTATAAGAGTTCGAATAAAGCGAAATATCTCGTAAACTATTGTTTTTTCGGTGATTTCCCTTATACATTTTTATTGCAGAATGGCCTAAGGAACGCGTTTATGTAAAAAAAAATGGGTGGTTCCATTTAAAAAAACAGTGCAACTGCACTTTGCACACGCACTAATGCACTTAGTCGGTGCAAAAGTCGGTGCATGGGTTGATAGAGCTTTTCGACTAATACAAACTTTTCCTCTACGATTTTGTTCTAAATTTATTTAAAAAAGAGTTATAGCTTGGCCCAGTTACTATTGGGTCGGTGCATATGTCCGTGCGGTATTTGCTTGGGTTAGCAACAATGCGGCATAAATGAATTGTTTATCGTTATTCCGTGGTTTTACTTAGTTTCGAGTTTGTATGTTGTGAAACACAGGTTTTCTTGATTGTGAACGCATTATTTGTATTGTATATATTTCAGGCGGTTGAAGATTGAATGTCAAGTTGAGAAAAATGAGAATTTCCGACACATTTTACTCTTCGAGTTTAACCGAGGGTCCAGTGCAGCAGGTGCTGCGAGAACAATTTGTGAAGTGTACGGGAATGACGCAATTGCTGGAGCAAATGGCGCAAGTTTTTGAATGAGATCAGTCAACTATTGTACGCCATTTAATCCTTGGTTAAACTCGAAGAGTAAAATGTGTCGGAAATGCTCATTTTTCTCAACATGACATTCAATCTTCAATCGCCTGAAATATATACAAATAATACGTTCGCAATCAAGAGAACCTGTGTTTCACAACACACAAACTCCAAACTAAGTTAAAACAACGGAATAACGATAAAAAATTCATTCATGCCGCATTGTGCTAACCCAAGCAAATACCGCACGGACTTATGCACCGACCCAATAGAATCACCCTGTATATATACATAATACAATTAAGGTGATAAATGTGCTGTACAACTATTTGGGTGGTATTTATCGTAAAAGCATGAAAAACATCAATTTTGTCTGCACCACAAGCATTTTAAAAATGACTGGATTTTGCACGTACATACTGTTTGTAGGACATCTTCGGAAAAACAAACCCGTCTTACGTTTACAAAAATCTGCGCGTGTTTGTTAATTTCGTCGCGAACCATGCATATTCTCTCATTTCCCAAAAAATTGGCGTGGATAACTGTTGATGAATTAATGAATGTATTTCAATGGCGTCTTCGCAGCTACTTAAATCCCGTTCTTCTCGTAATAATGAACTTGAATGTTGGATACGTTTAATAAATAATTTGACTTGACGGTAAAAATAAACATCACAAGGCTGTCACACCGGTGTGCAGTGAGGTGGAATGACTTGCAAAGTGCACAAACTATCATTATTTGCATTCAGAAATGTTTCGTTATATACGCTAGGATCTACTTGACCAGTCCATGAATCGAGAATCAAACAAAAATTTTTTTTTTTTACATACGGTTTTAAAATATGATTTAAATATACGGCATGTTGTGAGTTCATTAATTTTCTTGACTTTGTACATGCTACATGAACTGTATCACTAATGATACTTTGCTCGCGAAGAATTTCTGAAAAATATTATACGGCGTCTGTCAGTTCCTGCTTTGTGGGACTTGTACTGTTGTGAGCGATGTCAAACCCTTCATTAGCAGAAGCACTAGTCGATGGTTGATCCATGTTTGATGTCACTGAAATTACTGTCAAATAGATTTTGTAAATTGTTCCACTATATATCATAAATGCTCTAATATTTTCGTTGTAAGAAATACAACTAATATTCCGATTTTAATTTTTGTGAAAATAATGGTACTCACCCAGCACTTTTTTTAAACACAAAAGTTTGTTTTCCTCCTCCGTGAATTTGCACTATAGCCAACCAGTGAAAATAAATTTTTGACACTTTCACCTTGATGTTTTCACCACCAGATGTAAGTCAAGAGTGAGAGCAGTTATTACCAAGAGGTTCAGATAATATATATTCTCGTTCCAAATTCTAGTTGCGTATACCGCATTCAATCAACGGACCGTTATTTTATCACACTAATAAACGAAGCAGGTCCGGGTTATTAGTATTTATTGCTTCTTCCAAATCTTGAAATTTCCATCTACCTATGTTCTTACAGGAACTGACGCCAAAACGCCGGCAAAATTGTTCTAAGACGGCGTAGTTGTTTAAACGCGTTTAACAAAAAAGAAACGCATTTGAAAAAAAATGTGTGTTAAATGTTGTAAAAATGGGCAAAAAAAAAGTCGCAAAACCGTATCGGGAATTGAACCCCGGACCGTCAGTTATTACGCTAGTACCATACTAACTGTGCTACGCCGCTTTGAGGAAAAACAAGTAAATTTTATACAACTTATACATGACGTACATTTTTAAACATTGTTTATTTGCAAAACAAATGTGTAAGTATCTTTTAGGAGACAATTTTAAACACCTCTGCAAAATTTCAGCGCGGTCGAAAAATTTTGATGTTTGACCTCGATTTTTTAAAAAATGGGGAAGTGTTTCATTTTTGGCAAAGCACGTGTTTAATATTTTCGGCTAAAGAAGGTCTGTGCAAATTTTGAACAAAATCGGTGACCCACAACCCTGGTCCTCCCCTTGTTAGATTTTTTGCTGTGTGCAGGGGACTGATTGTATTCTGCAACTCTTTAATTCCCATGTGGCACATTTGTTTATGTATCTCATTTAAAAATTTTACACTGAAGTTCTTTGTTAGAACTATTTTTTCCTCCTTTTTATTTCTTTTATAGTATATTTCATGTTTTTTTATAAATTTGTCTGTATTATTTTGTATGTCTTTATTACTTTTTTGGTCATTTAAAATTTCCACCAATTTTATCAAGTTCACTGTTTTTAATTCCGATTCGTTATTGTTGTCAGGTTCCAATACCGGGTTTCTGCTTAGACAGTCTGCCTCTACGTTTGTTTTTCCTGGTGAATATTTTATTTCAAAGTCGTATTGTGATAAGGAATACTTAAATACTTAAATAATTAGTTCTCCTAATTCCTCGTCCGTTCTAGCTTTTATGTTCATACCTTGCAGTGGCTTGTGGTCTGAATAAACCGTGAACGACTTGCCTATCAGCCAGTATTGCCAATATTTGATCGCCTCCTTAATCGCCAGGCACTCTAAGTAAATTGCTTTTTTCTTTTTTTTTGCTGTGTTTAACTCTTTTGAGAAGTACGCTACTGGTTTTTCTTCTCCGTTCGTTTGTATTTGTTTTAATATTGCTGCGATACCTTTGAGTGAAGCATCTGTGTATATAGTAATCGGAAGATCCTGGTCAAATATTTCTAAGATTGGTTTGGAACATAATATTGTTTTGATTTTTTAACATGTTTCCTCGCATTCTTCTGATCAGATAAACTTTTGTTTTTTTTGTTAAAATAAGAGCGAGTTGTCTAGGAAAAACTTATCTCTTTATTAGTCTCTGAATGAGGATACAACAAACATGCTCACACTTCGGAGATCCACGAACGAGAGAGCGAACAGGGCGCTACGTCTCGCTGCGACGCAATCAAACAAAACATAATACATTGGAGGGGGGACTCACTATTGTGTTTTGTGTGGTCGGTGTAGGGAATTCTTTTGTGTGGTCGGTGTAGGGAAGTTTCTTATTGCAACTAAATTATCATTTACTGGTTTTATTGAGTTGTTCTCGATTATGTGGCCTAGATATTTGACGGACTTTGCTGCAAATGTGCATTTTGTAAATTTTAATCTGAACCCTTTTTTTTGTATTGCTGTTTATAAGTTTGTTAAGTGAATAATATGTTCATCAAAAGATTTCGAAAATACTAGGATGTCATCTATGTAGTTTACTGCGAAGTCATTCAATTTATACCTCCTTGTGTTGCTTAGTATCCTTTGGAAGATCGCAGGTGATGTTTTTAATCCAAAGGGCAGGTACGTCCACTGAAAGTGGCCTTCTTGTGTGATAAATCCTGTTTTTCCTCTGTCCTCAATCCGTAGGGGAATTGCCCAGAAAGCGGAATTTATATCCAGTGTTGAAAAATATTTGCAGTTTCTGGTTTTTGTTATTAGGTCGTCGATCGATGGAAAAGGCTGTGCTTGGGGAACTACTATTTTATTTAGATCTCTGAAATCTATACAGAGTCTGGATTTTTTGTTCTCATCTTTTTTAAAAGCCAATGTAACTGGCGCCGCGAATGGGCTATATGATTCCTCTATTAGTTTCTTGTCTATTAGTATTGCTATCTGTTCTTTTATTTCTTTTCTATCTGCTGATGTACATTTATATGGTTTCTTATTGCAATATCAGTTTACTAAAAAGTCTATTCTTGCTTCGTATTGCGAAGCCTACGCACCTACGTCGTATTTGTCTTTTGCGAAAATCGCTTTGTATTTTGTTATTAATTTGTTGATTTCGGATTTTTCGTGGGAATTCAAGTGGTCTATTGTCATGTTGAAATCTTCTTGTTTTATGTGTTCATTGAAGTTTACTGTATGTTTATCATTACATTCCTATTTCATGTTTGTAGAGATCTTCTCTACTTTATCTTTTTTATCTGTTTTTTAGTGTATATTTTGGTTCTCATCTTGAATTAGTTTGAATGTTTTTATTAAATCCAGTCCAATTAGTAGATCATGTTCGATGTCTACTCGGTCTACGATATATACGCTCGCTTGTTTTTCTATTTCATAAATTTTTATGTTTATTTTTGTTAGAATATACTTTATTAATACTCGGATACACGTCTACACAAGGCGATGGTTATACCTCGAGTGAGGTGACCGAGCGGTCCTGGGCCACGCCGCAGAACAAAAGGTCTCTCGGCCTAAAGCCCAGAACGTAAACACACGCTACGCGCTTCCGTCTCAGAGTTCGGGATCGGCAAGGTGACACCGCGCTCGCGCCTCACAACACTTCCCCTTGTTCACGCTTCTAATAAATTTCACGTTCTTCCGTCCGGTAGCGCTCTTAGCGCCTTGCCGGCCAACCACGCTTCCCCGTTTACCCAATTTCGCATAATAAGCACGACACCTGCCTTTCTATAGGCTCGCGTCATTAGTAGCTACGCATGATTGGTAAGACCAATCATGACGTCATGCGACTCGCTGTCCCGCTAGGACCATAACGCTTCTGCGAATTCCCCCACCGACTCACTTGCCAACGAAGAGTGTGACGAGAAGGAGTAAGAGAGCACAGACGATCAATATACCTAGTGTGAGAAAAGTGTAGTGAAACAGTTTATTTCCTAAAAAGCCAATATTCCTAAAACCGTTTCTCCTCTTCTCCACCAATTCCGAATCCCGTCTGTTAAAAACTTCTTTCCTTCACCACCCTGCAAGTCTCCTTTCCGAGTCCTTCCGCTTCCTACAAATTTCTCCCCGATCAACCCTCCCCGATTCCTTCCATCGGGTTCACCCGTGGGCTGTCCCCAGCCTGAGCCAGCCTTCCGCCTACGATTTTCGTAGACAAAATTTGGTCCTTCGAGCCGGATCGGGCGAACTCTTCCGAGACGCAAGGACTCCTTGTTCCAAGAGGTCAGCAAAGGTCACGACCCCAACCGCCGTTGGCGCCAAAACGTACTAACGGTTCCCGCCATATTCCTAACCGTCGGACACGCATCCAACCAAAATGAGCGACTTGGAGAACCTGGTGGACGCGCTGGAGGATTACGAAAGAAGAATCCGGAAATTATGGGTCAACTATCAAAAGTTGGCGACGGCCAAGAAGACTCCGCAGGCGATCAAGTCCCGACTGGCGGATCTGCAAGAGCATAAGTTAAGTAGCAACGAGATTCACAAAAAGATCCTGTCCATTACGGATAAAAAGCTCCGACAGACGCATCCCTACTTTGTCAACGAGACTTTTGACTCGTTGATCGAGACCGTTGAGGAAGTCCGTGATGCGCTCAACGGGGCCCTCGAAGCCTTAGTGGAAGAAAACTCCACATCTACGGGATCTGCTTCTGCCGCACAGACTCCACGCAACACTCCAGTGGATCTCACTCCTATTCATATTCCAAAATTTTCAGGAGAATTCGATGCGTGGTTCGAATTTCGGGATCTCTTCCTCTCGCTTGTCGACGCAAGAAAGGACCTGGCGGACATCCAAAAATTTCATTATTTGAAGTCCAGCGTAGTTGGACACGCCGCGCGGGTCCTACGTCACTTACAGGTCACCGACTCTAACTACAAGGCGGCGTGGGAATTGCTCAAAAGACGGTACGAGAATCCACGCGCCATCCTTTATACATACCTGGACGACTTATTAGCCATGCCTAAGGTAGGGTCGAATCGCAAACGCGACCTGTTAAATCTTCGCGACACCGCGTTCGAAATCTATAACAATATACTGGGTCTCTCCCGTCCGATAAACATGTGGGAGGACCAATTCATACATTTTATTCTCTCGCGCCTAGATGAAAAAACGCGTCACGCGTGGGAAATATCCTTGCCTTCCGGGGACATGTTTCCGTCCTTTGACCAACTGGATGCATTCCTATCGCACCAGCTAGAGGCGCTCCGATCCTCTGGTAATAAGGACCCCGCGGCTGAAAAGCGACAGTTCACGCGGCATGAGAAGCCGACGCATATCCGAGCCCATCAGGCTACCACTAGTAAGCTCGCATGTTTTGTTTGTTCGGGAGACCACCCTCTATTCTAATGCTCCAAATTTGTGGAGCTGTCCCCGGAGCAGCGCTTGAACTTAATCAGAACACACGACCGTTGCATTAATTGTTTTCGTCTCGGCCACCGTCCTGCAACGTGTGCCAATAAAAATACCTGTCGGCATTGTCATCGTAAGCATAATTCGCTTCTACACTCTGCGTTCCAAAAACCCGACCACTCACCGAATGACTCGTCGACGTCCATCGTGGCACATTGTGCGAATTTCCAGATTACGAGCGTCATCCTTCCGACGGCGACCATCGTCGTGTCTGTTGCAGGTCAGTCTTGCTCCATAAGAGCTCTGCTTGATCAGGGATCGCAAGCGACATTTATTTCCGAGACCATTTTCCAGTTGTTAAAACCCGAGTATCGGTCAGTGTCACTCAAAGTAACCGGCATCTGTGCTGGGGCTCGATCGGTTGTGAAGGCGGCAGCATATCTTTCTGTAGGGCCACACGTGCAAGCGGGCGAGTCTACCATGGTGCGGGCATTCGTGTTACCGCGACTTACTAACTACGTGCCTCCTCTCGTGGACATAGACGATACTCTTCCGCATCTGCAAGGCTTGCCACTCGCGGACGCCACGCTAAATACCAAGGAGCCAATACACATCATAATTGGCTCCGACTATTTCGGCACCTTCCTCCTGGAAGGCTTGCGCAAGGGAAAGCCAAGCGAACCAATTGCTCAATTGACCTCATTTGGATGGGTGCTTTCCGGCCCGACTAGCTTAGGCGCTTCCCCAGCTCGTCGTATAGTCGTGAATTTGGCCCACGCGGAGGATGATTTAGATGCCTCATTGGCGCGTATTTGGGAGCTGGACGAAGTCCCCTCCCGCTCCCTCCTCACTTCCGAGGAAGCCGCCGCGGAAACGCAGTTCCAAAATTCAGTGTGTCGACTCCCAAATGGACGGTACCAAGTCCAACTTCCTTTTAAGTCGGATAGGCCCACTAATTTGGTGGAATCACGAGAACCTGTCCGTTCAATGTTTCTGCGACAAGAGGCGCGATTATTAGTCCAGCCAGAGAAAAAGCGGCAGTACGACTTGTTCTTGCGCGAGTACCTGGAGCTTGGTCACATGGAGGAGGTCCCATCGAACAGTGTAAACGAAGTCCGTTCCTGCTACCTTCCCCACCACCCTGTATACAAGCATTCGAGTCCCTCCACCAAAATCCGCGTGGTCTTCAATGCTTCTTACCGAGTTAAGGGCGGTCGTGCCCTTAACGACTACCTCCTGGTAGGCCCAAAGTTACAAGCCGATTTGTTCGCCTTGATTCTCAATTGGCGGAGGCACCGTTTCGTAGCTGCCACGGACATCGAGAAGATGTTTCGACAAATCCTCATCACTCCCTTCGATACTGATCTCCAACGGATCTTTTGGCGTCCTGAGCAAAATGGACCGCTCAAATGCTTCCGCCTGCGGACAGTGACTTATGGCACTGCCTGCGCCCCGTTTTTGGCAAATAGAGTATTGAGACAATTATCTCAGGACGAAAAGGAACATTACCCGGAAGCGTCCAAAATCCTCGCTGAGAGCGTCTATGTCGACGATGTAATGTTCGGGGCGGACGATATTGCGTCGCTAGGGAGACTGCGGGATCAGCTGGTTGTCCTGCTCATGGCGGGTGGCTTCCAGTGCCACAAGTGGGCATCCAATTCCCCAGTTATCCTCGACAATCTGCCTTCCCACAAGTCGGTGGATGCCCATGATAAAAAATTCGGTGATGAGCCCGAAACAAAAATCCTGGGCATCCACTGGCGGCCTTCCTCTGATACCTTTCATTTCAGAGTAACTACCCCTCCTACCGCCCGCTCCAAACGTGCCTTCCTATCTCTGGCTTCCCGTCTGTTTGACCCACTGGGCTGGGTGTCACCTGTTACAATTAACGCCAAGATTATCCTGCAGTCTCTCTGGCTGCGTAAAATTGATTGGGACGACCCATTACCCGACGACATTGCCAAACAATGCTATGGGTTCCAGCAAGCGTTGACTAAACTTTCTTCCGTCAGTGTCCCACGGTGGACCGGGCAAAGTCCTCGACAACCTTTAGAGATCCACGGCCTTTGCGACGCCTCCAACGTAGCATACGCCGCCTGTATCTACATGAAAATCTTTCCCGAGGAAGGGGAGCCGAGTTGCACGCTTCTGTTTTCGAAAGCCAAGGTGGCTCCCGTGAAAGTCCAGAGCGTTCCACGCCTTGAATTATGTGCGGCGACACTTCTAGTCCGCGCTCTTAAGTTTGTTAACGACAGCATGGGGTTGTCCGCCGTCCCAGTACACTGTTGGACGGACTCTAAGGTCGTACTGGCGTGGTTGCAAAGTCACCCCTCCAAATGGAAAGTGTTCGTGGCCAACCGCGTTTCTGAAATACAGGTTTCCTTTCCAAAAGCTCGGTGGCGTCATGTGCCCACGAAAGATAACCCCGCGGATTGCGCCTCGAGAGGTCTTGACCCATCACAATTGTTGTGCCACGCACTTTGGTGGACTGGCCCGGCTTGGTTGCGTAAGCCTCCTTCCGAATGGCCGCTGACCGTTCTTGAAGACGATCCATTCCGCAATGTCAACGAGATCCATGCCACACTTGCGGTTTGCAGCACGGCCGGCAAGGAATCCCTGGAAGTGTTCCAACGCGTCTCGTCTTGGCGTAAATTGGTCAGGGTGTTCGCGTATGTTCGCCGGTTCATTAATCACGCTCGTCGGGTCAATCGCGATGCTGCTCCGCGGTCCACTGTAGTCACAAGCCAGGAATTAGAATCCGCCACCCTTTATCTTTGTAAACTCGTTCAGCGCGCGTACATTCCGCATATCGTCAAAATACTTTCCTCAAAACCTACCTCACGTGTCGATAAAGGTTTGAGTGCGCTCGCTCCATTTCTTGACAAATACGGCCTTGTGCGAGTAGGAGGACGCCTACAAAACGCCTCAATTCCCTACGAACAAAAATTCCCTATATATATTCCTCCCTCACACACAGCCTCACTTCTTGTACAACATTTCCACCTTCTTTCCCTTCATGGTGGGTTGCAACTGACGCTTACTTTCCTTCGTCAGCAATTCTGGGTTCCACGCGCCCGCTCCCTGGTAAAGAAGTGTATCCGCGGTTGCGTGGTTTGCGCTCGGCACCGGGCTCAATTGTGCTCTCAACAAATGAGCCCTCTCCCTTCCGCCCGCGTGACTCCTGCCCGCCCTTTCTCACACTCGGGAGTCGATTACGCTGGGCCCTTCCTAATTCGAGCCTACAAAGGACGAGGGCACAAAACTCATAAGGCATATTGTGCCATTTTTGTCTGCCTCGTTACTCGTGCCATCCACCTCGAATGCGTAAGCGATTACTCCACGCAAGGCTTTATTGCCGCACTAAATAGATTTATATCTAGGCGCGGCCTTCCTTCCGATTTATATTCAGACAATGGTTCGAACTTCGTAGGTGCCGATCGCGAATTGCGCGCCAATCTTCAACAAGTACTTGCCGCACCGGAGCTGCAAGAACGCTTGGCCAACGACGGCATTAATTGGCATTTTAATCCGCCTGCAGCTCCGCACTTTGGGGGGTTATGGGAAGCGGGCGTGAAAAGCGTTAAACACCATTTAAGACGTATTATGGGCAATTTCACTCCCACTTACGAAGAGTTTGCAACCTTGCTCTGTAAAATTGAAGGTGTCCTAAACTCCCGTCCCCTTACTCCTCTCCGCGATGACCTCGACTCCCTAGAAGCCCTTACTCCCGGACACTTCCTAGTCGGTTCCGTTCTCTCCTCGCTTCCTTCCCCGTCCGTCCTGGAAGTCCCCGAGAACCACCTTTCCCGCTGGCAAGAAATTCAGCGTCTGTCCGAGCGCTTCTGGAGAGTATGGTCTACGGACTATCTCAATTCCTTGCAGCAACGAACTAAATGGCGCGAGATGCTCCCCAATCTTCGTATCGGTGATCTCGTCCTCATAAAAAACCCGCACCTTCCGCCTAGCAAATGGGAATTGGGGCGAGTCAAAGAGACACTACCTGGCCAAGACGGCTGTATCCGCGTGGTGAGAGTACGTACGGCGCTGTCCGAGTATTCGCGTCCGGTAACACAACTTTGTCGGCTCCCCGTGGATTCTCGTAACGGGGCAAATCCCACGTCGTCTTGAGCGCCACGCATCCGAGTTCTCCTGTAAATACGCGTTATTTATTATAACTTAATGTCTAAGTCTTGTAAATAATTTTTTCCTTTGTACATACCTTTACATAGTTTATAAGACACTTAATCGTCTCACACACTCCTTCCGTACCACATGTATTTTGCGTATCTAGGATAAGTATATTATGTAAGAATTCTGACTGCGTAGTACTACGTAGCACGTACGTAGTGCTCAGCCCAACATGGCGTTCCCATTCATACGCGAGCACGTTCTTGTGGCTCACCTCAGGATTCCCAATCGCAGGACAAACGAACCTTTGCGTATTATAAGTCTACTTGCGGCCCTAGATATAAGCTTTCTCTATTTTATTTCATACTTACTGTGTTACTCTTTCGCCTCTTGCTTTATGCTTACTTGTACTCTGTCACACTGCGTTACTCTTGTATTGTTACTTCGTTCACTAGTGTGAACGAGGCGGGTGGCTTGTTCACGCTTCTAATAAATTTCACGTTCTTCCGTCCGGTAGCGCTCTTAGCGCCTTGCCGGCCAACCACGCTTCCCCGTTTACCCAATTTCGCATAATAAGCACGACACCTGCCTTTCTATAGGCTCGCGTCATTAGTAGCTACGCATGATTGGTAAGACCAATCATGACGTCATGCGACTCGCTGTCCCGCTAGGACCATAACGCTTCTGCGAATTCCCCCACCGACTCACTTGCCAACGAAGAGTGTGACGAGAAGGAGTAAGAGAGCACAGACGATCAATATACCTAGTGTGAGAAAAGTGTAGTGAAACAGTTTATTTCCTAAAAAGCCAATATTCCTAAAACCGTTTCTCCTCTTCTCCACCAATTCCGAATCCCGTCTGTTAAAAACTTCTTTCCTTCACCACCCTGCAAGTCTCCTTTCCGAGTCCTTCCGCTTCCTACAAATTTCTCCCCGATCAACCCTCCCCGATTCCTTCCATCGGGTTCACCCGTGGGCTGTCCCCAGCCTGAGCCAGCCTTCCGCCTACGATTTTCGTAGACACCCCTCGAGACCGGACGGATCAGCTGATCGCGTTACGCGTCGCTTAAACCAAACGAATTAGACAATCTAGCATGTCTCGGGCCGGGCACACCCTTCGTAAGTACATCGGCAATCATTTCGTCGGTCGGCAGGTAGTCCAAAATAAATTCGCCAGCCTCCAACGCGTCGCGCACGAAATGGTGCCTTACGTCGATGTGTTTGGTGCGATTGTGAAAGACCGGGTTTTTCGCAAGTTTCATGGCGCCCTGATTGTCGCAATACAAGACGGTACTCGCCAATTCCCCGAAGCCTAGCTCGGTTAGAAATCGCCGCAGGTAAATGCAAGCCTTTGCGGGTTCGCTTAGGCCCATGTACTCGGCCTCGACAGAAGACAAGGCAACGGTCTTCTGCTTTTTCGATTCCCAGGAAATGGCGGCACCTCCCAGAAGAAAACAATACCCCGTGTATGACCTTCTGTCCTCGGGACAGTTGGCCCAATCCGCATCGACGTACCCCTTCAAGGGCTTTTTGTTCGCTCTGTAAACTAAGCCTAAATCGCTAGTGCCCCTTAAATAGCGCAAGATACGTTTCGCACTACGCCAATGTGCGCGGTCGTAACAATTATTAAATTGACTCAGCACACTCACCGCGAGTGCAATATCTGGCCTTGTGGCTGTAGCCAGGTACATAAGCGAGCCTATCAGTTCCCTAAACGGGAGCTTTTCGCCGTCTTCGATCGGATCCTTTTCATTTTTTCGCAACTTAGCGTTTAACTCTAATGGTGTCGAAACCGGCTTACAGTGCGACATGCCGTAGCGACTCAGAAGGCTCTCTATGTATCCTCGTTGGTGTAACTTAGTGGCATTTTTCGATCGCTCGAATTCGATGCCCAAACAACAGTTTACGCTGCCTAGATCCTTAACCTCGAAGGTATTTTTTAAGTAACCTTTAAGACGATCAATCTTATCGGAGTGACGCGAAGCAATGAGGATATCGTCCACATAAACGAGCGCCAGTAGAACATCCTTTCCTTGCCCCCGATAATAAACGCACGAATCGGCTCCGCTCGGTACTAACCCGTATTTCTTTAATTCGTTGTCTAGCTTGTGATGCCAGCTACGGCCGGCCTGTTTTAAACCGTAGAGAGCTTTTCGCATCAGGCAAACCTTATCTCCACACGCCAAGGCGCGCTGCATTTCCAGCGCCTTTGCCTTGATCTGCTTGCACTTCTCCCGCTTAGTGAGGAGGCGCAACGCGACATCGATATGATCGGGAACTTCCATTAATATCTCTTCATCGAGACAACCGTTTAAATACGCGGATGTTATATCTACCTGGTGGATAAACATATCGCACTGGGCACCGAGAGCGGCCATGGTTCTTATCGATTCTAAGCGCGCCACGGGCGCAAAAGTCTCGTTGTAATCGATCCCATAACGCTGCGAAAATCCTCGCGCTACTACTCTGGCCTTTCGTCTCTCTAGTCCGCCGTCCGGACCGAATTTATTCCGCAAAACTAATCGGCTTCCGATTACCTTTGCATCCTTCGGTCGTTCCACAAGCTCCCAAGTATCGTTTTTTATTATTGCCCTTAACTCGCCTGCGATGGCATCGTGCCACTCGTCTGCGTCCGAACCCTCAATAGCGAGTTCTAGGAGAATTTCAGCCGCGAAAACACGCTCGGCCTCCGCCGAACCGCCGGTTTCGGCCATGTTATATATTTTCCGAGGCCTTCCCCTCGTTCCCGTGCGTTCTAGTCGAGGCCTTCCGCGACCCCTTTTGGTCGTCGCGGTTTCGCGATTCGCGTTTTCGGCCCCTTCTTCGGCGTTCACGCGGTTTTCGTTTCGAATGCTTAAATCGATCAAAACGCCGTCCTCGCAACGATTTTCTTGGTCGCTCTCGTCGCACACTACGCAATCGCGTTGGAGTCCGTCGTACTCCCTATGCGGGGACTTGCCGAACTTTTCCACGAATTTTACGTCCGTGGCTGTTACGACCGGTCTTTTCTCTGGCAGCCATACTCGATAACCTTTCGAATTTTCCGATTATTCGATAAATATTCCTTTTTGCGATCGGGGCTCAAACTTCCCCTTACTTGGATTGTTATCCAACGCATACGCGACGCATCCGAAGTCCTTGAAGTACTTTGTGCACGGCAACCTCTTGTACATGATTTCAAAGGAGGAGTTTCCACTTAGCGTCTTCGATGGGCAACGATTACGGATATAATTCGCCGTTAACCCTCGGTCAGCGGATGCTTTTACAAACGCGCGTGGCGAAGCCGGGTCCTTTCGTATCCATGTGACTACTACTAAGAACGGTGCTCACCGACAGCTCGTTCAGCGGTGAGCGTATTCGTATGCCCGTTGCTCTCAACCTCGAGCAAGAGTGAATGGAAAGGTGCTCTTTGTATAACTATGATTATGAAGGAAGACAATACATTTAAATCCCATCAAATTTATTATCCTACGTAAACTAAAATTTACAAAATGTTTAAACTTTTTAATATTTTTGACAATTTTTGATCGCAGTTTTTTATTATAAACGCAACTTATACTATTCGCAAGTAATGCATACGGTTTTTGCACGCTGTTTACATAACAATTTTCCCACAGATCGTGCATCGTATGGCATGCTTTGTGCCATTTGCAACGCAAATATAATTACGAAGGAAGACAATACGGTGAAATTCCATCAAACTTATTACCATACGTATCCTAAAATTTACAAAATGTTTAAACTTTATAATATTTATAACAATTTTTGTTGGCAGTTTTTTATTATAAACGCTACTTATATTATTCGCAAGAATAATTGATAGAATTGAAGTTTTCACTTGTGGTGCTCAACGACCCACTTGTTGTGTCCAGTCCATGCTTATTTTACAGTGATACCTATACGATCCAAACTATCGCGCTGCTGGCAAAAAAGTAACACAAACAATAAAGGAAGGATTCAACACTCTCTTTATCCCGTTCTTCTGTTTCACAGTGGGTGGAGGTGTCAGCAATGAAGTAGATTTGTTCTGCTGTAACGCTTCATTCCGTGTACGCTAGCACAAGTTTCATGCCACACTAAATTCGTCAAAAGGTTTGCGAGGAGGTAGCCCCTCCACTCGCCGATCGTCAGTTTCTTATCGCGCGCCTTTGTCTGATGGGTCCCACGGCGGCTTCCTTTGAATCGCGCATCAGCGATACATACATACAGGGTCTTTCTTTTAACTCGGAACGCTCGATCTAGTGAAAACGCTAACGTGGCAACAGCGCTAGACTTGATACACGCGTCGCCGGGGACAGTGCGCCGGCGGTACCGACACTCTTAACCGTATCGACTCTAGCGCTGTTGCCACGTTAGCGTTTTCACTAGATCGAGCGTTCCGAGTAAAAAGAAAGACCCTGTACATGCAGTCGTCGCACTTTCGAACCGCAATAATCGTTGAGAGTCGCTGGTCACATACACTCACACGACAGTCGTTTTCGGGACAGCTTTACACATACTGTTACAGCCGATTCTTAGGTTTCGAATGGACCCGGCTTCGCTGACGAAGGGTTAATACGGCCTCTGCCCAAAACGACGGAGGTAAATCAGATTGCATGAGCAAACATCGCGCAACATCCAGTAACGTTCGGTTTCTTCGCTCTGCTACGCCGTTTTGCTGCGGATTATACGCGACCGCCAGTCTACGCTTTATCCCGTGACCTTTCAAGAAACCATCGAAACGCGCGTTTATGTACTCTTTGCCGTTATCCGACTGAAGATTTTTGATCTTACGGCCCGTTTGCCTTTCTATGTACGCCGCGTAATCCCGAAAAACGTCGAATACTTCATCCTTCGATTTTATGAAACGCACTTCGCACCATCTAGTGTGGTCATCGATGAATGTTACGAAGTATCGATTACCGCCATTCGACGACGTCCGCATCGGACCGCACACGTCGCTGTGTATGACCTCTAACGTGGATGTAGCGCGCTCAGAATTCGTCGGAAAAGGTGACTTAACCATCTTACCTCTTAAACAAACATCGCAGTTCAATGTTTTCTTAAAGTCTTTAATATCACCACTAGATATGATTCCGCTACGCCTCGCTTGAAAAAGATCCGCTTGGTTGAGGTGTCCCAAGCGCCTATGCCAGGCCTCTTGTGCGTCGTGTTTCCCTTGTTCTTCCGATTTATCCGCAGACATGGCCCTCTGTGCGGCGCTCGTCTGCCGCACGTAATATAGTCCGTTTCTGCGATCGGCTATCAGCTTTCTGTGTCCGGCTTCGTCGACTACTTCTGCTCGGTCCCTTTTGAAAGTAACTTCATAGCCGTGATCTGTGATTTTTCCGACGGATAATAGGTTTGCGCGCAAATCCGGCACGTGCAATGCGTCGTTCAGCGTCATCGCCGTCTCCGACCCGTCATGATCGACGAAAATCTGCACTGTGCCACGCGCGTTTACTTCCGCCGTCGCACTGCTCGCGAGGTTCAGTTTTTCCTGACTTTCTCCACTAATTTTCACAAAGATGTCCAAGTCTCTACACAGGTGAGATGTGCAGCCGCTGTCTAGGCACCACTCGTCGTCCCTGTCGACGCAGTCCGCACGCGACACTTCGCGACCCAGCCCCGCATCGATACACACGAACACCGACATCTCAGCACCGCGTAATCCCGGCGGCTGTCGCGAACGACATTGTAATGCCTTATGTCCAAACTTTCGACAACGGAAACACTTTATTTTCGATTTGTCCCACTCGGCAGGCTCCTTGCACTTTGCGTCTGTCGCCTTTCCGCGATTCGTTTTCGCACGTCCTCCAGCGGTCATCGCGTTCGGCACACCATCGCGTGTCTCGTTCTTACGCGCGTCGCTCTCCTCCGTCACTTTAATTCGTAAGATCTCGGGCGACGGTAGTTCGTCGCGTGACTCGATCGCGCACCGAAAATTTTCGTAGCTTTGCGGCAAGCTGTACAGCAATAAAATCGCCAACAAATCCCGATTCACTGTGACATCCATGTCGTTCAGCTTGTCCACTGCGTCGAAGAACTTGCTGAGGTGGACGCGAATGTCTTCGCCCTCGTTCATCCGCTGCAGCGTTAACTGTTTCAATAACGTCGCCTTGCGTGCAGGACCGCGTGACTGGTAGATGGCTTCTAGTCTTTGCCACACTTCGCTCGAAAATTTGCAGTCTTTTACCTGCTTTAATTCCGACGGGCTGATTGACAATATGATGTCCGACTTCGCCTTCTCGTCGTTCGTTAACCATGCCTTGAACGCGGTTTCCGATGCAGCGTTTTCGGCTGTTACCACCGGCGCTTTTATTTCCCCGCAGACGTACCCCCACGCGTCGTTTTTAACTAATAACGCGCGCATCTGGATTTTCCAGGTATCGTAATTGTCTTTATTAAGATTGTCAATTCGCGTGAGGTTTGCCATATTTCCTTATATGTATATATGTATTTACACTCGTTCCGATTTCGTCCGAACACCACACGCGGATCACACGACACGTTCTTATTCCTTTTTAATTCACTCAGAAATTCTTGGTTTCCATCGAAGCGGCGTTAGTATGGTACTAGCGTAATAACTGACGGTCCGGGGTTCGATTCCCGATGCGGTTTTGCGGTTTTGACGTGACAACGTCTTTAAAATCGATGGTAAGGGTACTTCTCGTCAAAAAGCGAGCGTAACGGTAGAAGGAGTGGGGATACGTACAGTAGTGGGAGTGGGCACCTCACACCGACTGTAAACATAAAACAGTCGAGCTCCTCACCGATATGCGGCTCATCGGAGTCCCCGCTTGCTCGACCGAGCGTCTCACAGACACACTACTACTAAGTAATCTGCTTTTGTTTCTGGAAACAAGCTACGTGGAGTTTCGAGTTTCTAACTACGTATATACGCAAAAAATGACAATGTTATTTACAATAAATATAAATCCTCTGTTGTTGACATTATTGTATGGTAATAACCAACGAATAACGATAACAACAAATTGCAACAAAGGTAACAGCAACAAATAATGTTGTATCTTTATTTTGCTGCAAGTAACAAGTATCGTTGTCACGGGTAGTAGTGCCGGCGCGAAGCGCCGGCACCCCACGTTTTTTTTTTTGCCCATTTTTATAACATTTAACACACATTTTTTTTCAAATGGATTTCTTTTTTGTTAAACGCGTTTAAAGAACTACGCAGTCTTTGAACATTTTTGCCGGCATTTTGGCGTCAGTTCCTGTAAAAACATAGGCACATGGGAATTTCAAGATTTGGAAGAAGCAATAAAAACTAATAACCCGGACCTGATTCGTTTATTAGTGTGATAAAATAACAGTCCGTTGATTGAATCCGGCATACGCAACTAGAATTCGGAACGAGAATATACATTATGTGAACTTCTTGGTAATAACTGCTGTCACTCCTGACTTACATCTCGTGGTGAAAACATCAAGGTGAAAGTATCAAAAATGTATTTTCACTGGTGTGCTATAGTGCAAATTCACGGAGGGGGAAAACAAACTTTTGTGTTTAAAAAAAGTGCTGGGTGAGTTATTTCTTTACCATTATTTCTACAAAAATTAAAATCGGAATATTAGTTGTATTTCTTACAACGAAAATATTAGAGCATTTATGATATATAGTGGAATAATTTACAAAATCTATTTGACAGTAATTTCAGTGACATCAAACAAGGGTTGTAACCGTACGGACATATGTACCTAATGAGGACATGGACGGTACCGCGGAGGGGGGCGGCGGTTTTGGGGCAGGTTTGGGGACTGGGGAAAAAGCTTTTCGGGGGAGATTGGGGAAGGAGGTTGTGGTTATATGGTAAGTTAGTATGGGCAGTGGTGAGCTATGGGGTGGAGGTGTGGGGGTGGAGAGAGAGGGAGAAGGTGGAGGCACTCCACGAAAGGTTTCTGAGGTGGGTCTTGGGGGTGGAGAGGAGCACGCCTGGGTACATGCTAACAGAGGAACTGCAGAGGGAGATGATGAGGGGAAGGATGGCTATGAGGGCTTGGGGATATGAGAGAAGGGTGGAGGAGGGCGGCGGAGGGGCACTGGCCCAGGCGTGCTTAAGGGAAATAAAGGAGAGAATGGGTAGGAGGGAGGGTGAGAGGAGAGCGTTTTGGGTGAAAAGGGGGTGGAAGGTGGGGAGGGAGGCGAGGGACATAAGGGGGGAGGAGATCATAGGGTGGGAGAAGGAGGAGCAGGAAAGGGACAGATGGGAGAGGATAGGAAGGTCGGAGTGGAATAAGGAGTATGGGATGTGCAAGGACAAGGGAGTCCCAGAATATCTAAAGAGGGGTTGGGGGGAAGAAAGGTGGAAGAGAGTGGCGAGGTTTAGATTGGGCAGTGGGTTGAGGGGGGGGGGGGGGGTACTTGGGGAGCGAGGAGGAGAGGCTGAGTAGATTGTGCAGGGGGGGGGGGAGACGTGGAGACACATGTGGGAGGTATGTGTGAGGTGGGGGGGGGACAGGAGGAGGGATGGCAGGAGGCGAGGAGGGGGGGGAGGATTTTTTTAAGGAGGTGGAGAGGAGATGGGCGGAGGTGGGGGGGGGGGGATGAGTGAATGAGGGAGTGAGGAGTGAATGGAGTGGGGTGGAGTGAGTGAGGGAGAGAAAGTAGAAACGGAAGTCCGAGAGCGAGAGCGTGCGGGAGAGGGAGCGAGTGTGAGAGAGGGAGAGATAGCGTGCGAGATGGGGAGAGAGCGTGCGAGCGTGAGAGAGGGGGAGCGAGTATGCGAGGGGGGGAGCGAGCGGCGAGCGGGAGAGCGAGCGGCGGGCGGGAGAGCGAGCGGAGAAAGAGCGGGCGGCGAGAAAGTGAGCGGCGAGAAGCGTAGGCGTGGGGTAGACTAAGGCGTGGGATAGAATTTAGATAGAATTAAGGTTTAGGATTAGGTAGTTGTATAAGATTGTAATCCGCAAGGAAAACAATAAAGATTATATATATTACTGATATATTTTGGAACGATTTTAGAATAGTCAAAACCGAATGTTATATGAGCCGTTTATTTTGAAAGTGGCCTAACTCCATTTATCTTCAAATCGAGATATTTAAGGGTTTGCGTTTCAATGAATTTAAAAATATACGTATACGATACTAATGAGTTATACTGCTTAAGTGTATCTAAGGGTGTTAAATTTATAGTTCCGATTGAAATAGTAGCAATTATTAGGTGAATAATATGCGTTTTCTTATCAAGAATGGAGTTAGGCCACTTTCAAAATTAACAACCAGATTCGTTATAAATTTGAAGGTACCCAAGTCCATTCAACATAATTTAAGATGCTTCAAATTGAAAAAAACAAGACTCAATTTATTTGATATTCAAGCCGTTTATTTTGAAAGCGACATAAGTGCATTTATGTTCGAATCGAGATATTAAAGGGTTTACGTTGGATTAAATTTAACCCATTATCCGCCAATGTCCCATTTTTGAGGCACATGTTCAAATTGTTTTTTTTTAATGACTGCAACTTTTAAATGTACAGTTAAATACAGTTAAATTCCTTTTTTGTTTTTGTGTTGCGGCGGGTAAGTAATGGGTTAGTAACATGGGTAACAGATAACATAGTATAATAATGTTTTTGGGTTTCTAAGGGCACCAAATGTATCACCCCAAATAGAATAACTAACATTATTTAAGAAATAATATGTTTTTGATGGCTATGAATGGACTTACGCAATTTTTCAAATGAATGACCTTTTCAATTCTTCAGGAAACATGAGTTTATAGGAGAAGTAAATTTTCATTGATATCAAAATAAATATATAAATTTTATGTTATAAAATCAAAAAAATATAATTTTTATTCTTTGTCAAATAATGTTTACATTAAAATTAATATTATTTTATTAATGATTATTCAATCTACTCCAGTTTGTGTATGCAGGAGGGATATAAAATAATTATGGTGTGCAGATGGTGTATAATGTCCCTTATCCCATCCCTTATTTTAGTATATTCAATATTCTTATACAGTTCTTTTGCAATTTAATTGGTGATAAACAAATTATTAACAAATCGTTGAAAATTACAAGGATACGTCGGGATACCCGTATGAATCTCTTAGCGAATCGAAAGTGAAGTTTGAAATCAAATTGTTTATAATAAATTCATTACACACTGATAATTCAACTGCTGTCTTGATAATTAAACATAAACCTGTGAGCTAGTACAATTTTAGGGCATAATATTTGCCATACTCATTTGAAACTCTCACAATAGGAGTTAGGCCACTTTCAAAATGAACTTTTTTATCACTTCATTAACCCTTTTGCGACGGCGCGCCGGATATATCCGTGGTTAGCGCCGGATATATCCGGCGCGCCGTCGCGAAAGCGTTAATCAGCAAATTTTCGTGTTGCAAGATCTTAATGATTTTAAACATATTGGTAAAAATTTGTTTCACAATCAAAAGATCATGTAAGAATGTAACAATCAAGGTAGCTAACTCAATTTTTTTGGAAAATGGAGTTAGGCCACTTTCAAAATAAACGGCTCATATAATAAAAATGGGCAAAAAAAAAATCGCAAAACTGCATCGAGAATCGAACCCCGGACCGTCAGTTATTACGCTAGTATCATACTAACTGTGGTTTTTTTTTTTTAAATTGTTTATTGAACAACCCAAAAATATACAAAATTAGTTTTGGCTCAATAAACGCAGCCTTTACATTGCAAAATATATTTTGTGCCTATGGCTCACATTAATGGCGCTCGTGCACTTAACCTAATTTACATTACAATAAATTCACTTATCTAATAAATCCCTGGTCATAAATTGGATAGGAGCATCCTATCCAGACCTTACATTTTATGCTATAAATTTTTAATTTCCCAGAAAAGGAAAATATATATAATGGGAACAAAAAACTGGCTTTCTTTTGTACTTAAAAACTAAACTTAATCTAAACTAATACTAAGTTAATAGAATATAAAAGGAAAAAAAAGAAGAAATAATGATAGTCAGAAAGTAAAACTAAAAAGAAAGAGAAAAAGAAATAAAGAAAGAGAGTAAGGAAGTCAGCAAAATCAGCAAAAGAAAATGAACAAAAGCAAAAACTGAAGAAAACGAAAGAAAAAGAGAAGCATAGCGAAAAACTGAAAAGGAAATTTAGATGAGCTGGGGCTTATTCATCGTTCAGCCACCAGCATATTTTTTTAATCTGATTGCTGTTAAGCTCTCTATCTTTTTTTGTCAGCGTGATGCTGTGGACAAATTCGTTACTGTTTATAATACAACTGTTTGGTTCGTATGAAAAATCCACACGCATACGCTTCCTTTTTATATGATAAATTATCGGAATTTGATTTTCATTTAGAATATATTTATTTTTATCTAAGTAGATAAACATTTCTGGCGGGATATAATTGGATCCTAGTAACGATTTATGATAATTATCAAGTGGGATGGTAGCACCGGATATTAAGCTATTAAATCTGATTTGACGGGCTTTGTAGAAATGACACCGTACAATTTTTATGATAAAGTAATCGATTCTAGGAATTTTTGAATCGGTATAGATTATTTTATTTGAAATACGTTTTTTGACCTGATTTGTAAAGATGCGATATTTAGATAGGCAGGCTCTGAGGCATCTGCGCTCAAAAATGCGAATTTTCTCCATCGTATGTGCATTGACGTTAAACCAAATAGGACATCCGTATGTTATGATTGGACGAATAAGGGACAGATACGCCAGTACTTTGATTCTGGGCTTTATGTCCTTAGAGTAAAAAATATTATTTTTGCTTAGGAAAGCAATTCTTGCTTTATTTAGCGCTATTTCGATGTGTTTATTCTATTTTAGGTTGTGAGTGAGATGGATTCCTAGGTATTTTACTATTTGTCTATGGGGTACTGGCGTATCGTCGAGTCCTTTAATTTCTAGTGATTTGTGATGTTTTCTGACGTCTCTGCGCGCCTCATACAAGGGCATTCGAAAAACAATCGATTCACATTTACTAACGTTAATTTTAAGTTTCCAAACTTTTAGATAAGATTGAACTGAGTGAAATAACTTTTGTAATTTAGTTTTAATGTTTGAAACTTTATAGTCTGATACGTAAATTATAAGATCGTCTGCAAATGCCAAGGCATATGTGTCATCATCACTATTGAGACCATAGCGGTGGAGAATGTCGCTAAACATGAGATTGAATAAAATGGGTGAGTTGACCGTCCCCTGTTGCAAGCCATTTTTGATTTCAAAAATTTCAGAATTTGTAGAATGTTAAATGCCGGAATAGTCTTGGTGGAGTGGTGAGCAATTATCGCCCTCGCGTATTAATACAAAGAGAAGCACACAGAAAAGTCACGATGCAGTTTATTTAACGAGTACAATACACACGCGCAATGAGAAGATAAGTCAAAAAGTTACAAGCACACACACATATAATCAAACAAATAGTCAAAGATACAATTAATGTCAATAAATCTGATGCAGTAGACTAATCTGCGAAAGCACAAAGAAAACAAAAGATGCTGCGTAAGCACAAGCAAGAAAAAGAGAAAGGAGCAAGCGATCGCACTCGATTTGTCTTTCGTGGAAGCTAGTACAAGACTGTTGGCGGCCGCGCAACGGCCAAACTTGACCTCAACCTAACGAACTCTTTTGAACTCTATGCTCCAGTTAATGTTTTCGTGTACAGAGCTCCTCTAGGCGCCTACGGAGAGTTCGGTTGAGGTCAAGTCTTAACCGGGCGGCCGCGGGAGTCGAGTCCGCGGGGGGGACGAACGAGCCCGCCGCGGAGGTACAATAACACTCGGCGCTCGCAACGTACGCTGGCGAGCGCGCTAGAGGGGCGCCAGAATGAGTCGTGCAGCGCGGTTTTCAAACATAGAATTATTAAAATAAATTTGAAATTTTTTGTTATTTACCATTGTAACTAAGATCTTTAATAAATCTCTATTTGGTAAAGGTAAGATAACCGGTCCTCCGCACCGATTTGCATGAAACTTTGCAGGAACATCAAATTTTGCATGAAAATAAGATCTGTAAAAGCCAGATTGCCCGCTCGCGTCTAATTAAAAAGTTATTAAGCGTTAAAGTTTGTTAAAAAAACCTGCCTTACCACTTAGGTGTAGAAAGAAATCTACACCTAAACCAACTCTCAAACCATTGTTTGATTGAAAACCCTTAAACATTATGTAAGGGAAGCCTTGCCCACACCTAGCCATAGAAATAAAACGAAAAGTGAGATTTGGCTGAAAGAAATCTAGACCTAAACCAACTCTCAAACCATTGTTTGATTGAAAACCCTTAAACATTATGAAAGGGAAGCCTTGCCCACACCTAGCCATAGAAATAAAACGAAAAGTGAGATTTGGCTGAAAGAAATCTAGACCTAAACCAACTCTCAAACCCCTGTTTGATTGAAAACCCTTAAATATTATGAAAGGGAAGCCTAGCCTACACCTAGCCTTCGCCAATTCAATATTATTTCATTTCAAATACGCGCACTTTACCTGCAAACTTGAGCCTGCGCATGCGCAGATAGCGTTTGCGCTGCCGGTAAGGCAGGTTTTATGACAAAACTTTAACGCTTAATTACATTTAATCCTCCTGGATGAATAATAATCGAAATTGAGATTCTCGCGTTGTGGAATCCAGGGGTTTAATAGGAATTAAAGAACTGTTGGTGTGTTCTAAAAATCGTTTCGTCCCGGATCTACTGGCGGACTCATCAGTAGGGCAGGATCTACTGGCATAGCCCTACTGATGAGTCCGCCAGTAGAAATTGAGCCTGCGCATGCGCAGATAGCGTTTGCGCTGCCGGTAAGGCAGGTTTTATGACAAAACTTTAACGCTTAATTACATTTAATCCTCTTGGATGAATAATAATCGAAATTGAGATTCTCGCGTTGTGGAATCCAGAGGTTTAATAGGAATTAAAGAACTGTTGGTGTGTTCTAAAAATCGTTTCGTCCCGGATCTACTGGCGGACTCATCAGTAGGGCAGGATCTACTGGCATAGCCCTACTGATGAGTCCGCTTAACGCTTAATAACTTTTTAATTAAACGAGAGCGCGCTTTTTGGTATTTGCAGATCTTATTTTTATGCAAAAATTTACCATTACACGAAGTTTCATGCAAATCGGTGATGAGCACGTCTTTCTTTACCTTTACCACGCATCTCTTACTGTTTAGATACCAGCAAATGTCGGAGGTGAATTTGTTAATTGCATGGAGCGTTGAATGATTTCTTCTGAAGCCAAATTGCCGGTCCGGAAGAAGTTTTTTTAATTGCACAAATGAAGTTAGGCGGATATTAATTATCGATTCATATATTTTGCTAAGATTGCAAGTTAAGCTAATTGGTCTGTAACTTTCCGGGAGTTTTGGGTTTTTTCCTTTTTTTAGCAATGGAATGACTTTTGCTGTTCTCCAGCATTTTGGAAAATAGCCTAAATTAATACAATTGTTAAATATTATGGTTAGATTTGTTAACATATTCTTTGAAATGTGTTTTAAAACAATGTTTGGAATTTTGTCTGGACCAGCCGATTGTTTTCTATTTAGTGATTTAAAAATGTGCGAGACTTCGTGGATGTTAGTTAGCAGTTTATTTTCGTTTAGTATATCACAAGTAGGGTTAGTTGCGTTATTAGTATTATCAAAAGTGGTATATGTGATGTTGTTATTATGGTCGTCGATCATTTGCTGGCAAAATGATTTTACTGTATTTAGAACAATGTTTTCATGAGGTGTATCTGAATAAGCTAGGTTTTGCGTGTGCACATGTGCACAATGTCTGCCAAGAACGTTTATTATTAAGTCCGGATGGTGAAGTATTATGTTTCCATTAATGTCTTCCTGTAGGTTGTTATTTGGATGGCTTAGTTCGTTCTCGAGAAGGTATCTTTTGTTCGGAGCAATTAGAAATTGATCTATCCCGGATATGTTATTTTCTTTAGGAAGTAATTTCTTGAGATTTAGAAACATTTCATTGTCTATTTTGATGTTAGAAATTTTATCTTGCCAGTATTTATTTGTGGTGCGCGTATATTCTGATTTAATAGTTTTTTTAATTGAGGAGCATGTTTTGATCAATAACCACAGGATCTCAGGATCTATGGGTCTATTTCTCTTTCTAATATTATATATTAATGTAATTATTTTACTTTTTTGTTTCCGTAACAAACGGATTCTATTGTTTTGATATATGGCTATATTATCCTTATTTTTATATTTCGGGACTGTTTTGTGTATGGTTTGTCTAATATCGAACTCAATTATTTCTAGGGCCGAATCGATCTCGCATTCAGATAGATTTTTGTCATTTGGAAACTTTAAATTGTGTTGTTTTTTGACGTTATCGTGGAAAGTTGGCCAGTCCGTTTTTCTAAATATATAGCTATGTGTTTGGATATTGCTGAAAATCCTGTTATCTATGGTGAAATTATTATCAAGAGAAACTTTAAGCAAAATGGCGTTATGATCGCTGTCGTAAAGGAGTACTCTTAATTTGGTATTTGATTTTAATCTACAATCAGTTAAAGCTATATCGATAGAGGAAGCACCTCTAGGGAATGTATGAGATTCTGGACCAATTATTTTGAGCCTAAATTTTATTGCATTGTCATTTACCCATCTGAATAATTGTGATCCTCTGTGGTTATTGGTGTATAGCGATTTTAGTCGCGATTTTTCCCGACCTTTAAAACCGAGCCTATACTCAATTAAATTGTTTTTTGCTGGGTGCAGAGGGGCCACCTCAAAAGCGGGGCTTAAGGACTATACACTGGACGACACTGAACGGCACAAAGAGAGTCACAGTCATTGTAGTTCACAAAACGTTTACTTGTCACTAATATTACACGACGGCACGTAATACTATAAATAGGTAAATATACACGATCGATGACTAGAAAGAAACGTTAAAGAAGTGAAAGATAATGAAACTGTGAATGTCCGCAAACGGTAAGCGCTACGGCTGTTGCTATAGAGCTCGAGATCGATGCTCGGAAGCATACGTTAAGCAGGACACTAATTCAAAATTGTCCCTGGCAACGTCTTCGTGAGCGAATCAGCGACCCCGTTCCCCGCAGCTCGACGCTCAGCGAGAGTGCCGAGCGCGGGAAACAGAGGTCGAAGGACAGAGCGTCCCCGTGCCAGGGGCGGATAGGGAATGAAGAAATTTAGTACTTTATTTTTCTGAACAATTGGTTATGTTGTTCCAAGACGAATGTTTAGCGTTTAAGTCTCCGATGAGCACAAAAAAGTTATTCGGGTTGTCTAGTTCTAAAGATTCGAAGATATTTTGTAAATTATTTATAAAGTCTGGTTGCGCGTACGATGGCGCGTATGCAGCGATTATTATTAAATTCTTGTTCCTCATTAACTTAATTTTTATACAAGTAGTTTCTATCACTGTTTTGTTATTTGTATTAAATCTGATTATCATTTTTTTTTAATACAAGGTTATTTCTAATGATTAGTGCCGTACCGCCAGCTGCGCTATCCCCGGTACGGTCGGTGCGTATAATTTGGTAATTTTTAAAGGATAAATTATGTTGACTACCTAGTTTGGTTTCGTTTAGGCATAAAATGTGTGGATTTTCTTTATATAGAAGCTCAAACACGTTTGCGCGGCGTTCATTCGTTATAATGAAGTTTACATTGATCGAGATGATTTTTAATTCTTTAGGTTTAAAGTGAGTTTGGCACGACATTGTTTATTCTAAGTCTAAAATGTGATAAAGATATTCGGTGCGTCTTTGGTTGACCTCGAGTTTCGCACTTACGTTCGCTACCTGGGTGCTGACGTTCAAGATGCTTGCTTTGATTTCCTTGAATGTTTCCATTATCAGTTTGATGTCCCTACCCAATTGTTGGAAGGACAATGGGTCCTGCTCAATTGTGCTTTGGTAGTTCAGACTTGGTGCCTGAGCTGGCTGATTTGCATTGAATCCTTTTGTCGCTTGACTAAAAGAAATATTTTTATTAACAAAGTTTGAAACAAATTCTCTTACTTTATTTTTTGAGGATAAAATTTTTTCTTTTTGGTCCTTTTTCGTTTTGAGCGCATTTCTTACGCTCGGACATCCCTTATAGGAGGCCGGATGGCCAAATTCTTTGCACAGAGCGCAATAGATTTTGGAAGCCTCTATTTTGCTTCCAGTGGGGACAGAACACTCGCCAGGTCCATGGTTTATATCACATTTGACACATCTATAAGGTAGGTGACAGTTCTTAGCCAAATGACCGTATCTTTGGCAGTTTTTGCATTGTACGGCATCTTTCGTCCTAAAGGGTCTAGCCGTGTTACAATGCAAAAAGTGCCCCTAAACCAAATGAGACGTGTCATACGCCATTCGATAGCTTATGGAAAAAGAAACATTTTTGGAGATTGGAAATCCGAAATCTCAACTGGGGGGGTACTTATAGACAAAAATCAAAAATATGTTTCTTGCCCAATCATTTTTACTCCAGTGGATAAAAAAATTTGAAGAAATTCACGAACGTATCGGCTAACGGTGTACACGTTACAGAATTTTTTCAGATTTTTTGGTTGAAAAACTGAGCTGTAAAAAATTAAAAACAAAATTTTTTTTTGAAAAATGGCAATTTTTCATCGAAGAAGTAAAGTCTCCACTTTTATATTTTTTGTATAGGTACCTATTGTGAATACTAACATACTGAATTTTTTTCAGATTTTTTGTAAACCTGCGCCGTTATAAAAAAAATTAAAAACCGATTGTCCGGTTGCTTTTTGCGTGCCCCACCTATTTGTACAGTAGATCTTTGCATTTTTCCCAATCCACAAGTGTATTATGCAATGTGTAACGCTGCTCGAAGTCTAGAATTGGCGCAGGAGTTGATAAAGCCTTAAAATAGCAAATCATGGAAATTGCGACCAGTACGTTATATTCCAAAGTGTAAACCGAAATTCCAATGGCACCGGTGTGTACATTTTTGCGCAAGTTCGAATCCTTATAGGGTTATCTGTTTTTCACACATATTACTTTTTATTCAGAATTTAAAAATACATTGTTCTAATTAATGCTTACCCTCATACGTCGTTAAATCACATGGTTTTTTTAGTTATGCAACATACTATTTTCAAGCACTTGTGTGCTATTGTTTCTTTTCATTATCTTTTAATTTTTAGCAAGGGTTAACAATTCTTAATTATAATTAGTGATAACATCCGTGTTTATTGATTGAAAAGGTTAGAGTAACTGCGATATTTTTGATCTCATGTCAATGTAGATATGAATACTCTGCCTAATATAATCCGTACGTTTCGATAACGCAGTTTATCCTCTTCAGGGAAGAAATAAATTGACTCTGTAATTTAAAGTACATTGTTTTAAAAAGATTATTTGATAGAAAAAGTATTTGGAACATAGATACGGGTATTCACCATTTATATTTAGCATAGATACTTATCTTTAAAGAGTAATAATCACGTATATATAAAGCGACATGACATCCTCAGTGCAGAATTTTGTTGTATCCTCCAGTGTCCTGTGAATTACAGTCGGGGACAAAAATGAGTGGACAGTACTGGAAACAGATAAAATTGAAGTGTAATCGGATTAACGTAACTGTTACGATCATTAGCTTTATTTATTATATATCCTTATAGTATACATAGTATTTAGTGAATAATTGACCTTCTTATTTGCATTTTTGTGTATACACGCTGTATATAACGAAAATGTCAGCTATTTATGAGGGGACAAAAATGAGTGGACACTCTGTTGCAAAGTGACTGTGAGGCAAACAATGAATACGAACATCAAGCAGAGGTTACGCTTACAAAGACCGATGTCTAACAAATTGATTAGTGCCAACTCAGCCTTTGTAGGAGTAAGAGAAATTTTAAAGCAATTACAGAATGACAAAAACAGAAGAAATTTCAAATCAAATTCGCCGTTTAATCGTTTCGGACTATTGCGAAAAATTAAGTTACCGTGTAATAGCTTGAAAGTACAGCGTATCTAAGAGTGCGGTAGAAAAAATTTTCAAAAAATATCTCGTACATAAAACGGTGAAAAATGTAAGAGGTCGTGGCCGCAAACGCTGCACCACAATACAAGAAGATCGTCGAATAGTACGAAAA
Organism: Anoplius nigerrimus; assembly: GCA_914767735.1. Classification (NCBI taxonomy): domain Eukaryota; kingdom Metazoa; phylum Arthropoda; class Insecta; order Hymenoptera; family Pompilidae; genus Anoplius; species Anoplius nigerrimus. The sequence continues at coordinate 16,341,506 of OU612086.1, forward strand.
TGCCGACAGAATCCAGCGATTGCATCCAGAAATATTGCAAAAGATGTGGGGTTCAACGTTTCTACAAAAACAATCAAACGCAGGCTGCACAAAGCTGGATTAAGATGCAGCAAGGCTAGGCGTAAGCCACACATCAGCACAATAAATATAAGAAAACGTTTACCGTTTGCTAGAAAATATTTGAATATACCGCTAGCATTCTGGCAAAATATAGTTTGGAGCGACGAAAGCAGTTGCGGCAATTTAAAAAGAAGCAGCAAGCCTGGAGAAAAGAAATTAACCGTATAAAAAAGGATTTATTACACCCACTGTTCAATTTGGCGGCGAATCATTAATGGTATGGGGATGTTTTTCGTGGAATGGAGTTGGTACGTTTGCACAAATTAACGGAATTATGAATGCAAACAAATACATTGATATTCTAAGTGAAAAGGGCATAGATGAATAAGACAGTGAAATGTGCCCCCAAACCGATTGAAATTCTGAATGAGCCATTCGATAGCTTATGAAAAAATAAACATTTTTGTGAATTTTCAACTTTGTATCTCTACCGTGGGGGGCGGGGGAGGGTAAAATGTACTGTTCGCTTCTCCTACGATTTTCTCGGAATCTATTGGATAGAAAAAATTGAAAAAAATTAGAGTTACATCTGGTGATGGTGCGCACATTTCAGATTTTTTTCAGATTTTTATATAAAATATCCAACGAGAAAAAAAATAAAAACGAAAAGGTGAGTCAAAAAATTATTAATTAGACAACGAAGGAGGTCCGGATCATTGATGCCGCTTTTACCTGTGATGTAATATTGGAATTAACGTCTCTCTGATTTTTTTCATAATTTTTGATTTGGTGGAACAGTGTCGGAAAAATCAAAAACCGCGTCTCTGGTCAGTTTTTGCCTGTCAGAACACCGTATGAGATAAACTTTGGTTTCCTTTTTGTAACATTACAATTCCATAGGATATTTAATGTTATTAAGTACATAGAACAGTCGTAAGAGTGCGAAAAAACGTAATAAATGGAAAAAGTCTATGTTACAGTATAGCCTTATATGCTAAAAGATTGAAGATCAACCCAAGAACGTCGCTAGTGCAACTGACAAGGTGTCAGTCTTTTAAGTAGGAGAGAAACTTTTTGTCTGGGTTCGAATCCTGTTAGATCCATTTTTCTTTTTCATAATTTTTTCTCTTTCTCTGTGCAACAATAATTAACATTTACTGTCAAACGTTATCACAACATTTTTGCAACTCACATTCAAGAATTGTAAGCACACTGAATTAATCGGGTCTACTGAACCATTACGCCAAAATACAATGTTGCGTTGAACTAACGGTCAAAAACGTTTTTCGACACACCACGTGCACGTGTATTACAAATTAAAATATTGACAAAAACATTGTTAAAATAGCTGACGTATACGTAATATCTGTGAATGTTAATTATTGTTGCACAGAAAGGAAAAAAGAATGAAAAAAAGAATAGATCTAACAGGATTCGAACCCAGACAAAAAGTTTCTCTCCTACTTAAAAGACTGACACCTTGTCAGTTGCACTAGCGACGTTCTTGGGTTGATCTTCAATCTTTTAGCATATAAGGCTATACTGTAACATAGACTTTTTCCATTTATTACGTTTTTTCGCACTCTTACGACTGTTCTATGTACTTAATAACATTAAATATCCTATGAAATTGTAATGTTACAAAAAGGAAACCAAAGTTTATCTCATACGGTGTTCTGACAGGCAAAAACTGACCAGAGACGCGGTTTTTGATTTTTCCGACACTGTTCCACCAAATCAAAAATTATGAAAAAAATCAGAGAGACGTTAATTCTAATATTACATCACAGGTAAAAGCGGCATCAATGATCCGGACCTCCTTCGTTGTCTAATTAATAATTTTCTGACTCACCTTTTCGTTTTTATTTTTTTTCTCGTTGGATATTTTATATAAAAATCTGAAAAAAAACTGAAATGTGCGCACCATCACCAGATGTAACTCTAATTTTTTTCAATTTTTTCTATCCAATAGATTCCGAGAAAATCGTAGGAGAAGCGAACAGTACATTTTACCCTCCCCCGCCCCCCACGGTAGAGATACAAAGTTGAAAATTCACAAAAATGTTTATTTTTTCATAAGCTATCGAATGGCCCATTCAGAATTTCAATCGGTTTGGGGGCACATTTCACTGTCTTATTCATCTATGCCCTTTAGGAGAAGCAGTGGTAAAAATGGGTTGCGAGAATGAATTTGTCTTCCAATAAGACAATGACCCCAAACATACTGCTAAGAGCACTACAAGATTTTTGAAGGATTCCAATATTAAGTTGCTTGAATGACCAGGTCAAAGCCCAGACTTGAATCCTATAGAGAATTTATGGAGTTTACTGGATGTAAAAGTTGCATTGGACCAGCGGAATAACAAGGCCGATTTTTTTTAAAGTTTACAGACTGAATTTGAAAAAATTAATACAGATTACATGGAAAATGTAAGTATAAATTCTTTATTTGTTTCCCCGAAGGGTTTACAAACTTATACATCTTACAACTACTTTACAACTTACCACTACCTTAGCCGCCACGGTGCCAGAAAGGTACGTCCTGCTGGTATGGGAACTGACGATCCCGGCGTACCGGAGTTGGAAGCCGATATTAGCGCATCGCCTTCACTAAAACCGAAGCCTGACCAGCTGCGACGATGAACGATCTGTGCGCCATTTCGCGAGTTGCAGCTGCAATGGGCGGTGGTCTGATGGATGCATCGACCGCGAGGCTGCTTCGCCTCTATAACAAAAGTACAGTTCTGCGGAAGACTATAAACCGCCGCCACGGGCCAGAAAGGTACGTCCTGCTGGTATGGGCCTGACGACCCTAGCGTACCCGAGTTGGAAGACGATATTAGCGCATCGTCTTCACACAAACCGTAGCTTAATCAGCTCTGGCAGTGACCGGTGTGTGCGCCATATCGGTAGCTGGAGTTGTGTAGGCGGTGATCCGGAGGAAGCGACGGATCGCGAGGTCGCTTCGCCTCTATAAAAAGGACAGTTGTGCGGAAGACTATAAACCGCCGCCACGGTGCCAGAAAGGTACGCCCTGCTGGTATGGGAACTGACGATCCCGGCGTACCGGAGTTGGAAGTCGATATCAGCGCATCGACTTCACTAAAACCGAAGCCTGACCAGCTGTGACGATGAACGATATGTGCGCCATTTCGCGAGTTGCAGCTGCAATGAGCGGTGGTCTGGTGGATGCATCGACCGCGAGGCTGCTGCCTCTATAAACTGAAAAGTTTTGCGGAGACTATAAGCCGCCTCGCAAAGTAATGCCGCGTAGTGTCCGCGTGCACTGCCGGCATTGCGGAGGGAGAGCTTGGGAATCCGATCGGATTGCAAGACGATGCTTCGCATTATCGCGCAAGACGTGAGGACGGGCCCAGCCGTCGGAGAAGTCGGAGGCTGTGTGCGGGTTTCTAAAAGACGTCCCATCCTCCTTAACCACAGACCTGTCTCAAGGAGGAGACGGTGCCTGCGGACCACGGCTGGCTGTGCGGTGGCGACTCTAGCCTGACCGCCTTGTGCGGGAAGGTTACTCGGATTCCGTATCGGCTGGGTGGCGAGCTTGTATCCGTTGGCGCTCCACACTATCGTCGGGAGGGAGTATAATCGGGGGAGGGGTGACGCGATGAGGCCTTCTTCGGCCACTTGCTCGCGACTTCTTCGACCAGTCTATCTTCCAAAGGTAACTCCGTGCCTCTCTGACGGAATCTTTCTCTCTTCTACTCTGGCAGGTCGGCCTGGAAACGTCCATGATCTCTCTCCGGAGAGCATGTTCGAGAGAAGGGATCTGCAGACCAAAACCGGAGGACTTATAGGTGTCCTTCCCATCCATTGGCAATAGAGTCACTCCTAATTCCTTCGGCAGTAGATTACTCTCTCTTTGGCGAAGATGTACCGGCATCGACGCAACGGGGGGAGGGTTAGCTTTGAACATGGGCAAAACTCACTCGGGAGGGGGGCAAGATCCGGATGTAGCCGGCTCTAGGACGGGGAGTAGTATCGTTAGGGGGTTGAACTAGGGCACACAGCTGATGATGACCAACCGACGGTCCAGGTTAAAGGGCGGGGGTGAGGGGGGTAGCGGGCTGGTACCGCAGCCCCGGAGGGAGTGCCGCTACGTCAAAAACTCCAATTTAGCTGTGGGCAAGGCGGGCCCTAAAAGGGCTAGGTAGGGAACCAAACGGCACATTCCCATCGTCCGGGGCAAACCCTCTAGTAAGTGTAAGCGCGACGATGCCCGGGCTTTTGAGTCGATAGCGCACCGAACGAGCGGTCATACACGCATTAGGCAACCTCCCGTCACACCGCAGCCCCGAAGGGAAGTATCTCCTCCTGCCTTAGCGGTACTAGTTCCGCGAGTGGGAGGAGGTAGTGGTGGCGAAGCAGAAGGGAAGATTGTTCCGAGTTGCCGACGAGGGGCCGTCGCCGCCGTGGCGAAGGGGCAAAGGCCGTCAGCCCTGGGAGGAATACCCGATCATGCCTATCGGGGTTTATACTACTACTACTACTACTACTACCACTACCTTATCCTACTTAACTAACCTAAACTTAACCTACACTTAACCTATCGACTCTCGCCCCCACCTCCAACCTCGCCACCTCTCCCACCACTCGCATGCTCGCCCGCTCGCACGCCCGCACGCTCGCACGCCGCTCGCCGCCCGCTCGCCCCCTCGCACCTCACCCACACTCTCTCTCTCCCACACTTCCATCCCTCACTCATTCACTCCCCCCTCACCTCTCACACTCTCCCCCCACACCACCTCTCCCTCGGACTTCCGTTCCCTCATACACTCAAACACTCCTCACACACTCAACTCACCCACTCACTCCCCTCCCTCCCCCCCACTTCCCCCATCTCCTCTCAACCTCCCGAAATAAACCCTCACCCTCCCCCTCCCCCCCCCAACACCCACCTCCTCGCCTCCTGCCACCCCACTTCCTCCCCTCCCCTTACACACACCTCCCATAAATGTTTCCACGTTTCCCTTCCCCCCCCACACAACCTGCACAATCTCTCCTCCTCCCTCAACCAGTACCTACCCCCCCTCAACCCACTTCCCAGTCTAAATCTCGCTACCCTCCCCCACCTCTCCTCAGCCCAACCCTTCTTCAGGTATTCTGGCACCCCCCTCTCCTTAATCGTTCCATACTCCTGGTTATATCTTGAACCCCCTATTCTCTCCCATCTCTCTCTCTCTCCTGCTCTACCTTTTCCCACTTCACTATTTCCTCCCCCTTTAACCCCCCCACTCCTCCCTCCCAACCCCAGCCCCTCCTCTCCCAGAACCCTCTCCTCTCTCCCTCCCAACCCCTTCCACCCTCCACTCTTCCCATCCTCCCCTTAATTTCCCTCATGCACGCCTGCACCAACTCCCCCCCACCTCCCTCCTCCACCCTCCTTTCATACCCCCAGGCCCCCAGCGCCATTCTTCCCCTCATTAGCTCCCTCTGAACCTCCTCCCTCACCAAATAACCCGGTGTGCTCCTCTCTACCCCCAGCACCCATCTTAAATATCGTTCCTGCAAGGCCTCCACTTTTCCCCTCTCTTTCCACCCCCACACCTCCACACCATAGCTAACCACGGGCCATACCAGTCTGTCAAAGAGCCACAGTCTTCTCCCCCAGTCCCTCCCAAAAACCCTCTTCCCCAGCCCCCACACTCTTCCCATCACCGCCGCCCCCCTCCTCACCCTGTCCTCCACCTGCCCATCCTGCCTTCCATCCCTTCTCACAACATATCCCAGATATTTAAATTGAGCCACCTCCTCTAACTCCTTCCCCTCCCAGCTCCACCTCACCTTCCTCCATCTCCCCCTTCCCTCCCTACATCTCATCACCTTGGTCTTTCCCACATTAACCTGCAACCTCTTCCTTCTGAAGTACCTTTCCAGTGTGGAGATCGCCCCCTTCATCCCATCCTCGTTCTCCGCCAGCACCGCCACATCATCGGCGTATGCCAGCGATCTCACTTTCCTTCCTCCAACCTGAACCCCTCCCCATCCCCCCCTTTCCAGCTCCTCGTCCAAGTCTGCCAGCAAAAGTGTGAACAGACTGGGGCTGATCGGACACCCCTGCCTGACCCCTCTTGCCGTCCAGAACCCGTCACTCGTAACTCCTCCCGCCCTCACCCTACATTTTGTCTCCTCCACCAATTCCCTACACCTCCTGACCAGACCCTCCCTCACCCCCCTCTCCCTCAAACTACTCACCAACACCTCCCTATCCACCGAGTCAAATGCGGCCCTCAGATCTAGAAACAGAATGATTAATTTGTTTCCCTTACGTCTGATCTGCCTATTGATCAGGTAATTCAGGACGAATACCTGATCAATACACCCTCTCCCCCTCCTAAATCCCGCCTGACTCGGTGGAAGCAACCCCCGTCCCTCCACCTCCACTCTCAGTCTTTCGGCCAGTACCGCCGCGTAAATCTTATATGCGGTTTGCGTCAGGGCCACCCCCCTATATTCTTCCACCACATCACCATTTCCTTTCTTCCTCACCGGCACAATTATTCCCTCCCTCCAACCCTCTGGCCATGCCTCACCCCTCCACACCCTGTTGCACACTCCCCTTAACCATTCCCTCACTTCCTCCCCCCCATACTTCCACACCTCATTCCTAATTCCATCCCCCCCCGGGGCCTTTCCGTCCCTTAGTCCCCTCACCACTCTACCAAACTCCTCCCTCCCTATCTCACTCTCCCCATCTTCCCCTCTTCCCCTCCCTCCTCCAAGCCTCACCCTCCATTCCACCCCCCTAACAACCCCTTAAAGTACTCTTCCCATTCCCCTATCTCTATCCCCTCGTTCACCCCCCCCCCCCCTTCCACCCCTCCATCCTCTTAACACCTTCCAAGCCTGCTCCTCTGTTCTCACCCCCTCAACCATCCTCTCCCATCTTTCCCTTTCCTTCCTCTTCTTTTCCTCACACAACTCCCTGAACCCTTTCTTGCATTTCTTAAACTCTTCCCCTTCCCCTCCCTCTCTCCTCCATCTCTTCAATTCCACTCTTAGCTTCCTCTTTCCTTCCTTACACTCCTCGTCCCACCATCCCTCCTTCTCCCTTTTCTCTCTTCCCCCCTCCATCTCCCGTAGCACCCCTAGAATCCTCTCCTCCAACCTCCCCCAGTCCTCCTGTACCCCTCCCCCCCCCCTCCCTCCCCCTTCCCAAACCTCCTCTCGAACTCCTTCTCCTCCCCCTGCCTCCATTTCCCCACTCCCCTCAACCCCCCCTTCCCCTCCTCTCACCCACCTCTCTTCTCCCCCCAACCACCACCGTTAAAGGCATGTGGTCCGAATCCGTCTCATCCCCTACCCTCACCTCATGTATACCTTCCCTCGTGCCCCCGTTCCCTATTACATAGTCAATAACCGAGTTACCTCTCTCTCCCACGAACGTCCAGTGCCCCTCCTCGTCCCCCCTCTGTACCCCATTTAGAATACCCCACCCCCTTTCTTCCAAAAACCCGCATAGCTTCTTTCCCCCCGCGTCCAACTTACCGTCCTTAGAATTCCTTCCCTCCTCTCCCCCCCCTTCCACCCACACTCCCCCTCCCTCCCTTCCTGTCCTCACATTAAAATCACCCCCTATCATTGTTCTACCCCCCTCCTCTACCTCCCCCACCCATTCTCCTATGCCCTCCAACTTCTCCTCCAGGTCCCCATTCACGTATACCCCCACCACCCTCCACCACTCCCCCCCCATCTCCACCCTCCTCACAACCAGTCCCTCCCCCCTGTACCCTCCACCCCCCTCCACCCTCAGCTCCCTCTTCACCCCCAGCAACATCCCTCCCTTCGCCCTTCCCCTTCTATTCTCTCTCTTTGCCCACTGCGGCTCCCACCTATACCCCCTTTGAACCCGTGTGGGACGTGCGCACGTGTCGACAATGCGCTGTGAGTATTTTTGGTGAAAAAATTTTGAAAAATAAATTTTTGCATCACCAAAAATATTTTACTTTTTAAAGTAAATTTTTCCGCGTCAAGTGTGCTAAAAAGTGTAAAAATCGGATTATAATTAAAGGAATTATTAAAGAAAAACCGTGCGCACGTGGCGAAACGGGACGCGAGGTTATGTCGGCCGACCGTCCAAGTCGTAGTTCCTCACCTCTTCGCGGTGCACGGGATCAACGTGGCTTCCTTTTAACGGCAATAATTGTTTCTTTTGCCGACACACGTATGGCAGGTGGCCTTTTGGCACAATTAAAGTGAAAAAAAAAAAAAAAGGCTTCTTCCTTTTCTAAAAGTATGCAGTAAAAGGAAGGCATGGCTAAACGAGGAAAACGGCGAACTAGTGTTAGTGTAGAATAGTAAAGTGGGTACAGGAGACGAAAGGAGGAACCCTTTGACAGGTGAGTACTGTGTAGTTACGTCATATAATAAAATCATGGTCACAAAGTCAAGGACATCGCAAGGATCAACGAGAAATCAAGGTAAGAAAATGCCTCAGCAGAGGGCAAACAATCTGCAGTCGAGAGACTTAAAAGTGCACCCAACTTCTCTGCACCGGCAGAGAAGATATTGCTTTGCAGAGAGCACGGCCTACCTAACACAATCTGTAGTCGAGAGACTTAAAAGCGCACCTCACTCCTCCGTTCTAGTAACAGGAGATTTGCTTTACAGAGAGCATGGCATAGCCCAATACAATCTGTAGTCGAGAGACTTAAAAGCGCACCTCACTCCTCCGTTCTGGTAACAGAGGATTTGCTTTACAGAGAGCATGGCATAGCCCAATACAATCTGTAGTCGAGAGACTTAAAAGCGCACCCAACTTCTCTGCACCGGCAGAGAAGATATTGCTTTGCAGAGAGCATGGCTTAGCCCAATACAATCTGTAGTCGAGAGACTTAAAAGCGCACCCCACTCCTCCGTTCTAGTAACAGGAGATTTGCTTTACAGAGAGCATGGCATAGCCCAATACAATCTGTAGTCGAGAGACTTAAAAGCGCACCCAACTCCTCTGCTTCGGCACAGAAGACACTGCCTCAACAGAGGGCCATTACAATATGCAGTCGAGAGACTTAAAAGCGCATCTAACACTGCTTGTAGAACACATTGCTCATACCAAACAACTTACAGTCGAAAGACCTAAAAGACATAACATACACCTCTGTCTCGACAGAAAAGACACTGCTTTACAGAATACATAGTTTATGTCAACACATCCTACAATCGAAAACTTAAAAACATATCTTACATCTTTGTTTTATAGGAATAACACAGCTCTGCTGAATACATGACTCAGTCCAGCACAACCTGCAGTCGAAAGACTTAAAAGCACAACTCATCCACTGTTCCCGCAGAAAAGAATACTATATCAAGAGAACAAATACATGTCAATACAATCTATATTTGAAAGTCAAAATTAGAAATATGACAACACACACATTACATTCTTAATACACCAAGGCAGAAACAGTCTTACAGATTAAAATCTAACATTTATAAAAGCACAATACCACTTCTAACAGTAGGAAGATAAATTTATAGTACAAATTATAACTCGAATAATCATACTGACATATAATGAAATAGAAACAAAATCTGTCAAACACTCACTCGCAGTAAATAACATGCAACAAATACACTACACACATTACAATCAAAATGACGACGAACACTACAGCGATGGTAAACTGTAGCAGATATCAAAGCCAATATACAAGATCACAAGTATAATCAACAATGCAATATCAAATGTATTTTAACAATAAAGTAACCATAACTACACTTGCAACTACAATACCCATCAAAAACCCTATCGCATACCCTACAATACAATTTATTGTGAATATTGTTACAGTCGTACATGTAAGTTAATAAATATACAAAAAGGAAACAAATATCTTACAGCATACTGCACAAAAGTAACGCAAGCTAGAACAACACGCAAGGACCACAACCACAACATGACAGAGCACCCATCCAGCAATACTAGCAAGTGTAAGGTATAAAGAAGCAATTAAGATGTATCCATAGAAAAATAGAACCTGATAAATTGCAAACACATAGCATATATCAAAATTAAATGCTAAAGATCAAGCTGACGATAACAGTCATGTATAAAACTAATCTAGAAACATCAAATAAGAAACACCTTAGTACAAATCAAATATAACATCACACAAGACCATTTAAAACTCATACACATTACAACAAATTAACTACACAATAACGTAGATACAATGTCAATTTTATATCACTCCCTAAGGACAAATTGCATGCATAGAATAGCAAACATACTCTCAACAAATTACAAACACATGTCCATTAAAACAGATATATTCAGAAGGTCGAATATTACCGGATGCAACATACATAGACCAAATAGAGCTAAAATTTGAATACGTAAATCGATTCAGTAACATACCATTATCGATAACTAGAAGCAAAACTACACAGCTATGAATAACGATACCACTCAATTATATACTAATTCCTGCTCGCAAATATAACATACATACAAGACTAATTATTAACAATTACAAACGCAATTGTAAATCGCACAAATAAGGTATTAGACTCGCAATTGATCAACAGATACACATGTCGATACGCTCAATATCAAAATACCACTAAGTATAGAACAATTGTACATCTACAAATTCCAAGAGTAGAAATTGTATTCTCACAATAATATTTAACAACCTTACAAACGGCAACTGTATGACAAAATGAAAATACCTATATGTATAGAAACACACTAAGAATAAAGAGAAATATATTTACATCAATAAAAACAAACCACACGCATAAGCAGAATAAATACTATAATTACATCAATGTCCTAAAGCAATAATAGATGTATATGCATAGATTACAAACGCAAATGCGAATAGACAATAGTACTACATATATACTTGAAAATTAATAGTAACAATATGAACGAATAGATCAATCACAATGCATCTACAATAACGATATTCGTCTATACGAACACCGGAAGAGTAAAATTACAGATCTAATAGCTGTAACAATATTCTTCAATCACACCATCAATCGCATGAAATTACAATAGATCAATTTTAAAATCCAATATACTTATGACAAACTAAAACTTCTGCCACAACACTCTCATACATTCAAACACATAGCAAAACTTATCCATATTAACATTAGCAACGCACTATTTCCAATCCATAATACAGCAAACAGCCACAAAACTCCTCCCCCACAAGATAGATACTTGCAACAATAGCACGTTCAGCCAGCTACACATCTGAAATGTAAGAAACCGTAACTCATTAACATGATCACACAAACTGAAAAAGAAATAATTATAACACTAATATAGATAGCAAATATCGTGAATTACTTCTATCTCACACCAAAAACTCAAATATAAGCACATAAATGCAGAATATGAACAGACAATATTGCTGAATATATATGAAATAGTAATAGCACACAAGAATAGATCAAGATATTGTGACTGTAAGTATGATAAGCACTTATATAGATGCTGAAAAGCGTAGAATTTACACAAACCCACAACTATAATAATACACCTGACCACATGACCAATCATATAAAGGTACTATACCCTAATTCCGAAAAACCCATTATACAAATAACAAACTAAAACTCCTAGCAACATACTCCATTACCTGAGCATACAACAGAAACCTATCATATCAGTATAAGCAATGTATTATTCTCAGTCCGCAATACAGCAGAATAACTGCAAAAACCTCTCCCCCATAGAACGATTCTCCTCAACAGTAATACATCCAGCCAACAAGATATCTAAAAATGTAAGAAAACACAAATTATTCACGGAATAAAAGCAGGCAAATATAACATAATATAAACTAAAACCAGTATAAATAAACTCACTAGCATGACTAAATAAATCTGACAAAAACAAATAAGATACTAGTATAGATAGAAAATATCGTTAATACTTCTATTTTATACCAAATTCAAATCTATATACATCCATACAAGATATAAGCAAATAGTTCCTAGAATGTCATCATGAACTAATATAACAATAACAACTCTTATAGGCAACACTTACTTGAATATCTCTACAAATGAAACAGAGAAGTCCAAAAGCACCCAAACATAAATTCTCCTTATAAAAAACAGACCTTGGAAAACACACAATGTTCACAACAACAGCGTCTGAAAAGGAAGAATAGAAATAAGGAACATACCATATACAAGATATTAATTCAAATATACACTACCACACATTCGAACCATCCCCAAAGAACGGCTAGTGCTAGATAATTCAAGCACTCGAAAGAGCAGACAATATACCTAAAAGAAATATAATCAAAGCATTAAAAGCACATGGAATCAATCATATGAACTACAAAATACGCACCTTAAAACACAGTAAACCCAAGCAGCAACCTTAATGAAATCAACAGCTCATCTCCTGACATCCCTTGTATTTGTAACATGGTACAATACAACACAGCAACACCTGAAATACATTCACAAGAATAGATTCATACGTCAATCAACAACATATACAAGTAACATAGCACAATCCGTCACCCTACCCTCAATATATATGAATAGATACAAACTGTAATACACATACGAGCAATCACGCTACACAATCAATATGAATCCCTCTCCAACAATTAGAAGGAACGCAAAACCAATAAAAGAATATAAACTCAATACACTGACACTTCAGAAATACAATTCTTTACACTAACAAACTACCACTAAAACTAAAATTTAAACTGACTTTATAGGACAAACTGCCTATGGCACACAACTATTGATTTAATAAACCACATTATAAAAACCCCTAGTACATGTCTATGATACAGACAACAAACATAACCCTCCTAACCTAGCAAATGTCAATCACACACACACCAACCAGCCCTCAAGCAAATACCTTAATTCAAATGAATTAAACCACAGTATATCAATATGACAAATCAACTAAGAACAGCACAACAAAGGCAACTGAACAAATAAACCTGATAGCACCTTTAAAATAACCACAAATCACAGAAATAAGGGACAACTAAAAACAATAAAGCAATATATGCAAGCAAAATCACGGTTAAATTAGGAAGTAATTATAAACTGTTATCAAACAAACACCACTCAAATAGACATAACAATACACATTCTAACTAACTAATAAATTCAATAGAGAATAGGAAAAATATAAGCAAAAAAACATGATGAAATAAAAAGACCAAAACTTCACCAACATTTCAATTTATTAAAGGAGCATACAGATCATTGCAACTACAAATTCAACAGATAAGCACCAAACACAGCTCACAATTCCTCTTCACTTAAAATATAATACCAATCCACTTGCAAATACGTCTGCAACAAACAAACAAATATTTAATAAATTAAGATAACGAGCAAATTCACGTAATGTGTCACCACACATAACAGCAAAAAGTAAAAGCAAATTACCAAATCTCAAAGATCATTCAAATTACACTCAACAATTTAAAACACACACATACAACATAAAGCAAACATAATCATTAATAAATAAAGTACAGCCGAAAAAGAAGATAGGAAACTCACGTACATATTACATGATAATCATAGAATACACCTTAAAGATGACAAAATGGCGGCGATCAGATCCACCAATGAAATCAAAGAACGCACCCAGTCATAATACACGAATAAAACATACTGTCTCAAACAGAGTTGATGTCAAATACTTTACTCAAAGCAATAGTAATAATAAATAACGATATTAACAAGACGCACCTATATACATACCAATAAGTAAATAAATACCATTACCGAATAATTGTAACAATAAAATGTCCTCAATCATACTGTATCTTATCAATTACACAATATAACAACTTGTAAATCTCAAACGTCTGACATACAATACATAAATTGAATCATTGTAAGCACATACTACCTATACTCAAGTACACAGAATAATATATATTTACTAATAGAAGCAACGTAACATTCCTAAATCACAACACTAAATGATAGCAATGACAATTCCTCTTCATAAAAGAATACTCCTAACAGCAATATATTCATATGCAGCGTTCCTGAAATAGAAAACACAAATCAGTCACAGCTCAAACACGAAATCATAATTTAAAGCAATTGAATCAACACAATCAAATTAATACTCTCTTACACTCTAGCAAACTGCGAAACTCATCTATATTAATATTAACAATACATTATTCTCGGTCCATAATACAGCAGAATAACTGTAAAGACTCCTCCTTCACAGAACGACTCTCTTCAACAGTAATACATCCAACCAACAACATATCTGAAATACAAGAGACACAAATTAATTAAGGATAAAAAACAAGCGAATATAACAAAATATAGCTCAAATACTAGTATAACTGAAACTCAATAACATAACCGAACAAATCTGGCAGAAACAAATAAGACACTAGGATAAATAGCAAATATCGTAAACACCATTACGTTTATACCAAACTCAAATCTATATACATGTATACAAGACATAAGTGAACAGCTACTATAATATCATCATGAACCAAAACAACAGCAAACAACTCTCTATAGACAGCACCTGCTTGCACATTTCCAATAAGGAAACAGAGAAAGTCCAAATAACTAATTATAAACTTTCCTTATGAAAAGATAGACCTCAGGAATCACATAATGCTCACAACAATAACATCTGAAAGAAAAAGGAAATAAGGAAACAAACTAAATATAAAGATACTAATTCAAGACATACTACCATAAACTCGAACCATCACCAAAAACGACTAGTGCTGTATAGGCCGAACACTTGGAAGAACAGACAACATACCCAAGAAATACAATCAATGCATTAAAACAGAAAGATTAATCACATGAACTACTACAGGAAACAGTACACTCCTTAAGAACACAGCAAACTCAAGCAATAACCTTAAGTAACCAAAAGTTTATCTCCTGACAACCCTTAACTCGTAAAGCGATACAACATAACTCAGCAATACCTGAAATGCATCTACAAACTAGAATTACAGATCAATCAATAACATACACAAGTAACATAGTACAATACATCACTCTGCCCTCAATATACCAATAAACACAAACTAAATACATATATGAATAATCACGCTACATAATCAATACAAATCCCTCTTCAACAATCAAAAGAAATGAAAACCAAATAGAAGGATGTAAACTCAATATACTGACACCTCAGAAACACAATTCTTTGCACTAACAGACTATCACTAAACTAAAAATTTAAACTGACTTGGCAGAACAAACCACCTATGACACACAGCTATTAAGTTAATAATAAACTACATTATAAAAACCCTAGTACATGTCTATGATACAGCCAATCAAACATAACCCTCCTAACCTAGCAAACGTCAATCACACATACACCAATCAACTCTCAAGCAAAAACCTTAATTCAAATGAATTAAACCACAATATATCAATATGACAAATTAACTAAGAACAGCACAACAAAGGCAACTGAACAAATGAACCTGATAGCACCTTAAAATTAATCACAAATCACTAAAATAAGGGACAACTAAAAACAATAAAGCAGTATATGCAAGCAAAATCATGGTTAAATTAGGAAGTAAATATAAACTGTTATCAAACAAACACCACTCAAATAAACATAACAATACACACTCTAACTAACTAATAAATTAAATAGAGAGTAGGAAGAATATAAGCAATTGAACATGATGAAATAAAAAGACCAAAACTTCACCAACATTTCAATTTATTAAAAAGGCATACAGATCATTGCAACTACAAACTCAACAAATAAGCACCAAACACAGCTCACAATTCCTCTTCATTTAGAACATAATACCAACCCACCTGCAAATACGTCTGCAACAAACAAACAAATATTCAATAAATTAAGATAACGAGCAAATTCATGTAACAAGTCACCACACACACCAGCAAAAGTAAAAACAAATTACCAAATCTCAAAGATCATTCAAACTCCACTCAAACAATTTAAAACACACACATAAATCATAAAGCAAACATAATCATTAATAAATAAAGTACAGCTGAAAAAGAAGAAAGGAAACTCATGTACATATTACAAGATAATCATAGAATACACCTTAAAGACGACAAAATGGCGGCGATCAGATCCACCAATGAAATCAAAAACGCACCCAATTATAATACACGAATAAAACATACTGTCTCAAACAGAGTTGGTTAAATACTTTACTCAAAGCAATAGTAATAATAAATAACGATATCAACAAGACACACCTATATACATACCAATAAGTAAATAATTACCATTACCGAACAATTGTAACAATAAACTGTCCTCAATCACACTGTATCTTATCAGTTACACAATATAACAACTTGTAAACTTCAAACATCTGACATACAATACATAAATTGAAATGATGAAAGCATGTAGAAGCACCAATATTTTAAAAATACATGGCACAAGTACACATAGGAGTCAGCAGAATGCATAAGAACATCGAAGATCAAGGAACACAAGCCATAAAGTACACATACAAATCAACAGGATGCACAAAAACATCGAAAACCAAACAATATTAAGCGAAAAGTAATTACAAATGCGTCAAAGCTAATCACAAATGTAGCACAAATACTTTCAGTCATATAAAACTCAATAAAGAACATACATACGCAATTCCAAACAATTAAATTAATACACAGTCATACCAAACATTAAAAGATCACGGTTCAAAGGACACGGAATACTCTCCTGCACTCCCATTTAACTCGTCTGAGTTTTAAAACAAACATTCCGCTCGAAAACAATTCAGAGTTAATTCATAAACATCGAAAGATCGAAATATCGGAACAAATCGCAATACACGATAAAATGTATTAATTCAATACAAATAAAACGTGAAAATTCACAACACTACTTCAAATAGTAAACCACACCATCGAAAATGCAATTTATCAACTATTCATATGCCATATATACCAAAACATCGAAATTGCACGAAAACGCCTTAAATTTTTAACCACACAAAAATTCAAAGTTTGAAACGTGAGAATATTTTTAAATACTGCCCAATAAACTCCCAGGTAGTCAGAAATAATTCATTTC
Source organism: Anoplius nigerrimus (assembly GCA_914767735.1). Classification (NCBI taxonomy): domain Eukaryota; kingdom Metazoa; phylum Arthropoda; class Insecta; order Hymenoptera; family Pompilidae; genus Anoplius; species Anoplius nigerrimus. The sequence continues at coordinate 16,358,619 of OU612086.1, forward strand.
ACTCCGTAGAAAAGTTCAATAAATCACCGATACATCGGAACATCGAAATATTGACAAAATGATCAATTTCTTTAAAATACATTAAATCCGAATGAAATAGCCCCTACAAATCTTCAAATAACCCAAAACAATTAACCATATAGTCAAAAGTCATTAATTCATTAATTAACAATAACGTACATACCGAAACTTCGAAATATACGACGCAAAGCAACACTTTTTTACTCCTACAAAATTTAAAGATTGAAACATGCACATATCTTTTAATAAGTATCCAACGAACACCCACGCAGTCAGAAATAATTTATTTCACTCCTTACAAAAGTTCAAGGAATTACCGATACATCGAAACATCGAAATATTGACGGAATAATCACTTTCTTCAATATACATTAAATCGCAACGAAATCACTCTTAGAATTCTTAATTAGCATCAAAACAATTAACCATGTTATCAAAATCAAAAATTCATTAATTAAAACATACCACATATACCGAAACATCGAAATATTACGAAAGAAATCACACTTCTCCCCTGTACAGAAAAATCAAAATTTAAAGCATGGAAAAATTTTTAAACAGTACCGAATGTATCCCCATATAGCCGGAAATAATTTATTTCATTCCATCTAGAAATTTAATAAACCACCGACACATCGAAACATCGAAGTATTGACGGAATAACAAACTTCTTCAACCTACATTAAATCACGATAATATTGATCTTAAAATTTTTAGTTTGCATCAAAGCAATTAACCATGTAGTCAAAATCAAAATTGCATTAAACTACAAACGCAATACATACCGAGACATCGTAATATTACGAAAGAAATGACACTTTTTCCCTGTACAGAAAAATCAAAATTTAAAGCATCGAAAAATCTTTAAATAGTACCCAATATATCCCCATATACTCAGAAATAATTTATTTCATTCCATCTAAAAATTTAATAAACCACCGATACATCGAAACATCGAAGTATTGACCCACTGACCAACTTCTTCAATTTTCCTTAAATCTAAACAAAATCAATCCTAGAATTCTTAATTAACATCCAAACAATTAACCATGTAGACAAAAATCAAAAATTCATTAATTAAAACATACTACACATACCGAAGCTTCGAAATACTACGAAAAAACTGACACTTTTTCCCTATACAAAAAATTCAAAATTTAAAGCATGGAAAATCTTTAAATAGTACCCAATGTATCCCCATATACTCAGAAATAATTTATTTTCATTCCATCTAAAAATTTAATAAACCACCGATACATCGAAACATCGAAGCATTGACCCACTGACCAACTTTTTCAAATTTTCCTTAAATCTCAAAAATCAATCTAAGAATTCTTAATTAGCATCAAAACAATTAACCATGCACTTAAAATCAAAATTCCATTAAACTACAAACGCAATACATACCGAGACATCGAAATAGTACGAAAAATGACACTTTTTTCCTGTACAGGAAAATCAAAAATTTAAAGCATGGAAAAACCTTTAAATACTACCCAATGTATCCCTATGTAGGCAAATGACATTCATCTATTCATTTGTCAAAGTTTAAAAACATTTCAATAGATAGAAACATCGAAATATTGCTCGCATCTAAAAATTCCACAATTTACAATAAAACTACTCGAAGACTGCATAGTAATTCACCCAATAGCCCAAATGAATAACCCTACATTCAAAAATAATTTCTCCCTAATTATCAACAACCCTTATACTTCGCCACGTACGCACATTACGAACGAAAACTCGATCCCTCAAAAATTTAAAATCACACAATCTGACTACATAGAAAACTCTTAAATGCCTCCCAATAAACCCCCCAGCAACCAAAATCCACTCATTCATTAATTTAACAACTCACAAAAGTAGACTCATACGTCACACAACAACATATACAAGTAACATAGCACAATCCAACACCCTACCCTCAATATATTAATAGATACAAATTGTACTACACATACGAGCAATCATACTACTTAACCAATATAAAACCCTCTCCAAACAATTAGAAGAAACGCAAAACCAAATAGAAGAATATAAACTCAATACGCTGACACTTCAGAAATACAATTCTTTACACTAACAAACTATCACTAAAACTAAAATTTAAACTGTCTTTATAGAACAAACTACCTATGACACACAGCTATTGATTTAATAAACCACATCATAAAAACCCCCAATACATATCTATGATACAGACAACAAACATAACCCTCCTAACCTAGCAAATGTCAATCACACACACACCGATCAGCTCTCAAGCAAATACCTTAATTCAAATGAATTAGACCACAGTATATCAATATGACAAATCAACTAAGAACAGCACAACAAAAACAAATGAACAAACGAAACTGATAGCACCTTTTAATTCAACCACAAACCACTGAAATAAGGGACAACTAAAAACAATAAAGCAGTATATGCAAGCAAAATCATGGTCAAACTAGGAAGTAATTATAAACTGTTATCAAACAAACTCCACTTAAATAAACATAACAATACACACTCTAACTAACTAATAAATTCAATAGAGAGTAGGAAGAATATAAGCAAATGAACATGATGAAATAAAAAGATCAAAACTTCACCAACATTTCAATTTATTAAAAGAGCATACAGATCATTGCAACTACAAATTCAACAAATAAGCACCAAACATAGCTCACAATTCCTCTTCATTTAGAACATAATACCAATCCACCTGCAAACACGTCTGCAACAAACAAACAAATATTTAATAAATTAAGATAACGAGCAAATTCATGTAATATGACACCACACATACCAGCTAAAATAAAAACAAACTACCAAATCTAAAGGATCATTCAAAATTCACTCAACCAATTTAAAACACACACATACATCATAAAGCAAACATAATCATTAATAAATAAAGTACAGCTGAAAAAGAAGATAGGAAACTCATGTACATACTACACGATAATCATAGAATACACCTTAAAGACGACAAAATGGCGGCGATCAGATCCACCAATGTAATTAAAAAATGCACCCAATTATAATACACGAATAAAACATACTGTTTCAAACAGGGTTGATGTTAAAGACTTTACTCAAAGCAATAGTAACAATAAATAACGATATCAACAAGACGCATCTATATACATACCAATAAGTAAATAATTACCATAACCGAATAATTGCAACAATAAACTGTCCTCAATCACACTGTATCTTAACAGTTACACAATATAACAACTTGTAAATCTCAAACGTCTGACATACAATACATAAATTGAATCATTGTAAGCACATACTATCTATACTCAAGTACACAGAATGATATATATTTACTAATAGAAGCAACGTAACATTCCTAAATCACAACACTAAATGATAGCAACGACAATTCCTCTTCATAAAAGAATACTCCTAATAGCAACATATTCATCTGCAGCGTACCTGAAATAGAAAACACAAATCAGTCACAACTTAAACACGAAAACCACAAGTTAAAAACAATTGAATCAACATCAAATTAATACTACTACTACTACACTCTAGCATATTGTGAAACTCATCCATATTAATATTAACAATACATTATTCTCGGTCCATAATACAGCAAAATAACTGTAAAGACTCCTCCTTCATAAAACGATTCTCTTCAACAAGTAGTACATCCAACCAACAACATATCTGAAATGCAAAGAACACGAACTAATCACAGATTAAAAACAGGCGAATACAACATAATATAGCTCAAATACTAGCACAACTGAAACTCACTAACATAACCAAATAATTCTGATAAGCACAAATAAGACGTTAAGATAGATAGCAGATATCGTAAACACTACTACGACTATACCAAATTCAAATCTACATAAATGTATACAAGATATAAGTGAACAGCTATTATATTGCCATCATGAACCAATATAATAGCAACAACTCTATATAGACAGCACCTGCTTGCATATTCCCAATAAGGAAACAGAGAAAATCCAAACATCTAATTATAAACTCTCCCCATAAAAAGACAGACCTCAGGAATCACATAATGCTCACAACGATAACATCTGAAAAGAAAAAGGAAATAAGATACAAACTAAATATAAAGATAGTAATTCAAAAACATATTACCACACACTTAAACCATCACCAAGAACGACTAGTACTGCATAGGCCAAGCACTTGGAAGAACAGACAACATACCCAAGAAATACAATCAATGCATCAAAAACAGAAAGATTAATCACATGAACTACTACAAGAAACAGTACACACCTTCAAGAACACAGCAAACTTAAGCAACAACCTTAAGCAACCAAAAGCTTATCTCCTGACAACCCTTAACTCGTAAAGCGGTACAACATAACTCAGTAATACCTGAAATACATCTACAAATTAGAATTACAAGTCAATCAACAACATACACAAGTAACATAATACAATCCATCACTCTACCCTTAATATACAAATATAAATACAAACTATAATACACATATGAATAATCATGCTACATAATCAATACAAATCCCTCTTCAACAATCAAAAGAAATGAAAACCAAATAAAAAGGATGTAAACTCAATACACTGGCACTTCAGAAATACAATTCGTTGCACTAACAGACTATCACTAAACAAATTTAAACTGACCTTATAGAACAACTACCTATGACACACAACTATTGTATTAATAAACTGCATTATAAAAACCCAAATACATGTCTATGATACAGACAAACAAACATAACCCTCCTAACCTAGCAAACGTCAATCACACACACACCAATCAACTCTCAAACAAATACCTTAATTCAAATGAATTAGACCACAGTATATCAATATGACAACTCAACTAGGAACAGCACAACAAAAGCAAATGAACAAATGGAACTGATAGCACCTTTAAATTCAACCACAAATCACTGTAATAAAGAACAACTAAAAACAATAAAGCAGTATATGCAAGCAAAATCATGGTCAAACTAGGAAGTAATTATAAATTGTTTCAAACAAACTCCACTCAAATAAACATAACAATACACACTCTAACTAACTAATAAATTCAATAGAGAGTAGGAAGAATATAAGCAAATGAACATGATGAAACAAAAAGATCAAACTTCACCAACACTTCAATTTATTAAAAGAGCATACAGATCATTTCAACTACAAATTCAACAAATAAGCACTAAACACAGCTCACAATTCTTCTTCATTTAGAACATAACACCAATCCACTTGCAAATACGTCTGCAACAAACAAACAAATATCTAATAAAGTAAGATAACGAGCAAATTCATATAATATGTCACCACACATACCAAAAAAAAAAAAAAAAGCAAAAGCACCACAGTCATATGAGACTATGGGCTAGCCGCCACGGGCCAGAAAGGTACGTCCTGCTGGTATGGGCCTGACGACCCCAGCGTACCCGAGTTGGAAGACGATATTAGCGCATCGTCTTCACACAAACCGTAGCTTAATCAGCTCTGGCAGTGACCGGTATGTGCGCCGTATCGGTAGCTGGAGTTGTGTAGGCGGTGATCCGGAGGAAACGATGGATCGCGAGGCTGCTTCGCCTCTATAAAACAGACAGTTGTGCGGAAGACTTTAAACCGCCGTCACGGGCCAGAAAGGTACGTCCTGCTGGTATGGGCCTGACGACCCCGGCGACCCTGAGTTGGAAGACGACATTAGCGCATCGTCTTCACACAAACCGTAGCTTGATCAGCTCTAGCAGTGACCGGTGTGTGCGCCACATCGGTAGCTGGAGCTGTGTTAGGCGGTGATCCGGAGGAAACGACGGATCGCGAGGCTGCCTCGCCTCTATAAAACAGACAGTTGTGCGGAAGACTTTAAACCGCCGTCACGGGCCAGAAAGGTACGTCCTGCTGGTATGGGCCTGACGACCCCGGCGACCCTGAGTTGGAAGACGACATTAGCGCATCGTCTTCACACAAACCGTAGCTTGATCAGCTCTGGCAGTGACCGGTGTGTGCGCCACATCGGTAGCTGGAGCTGTGTTAGGCGGTGATCCGGAGGAAACGACGGATCGCGAGGCTGCTTCGCCTCTATAAAACAGACAGTTGTGCGGAAGACTTTAAACCGCCGCCACGGTGCCAAAAGGGTACGCCCTGCTGGTATGGGAACTGACGATCCCGGCGTACCGGAGTTGGAAGTCGATATCAGCGCATCGACTTCACTAAAACCGAAGCCTGACCAGCTGTGGCGATGAACGATCTGTGCGCCATTTCGCGAGTCGCAGCTGCAATGAGCGGTGGTCTGATGGATGCATCGACCGCGAGGCTGCTGCCTCTATAAACTGAAAAGTTTTGCGGAGACTATAAGCCGCCTCGCAAAGTAATGCCGCGTAGTGTCCGCGTGCACTGCCGGCATTGCGGAGGGAGAGCTTGGGAGTCCGATCGGATTGCAAGACGATGCTTCGCATTATCGCGCAAGATGTGAGGACGGGCCCAGCCGTCGGAGAAGTCGGAGGCTGTGTGCGGGTTTCTAAAAGATGTCACATCCTTCTTAACCACAGACCTGTCTCAAGGAGGAGACGGTGCCTGCGGACCACGGCTGGCTGTGCGGTGGCGACTCTAGCCTGACCGCCTTGTGCGGGAAGGTTACTCGGATTCCGTATCGGCTGGGTGGCGAGCTTGTATCCGTTGGCGCTCCACACTATCGTCGGGAGGGAGTATAATCGGGGGAAGGGTGACGCGATGAGGCCTTCTTCGGCCACTTGCTCGCGATTTCTTCGACCAGTCTATCTTCCAAAGGTAACTCCGTGCCTCTCTGACGGAATCTTTCTCTCTTCTACTCTGGCAGGTCGGCCTGGAAACGTCCATGATCTCTCTCCGGAGAGCATGTTCGAGAGAAGGGATCTGCAGACCAAAACCGGAGGACTTATAGGTGTCCTTCCCATCCATTGGCAATAGAGTCACTCCCAATTCCTTCGGCAATAGATTACTCTCACTTTGGCGAAGATGTACCGGCATCGACGCAACGGGGGGAGGGTTAGCTTTGAATATGGGTAAAACTCACTCGGGAGGGGGGCAAGATCCGGATGTAGCCGGCTCTAGGGCGGGGAATAGTATTGTTAGGAGGTTGAACTAGGGCACACAGCTGATGATGACCAACCGACGGTCCAGGTTAAAGGGCGGGGGTGAGGGGGTAGCGGGCTGGTACCGCAGCCCCGGAGGGAGTGCCGCTACGTCAAAAACTCCAATTTAGCTGTGGGCAAGGTGGGCCCTAAAAAGGCTAGGTAGGGACACAAACGGCACATTCCCATCGTCCGGGGCAAACCCTCTAGTAAGTGTAAGCGCGACGATGCCCGGGCTTTTGAGTCGATAGCGCACCGAAAGAGCGGTCATACACGCATTAGGCAACCTCCCGTCACACCGCAGCCCCGAAGGGAAGTATCTCCTCCTGCCTTAGCGGAGCTAGTTCCGCGAGTAGGAGGAGGTAGTGGTGGCGAAGCAGAAGGGGCGAAATAGTCCGAGTTGCCGACGAGGGGCCGTCGCCGCCGTGGCGAAGGGGCAAAGGCCGTCAGCCCTGGGAGGAATACCCGATCATGCCTATCGGGGTTTATACTACTACTACTACTACTATACCCCCTTGGTAACCTCCCTCTCACCCTCACCCAATCCCTCTCCTCCACCCATGTCTCCATTAGCACCAGCACATCCCATCTCCCCAGCCTACCCCAAAACTCCCTATCCTTATTCTTTAACCCTGCCACGTTCCAGAACACCACCCTTCCTCCTACCCCACCCCTCCCCGTCCCCCTCACCTCCTGTCCCCGTTTCCCTGCTCCCCTGCCTCTCTCCACTCCTCCCTCAGCTCGTCCCACAATCTCAGTCTCCCGTCCACCCACATCTTCATATATCCTATTCTCACCTGCCTACCCCTCCCCCTTTCCTTCTCCGCCTCTCTCTCTATCTTCCATCTCGCCCTTCTCTCTTCCCCCGTCAAATCGTCCTCAATTCTCTCCACTCTCCCCTTCAACTTACTTTTCCCTTCCATCACCCTCTTTTTTTCCTCTCGCCCAGTCAGCTTTACGAGAACCAAACCCCTTCCCTCCTTGTCCTCTTTCCCCACCCTCTTCATCTCCTTAATACTGCCCCTCTCCATCCCTATCACCTCCCACAAGCTCTTTACTTCCTTCTCCATTTCCTCAACCCCTTTGCCCAACCTTATTCCCCTAATCACCACATTCTCCCTCCTCCTCTCCCTTTCAGCCCTGTCCACCTTAATCTCCACTTGTCTCCATCTTATTTCTCTCTCTCTTCGCACCTCCTCCCCCTCACCCTCACCCACCCCTCCTCTTACTCTCTCCACTAACTCCCTTATCTCCTTCTTCCCCTCCTCCGCGCTCCTTTCCAATTTCTCCAGCCTTTTCTCAATCCCGTTCCTCCACTTCGCCTGTTCCTCCCATTCTTTCTTTCTCCTCTCCTCCTCCTTCTTCCAACTTGTCTTTCTTCTCTCCTCCTCCCTCTCCATCTCCCTCCCCCAGTTCTCTAGCACCTTGCTCCACTCATCCCTCTCTCTCTTCGCCTCCCCCCTTTCCCTTTTCGCCTCCCCCCTATCCCTTTTCGCCTCTCCCAGTTCTCTCAACACCCTCCCGAACATCTCCTCCATCTTCTTCATCTCCGCTCTTTTCCCTTCCTCCTCTTCCCCTTCCCCGCCCTCACCCATCTCTCCCTTGCCCCTCTCACTTCTCTTTCTTCTCTTCCCTAACAACCTGTCCAAGCTTCCCCCCTCCCCACCACTCCCCCTCCATGCGAAATCTAACTTCAACTGCCTCAATCCTGTCTCCGTCACCAGTTCTCCCTTTCCCCTCTCTCCACCGTCTGCCTTTCCCCCCTCTGCCCTCTCCGCCTCACACTCCATCTGACCGCTACTCCTAACTCACCGGTCCCTCCTCCTTTCCCTTCACCGCCTCCCTACTACACCCAGCGCCCGCTAGATGACTCCGCTCTACCTCGCTCCCTCTTCCTCCTGACCCCCTTTCCCACCTTCCCTGTCCTAACCTCTCACACTCGCTCACCTCTTTCTTTCTCCCTTCCCGCCCACCCACACTCTCTAATCTTTCCACCAACACTTCCACCCACACTTCCCAATCCCCTCTTCCCGACGCACACCCTCCCTTCCCTCTCCGACTGATCTATCCTGCTCTATCCACACTTACTATACACCACACTCACACCGCATGCACTCTCCATACACCCGGAAACGGAACCCTACATGGAAAATGTAATAAAAAGTATTTCCCAACGTCTGGAAGTAGTCATACAAGCAAATGGTGCAATACGAAGTATTAATTTGAATATGAATTTCATTCACTAGGTATTTTATAAAGTGTCCACTTATTTTTGTCTCCTGATAAATAGCTGTAATTTTCGATAACTACAGCGCAGTTGCACAAAAATGCAAGTATGAACCTCAATTATTCACTAAATAATGTATATACTATAAGGATATATAGTAAATAAAACTGAAGATCATAACAGTAACGTTAATCCGATTACACTTCAATTTTACCTATTTCCAGTAGTGTCCACTCATTTTTGTCCCCCACTGTATATAGTTATTTATATATTCTAGTGTTGAGCGTATATACAGTTTTTGTTCTGATAATACTTATCTTTTCGATCGTTGGCGGCATAAAAAGATAAAGTAAATGCAAAACTTTTAATCTTCATCACTGTCCTCATTAATAACTGGTACTATGTTGTCGTTGTTAAATATCCTACTTAATATTTCGGCTGGTCGTACAATCGGTGACAGATACCTTGCATGTGACAAATAATAAATTATTGCTGCTATATGCGAACAGCATCCGACGGTACGATTGCCATTCGCACATTGACAACAATATCGGCGAATTCCAGAACAACCTATTGAATCTGGCACGTATTCTATGTAACATCTGTATACTTTATTATTAATATGTCTTGACTTCACTTCGAATTTAATAATGTTTTCCTGATCTTTTAAGTAACGGAAGTTAATATTGTTTTCAGCTCCATCATTTCTGCTAAATAAGAAACTGCCTGCGATAATTGATACGATCCAGTGAAAAGAATTTTTAGATCCCTCTCCGTCATATCAGGAAAATCGGGTAACTCTGTGGCTGAAATTGGTCTAAATGGAACTTTTCGAATATTCCATCGCTGAAGATCGACCTCTAATGATAATGAATTTTCAATTGTTTGATTCGACATTATTTTGTCAACTATTTCGTCAATCATCCCTACATCTGAATGTAGCCGTTTACCGAACGTGTTTTGTAAAAAACAAGCGATTTAACGACGTATGAGGGTAAGCATTAATTAGAACAATGTATTTTTAAATTCTGAATAAAAAGTAATATGTGTGAAAAACAGATAACCCTATAAGGATTCGAACTTGCGCAAAAATGTACACACCGGTGCCATTGGAATTTCGGTTTACACTTTGGAATATAACGTACTGGTCGCAATTTCCATGATTTGCTATTTTAAGGCTTTATCAACTCCTGCGCCAATTCTAGACTTCGAGCAGCGTTACACATTGCATAATACACTTGTGGATTGGGAAAAATGCAAAGATCTACTGTACAAATAGGTGGGGCACGCAAAAAGCAACCAGACAATCGGTTTTTAATTTTTTTTATAACGGCGCAGGTTTACAAAAAATCTGAAAAAAATTCAGTATGTTAGTATTCACAATAGGTACCTATACAAAAAATATAAAAGTGGAGACTTTACTTCTTCGATGAAAAATTGCCATTTTTCAAAAAAAAATTTTGTTTTTAATTTTTTACAGCTCAGTTTTTCAACCAAAAAATCTGAAAAAATTCTGTAACGTTTACACCGTTAGCCGATACGTTCGTGAATTTTTTCAAATTTTTTTATCCACTGGAGTAAAAATGATTGGGCAAGAAACATATTTTTGATTTTTGTCTATAAGTACCCCCCCAGTTGAGATTTCGGATTTCCAATCTCCAAAAATGTTTCTTTTTCCATAAGCTATCGAATGGCGTATGACACGTCTCATTTGGTTTAGGGGCACTTTTTGCATTGTAACACGGCTAGACCCTTTATCCCATGAGACCTTTTGGTGGAGCAGGTATTTAATGCTCCTAAGTTCCTCGGTGCTACTCTCCGCACTGAGTTGTATAACTAGAATTGGTAACGTATAATTATTTTTTTTAGATGGGGAGGTTACCAGTCTGGTAACTCCCTCAATCTTGGTTTTGCTTAAATTTAAGCCCTCGAGGGCCTCTTGGACCTCCTCCTTCAGTTTTAGGCGTATACGTAAACAATTTAGTGGCCGTTTTAGAAAATATTTCGATGATACGTTTCCGATCATCGAGTGAGCTTGCCAAAACCATATGCTTATTAGGTTTATTTTTTTTAATTTTAAAATCATTTATTTTGAGAACATTTTTAATGAGGGTGATGGAATCATGCACCTCCTGTTCGACTACAATTATGGGTGGAATATTATTCGCACCCGGCTTGGCAAGCTCACTCATCGGCTTACTCGACCCTTGCTGGGGTCCCTTGCTGGCGACCTTTGTCCTCTGGCTGTGTTTTTGTTTTGGATTTTGGTTACCGGGGCGGTTAGGCTCACGTCCTGCTCGTCCGTTTGCTCGGTATCCAGGCTTCCTTCTTGTAAAAGGTGAAATTTATTCTTGAGGATAATTTTATCCTGCGCCGTTTTTGATGATGTGGGTCCTCTATTGGTTAGATTTTTGGGCTCTTTGCTGTTGGTTTAGGTGATCCGGGGCTGACCTCCATGGGTTCGCGGGCTGCGCTTCCTTGTCCGAGAGCGGCTAGCTTCTCTTTTAGTATTTTAATTTAATTTTGCAAAGCCGATATGATATCTTGCTCTGCGGATTTAGATGACGCGGTTTCTGGTCTGGCGGACATCCCTTTGCTTTCACCGGATGCTGCTGTTGCTTTTGGAGCTATGGGGGGCTCTTTGGGCTTGGTGCTCGAAGAAGGAGTCGGCTCCACTGATATATTGGTTTTAGGATTCTTTTTCGCGTTTAGGATGGGCTTAGGCGCCATCCCAATACGCTTTGGTGAGAGCGTTTTCCTCTCAGCAAATTTTCGAATGAGTTTATTCACTTGCCTTTCGGATAGATGTTTGAAGGTGTCCTGTTCTGTAGGCCGCACCTCCCCTTTTTTAGATGCCGCTTCGCCAGTGCTTTGAGTTCCAGATTTTTCATCCAACCCCCCTCGGTTGGCTTAGTATGGTTTTTTGAGACTCCTCATTGTTGAGGAGGTCCTTTCCTTGAGATGTCAGCAGGTTTGGATTAACTTCCACTGTACGTTAAAATGAGCTAGTATAGCTATAAGTGATAATAAGTTGGACACTATATGTATATGCTCGCAGGAGTGAATGCTTGTCAACAGACACGACCGCTCGCTTCGGTTGCCCGATGGCAACTGAACATACTAACTGTGCTGCACCGCTTCGATGAAAACCAAGTAAATTTTATATAATTTATACACGATGTACATTTTTAAACATTGTTTATTTGCAAAACAAATGTGTAAGTATCTTTTAGGAGGCAATTTTGAACACCTCTGCAAAATTTCAGCGCGATCGAAAAATTTTGATTTTTGACCTCGGTTTTTCAAAAATGGGGGAGTGTTGCCACTTTTGGCAAAACACGTGTCCAATATTTTCGGCTAAAGAAGGTCTGTGCAAAATTTGAACAAAATCGGTGACCCACAACCCTGGTCTTCCCCTTGTTAGCGTGAAACGATAATACTGCAACATGCGGGGCGGCTCCCTATACGAAATACAGTATTCTCTCCCACATTGTCAGTCGGGCCAGAATCGTATTTGGACAACTTGGGAATAGTAGACACGGTTTTCGAGCCGCGCGAACTGCCTTTGTAGTTCGCCGAACGAAGAAAAGAACAGCGAATGAAAGAGAGAAAACAAAAACGGCAGTCGAGACAGCCGAGCCATTTAAATCCCGGCGTATCAAATGATATGGTTTAAATGATTCATATTCTCTTTTATTACCAACTTTTCTGGTTAAGAAGTGTATATCAAAAATAATGAGATTGTTGGGATAAAAATGAAATCAAACTTGATATAATTGAGATGACTTTTACTAATCGTAGCAGATGAGGAAGACGGTTTCAGGCACGTCGAAAATCGTGTCCTTCTTTCTCACATTGTCAGTAAGCAGCAGTAAGCAGACTGACAATGTGAGAACGTAGGACACGGTTTCTTCGAGTCCGACAAAAGGCTCCCGATAACGTAGCGGGCCAGCCTGCGATAGACAACACAGTCTTTCGTGTGCTTTCACGCACTTCAAAAATCGTGTCCTTCCTTCTCACATTGTCAGTAAGCAGCAGTAAGCAGACTGACAATGTGAGAACGTAGGACACGGTTTCTTCGAGTCCGACAAAAGGCTCCCGATAACGTAGCGGGCCGATAAAGTAAATGTGGGCCGATTAGTTTCATGTTTGGTTTCATTTTACGCGGAAAAATCTCATTAATATATTAAACACAGGTTTATTTATAAAAAAAAGTAAAATTTAAACAATTATGCTACTGTGTTACAAACAGCTAAACTGTCAACTGTCGTCAAAGCAAGCCGCCACGCTCGATGACTCATAAATCTCACGCTTGACTGAGTCCGCTTCACCTAACATAGGCGTAAGTACGGCGCATGCATAGTCGCCGACTCAGCCCACGGACAATGTGAGAGTAGCTCCAGTAGTGACAATGTGGGAGAGAATACTGTACCCAGCCAAATATCTGCGTACTGCAGTTTTACTTCATTCCACCTTAGACTGAGGTCGAATATACATAGGTCTGGAAGTGTCGAATACAAAAGTGCAATAATTATGGCAGTACCATTGTTGGATTGATTCAGTTCATGGCGGGCGGCAGCAGCATTACCCGCAGCTCTTTAAGCGCGGATCATAAACATACCACACGGCCGATCGGCTGTGATCTTCGATCAATAGCGCGGAGACAGTCTATTGTTCGTTACGCGCCAATCAGGAGTGGACACGACTCTTGCGTGTCCAAATGCGGTGACAAATCACCGATCAATATCTGATCACATGTTCACGCCACTTCCTTCTTTCTCGCAAGAAGAAAGCGGGTCCAGGAAGTCGGCCATTCTGTTACTTGAACGGTGGCAAGAAGCACTTTTCAGTGAACAACTCAAGCAAATTTTGTGATCCATCTGTGAGGCAAACGCACAAGAGAAAATCTAGATCTGAGCAAATCATCGAAACTACATACGAAAGAGTCCAGATCAAAAATCAGAGCAGAGCCAGCACGAAGGGGACGATTTACGCCCGTCATTCTAAACGACTGGCACCGACCACGTGCAACCACCAACGCCGGCACGGTAAAGAGATAAATTTTGATGCTCGCATTTGATCAATAAGGAAGTGTGTGACGAAATATTTATTTATTTTAATGGTAGAGCCCCGATCAATACATGATCGAATTTAATAATTCCAAAAGTGATCGAAGTCACACACATTGATGATCTATTTATTACACTCATGATCTATTTATTACTGCACAAATCAATAAACTTATTTATTTTTTAATTGTGTGCACTCATTTCCCCACAGCTGTCACCAGACTCCTTATTCTGAATCCGGCTCATTATCATTCTTTACCATCTCAATAAAAAATACAGTCCACAAAAATCTTTACCGAACAACCATCTTCTCCTAATGAGGAACTACAGGAAATACTAAAAAATGTGAGTGACAGTGACGATGCTTCTGAAGAAGAAAATCATACGAGTGGGAGTGACGATAACGAAACTTCAGAAACAGACGATGAAGTGGAAACAAATTGTGCAGTACAAGTGGGGAAATCAATTCTTTCGAAGGATAAACAAATAACTTGGATGCTAGACCCATTTCCAAAACGTGGACGAACACATATTGCAAATATCATAAAAAAAAACTCCTGGACGAACCAGGTATGCCATTTCCAGAATAAAAAATATAAAAACTGCATTTCAGTTATGTAGTATATGCGGGAAAGTATGGGAGACACAGTCTGTTTACTTTAGGTTATGCACTCTTTATTGTCTATTGTGTTCGTTACACGATCTCACGCCTGACTGACTTTGCTCGTCGGTCGTCGCTTGTCGCTCCGCGGTAGTCCCGCGTCGTCCTCCGCTGCCCCCCGCTCCTTGGCCCTCGTGTACCGGCTGCCGATACATCACAATTTCCTCCCGTTTTTAAAGTAAAGCTGCGTAAGCGCTCGGAGCGGCGCGGTACATTGCTCGTGCCGTCTTCCGTGGGCTTCTCGTCGTCGTCGTCCACCGTACTCATCTCCTTTACTTTGTATGGTATAATTTGGTCGACGTGCCGTTTCCAGATTCTGTCCCCGACCTTTACCTCGAACGTTACTGGCGATAATTTCCTAATAATACTTCCCTGAATACGCTTATCGTTACGCACGGAGTAGTCGTCCACCATTACGGCGTCTCCTATCTGGAAGTCTACCTTACGCTCACCCCTCCTACTTGCTACCTGTGCTAGCTGTTTCTCCAAGACATGATCGCTTACATTAGGCCTTAACAAATCAAATCTTGTTCTCAACTCTCGCTTATACATCATGTATGCGGGTGTTCTCCCCGTTGTGCAATGTTCTGTTGTTCTATAATCGAATAAGAACAAATTTATAGCGTAATCTAACGACTTCCCGCTCTTAATTATTTTATCGACTTTATCTTTAAACGTCTCTACAAAGTTTTCTGCAGCCCCATTCGTCGCTGGGTGATGCGGTGCTGTGAAGCTTTGCTTGATACCATTGTTCTTACAAAATTTCCTAAATTCCGCGCTTGTATACTGAGTCCCATTGTCCGTCACTAAATGTCTCGGTAAACCAAAACGAGCCAACACTTTCTTATACATTTCAATTACTTTTACCGCTGTCGTGCATCTATTCATGTCGATAATCTCCGGCCACTTCGAATATGCATCGATAATTAACATATACATATGGCCAAGGAACGGGCCCAGGAAGTCAGAGTGAACTCTACTCCAGCATTTGTCCGGGTAGGGCCACGGCGTTAACGAAACTTTCTCGGGCTTTTTACGTTCTTGCACGCACACTTTACATGCTGCCGCCGTATTTTCAATGTCCTTGTCTATGTTCGGCCACCATAGATAAGATCTTGCTATCATTTTCATTTTTACGACGCCAAGATGTGAAGCATGGAGTTCTCTTATCACCCTTCCCCGCAACTTTTCTGGAATTACTATTCGGTGGCCCCAGAGTAAACAATCTTTTTCTACTGTCAATTCATCTCTTTTTGCGTGATATTTCAGTTCTTTTTCCGTTAACTTATGTGTCCCGGGCCATAAGTTAAGTACATATTTACGAATTACACTTAAGGTTTTATCGCGTCTCGTTTCTTTTGCTATCTCTTCCGCGTTTAAGCTTTCTAATTCTTCCTCCACGTAGTTTATTGCCGAAAACTCATGATCAAATATTGGTGTCGCGTCGCTAATTGGAAGTCGCGATAGTGCGTCACAGTTTCCATTCTGTTCCGATTTTACGCATTCCATTTTGTACGTAAACCTCGACAAAAAATATGCCCATCTTTGTAATCTGCTTGCTGTGGTCAGTGGAATTTCTTGTTTCGGGCCGAAGATAAAAATTAACGGTTTATGATCGGTTCTGAGTGTTATCTGTTTTCCGAATACATAATTATAAAATTTTTTGAATCCGAATACAATTGCGCTTGCTTCCTTATCAATAATTGCTCGACTTAGTTCTTTCTCTGGAATAATTTTTGACGCGAACGCTATTGGCTGTTCCGTACCGTCTTTGTAACGATGTGATAGTACCGCGGATAATCCGTATGTCGATGCATCACATGCCAACACGATGTCTTCATTCGGGTCATAATGGGCTAATACTCGCTCCGACACCAATTCCGTTTTTACCTACCGAAATGCTTTTTCGCAATCCGTTGTCCATTCCCAGTCGTTTTTTGATGCGCATTCATATACAGTATTCTCTCCCACATTGTCAGTCGGGCCAGAATCGTATTTGGACAACTTGGGAATAGTAGACACGGTTTTCGAGCCGCGCGAACTGCCTTTGTAGTTCGCCGAACGAAGAAAAGGACAGCGAATGAAAGAGAGAAAACAAAAACGGCAGTCGAGACAGCCGAGCCATTTAAATCCCGGCGTATCAAATGATATGGTTTAAATGATTCATATTCTCTTTTATTACCAACTTTTCTGGTTAAGAAGTGTATATCAAAAATAATGAGATTGTTGGGATAAAAATGAAATCAAACTTGATGTAATTGAGATGACTTTTACTAATCGTAGCAGATGAGGAAGACGGTTTCAGGCACGTCGAAAATCGTGTCCTTCTTTCTCACATTGTCAGTAAGCAGCAGTAAGCAGACTGACAATGTGAGAACGTAGGACACGGTTTCTTCGAGTCCGACAAAAGGCTCCCGATAACGTAGCGGGCCGATGAAGTAAATGTGGGCCGATTAGTTTCATGTTTGGTTTAATTTTACGCGGAAAAATCTCATTAATATATTAAACACAGGTTTATTTATAAAAAAAAGTAAAATTTAAACAATTATGCTACTGTGTTACAAACAGCTAAACTGTCAACTGTCGTCAAAGCAAGCCGCCACGCTCGATGACTCATAAATCTCACACGCTTGACTGAGTCCGCTTCACCTAACATAGGCGTAAGTACGGCGCATGCATAGTCGCCGACTCAGCCCACGGAGAATGTGAGAGTAGCTCCAGTAGTGACAATGTGGGAGAGAATACTGTAGTGGTTTCAACATCTCGGCCCTGCTAGGTATAAATCTCGAGTAATACGTAATTAATCCTAAGAACGATTCTAATTGTTTTTTATTTGTTGGCGCCGGTGCTTCTGTCATTGCTTTAACTTTTGATTCGGACTTATGCAACCCATTCTTATCAATAACAAAGCCCAGTATGTCTAGTTTTTCTTTAAAGAATTCGCATTTATTAATATTCACTTTAAATCCACTTTCCTCAAGTCTCTCGCACACAGCGTACAGCGTCTCGAGATGGTCTCGGTCGGTCTTACCCGTACAAAATATATTATCGAGGTACGGGATTGCTCCCTCAATTCCTGCTAGACAGTGCTCAATTTTCCTTTGGAAGTCCCCTGGTCCAGATGCGATCCCTTCTGTCATTCGTGTATACCGATACAGCCCTTTGTGTGCTATTATCGTCAAGTAGTCACGGCTGCTTTCGTCTACAGGAATCTGCATATACGCGTGCTGTAAATCAATTTGTGAGAATTTCTTCCCATTTCTTAATGCCACAAAAATTTCGTCAATTAGCGGTAGTGGATGTCGGTCTCTGATTAAATTCGGATTAACCGTCAGTTTGAAATTGCCGCAAATCCTTACCGTTCCATCGGCCTTGATCACTGGCACAATCGGAGTCGCCCATTCACTTACATCGACCTTCTCGAGATGCTGCAATTTAACCAATCTGTTGATTTCACTTTCAACTTTGCTCGCTAACCCGAATGGCAAGTGCCTCACTTTAAGAGCTACGGGTTGTGTGTTTTCTTTCAGCCTTAATTTAAGTGTACCTTTATTATATAATCCCGATCCTTCACCAAACAACCTCGGAAATTTGCGCGGCAGCTCGCTTGCTATTTCCGTCTGCTCGATTTTTTTGCATTCGCTTTCCTGCTGGCTGGTTTCGAGTGGCAATGGCCACAACCCGAATACTCGTAACCACTCTCTCCCTACTAAGATTGGCCCTTTCTCTTTCATTACAATCAATCGTAATCTTGTTTTAATGTTCTTAAATTCTACATTTAAATTTTCTATTTCTCCTATATGTTCTAGAACTACTTTCCCGTACGCTTTGAACAGTCTATTTATTGGTTTTAATACTCGTGATGGAAACAATTTATCCTTGTCCTCTTTAGAAATGACCGACACGTACGATCCGGTGTCTACTTCCATCGGTACGGTAATACCTTCGATTCTTACATTCAAATACATTGGGTCTGCCCGCACGCCACTACTTCTTGCTTGAATGGTGCCCACCGTTGTTTCCGTTTCTTGGGTATTATAGCTTTCTTGCACCATGAAAAAATCATCCGTTAATTCTTCTCTCTGCTGACTCTCAGTCTCGCGATTTTCTTCGTCAATGCGGTTTACAGTTCTCTGTCCTCTGCAAGCTGCTGCCAAATGACCCCTCTTCTTGCATACGTTACACGTATTGAACCGATGGTAGCAATCTCGAGCCCAGTGGTTGGGTTTACCGCAACAATAACACGTCCTCCTACTGCCCGATTCCTGTGTATCTATGTTTGTACTTGATCTTTTTGTGTTTTGATCGAGGACTCTGTTGCTTCCTCCTTGCCCTCGCCTGTATCCGCGCTGCGATCCACTTCCCCCTCTCAATGTTACGCTGTGGCTCTGCTTGTACTGTACCCAATTTATATCTGATTTTAAATCTTCTTCTCTCACTTTGTCTATTGATAAGGCGTTCTCTTCTGCGACTTCTAATGTCGTGGCAATTTTGTACGCTTGGTCGTAAGTTAATTTTTCTTCCCGAAATAATGCGGCCCTTATCGCGTGGTCTTGTAATCCGCTAACTAATTGATCTCTTAACGCATTTCCTATATCGGCAAAATTGCAATGTATTGATAGTCTTTTTAGTCTCGCCGTAAAGTCGGCTATGCTTTCTGTCTCTGCCTGGCGTGCTTGATGGAATTTATACCTCTCCATAATTTCGGATGGTTTTGGGTTCAGATGATCGTTTACTAATTTTACAATTTCGCTGTACTTTTTGGTGCCCGGTGCCGCAGGTGCGCACAAATCGCGTATTAATTTATATGTATCTGGGCTGACCTTTGTCAGTAACACTGCCGCTTGCTTTTCTGATTTTACATCATTTGCGAGAAAATATAGCTCTAGTCTCTCCGTATACGTCTCCCAGTCGTCTCTCCCCAATTCGAACTCTAGTTTACCGTTGCTATTCTCAGTCATTGTATGTATTACTCGTACTTCCGTCTTTTTTTCTTCGTCCCCGCTGTGCTTTTAATTTGTTGGATTCGATTATGTGCGTCCGCAAAGTTTTTCGTAACTCGTCGATTTTCCAATTTTCGTCGCACTCTAATTTTAACCGTAAGAGGACCTCGATTAATTGTTTTTTACTTAGCGTCTGTATCCATGAAGTGGATTCGTAGTCGATTTCCTTCACTGGTTCCGTCATGCGTCGTGCAGCCTCGTCGCCAGTTGTAGTATATGCGGGAAAGTATGGGAGACACAGTCTGTTTACTTTAGGTTATGCACTCTTTATTGTCTATTGTGTTCGTTACACGATCTCACGCCTGACTGACTTTGCTCGTCGGTCGTCGCTTGTCGCTCCGCGGTAGTCCCGCGTCATCCTCCGCTGCCCCCCGCTCCTTGGCCCTCGTGTACCGGCTGCCGATACATCACAAGTTAGTTATCAATAGTACGCTTCAAAATATTATTTTGAAAATGACAAACATCGAGGGTCGCAGAGTATTCATCGACGATTGGCAAGATTTAGATAGCAATACATTGGACGCTTACATAGGATTGCTACTATTAGCTACGAGTCAACCAAAAGTTTGTGGAATGCAGCATCTGGTAGATCCATATTCCGTACCGCCATGTCCCTAAAACGCTTTTATTCCATCACTCGCGTACTACGATTTGATGAAAGAAGTAATCGTCAAGAAAGAAGGTCGACTGACAAGTTAGCCGCTATAAGAGAATTTTACGATAAGTGGGTGAAAATTCTACCAAAATTATATAATCCCGGCGAAAATGTAACCGTCGATGAACAATTGGTTGGCTTCAGAGGTCGATGCCCCTTCAAACAATACAACCCGAGCTAGCCAGCAAAGTACGGCGTAAAGATATGGACTGTCTGTGATAGTGCGAGTTCTTACGCTCTCAAAACTCAGGTATACTTGGGAAAAACACCTGGTGCAGTTCGTGAAAAAATCAAGGGATGCGAGTAGTTTTGGACCTCGCCAAGGAACTGAGAGGGCAGAATGTAACTTGTGATAATTTCTTCACTTCGTACAATTTAGGACAATTCCTACTCAAAAGAAAATTAACCATGCTGGGAACAGTAAGAAAAAATAAACTAGAACTTCCACCAATAATACCAAACAAAATAGTACATAGTTCAGATTTCTATTTTACTACGGATACCACAATTGTATCATACGTTCCGAAGAAGAACAAGAAGAGTGTTATTCTAATGAGTACACTTCACCACAGTAAGGAAATAAGCAATAGAGATGACAAAAAAAAACACAAATTATACTAGATTATAATAAGACAGGAGGAGCAGTTGACACACTTGATAAACTAGTAAACACGTATACATGCAAACGAAAACCCAACTGTTGACCAATAATTGTGTTTTACAACATTTTGGATGTTAGTGCCTGCAACGCATTTGTTTTATGGAGGAAAATTAATTCCGAATGGAACACGAATATTCTGTACAAAAGGCGGATATTCTTAGAAAATTTAGGCAGGGAACTAATAAAACCATATATCATGTCCCGAAAGAACCAACCTCTCAACAAGCAAGCCTCTGCGGTTCTAAGAAGTCTTCAAGGCACAGTAGTCCAAAAGACAACTGTACCTTTGCAAACAAATGCAGGAAAGAAACGAGCACGATGTAAATTTTGTCCGTCCAGTTGCAATAATAAAACCAATATAACGTGCTGCAATTGCAACAAATACTTATGCAAGATTCACGTAACATACTATTGTCCCGACTGTAAGCTATAATGTGATTAACTAAACATTTTTCTTTAAATTGTGGTTGGGTGTTGTTTATTGTACATTTATTAACGAGTTTTTACCTTTAGTGCTTTTCTGAAGATTTATTAAATAATAATAAACAGTTTTTTTACAGATGCTTGTGGTTATTTTCAACATATGTATCGATCCCATAGATTGGGTCTATATGGCCCGAAAGAGTACATACGTTGAGTACAATGGAGGAGAACAGCAGGGTTAACCTGTTAACCGGGGACCGTCCACCACTCCCAATAGCGAAATGATACTGAGTCCCTCCGTATCACTCCGTATCTTGAATTCATGTCGAGAAATTTATGGATGACTAATACCTTTGTGGTTCGGAAATATACGCCCCGACTGTTTCAGGGCGCAACATAAATTTTTAAGGACGTATTCATATGTTTTAACCGTACCCGATATCGTTTACGTTTGACGTGTTTATACGTCCCGCCCGGTTAACAGGTTAATGAAGTAATAACTCGTTTTTTTTGTCTGTTTAATCTAGTTCGACGTCTAGTAGTGCGTTGTTTTGTATTTTTGTTGGTTTTCTGTTTATACTTTTATCTTCCTTAAACCAACATAATGACTCCGGGTGGTACCGACTGCCTTTATTCAGTTTCTCGCATATTTTGCAAGGGTCTCGATTTTCGAATATTGTATTATTTCTTCTGCCCGGTACATATTTTTGTTTCGGGTGATTTTTTTTTGTTCACCATGTGTTCGTGTTTGTTGATTTCGTTGAACAGGTCCTTTGTACTGTTCATTGCTTGTCTATCTATTTTGTTTAGTATATATTCCGGTAGACCGTTTGCAATTAAATATATCACTGTGGTTGTATCCATTGATTTATTTATATTGTTTAAAACTGGATTCGCCTGGGGACAGGCACCGTCTCACTCAAGTCGATGGAAGTAGAGGAGGGAAAAAGTAGGGACTTGTGATTGGAAACTATAGGACGAGGAGGAGATAAATTAAAAGAAATGATTAGACTTTCAAAGAAAAATAGCTGGTCGGATAATAGGAAATATGAATTGGATGGAATGACCAGGATGGGATAAACGGTTGGAAGATTTAATGGAGAGAAGGGGTACTTCTGATAAGGCTCCTTGGAATAAACTTGGAATAACTTTGGAATGCTTCTAATTTTGGAATTTTTGCAGTAATGACCGGTACTCCTCCGTGAAGCTCGCTTGTCACCTCGGTGCCCCCCACTCCGGGCTTTGAATCGTACAGAACGCGGGTCGAACTTATTAGCGCGACACCTGACGGTAAAGGTAAAGAAAGACGCGTTCCTCACCGATTCGCATCAAACTTCGTGTAATGGTCAATTTTTGCATAAAAATAAGGTCTGTAAAAGCAAAAAAGGCCGCTCGCGTCTAATTAAAAATTTATTAAACGTTAAAGTTTATTATAAAACCTGCCTTACCGGCAGCGCGAACGCTATCTGCGCACGCGCACTGACGTGTGCGCATGCGCACGGACAAGTTTGCAGGTAGAGTGCGCGTATTTGAAATGAAATAACATTGAGTTGGCGAAGGCTAGGTGTGGGCAAGGCTTCCCTTCCATAATATTTGAGGGTTTTCAATCAAAAAATGGGTTGAGAGTTGGTTTAGGTCTATATTTCTTTCAGCCAAATCTCACTTATCATTTTATTTCTACGGCTAGGTGCGGGCAAGGCTTCCCTTACATAATATTTAAGGGTTTCCAATCAAAAAATGGGTTGAGAGTTGGTTTAGGTCTATATTTCTTTCAGCCAAATCTCACTTTTCATTTTATTTCTACGGCTAGGTGCGGGCAAGGCTTCCCTTCCATAATATTTGAGGGTTTCCAATCAAAAAATGGGTTGAGAGTTGGTTTAGGTCTATATTTCTTTCAGCCAAATCTTAGTTTTCGTTTTATTTCTATGGCTAGGTGTGGGCAAGGCTTCCCTTTCATAATATTTAAGGGTATTCAATCAAAAAATGGTTTGAGAGTTGGTTTAGGTCTAGATTTCTTTCAGCCAAATCTCACTTTTCGTTTTATTTCTATGGCTAGGTGTGGGCAAGGCTTCCCTTTCATAATGTTTAAGGGTTTTCAATCAAACAATGGTTTGAGAGTTGGTTTAGGTCTAGATTTCTTTCAGCCAAATCTTACTTGTCGTTTTATTTCTATGGCTAGGTGTGGGCAAGGCTTCCCTTTCATAATGTTTAAGATTTTTCAATTAAACAATGGTTTGAGAGTAGGTTCGGGTTATATTTTAATAGCAAAAGTGCAGCAACATAATTTCTATCGACAAAAGCACTACAAAAGGGAAGCCTAGCCTACACCCAGCCCTTAAATAATACAAAAACCAAGATTTGGCTGAAAGAAATCTAGACCTAAACCAACTCTCAAACCATTGTTTGATTGAAAACCCTTAAACATTATGAAAGGGAAGCCTTGCCCACACCTAGCCATAAAAATAAAACGAAAATTGAGATTTGGCTGAAAGAAATCTAGACCTAAACCAACTCTCAAACCATTTTTTTATTGAAAACCCTTAAATATTATGAAAGGGAAGCCTTGCCCACACCTAGCCTTCGCCAATTCAATATTATTTCATTTCAAATACGCGCACTTTACCTGCCAACTTGTCCGTGCGCATGCGCAGACGTCGGAGCGCATGCGCAAACATCAGTGCGCATGCGCAGATGTCGTTCGTGCTGTCGATAAGGCAGGTATTATAACTAAACTTTAACGCTTAATAACTTTTCAATTAGACGCGAGCGGCCTTTTTTGCTTTTACAGATCTTATTTTTATGCAAAAATTGATGTTTCTGCAAAGTTTCATGCAAATCGGTGAGGAACGCGTCTTTCTTTACCTTTACCCAAACTTTAACGCTTAATAACTTTTTAATTAGACGGGTCCGCGCTTTTTGGCTTTTACAGATCTTATTTTTATGCAAAAATGTACCATTACACGGAGTTTCATGCAAATCGGTGATGAGGACTGCTTTCTATACCTTTACCCAATATCGCTATTTGATGTGGTTCCGCCATCCGAAGATTCGTCACCATTGTGAATTTCCTCCAAATATTCGGGGAAAAATTGACTTGTATTTGACATAATGAGAGGAACAATAAAAGACGACAAAAACACAAACAGAACAAAACAACACGAACAGAACAGAACAACACGAACAGAACAAAATAACACAAACAATAAATATATATGTATACGTATGTTAAGAATTTATTGGGAGATCTACGCAATGATGAACTTTTTGACTCAAAGGTACTGGAGCAAGTGCTAAGTCCTCTTGCCATCCAACGAGCCATTTGTTATCACCTCGGCAACTTCACAATTATTTATTACCTTAGTTACTTATTCTTTTATTACATTTTTATTGATTTATTGATTATTTGATGTATGTGTCACCGCTCTGTGAACAACTGAAAAACGCTGACGACACCGACTCTGGCGATAATGTGTGCGTGCCGCTTTCAAGACGGAACGCTCTCTTGTGACTCCGGCATAGCATGCGGAGGGTTTAGATACGGGTGCAACGGCAAACTTTATAACGGAATCGCTGTTGAAACGTTTGGGAATACCAGTAGTTCAAAAGGAATGGCACATTGGTGCAATTGACGGTACAACCACACAATCTAAAGGGGTGGTGCAGCTTACAATTCAATCCATACGCGACGGGTTTCGCAAGGCATTGACTTGTCTAACCATTCCAGCCATTGCCGATTCAATTCCAAGCGAACCCTTTCCCCGGCATTTGATAAAGATACCACCCAACATCAAACTAGCAGATCCCGAATTCCATATACCACGCTCAATAGATCTACTTATAGGCTCAGGAGCTACCCTCTCCTTGTTTTGCGTCGGTCAAATTAATCTATCGACAGGAAATCGCGATCTATTCATACAAAAAACACGACTCGGTTGGGTAGTAGCCGGATCAGAGCCATATCTAGCAATGGCGCGCATATTCCAGATTTTTTTCAGATTTTTACATAAAAAAATCCTATTGGTAAAAAAATAAAAACCGAAAAGTCAATCAGTAAAAAATCGATTTGATACCGAAGGAGGTCCGGATCAGTCATGCCGCTTTTTTCTATAATGTAATATTACAATCAACATCTCTCTGATTTTTTTTATAATTTTTACTCACCGGCAACAGCGTCGGAAAAATAAAAAACCCGTTTTTTCGTCAGTTTTTGGGTGTCAGAACAACGTATGAGATAAACTTTGGTTCAATTTTTTTCACATAACTATTTTATGTAATGTTTAATGTTATTGATTACATCCCACAGTCATAATAATGCAAGAAAACTAAATAAATGGAAGAAATCAATGTCACAATGTATGCCTTATGTTCTGAAAAATTGAAGATCAACCAAACGTCGTTGGTAGCGACACGCGTAAGGTGACAGTCTGTTTTGTCGAAGCAAACTTTTTCTTTGGGTTCGAATCCTGTTAGGTGCCCTTTTTTTCATCGTTTTTTTGTCCTTTGAGACACATTGGAACACATTGTCACTTAGAAAAAAAGATATGAAGCATCAATGTGGTCGCAGTCGAAATATTAGTCCAGAAATATGTATTTCAGAGAATGTTTATTGAAGAGAAAGACGCTGAATATTCTCCGAATCATGCGAGCTATAGTATTTTACATAGTAATGTTAGAATTAGAAGCAACTAGTTGAGCAACTAGTAGAGTTGGCACAGCGATACCATCCGAACGCGTGGAAGTGGAGAAAATGGTCAAATGTGCGCACTGTGCGTGTATTTAGGCAAAGAAGGACGAGTAGCCCGTATCGTTTCCACTAAAACCGCATCAAAAGTTGCGCAAGTTTCTCGCATCTGAGTTGTTACAGAAAGGGCATAGCCGGGTAAGACAGTGAAATGTGCCCCAAAACCGATCGAAATTCTGAATGGGCCATTCGATAGCTTATGAAAAAAGAAACATTTTTGTGAATTTTCAACTTTGAATCTCGACCGTGGGGGGCGGGGGGTGTAAAATGTACTGTCCGCTTCTCCCACCATTTTCTTGGAATCTAGTGCATAAAAAAATTCGAAAAACATCAGAGCCATATCTAGCAATGGCGCGCATATTCCAGATTTTTTTCAGATTTTTACATAAAAAATCCTATTGGTAAAAAAATAAAAACCGAAAAGTCAATCAGAAAAACATTTATTTGATACCGAAGGAGGTCCGGATCAGTGATGCCGCTTTTTTGTGTAATGTAATATTACAATCAACATCTCTCTGATTTTTTTTATAATTTTTGCTCACCAGCAACAGCGTCGGAAAAATAAAAAACCCGTTTTTTCGTCAGTTTTTGGGTGTCAGAACAACGTATGAGGTAAACTTTGGTTTAATTTTTGTCACATAACTATTTCATGTAATGTTTAATGTTATTGATTACATTGCACAGTCGTAATAATGCAAGAAAACTAAATAAATGGAAGAAATCGATGTCACAATGTATGCCTTATGTTCCGAAAAATTGAAGATCAACCAAAGATCGTTGGTAGCGACACGGGTAAGGTGACAGTCTGTTTTGTCGAAGCAAACTTTTTCTTTGGGTTCGAATCCTGTTAGGTGCCTTTTTTTTCATCGTTTTTTTGTCCTTTCTCTATGCAACAATAGTTAATATTTAATGTCAGATGACTTTCTCTGTGCAACACATTTTTGTCATTATTACTGCCAAAATATATGACTAGAATAACGGAAACATGGAAGGCGGTTAGAAGGCACGTGCATATTTATTACAACATTAAAATGTTGACAAAAATAATGTGAAATCATCTGACATTAAATATGAACTATTGTTGCATAGAGAGAGGACAAAAAAAAACGATGAAAAAAAAGGCACCTAACAGGATTGGAACCCAAAGAAAAAGTTTGCTTCGACAAAACAGACTGTCACCTTACCCGTGTCGCTACCAACGATCTTTGGTTGATCTTCAATTTTTCAGAACATAAGGCATACATTGTGACATCGATGTCTTCCATTTATTTAGTTTTCTTGCATTATTACGACTGTGCAATGTAATCAATAACATTAAACATTACATGAAATAGTTATGTGACAAAAATTAAACCAAAGTTTACCTCATACGTTGTTCTGACACCCAAAAACTGACGAAAAAACGGGTTTTTTATTTATCCGACGCTGTTGCTGGTGAGCAAAAATTATAAAAAAAATCAGAGAGATGTTGATTGTAATATTACATTACACAAAAAAGCGGCATCACTGATCCGGACCTCCTTCGGTATCAAATAAATGTTTTTCTGATTGACTTTTCGGTTTTTATTTTTTTACCAATAGGATTTTTTATGTAAAAATCTGAAAAAAATCTGGAATATGCGCGCCATTGCTAGATATGGCTCTGATGTTTTTCGAATTTTTTTATGCACTAGATTCCAAGAAAATGGTGGGAGAAGCGGACAGTACATTTTACACCCCCCCCCCCCCCACGGTCGAGATTCAAAGTTGAAAATTCACAAAAATGTTTCTTTTTTCATAAGCTATCGAATGGCCTATTCAGAATTTCGATCGGTTTTGGGGCACATTTCACTGTCTTACCCGGCTATGCCCTTTAGGAAATGCCTACAATTTCTTGAGTTATGGCACATTGAATGTTTTCTTGTTAGGACAGACTAAATTATGTTTCGAGCTAATTCTACCCATAGTAGAAGAGAATACTTTTCGAACTTATCGACTTGTGCCTATTCCATTCTTCCGTATTGCTGACACTAACGTTGCACACCTTCATATACTAAGTCTTACAGAGCATTTCATTATACTTGACACTGAAACACGAACCTATTCGACAATATCTGAGGCAGAAATATCTCTTTGTAATATGCATAAAGATCTGCGGTTGTGTAAAAGACATGCGCCCACATACGACTCTACCTTTAGTGACCCATGTCTGACAATTGCGATTCAAGGGTTAGCATTCGACAAGGAAAGATGTAAAGCGTCAGTGGTTGCAATCTCTCATAACATATGGATTCAGTTATACAATAATAGAGAATGGATAACCATAACACCCTTCCCAGAGCGACTTCGTTTGTCGTGCAACAAACAAGAAATTGATAGTATTTGGTTACAGGGAGTCAACAAGTTGCATCTCGTCCCTGGATGCATTGGTAGAACTTTGCACGTTACCGTCTACTCTCATGAATCCATATCTTATGAAAAGCCGTTTCCTATCAAATTCGGGATAGGGAATGCCACTATTTCAATTATCTCCGACGATAGCATAACGTTTGCGAAAATTCCAGTCCTTTCAAAAATGGAGATTCAACCCCACGATTTGACCGATCTAGCGAAACCCCTAGACGAAATCCAGGAGGAAGTCGAACGCATATCTAATCATGCAAGATCCATGTCCTCTTCCAAAAATAAATGGAATATACTCTTTTACTGTGTATATACGATAGGCACTATAACGTTAATTTGGATAGCTAATAGGATAGGGATATTCTCATGTTTAAAATACTTGCTGTGCGCACTCAGACCGAAATTTACTAATTGTTTCAACACTGGCGGCACACAGAACGTTATACACACACAATCTGTACACCATAATGTCGGTGAAGAATCTATATCACTAGCACCGCCACAGACTCATGCAATTCTAGAATATCAACCCAAACAAAAGAAACGACGATCTCTACGATATGATCAAGTTGGTGAAGCAGAGATATAGAATTTTCTCAGACAAACATCGAAAATTCTAAAATAAGGAAGGGGGTGTAATAACGTCACCCAGTATAGCTGAATAGAAACGCGATGCTCTGCTTAAAGATATGCTCGCAGCAAGCGATGTTTAGGTTTGGGAGTTTATCTGACCTGGGCTCAAGTATGCCTCGGGTGGCAACGTGGGCCTACGTGCCAAACTGACGAATCCTTTGTCGCCCTTCGTTAACGTTCGACGATATTCGAACTGGCGACCTCACTTGTATCCTGCACGTCGTAGCGAACAGACGTTTTGTACTTTTTCTCATTCTATACTTTTACCCTGGTGTCGCGCCAGTATTTCGATATTTAAATAAAGTTAAGTTAGGAGTGAAGGGCGTGAGCGTTCCATTAATTCACCCTCAACGTAACACCGGTAACGTCTCTATTTGAATTTTAGGAGTACACCTGCGTATGTTTACACTGCTCCGCTCGGCTCGATACGTATTGCTCGCTCAATTGCCTAGCTGAGACTCAAAGACTGACACCTTGTCAGTTGCGCTAGCGACGTTCTTGGGTTGATCTTCAATCTTTTAGCATATAAGGCTATACTGTAACATTGACTTTTTCCAGTTATTTAGTTTTTTCGCACTCTTACGACTGTTCTATGTACTTAATAACATCAAATATCCTATGAAATAGTAATGTTACAAAAAGGAAACCAAAGTTTATCTCATACGATGTTCTGACAGGCAAAAACTGACCAGAGACGCGGTTTTTGATTTTTCCGACACTGTTCCACCAAAACAAAAATTATGAAAAAAATCAGAGAGACGTTAATTCTAATATCACATCACAGGTAAAAGCGGCATCAATGATCCGGACCTCCTTCGTTGTCAAATTAATAATTTTCTGACTCACTCTTTGGTTTTTATTTTTTTTCTCGGTGGATATTTTATATAAAAATCTGAAAAAAAATCTGAAATGTGTGCACCATCACCAGATGTAACTCTAATTTTTTTCAATTTTTTTTATCCAATAGATTCGGAGAAAATCGTAGGAGAAGCGAACAGTACATTTTACCCTCCCCCGCCCCCACGGTAGAGATACAAAGTTGAAAATTCACAAAAATGTTTCTTTTTTCATAAGCTATCGAATGGCCCATTCAGAATTTCAATCGGTTTGGGGGCACATTTCACTGTCTTATTCATCTATGCCCTGGAAAGAGCATTCTTGAGCTTCCTACTTGTTTTTCAATACTTGATAATAGACTTAATAAAACGGTTGGCTCAAATAGCAAGGGGTCAATATTTCCGGCTTTTGCATTTACTATGATCGAGTGCAATACGCTTACTATGTCTGAGTATTCCTGTATAAGAGCATCGATGAGGATCCAGAATTCCAAAATTCGACGGTATCTGCTTTCGTCGGTAATTGCGTGATCAAGTTTATTCATATTTGATGCGACTCTAGTCTCAAAAGAATTTAATTCTGTTATGGTGCTTTTCAATATACTGGTCTGATTTTGAATTAAGTGGGCAATGCGTTTGTTATCGGCGTATAATTTATCAATTTCTTGATTATAGTATTCAGCGTCCGACTGACTGAGGGTACCGAATAAAAGGTTAGCAAGATCACCGATCGGGTTTAACCATCCCCTGCGCACGCGGTTAATTTTGCTTAATCCTAGACTGTAAAACAATGTATCCTTTTGTCGCTTTACTTGTTTGAATCGATTTAGAATGTGTTCTTCCAACCGCAGCTCGGTTCCAGTTGGTGATTATTTGTATGCTTTGGCCATACCTTCACTCAATGTCTGTTCGATTAATGCAAGTTCGTCTAGCTCGTAGTAGGATAAGGTACGCCACTCTCGATGATACACTTTAGTTGTACCCATATCGTCGAGGTATATGTTCGGAATATCTCTGAATGCTTCTAGGGTGTATTGTTGATCGGCGAGGCCTCCGATGGTCCCGCAGAGGATTCTGTAATAGAATTATTAGCAAATTTTAACCGATTTAAGTGTACCGTTTGAATGTGTTTTCCAACGCGGACTTCAGCGTTTACATCGTTAACGGAAACGATCTCATATGGTCCAGTCCAAAAAGTTCCAAGTCTTTTTGGTTTATCCCGAGGGTTCTTGATCCATACGTAATCGCCAGGTTGCAAATTTAGCGGTTCTGATTTTTATCATACTGTCACGTATGCGAAAAACAGCGACCTATCGAGGAGTGAAGAGAGGCGCGGGGCGTAGTACGAGCGGCGCCCAAGACAAAACGCATTCGATCGCGAGCCACCGAAAGTGTTACTTGTATTATCCGATTTAATAAACCGTATCAATTTCTTTATTCAAAATTCTCGAGTTTGTTTGTCCCGAGTGTTACAATACAGTTCCTTGTTCCTTCGCTTAGACTCGCGCAAAGCATCCTGCGCCATTTGTTGAAGTCTTGAAGATTTAGCGGCTATTGCCTGAACATGGTCATCATAAGTTTCCAGTGGGAATTCTTCGAGTTGTCTTAGCATCGGTGGCGGTCGTCCGAATGCAATCTCATATGGTGCAAAACCTGTACTTGAGTGTTCGGCAGAATTATACGCATAAGCAGCAGCCTGCAAATACCGCTCCCATGAATTAGGGTCTTCTGTGAGAATTTGTCCACGCAAATAATCCTTAATTACGGCGTGTGATCTTTCTAGACTTCCGTTAGATTCAGGGTGAAAGGCTGTTGTGTGTATCAAATCAATATTCATGCTATCACTTAA
The DNA here is from genome assembly GCA_914767735.1 of Anoplius nigerrimus. Lineage (NCBI taxonomy): Eukaryota > Metazoa > Arthropoda > Insecta > Hymenoptera > Pompilidae > Anoplius > Anoplius nigerrimus. The sequence goes on from OU612086.1 coordinate 16,390,865, forward strand.
TTGGGACATCATTTCTGACATAAATGCTGCACCACGATCAGTAAGTATCAGCCTAGGTGGTCCAAATCGAAAAAGCCAAGTATCTGATAAGGCTTGCATGACCTCAAAACTGGTTTGTGTTTGCATAGGGCAAGCTGCATGGTCAAAACATACTTGTATTCATTCGGTTGACTTTCCGGAAATGGTCCAATAACGTCAATTGCAATTTTGTCGTTGAACTGTTTTGGTGTGTCAGTTATAACCATAGGCATTTTTGTGATACGTCTTGGTGTTTTGGACTGTTGACAAATTTGACATTTATTAATATAGTCTTGCACGTCTTTATAAATACCTGTCCAGTAAAATTGCTTCTTTATTTTCTGTAAAGTTTTTGCAATGCCTGTATGTCCTCCAAGTGCGGAGTCGTAAAATTCGTGCAGAAGTTGCAATTTTTCTGCCTCTGTCTCCGGTTGCCTTAAGGGTTTTTGTAACAGGTGTACTTTGAGACTAGGATCTGTAAACAATTGAGTAATTATTTCCTTCAGTTTAAACTTTGATATTGTTCCCTTTTCTAGCACGTCTTCGTGCGGAATGACGAGTGGTCGTTCGTGTCCAATGGCGAATGGTATAGCCTCGGCGAGAAGCGTTTTGAGGGTCTCTTCATTTAATTCTTTATATCTTAATTCCAAAGTACGGTCCTCGTTAAAATTTTCTGGGTATAATAATTTGTCTTCTGTATCTTCGGTTAAGGTGATTAAAATTGAGTCATCCGGAACTTCCTCGGTGAACATGATGTGTTTTCGCCAATTTGCTGGCTTACTGGTTGTAAAGTATACGGGGTTTCGGCTTAACGCATCCGCGTTATTGTTAGATTTTCCCTTTTTATAAATTATCTCGAAGTCGTATTCTGCTAGTTGAATGCCCCACCTTGTCAGTCGTGAGCTAGGGTCCTTATGGTTCATTAGCCATTTCAGAGGCTGATGATCGGTCACAAGCTGAAATCTCTTTCCATATATATAGGGGTGAAAATGTTTTACTGACCATACGACGGCGAGTAATTCCTTCTCAGTGGTACTGTAGTTTTGCTCAGCAGCGTTGAGTGTACGACTTGCATAGCAAACTGGTCGCTCTCGTCCGTTCTCGTCCAACTGGCTCAGTACACTGCCGATGCCTATATTAGAAGCATCTGTGGCTAATATAAAAGGTTTGTCAAAGTCTGGGTATTTTAAAATGCAATCTGATGTGAGTAAAGTTTTTAGTCTTTGGAAGCTTTCCGTGCATTCCTTAGTCCATGTGAATGTTGCGTTTTTCTTCGTCAAATTATTTAATGGCTTGGCAATTTCGCTAAATTTAGGGATAAATCGTCGATAATATCCAGCGAGTCCTAAGAATTCCTTAATATTCTTAGCAGTTCGCGGTACTGGAAAATCTCTTACAGCTTCTATTTTGGCAGGATTTGGTTTGACGCCTTCCTCTGTAATCAAATGCCCAAGGTATCGAAGCTCGGGCTTCAAGAATTGACACTTTTCGGGCTGCAATTTCAATCCTACTTCTCGAAGTCGGTCGAAAAGCATTGTCAATCTTTTCCTATGCTGTTCCAAATTGGCCGCGAATACAACAATATCATCTAGATATACAAAGCATATTTTACCAATCAATCCTCTCAAGGCTTCATTCATCATGCGTTGAAACGTAGCTGGTGCGTTCTTCAATCCGAATGGCATAGGAGTGTACTCAAAGTGTCCTTCGGGCGTAGAAAATGCTGTTTTTTGTTGATCCTTACTATCCATAGGTATCTGATGAAATCCACTTGCCAAATCAAATGCGCTGAACCATCGAGCTCGTCCAAGTTGGTCCAAAATTTCTTCGATATTCGGCAAAGGGTATGCATCGTGCAAAGTTTTCTCATTCAGCTTCCTAAAATCAACTACAACTCTCCATTTTTTATTGCCATTGCAGTCGGGTTTCTTTGGTACAACCCACAACGGTGAATTGTACGGAGATACAGAATCCTGAATAATTCCTTTATTCTTCAAGTCTTCCATTTGTTTCTTAATTTCCTCTTGATGTCCTACGGGGTGTCGGTATTGCTTAACGTGGATCGGAATTTCGTCTGTGGTCGGAATCTGGTGAGACGTTAGCGTAGTGCTCGGCAAGTCATCGCCGGGTAAGACAAATATATCTATATAACTTGCAATCAAATTCTTTAATTCCTCGACTTCTTGTGGTTCGTTTAGGTGTGCAAGGCAAATGCTCTCGAGCAGCTCTGCAGTCGTAATCTTATCGTCCCTCAAACAAACAAAAATTCGATGTAATAGGTGATCTAGATATACTTCTCTGTTCCTCACGTCTATAATAGCTCCTTGTTTGGTCAAGAAGGGCAGTCCAAGTATCTAGAAGTATCCTCTTCTATGGGGAAATCGTCTGGAACAACGGCAAGTCTATGTAAGTTGCCTCCAAATTTAAATCGTGCTTCTTCGGTAGTGTATATGGGTAATCCGGTAATTCCGTAGAATTCTTTCTCGGAAGGGCTTATTGGTAAGTCCTTACATACAGATCGTTTAATAATATTTATAGTAGCTCCTGTATCAGCTAGAAAAGTTCGGGTGCACTCTTGTCCTCGCAGTCGGATTGCAATTCCTGGTATAATGTTCTCTCGCTCGGGTCCTCGGATTCCTCCTTGGATTTCACGAACTTGATGTTTGGTGCTGTTGAGGCTCGTGGTTTCCGAAAAGACGGACATTCTTTCGCGTAATGACCTTCGGTATTACATCTGTAACAGACTGGAGTGTGGGGGGAAGCAGACGGTTTTACGGTGTTTGTATTATTGCCTTCTAAGTTTCGCTGGCGCCCCGTCGCTCTGGGTTCAATAGCGTGTGACGTCACGGGGGTATATGGTGTCCCCGTAGGCGTCGATGGTGCCCTCACATGCGTAGTGCGTGATCTTTCGAAGTTTGAACTATTCGGCTTGTACCTACAAAGGTCCCTTTGTATTTCGTCTTCGCGACATAGTTCGTATGCGATTTGTTGCGCTTCACGAAGCGTGGCTGGTCTGCTGTTTCTAACATCGCGTTGTATAGGTTGATCAAGGTTTCTAATATATGTTTTTAACGATGCTTCCTCTTCGTATTTTATAAGAGCATTTATATCATCTTGCACTAATTTCTTCGTTTGTAAGCTTCGAATTATATCTCTATGTATGCTGTTATAACGTCTTGTAAATTCTCGAATGTTACGACCGTTTTGTTTGAAATTTGTTCTTTCTAACGACAGCAATTCGCTACTGACGCTTTGTCCGTATTCTTGTAGCAAAACCTCTCGAAGCTTTTGGTATGTGGAAACGTCGGATCCACCAACTAGATTTCTGGCGTCGCCTTTTAATTTATTCGCAGTTATAAGCGGAAGCAGAATTGTTTCTTCGACTTTGAAATTCTTTAGTACGCTTTTTACTTCGGCTAAGAACTGTTCTACCGGGCGGTCCAATCCACTAAATTCCGCTATGTAATTCAACACCATAAGGGTGGAACGTGTATCGGCTAATAAACGTGTGGCTCTCCCGTCCGCGGATAGGGGTTCTTCCTCGCTTGCCGATTCCGCCCGTTCTACACGTTCTTCGCGCGCTTGAGTTCGAGTTGCTCGCGGTATACTTAATGCAGCTTGTAGAAGTTCTTTGATTTCTTTCATATCACTCTCTACTTGGTCAATACGCGTTTCGATCTCTAACGAATTCATTTTTCCTTCTGGTTTTACGGAACTTTTATCCATTATGTCGGTAGTCTCAATATCACTTAATTCTTTGGCTTCCTCGGATAACAAAGATTCGTCTGACGATGAGAACTCTCGAGGTGTTCGATATACAGAAAATGACATATATCCTTGGTACTTACAGTACTATCAGTGCAGTTCTCATTCCTGCTTTGTCTGGAGCCGTTGGTTTGAAATTCCTCGGAATTTTCCACCAGTATCCCACCGCTGCCACCAATTTTTATGTTACGTTGAGGGTGAATTAATGGAACGCTCACGCCCTTCACTCCTAACTTAACTTTATTTAAATATCGAAATACTGGCGCGACACCAGGGTAAAAGTATAGAATGAGAAAAAGTACAAAACGTCTGTTCGCTACGACGTGCAGGATACAAGTGAGGTCGCCAGTTCGAATATCGTCGAACGTTAACGAAGGGCGACAAAGGATTCGTCAGTTTGGCCTACGTGCGACGTTGCCACCCGAGGCATACTTGAGCCCAGGTCAGATAAACTCCCAAACCTAAACATCGCTTGCTGCGAGCATATCTTTAAGCAGAGCATCGCGTTTCTATTCAGCTATACTGGGTGACGTTATTACACCGGGTGTAGTTATCTGGGCATTATTAAAGGCAAGAAGTGTATCAACGAGTGAATAAGAAAAAGAACAAAAAGATCCCTACGTCGACGATCGTTGGATATCCAACGATCGTCGACGTAAGATATAAAACTGAATTAAAAAAAAAATATATATAAAAAAAATAAAAATAAATTTATATTCATTCATATAAAAAAAAAATGTTCGGAGCAAGAACATCGCCACCAAGCCCATCAGGAACAAATACAAAAAAGAAGAGAGCTAAACTAAATCCAAAACCTAACATAGAATACAAAAGGAAAAAAGAAAGTGATATAAACCAAGATATGATGGAAGACAGCAACATAGCGTCAACGTCGAAAGAATCAGAAAAGAGCACTTCGAAGTCTACATTAACGACAATAACAAGTGAGGAATCGAAGGTGGCCCTATGGAAGATACAGGAAGAATTAGTGGAAATCAGGAAACAGAATGAAAAAGCACAGGAGGAACTGAGGATCCTCAGAGAAGAGAATGAAAAATTAAAGAATGATAAACATAACGAGAAAACACAACAAGTGAAAATCACAAATAGAGATACTGCTGCATTCCAAGAAGTGGACGTGGAGGAGGCACAGGACGTGTGGACGTATGTCAAAAAGAGAAACCAAGCTACACAGAAAACAGCTCCAAATCAAAAGGATCATCCTAGAAACGACAACATCAAAACGACCGGCGCACAGAAGGAAACGGATACAAGGGATAAGGGCAAACCACCACCAATAATTATAAGAACAATGGAAACGAATCTAACGATTAAATTGTTAGTGGAACACCTCAAATCGAAAGACTTCCACATAAAAAGAATAAACAAAGCTTCACACGCTGTATATGAGGCATTCCATACCAAATCGGACACTTTCGGACCTCACCCCCTTCGATTTTTTTTTAAATTTTTTATGTTTTTAAGACTGATGAAATACGCGTTCATGAATTTTTTCAGATTTTTTTGACCATCCGTTTCGAAAATATGAATTTTCTTAAAATCCGGGCTCATTTTTTTCAAATGCTCATAACTTTGCGAAAAATGGACCAATATGATCGTTCTTTTTTGTCAAAATTTGTGTTTTTGAATGCTCTTTCAAGAAAAAAATATAATTTTTTTCGACATAATTTTTTTCTTTGTTTAATTTTCATTTAAAGCACAAAATATTTTCTATCTCAAAACATGTCCCCTTCGATTTTTTTGAAAAAATTCTCAAATAAACTTTGATGCATGTAAGAACTAAAAAAAAATTCCCATCGTGGGGAAACTCTTCGTTCTGTTTTTTTTCTATTTTCGAAAATATCCATTCTCTCAAATCGTTCGTTCCGTTTGAATGAAAAACGTTTTTTTTCGAGATGTACGCCCCGTCCGATTTTTTTGGAAAAATTCTCAAAAATACTTGAATAGATATAAGAACTTCTAAAATTTGTCCGATGGTGGGGAAATGTTTCGTTCTATTTTTTTTCTTTATTCGAAAATATCTATTCTGTCACATCGTATATTCCATTTCAATGGAAAATGTTTTGTATCTCAAAACATGTCCCCTTCGATTTTTTTGAAAAAATTCTCAAATATACTTTGATGCATGTAAGAACTAAAAAAAATTTCCCGTCGTGGGGAAATTCTCCGTTCTATTTTTTTTCTTTATTCGAAACTATCTATTCTGTTACGTATTCTGTTCGTTTTGGTGGTTAAATTGAAATGGAACATACGATTTGTCAGAATAGATATTTTCGAATAAAGAAAAAAAATAGAACGGAGAGTTTCCCCACGATGGGAAATTTTTTTTAGTTCTTACATGCATCAAAGTATATTTGAGAATTTTTTCAAAAAAATCGAAGGGTATATATATAAGGGTATATAGTTTCGAATAAAGAAAAAAAATAGAACGGAGAATTTCCCCACGACGGGAAATTTTTTTTAGTTCTTACATGCATCAAAGTATATTTGAGAATTTTTTCAAAAAAATTGAAGGGGACATGTTTTGAGATACAAAACATTTTCCATTGAAATAGAATATACGATGTGACAGAATAGATATTTTCGAATAAAGAAAAAAAATAGAACGAAACATTTCCCCACCATCGGACAAATTTTAGAAGTTCTTATATCCATCCAAGTATTTTTGAGAATTTTTTCAAAAAAATCGGATGGGGCATACATCTCGAAAAAAAACGTATTTCATTCAAACGGAACGAACGATTTGAGAGAATGGATATTTTCGAAAATAGAAAAAAAATAGAACGAAGAGTTTCCCCACGATGGGAATTTTTTTTTAGTTCTTACATGCATCAAAGTTTAGTTGAGAATTTTTTCAAAAAAAATCGAAGGGGACATGTTTTGAGATAGAAAATATTTTGTGCTTTAAATGAAAATTAAACAAAGAAAAAAATTATGTCGAAAAAAATTATATTTTTTTCTTGAAAGAGCATTCAAAAACACAAATTTTGACAAAAAAGAACGATCATATTGGTCCATTTTTCGCAAAGTTATGAGCATTTGAAAAAAATGAGCCCGGATTTTAAGAAAATTCATATTTTCGAAACGGATGGTCAAAAAAATCTGAAAAAAATCATGAATGCGTTTTTGATCAACCTTAAAAACATATAAAATTTAAAAAAAAATCGAAGGGGGTGAGGTCCGAAAGTGTCCGATTTGGCATGGAATGCCTCATATACTTATAACTTAGACTTATATAAAAAATTAAAACATACTCTAAAAGAAGTAGAAGCGGAATACTTTACCTTTACTCCCAAAGAAAACAAAATAACAACTTTGGTATTAAAAGGACTTAATAATAGTACATCGACGGAGGAAATCCTAGAAGATCTGAAAAAATACGAAACCGATAATATAAAATTTATAAAAGTTACGCAACTCATTACGAAGAGAGCAAAAGAAGAAGGAAGGAAACTTCCAATTTTCCTCGTACAAACAGACAAGAACAGTAATATAGCGGAAATAAGAAATATCAATCAAATTTTATTTCAAATCGTCAAATGGGAGAAACTCCGAAAATCAGGACCGACCCAGTGTAGACGGTGCCAAAGGCTAGGTCACGCAGCAGTCAACTGTAACCTAAAGTATAGGTGTGTCAAATGTGACAAACAACACAAACCGGGTGAGTGTACAATAACACAAGAAGAAACAAATAGAGACCGCCTATACTGCGTATTATGCAGAACTTATGGACACCCTGCATCATATAAAGGATGTCAGATAAGAAGAAAACTCATAAAACAAAGGAAACCGATAAATTCAGAAAATGTAAAAATTCAAGTACCACCAATAAGAACACAATCAATAGTTAAAGGTATTACATATGCTGATGCAGCAAGAAATATACGAATAGCAACAAATCCAAAAGAAATAATGGAACAAAACGTAATTTCGCAACCTACAACTAGTAATAATCTTAATAATTTAGGACACATAAATATGATAAAAAACTCAATGGAAACAATTATGGAAACTTTATTTACCATAAAATCTGAAATAACAAATTATAAAAAAAGAATTGATAAATTATACGAAATATTACAAATAGAATATTAAACGATAAATAAATGGCTTTAGCGACCCTCATGAACCATAGCGAAAATATTAATCATTGTAACAACAATTTTGACAAAAGAACACAATTAAGGATAGGATACATTAATATCAATTCATTAATTTCCAATTATAAGAGATACCAACTAATACAACTATTGCATCATACAAAAATAGACATAATGCTACTCGGGGAAACCAAACTAAAAAATGTACATAAATTTAATTATAAAAATTACAATATCATCAGAAACGATAGAGTAGGCGCTATACACCCTGGTGGTGGTACAGCAATAATAAAAAAAAAATATATACAATATAAGGTAATCAATAAAATAAAAGCTACAAACCTAAATGTAATTGAAACTACAGTAATATCAATAAAACTAGGAAACAAACACCTAATTATAGTATCTGCATATGCACCTAAAAGCAATATTCATAAATTTAAACACGATTTAGAGTTAATTTTCCACAAACTAAATATAAGGAATACCAATAACTTCCTTATACTACTAGGAGACTTGAACGCCAAGCACACTGATTGGGGGAACAAAAAATGCGACGATAGAGGCAAATACCTATATAATTGGATAATGAGAAATCAAGATAAATACAAAATCTCATTACACGCACCGGCAACTTTTACAGCAAAAACACATGAAACTACTATAGACATTGGACTGATAGACGACAGAATAAAACTGAAACCGTTTAAAGACGGCTACACAACAGAAACAAGGGATTGTGACAGCGACCACCTAGCCATCATTGCCGAAATAATAGGCATAGACAATGAAATGCTTAATATACCATCTGAATCATGTAAAAAATCCTTCAACTGGGGTCAAACAGATTGGTCAAAATTTAAAAATGAACTCAAAAAACAAAATAATTCACTAATTCCATCAGACAGAAACTTGACCAACGAGGAAATAGATAAATATTTGTTGGAAATAGAAACAAGTATAAAAAAGACAATAAATAAAACAGTACCAAAATGTCCACATACAGATTCGATAAGTAAATATATGAATTCTACACTAAAAAAACTATATAAACAAAAGAGCCAACTACTAACAAAAATTAAAAATGCATACAGAAACTTTAATCATAACTGTCAACAGAACAGGATATTAAAACAAGAAATGAAAAATATAACAAAACTAATTAAGAAAGAATTCACCAAATCTGTAAGCAAACACTGGGAAAAAACTATATCTGAAATCACACCAAAAGATAGTGTTACGATGTTCCCAAAAGTAAATAAAATATTTAGAGATAAACAACTAAATACAATAGAAAACTTACACCTTACGGAACAACAACTAAATATGTTACAACCGGAAATAAATCACATCGATATTAATACTCTAGAGAAGGATAACCAAAATAACTATATAATATCAGATACACAGGATAAATTCGATATATTAGGACAGACTTTTGCACAAATACATACGCAAAATTCCACACTAGGCAGACTAACAATAAGACATATGGAAATAGTTCACAAAATAATAGATGAATTCAACAGAAAACAAAACAGATAAAACACAATAACGAGATTTACCACAGACAACACATCCCTAGATCCACAAATAGCAGAAATAATGAGCTATTTTACAAATTATGACGAATTAAAAAAATATATTAAAAAACTGAAGAATAAAAAATCCTCAGGCCACGACGGCATTCCAAATCTCGTCGTTAAATCATTATCAACTGACTTAATTAAAAAATACGTAATCCTATTTAATAACTTAATAAATAATTCATACTTTCCAGAAAACTGGAAAAAAGCAAAAGTCATAGCCCTGAGAAAGAAAAATAAAGATCATACAAAACCTAGCAATTATAGACCTATCTGCTTACTCCCATGCATAAGCAAATTATTCGAAATAAAAATAAATAACATCATAAATCACGCATGCACGGCAAAAAAAATATTCAAACCTCAACAGTTTGGTTTTAGATACAGACATTCAACAATGCATGCAATTTCAATTCTGACCTCGGACATCCTAAAATTATGTAATAAGGGATATCCCACAGGAGCCATTCTAATAGATCTAGAGAAAGCCTTTGACACCGTTTGGACTGAAGGTCTAATATTTAAGTTAATTAAAAAAGAATTCCCGGAGCCACTGATAAAATTAATTAAGAATATGATTACGAATAGAACATTTTTTGTTATCGATGAAAAAATAAGATCAAAAAAAGAATTCAAAGTCAAAAATGGTCTCCAACAAGGAACGGTCAATTCACCTATCCTATTTAATATTTTCATAGCGGATTTGTTATCTCTCTTCAACCTAAACGTAGATAACACAGCCAAAGCTCTGGCATTCGCAGACGACGTAATAATTTATAGTTCTAATAACAAGATCACGAACACTGAGACTTCTTTACAATTATTATTTTATAAAATCCAAGGATATTGCATAACATGGCGATTAAAGATTAATAATGATAAATGTGAAACAATACTATTTAAGCCCAGAATGAGAGATGCAACAAATAAAACTTCAAAAAAAAGGTTAAAAATATTTGCTGACAGACAAAAAACAGTAGAAATAACAAATAAAAAGGTTGTAAAATACCTTGGTGTACAACTGGATGATAGGCTAACATATAGGCAGCATATTGGAACTATAATAGACAAATCAAGACGAGCGTTTGCCGCAAATAAAAAAATATTTTACAATAAATTTCTAGATAATAGAGTAAAAATTCTATGCTATACAGCACTAATTAGATCGTTAATGGTATATGGATGCCCTATATGGTTTAAAATATCATCCTCCACAATGGAAACATTAAGGAATTTCGAACGAAAATGTCTACGAGCATGCCTTAATAGATATCGTACAGCAAGATCCGGGTATCTAAAAAACATAAGCAATAAAAAAATCTATAACGAAGCGCAAATTCCTAGAATAGATACACATATAATTAACAGCATCAGGAACTATTACGCAAATATAAGTGCATTAAATGTAAACCCGTTAATGTGGGAATTGATAAAACCGAACAAAATACCAACTCTAAAACTACTAAAAAAAGACTATGTTACACCAGAATCTTTCCTACTATTAGATCATATTAAATTATTAGAAAATGAGGAAGGTGTACCTATTTTCTATCACCTAAAAAGACCTTAAATATACAAAATATAAAATTTAAACACTAACAATGTAAAGCAATATACGACAAAGCACGACACATCGATTCCCACACTAAAGGGTAAGCACGCTGCTAAAAGAAGGATTAAAGATTATTGGTGGTGGTATAAATATGATGAGGACAGAACACAGACATGAAAAGAAATGTATACATATATAAATATATATATAAACAAACACCGAGCTTAACAACATAAAAAAAAAACTAAAACAATGTTTTGGTAAATCTCTCTCAGCGATTTTCTCTTCCTCTTCTTCTCTTCATGCTCTTATTTTATTTTCTCCAGATCTATACTAGAGTTATTTTCTCCACACCTTTGAGTCTACTTTTGTTTCTATTCAATCTATAGGACTGGATAGGCACAGGAAGAGTCCGGACTCCCTCCTCTTGCCCTAAGCAAAAGGAAAAGGAGCTGGTCTCCTCCCACGGAATAAAATGGGTCTAAAGATAAGCTGAGAGAGAAAAATAAGAAAGATAAGAAGACAATAAAAAAAAACCCAAATAAATAAGGATGTATCCATATGTTTCCTTAGTTCATAAGTTCTTTTATACATGGATCTAGAGTTAAGGTTAGAGTAAGTTAATTTCTTAAGTCAAACAAAACAAGACAAAGAAAGGATGATTTTTTTTCGTAGCCATTTTTTGCATCCACAAAAAAATATAGATTTCTGTATATATTAAATACATATTAATTAATTACCAGAAGATGAGGCAAAGCCAAAGGATAAATGTTAAATACATAAAACAAAGATCACCCTTGAGATGCCTACTTTAGGCCAATATGTGGTTCGAATACAAAAATGTGAAACTTTGTTTATTAGGTTTAATCTGTACAAATATTGTAATATTGGCATTAATAAACATTATTATTATTATTATTATTATTAAGGTGTCAGTCTTTTAAGCCGGAGGGAACTTTTTGTCTGGGTTCGAATCCTGTTAGATCTATTCTTTTTTTCATTCTTTTTTCCTTTCTGTGCAACAATAATTAACATTCACAGATATTACGTATACGTCAGCTATTTTAACAATGTTTTTGTCAATATTTTAATGTGTAATACACGTGCACGTGGTGTGTCGAAAAACGTTTTTGACCGTTAGTTCAACGTAACATTGTATTTTGGCGTAGTGGTTCAGTAGACCCGATTAATTCAGTGTGCTTACAATTCTTGAATGTGAGTTGCAAAAATGTTGTGATAACGTCTGACAGTAAATGCTAATTATTGTTGCACAGAGAAAGAAAAAAAATAATGAAAAAGAAGAATGGATCTAACAGGATTCGAAACCCAGACAAAAAGTTTCTCTCCTACTTAAAAGACTGACACCTTGTCAGTTGCGCTAGCGACGTGCTTGGGTTGATCTTCAATCTTTTAGCATATAAGGATAAACCGTAACATTGACTTTTTCCATTTATTTAGTTTTTTCGCACTCTTACGACTGTTCTATGTACTTAATAACATCAAATATCCTATGAAATAGTAATGTTACAAAAAGGAAACCAAAGTTTATCTCATACGATGTTCTGACAGGCAAAAACTGACCAGAGACGCGGTTTTTGATTTTTCCGACACTGTTCCACCAAAACAAAAATTATGAAAAAACTCAGAGAGACGTTAATTCTATATTACATCACAGGTAAAAGCGGCATCAATGATCCGGACCTCCTTCGTTGTCAAATTAATAATTTTCTGACTCACTCTTTGGTTTTTATTTTTTTTCTCGGTGGATATTTTATATAAAAATCTGAAAAAAATCTGAAATGTGCGCACCATCACCAGATGTAACTCTAATTTTTTTCAATTTTTTTTATCCAATAGATTCGGAGAAAATCGTAGGAGAAGCGAACAGTACATTTTACCCTCCCCCGCCCCCCACGGTAGAGATACAAAGTTGAAAATTCACAAAAATGTTTATTTTTTCATAAGCTATCGAATGGCCCATTCAGAATTTCAATAGGTTTGGGGGCACATTTCACTGTCTTATTCATCTATGCCCTTTCGAATTTATTGCATTGTAAATAATGTTAAATAATTTGTCCAAAATTAATGTTTCGCATCGCATGCTTGGATAACACTGATCAAAAATTTTGTTAACGACGCGAAGTATGGCCGAAAATTCTTTTGTGGGGACACACAAATGACCAAAATCTACGTTATCATTGACGATGAACGCCCGAAATGAAATTAAAACTTGATTGTCCCTGGAAAACTACGCATCTTTATCAATAAATGCTTCGAAACATTTATAACATCGCGATTTCTCTACGCTCTTTTTTGCAATGCAGCCTGCAAAATACTCAAGCGCGCACGATTCTAAGGAGCACACGGATGTTGACATTTCGCTACCTTCAATTGTTTGTACATCGGTCTCAGAACTGCCATCATCCGTGTCCTCTCGAACACAATGAAATGAAGGATCAATTTGAGACGTGGATGATTCATTCTGAATGACTTCTTCCCCCGGTAAAAGGGGTACATCATAATCATCGAGACAATTTCCACTACTTAAACTACGATTTAAATTTAATAAAATATTTTTTCTTATTGCAAGACGTACCGCTTTTACTGAGGGATTATTGTTGTACGTGCCACCGTGCATGCGAAGCACAGAAAAGAAATTTTCCAAACAATCGGAATTTAATCTGGATGTAATTAAAAATTTTTAATTTTCTTCACACAAATCGTTAAATAATTGTACGGTGGCACTTACAGACTGCCGTAACCCCCAAAAACATGGAAGTGTTTTTAAACCCTTCGGGGTAATGACAAACCAATTTTGCATTTCTATCAATTTCTTTAACAAATTTTCTTCAATTTTACCATAAATTCGCGAAATTGCACACCTCTGTGGATTGGGGTCACTGACAACTCTACTATTTAAATGATTAAAAAGGTCATTCAACGTTTCGAAGAAGCTTGCCGTGTGTTCGATTGTACTCGTTTTTATACAGCCTGTATATGAAGCAGTGAACATAGCGGCCGACACCCTTTTACTACAAAAACTTGGAGAGCAAGCTTGCACTTCATTTTATCGAATGAACAGGGTCGAACATGTTTTTCGGATAATTTATACGCTGCTCTCGATGATTTAGTTTGTTCAAGATCCCAAAGTGCGATAACATCACTCCAGGACACAACCTGCTTATTAATCAAAAAATTATTTTTGAGCAGGTTGTTTCTAATTGATTTAAACAAATGTAAATAATCAAATAAATAATAAATTTTTTGTCCGTTCCTATAGAAAAACGGTCGTCTGCTATGCTCTGATAGGTGCTCGTCTGGTCAGAAACAACAGCTCTGACTTTCAGACCGGAGTTATATAAAGCATCTAAAATTTCATTTAAAATTGCAGACAAATTCTGTTTTTTAACTCCTGATTTAGAAATGAAAAAAGCCAGTGGTTGTTTCCAACAAGTGATGAGCCCGCGAAGCATAAAAACGAGCACTTGTGTGCCAACACCATCATTCCTTCCTAAAAACCCCAATTCTTCGAAACCCTCAATGACCTGTCTACTTGGATGGAAGTCTAGACACTTCTTGATTGCCATCTCATCAAACGAAAGAACACAGTTGCGATCTGCTGGTTCCATATATGCGGATTTTAATTTTAACGCGTTAAATAGGTTCATACATATTCCGGGCCAAATATCAATTTTTGCGAACCAGCGCGCAATTGTGGGTGGACACGGAAGATGGAAATCCAACACACGGCGCATTCTATTATACAGGGTGATTCTAGTAACTGGGCCAAGCGATAACTCTTTTTTAAATAAATTTAGAACAAAATCGTAGAGGAAAAGTTTGTATTAGGTGAAAAGCTCTATCATCCTATGCACCGACTTTTTTCCCAAGTGCATTGGTGCATGTGCAAAGTGCAGTTGCACTGTTTTTTTAAATGGAACCACCCATTTTTTTTTACATAAACACGTTCCTTAAGCCATTCTGCAATAAAAACGTATAAGGGAAATCATCGAAAAAGCAATAGTTTACGAGATATTTCACTTTATTCAAACTCTTATAACAGATACTCGAACGTTTCACCGTTAGCTTGCAAACATTTTTTAATACGTTCCTATCCTTGAGTATGAGATGTTAGTAAACATGATTGGAACGTAACTCTGACCAAAAACGTTTAGATAATGCGATAGTGAACGGTTTGGGCATCTGTTATAAGAGTTTGAATAAAGTGAAATATCTCGTAAACTATTGCTTTTTCGATGATTTCCCTTATACGTTTTTATTGCAGAATGGCTTAAGGAACGTGTTTATGTAAAAAAAATGGGTGGTTCCATTTAAAAAAACAGTGCAACTGCACTTTGCACATGCACCAATGCACTTGGGAAAAAAGTCGGTGCATAGGATGATAGAGCTTTTCACCTAATACAAACTTTTCCTCTACGATTTTGTTCTAAATTTATTTAAAAAAGAGTTATCGCTTGGCCCAGTTACTAGAATCACCCTGTTTGAATAAAGTGAAATATCTCGTAAACTATTGTTTTTTCGATGATTTCCCTTATACGTTTTTATTGCAGAATGGCTTAAGGAACGTGTTTATGTAAAAAAAAATGGGTGGTTCCATTTAAAAAAACAGTGCAACTGCACTTTGCACATGCACCAATGCACTTGGGAAAAAAGTCGGTGCATAGGATGATAGAGCTTTTCACCTAATACAAACTTTTCCTCTACGATTTTGTTCTAAATTTATTTAAAAAAGAGTTATCGCTTGGCCCAGTTACTAGAATCACCCTGTATAAGGACGGCGAAGTGTAGTGCATCGTTAAACATAACTGTTGCTCTTTTTTAGAAAATACCCTGCATTTCTTAAACGGAAAAACTAACAAAAGTACAAATGTCAGTGCAAAACCGGAAATCCTTTTGCTAATTGCTTTCTTCAGACATGCATCATCGATGCAGCCTGAAGAAATTGTTTTCTGCATTCTGGTGAATGCCCTACACTACGCACGCAATTGCAAGCGAAGATTACTTGACGTAATTTTCTCTTGCTCTAATAACATTTGGCTTTCCATCAACTGATCCTCCACGTCATTAGTTTCTTTTGTCGATGAGACATCAAGATCCATACTAGTATCACTATTATTGTTACCATCTTAATAATATTCTATCGGTTCGGCATCTTTACGCAGTCGCCCACTCGGAAAAAAATTGGGTTTTGCAAAATGGCGACTGCAAATGTGTTTTTTGCTTAATTCTAAATCGGAGACTTCCACCAAATCCTCTAGCCCAGAATTAACCAACCACGCAATACATTTTTCTCTATTTCGAAGGGGGAAAGCGTGAAAAGTTGTGCCGTCCCCGGTACTGCGGTTTGTTGCACCGCAGTTTAAATACGCGCATGCTTTGTAATGAGTTCTACTATTCCGACCCTTCATTTCAATGCGATTTTATTAAATATATATATAAAATAAAATAAAATATTATATATACCGTATATTATAAGAAAAATTATAATATGAATGGTGTAAAAAACTCACGTCTTTATTCTCCAACTAATGGAATTATAGAATTAGTCCCTGCGACGTCACTGCTCCTCGTTCGCACAAGAAGAAGAATCCTGGCGTTCCCTCTTCGCAGAGAGAAGCTCGTGGAGGGACAGAAACAAGCGAAGATCAGAACAAAAAACGCGAGCGCGATCTTCGATCTGCGATCCCCGAAACGCGGAGAGGCAGGTGGCAACAGCATAACGTCAATTGTTGCATGCCGTATTTTCCGTACAAGATGTTCAATTGTGGTTCCGCTTCTTTTTGACGTGACAACGTCTTTAAAATCGATGGTAAGGGTACTTCTCGTCAAAAAGCGAGCGTAACGGTAGAAGGAGTGGGGATACGTACCGACTGTAAACATAAAACAGTCGAGCTCCTCACCGATATGCGGCTCATCGGAGTCCCCGCTTGCTCGACCGAGCGTCTCACAGACACACTACTACTAAGTAATCTGCTTTTGTTTCTGGAAACAAGCTACGTGGAGTTTCGAGTTTCTAACTACGTATATACGCAAAAAAAACGTGGGGCGCCGGCGCTTCGCGCCGGCGCTACTACCCGTGACAACGATACTTGTTACTTGCAGCAAAATAAAGATACAACATTATTCGATTACAGTTTCATTTATTACACATTATTTAATTACAGTCCTATACATTACACATTACAAATTTATCATATATTAAAATTGCTTGATTTCAAGGATTCTATTAACAATTGGCCGATGATAAGAGAAATAAGATACAATAGGCAGCATTTCTGCAGTTATGTGCCGAGAGAATGTTAAGTCAATTGCTGTTTGACCTAATGTTGTATAACTGTTACATTTAATCTTGAATGTGCCTCTAAATGTAACAGTTATACAACATTAGGTCAATTAATCTTGAATGTGCCTCTAAATGTAACAGTTATACAACATTAGGTCAAACAGCAATTGACTTAACATTCTCTCGGCACATAACTGCAGAAATGCTGCCTATTGTATCTTATTTCTCTTATCATCGGCCAATTGTTAATAGAATCCTTGAAATCAAGCAATTTTAATATATGATAAATTTGTAATGTATAGGACTGTAATTAAATAATGTGTAATAAATGAAACTGTAATCGAATAATGTTGTATCTTTATTTTGCTGCAAGTAACAAGTATCGTTGTCACGGGTAGTAGAGCCGGCGCGAAGCGCCGGCGCCCCACGTTTTTTTTCGCAAACTATATTTCACTTCTTTGCAACAACGGGTGTTGCTTCAGATGACGACAACAAAACGTTGCCATCGCTGCCGATTGCTTGTGCCACCAAAGTAAATACAGTGAATTCTGTCATTTTGCCCTAGGTCGGATACATCAGGTCGGATTCGAAGTCAGGTGGTTGTAGAATCCAAAACATGCACTCACAGTGCGTAATTCACTTTGTATTTTGCCGATAGGAAGTGCCGACGACGAACAAAAGAAAGCGATAACGCCCGAACCAGGGCGACCTTAGCGTACTAAAGATCAGTGTATCAAACGCTTATGTTTAAACCTTTTCTGTATTATTTTTTTCTGCACAAAAATGTTTCCAATATATTGTTAATAATTTTCTGATCAAAATGAGATCAAACACGACATAAATCGGATTACATTTTCTGGTATTGATTAAGGCATTTAATACAATTATTGCATAAAATAATTACAAAACTAAAACGTTCAATAAAGCTCACAAAATATTTGTATATTTATCTGAATGATGTCCAGAGGTAACCTTTATTAATCGAATTTATAATAGGAATGTTACACAGGGCTGTCACATAACGGCACCCGGCCAAGATCACTCTTTACAGCATTCGGCCGGTGGGCCATCCGAAGAGTCTTCTGGTTGTCTGGATATATTATCTGGTAATCGAATTCAGCGTTGCCGCGCGAGACATTGCTTGTTTAACGATTGAATGTTGGGCAATAGATCGCACTTAGCGAATTTCTTTTATAGGAAACATATTCATATTGAATGGACAATGTAAGCCAGAATGTGAAAAGGAACGATTTTACAAAAGATAAAGTGTAACGGGCGTTGTTGGACAGGGTGAACATTTAAAAATTGCGCTGTTTTTAAATATCATCGAATGAGGCGATTTACGGTCAAGATCTAAGATATAGATTGGACCTAATTGGCGTCTTTGACGCCAAGGTATGCGCAAATAATGAATAACTTGTGTCGAAACGTGAAAAAATAGCGATGAGCTGTGAGAAGCAGCGTCGCGAAGAACGGGCGATATCTTGAAACGTATACCGCGAATCGGTGTTCATCATACAAAATCAAAAAACATTGCATTTTCATTATACAATTTATATTTATCTGACGAAATAAACACAATGATGAGTGTAATACGAATGACATCTATCATTAGCATAAATAAATATGACCCGATTTATATCGTGTTTAGTATAATTTCAATCGGGAAAGAGTCAGCAACGTGTTTTAGCAAATCTTTCAGTTCTTAAATAATATGCTGTCAACTGTTCGACTGCTGGCTCTTATAAAGGCAGCCGCGCTTCACGCATCCCGAACGCGATATAAAATAACAAACTGTACAGGAATTGAAAACTGTAGGTTTTCTACTGACGGACTCGATAGGAACATATATAAACTGTATTTAACTGAACATATATAAATTGTATTATACAATTACAGAATGTACCAATTAATTTTGCTGGAAATATTAAGGAAAATTTGAATGTCATTGAGAAAATAAAGAAATATTGGATTGTCAGAGTTATCAATGAAAGTAAGGATTGGCCAGAAGGTTGCCAGAATGTTGTTGGAAGAAGATTATTTCTTACCAACAAACAACGACAATTCACAAGAGAAAATATGGAAAACAATTGTGGATTTTTATTACGACACGAACTACAACTACGTATGTTTGAGTTTTGTAAGAATTATAGTATCAATACACTCTCCATATTTTTCGTGCATAAAATTCATATGGGTTTTGCATATTTTACATCCTTGGTTTGTATAGAACTTGTAACATTTTCAATTTTGACAAATGTCAAATTTTCAGTTTTAACAATCAATAAATGTTTGTACTGGGTGAAAAATATTTTTGATGCGTCCCTGATCGGTTTTTTGATTCATATTCCCACATAGAGTGTCGTTGCCTCACAATTTTGCGTTCAACCGGTAACGTTGGACGTGACACAGAAATGGTATGGGGGCTCTAGAGCCCCCCGAGCGTGTGACAAAATTTTGCCCAGCATGCAATGTCTATCCCTATCTCGTCTGTGCTATAAAGCATCACATTAGTTGACCAGATATGACAGGTGGACAAATTATTGGGTTGTTCGGAAAACCATTTCGTTTTTTCTTATGAAAATGAAAGACGATTTTCTTATAGTAAATAAATGTTTTATTGAATTATATATTGTCCATTCTGGTCTAATACCTTCTGCCATCTTTGTGACAGTAGCATGATTCCACACTCATAACATTTGTGTTATTTGCTGGCACAAAACTGATTCAGGTCTAAAAAATTTTGTACAGTCCGGAACAAATAATAATTAGAAGGTGCCAGATCTGGAGACTATGGTAGGTGTGGCAGTATATTCAATTCAAGTTGTGAAAGCTTTTGACGAGTTAACAAATTTGTATGAGGTCTCGCATTATCTTAGTGGACCACTACACCTTTTT
Source organism: Anoplius nigerrimus (assembly GCA_914767735.1). Lineage (NCBI taxonomy): Eukaryota > Metazoa > Arthropoda > Insecta > Hymenoptera > Pompilidae > Anoplius > Anoplius nigerrimus. Next base: position 16,411,109 of record OU612086.1, read on the forward strand.
TATTGATCAATTCTGGTCTTTTCTGTTGATGTCAATCATTCAATTTGTCCAGTTGATGACGGTACAGTTCAGAATTAATCGTTGCGTTGTCCGGTAGAAACTCATAAAAACGATTCTTTTGAAATTCCACCAAACTGATATCATCACCTTTTTTTGATGAATATCGTCTTTCAATCTGCTTTGAGTCGGATCATCTTTGTTGTAGACAAACCAACATCTTCGTTGTGCTAACATTGTTATGATCAGAGTTTTCAATCAGAGATATAATAGTTTAGTGAGCATGAACAGACAACATTAATTTTTTACAATATATAAGCAATATGAGTAATTGTTTCAGCAAACATACTTATGCAGAACAGAAGTTCTTATACGAATCGGACCCAAAAAGTAACCAATATTGATTTACAAAAGATATTGTATATCTTTTACTGGTACAGATTTTCTGATGCCTAGCAAATTCATCGCATTTGAAGAAATTCATATATTAAGATATTATTTGTTCAATGTTCCAGATTATTTTCACATAATTTTTATATGTATTTAATTTAATTTTCCCATTTCTACTACATCTAGTTGTAATTTTCAAACCTGCATTGACACTAGTCAAAAACATAGTTTTTTAAAACCACCATGTTTACTATTTTATCATATGTTTACCATTACCATGAAATAATATACAACCCATAATTATACCAATATTTATGTAAACCACTAGTTACGACACCCTGAATGTTTTATAATACCCCAAAATGTACTGTTTTGCAGAAAGAAAAATGATGTTATAATAGCAATGTCGTTAAGTATATTTTTCGGCTGATACAAATCTTTTTATTTGAATATATTTATACAAATATTATACGAAAAAATTTTCGGCAACTTTAAACAAAGTGTTAATGGCTCACAAACACAAAACGCAATATTCAATTGCATAATGTAGTACACGGTTAACTCCAGTCCACCAAACGCACGAACACTTTAACTCAATGTTAAGTTATGTTTTAATAAAATCATTATCCTACTCAATTTTCACTTTTTCTTATTTGTAACATTAGCGATACATCTCCAATAGCTAAGCTGTCTAATACCCGTGAGCGTTCTGTCGTAAATTGTTCAATAGATTTCTGTAAAAAGTTCAAAAACAGGCCAAGCCAAAATGCAGCTTGTTCGGAACATAATATGTAATTGCAAACTATCCAGTATTGTTATTAGTTATTATTGTATAATACACACAATTATATACACTCTGTCTTTATGAAATCGTTGACGTAATGCAAAAGTTCAAAGCGCTCTTGTTAAATCTTCGCTTTCACATGCTCACTAATGCTCTACACATGCTCTGTCGCTTTTGTGCGTTCGGCAAACACAAATGTAAGCAGGAACACCAACCATTGGGTAGATTCGAAGGAAGCAATCGACCTATTCGACCTTCCGCCAAGAATTAAAATTCCGAGAAAACACGCTGCGCAGCAGTAACTGTCACATCAGAAAAACTTCATGTGAAGTAATATTTATAGTACACGGTAATGAGAAGTATATTTATTTTACATTCTTAATTTTTGAATTTTTAAATAAGAGCTTAGTATTCAATTGCTTTCCTTCTTGATTTTTCCGACAGTCTCTTTCCTTATTTAACAACAAAAAAGTAGTTTTGTGGGCACAGCATTTTGACACTTATAGACATCACCCGTTCCACACGGTTCATAAAATTTCATGGATTGACACGATAGTATGTTTCCAAGCAGAAATGTTAAATAAAGTCCCTAGATGACTCCAGAATCGCCATCTTTCACAGATATGACGACCATCTTGTACCATTTTTCCTGGGTTGTTGACACGGACAGATCTCAGCCGGTTGTGAAAGTGTTTAATAATGAAAAATTTTATTGCAACTAAGTAAAAAGTGATAAGTGGTTGTGTAAGAGTAACAATTAATAGTTAAGCCCAACGTTGGACAACAGGCTATTGAATGACCGTCAACCATCGTAAGAAAAGAGAAAATCATAAAATACAAACATTTATAAACCCCTAATGTAGTAATCACTATATCAAATAATCAACTACAAAATTTTCACTAGAACTCTCTTAATAACGATATAAACATATTACTCGAATTGTAATGTTGATAAAACGTAAGGACTATGCAGCTGGTCATTAAAACTGTGAAAATAATAACTGGACAAACAAAGTGGTTTTATACAATTGGCGATACAATTCAATTAGTTCCTTGCCTTTTTTTTTTTTTAATGTATATTTCTGTTTACAATGGTTCTAACATTTATATTTTAAGAGGGGTGAATTATGCTTTTGTACAAAGCTACTATGAATATTCAGGAAAAAACTAATATTCACTCTTATCAGTACCCAGTCATTCATAATAGCACATGTAATATAGTCTACACATATTTCATTATTTGCCATGGTTTTTGATTTAAAGATATGCTTTCAATATTTCTATCCGTTGTTTGTGAATTTAATATGTTTATTCTTACAAGAATCAGAAATTGTGATCTTATTTAATTTATATCCATGAAACATTTGCCTTATATAAATTAATTTGTAAATAATAAATATTTGATATAATTCAAGTAAGCTATTACTTATTTTATTATATATAAACTAATATCTCTCCTAGATATCTTTTAATAATGAATTTGAAAATTATAAAATATGTGGATTCAACGTATCAAAGAATATATCAATCGTTACAGATTTATTATAATATCCTGATGTATTAATATACCCAAAGGTAGTATTAATTGCAAGCACATAATTATGCAAATTATGATTTCAATTTTGCTGCAATATAATTGACATTGAAGGTAATTGTACAAAACTTTAATAAACTAACGTCTGGTATTTATTATAACTTGATATTCCGTTTTTGAGAGGAGTAGTTATTCTGGTTTTTTGTTCATTTGTAAGGCATGTGAAAATATATTTTTCTGGCTATTTTTCAAATATTTTTCCACTAACCACTTTGTTAGTCCTTAATATCATAACATTACTTTAATGTTAACATCATAAGTGCAATTAAAAATGGATAACAAAAATTAATGGCAGCATGTCATGTAATCACTCCCGTATTAAGATAATAATTTTAAAGTTGTAAACATTGTTATGATGTTTGACAAAAATTATTTATGTTTCTTCAACAAAAACTATAATGTTATTACAAATATTAATAATAGTATAATTTTCTTTCATAACTACAAGAACAGAAATCAAGTATTGATTGCATGGTGTGGTATGGCAATGGGTGGAGGGTGCAACACAGACAAGACCTACCTATATAAATTGCTTGTTGTATTTTGTATTATCTATAATTTCAATTACATGAATTTTGACTTGATTTTCATCACAAGTGATAGTATGTTTGTCTCTAAACAACAATAATGTAGTAGTATTTACTTTAAATGCAAAACATGTTCGATCGGTTATATTAGCACAATATTAGAGGAACTTAATATAACAACAAGATGTCAAAATCTAAATAGAGGTTGAATTCTGTGAATAACATAAGATAATTTCATATACAAGAAAGTTATATAAATTAACATGATACAGTTTTAGATTCTTACAAACATGTTGAATGATAACTAGATAGGATTGACAATGGGCTGAAATGCTATGAGTAGTCCGTAATTTTAATCTCAAGTTTCTTCAAGTTTAAGGTATTCATGCATCCATTAATAATGTTTAAAAAATGTTTATATTTATATACACTTGCATATATTATTATATTTATGATGTTATACTTACATTAATATTTCAGGACAGTACTCAGAATGGCAACAATAGAGGAGAAAAAACGAGTTGGTGGTTCAAAAGTTTCTGCGATTGCAAATATTTTTCAATCTAAACCGCAGCTTGATAATTTGAGCCATAGAAATACTGCTATTTTGTCTGAGAGTTTTAAAGAACCTGTCATTTCCCTGAAAGAATCTCCAACTCAAGTCACAGTTGTTAGAACTGAGAGCCATGTTGCCCGCTTTAATAATGCTCGAGCTCTTTTTGAAAAACTGGGCGAGGAAAATAAATCCAATAAGCCGTAAATATGCCAATTAATTGTAATGCTCATATATGTTATTATAATTATTTTATGTGTTATGTTCTTGTATCACAGTGTGGATCGGCCCACAAAACCATCCAATTTACATGGCCTTCGATCTCGATCTAGTTCTGCAAATTCTGGCTCAGGATGCACATCACCGGCAAGATCTCCACGCCCACGATCTCCATCATCTCCTAGCACAAGAGATCATTTAAGTAATTGGAGTGCAAGTGTACCTACATTAAATGCTGAGAAGCATTTTGAAAATGGTCATAATTATGGTCTTGAAAATGTGCTGGACAAATTGAAATCACGTGCTACATTTAATAGAACAGATAAAGCATATGGTAAAGAGAATCACTTAGATGAGAGACTAGGGAAGCCAGATAAGCAAGAGAGGAAATTAAATCCCAAAGAGCTAATCGAGAAACAAAGGAATTGGACTAGTCATTTTTCAAAAACAAGACCAAGTAGATACAATTCTGATCCAAATCGATCAGTGGTTCAAACATCTTTGAATCAGAACTTCTATAAAACTGGCTCTGATAATGTTTCTATTGAGCAGAGTCACAGTGTTGTTAGTATTAGGAGTGATGCAAAGAAAAATGCAGATACCACATCAAATCCAGCCACAAGATCTGCTAGCTTTTGTTCTGGGCGATCCTCTGTCACTATGTCATCTCCACCACCTCTTCCGCCTGTACGTCACTCGTCAGTTGCCAACTTAAAACGGGATAGACCAGCTAGTATAGCATCTTTAGGTTCTTCAGATATTCCTAGTAGTTCAGAATATAGTGCCATGAACAAATATTTTGACCCATCATCGATAATACCTGAATATGCAGTTGTTCAAAAAACTCCAGCGCAAAACAAACTTATGCAGGACTGTCAAGATCCAAAAGACATATTTGACCACGTCAATTCTTGTGTACAGAAATGTGATGACACGTCTGGTCCTGAATATGCAACAATACAAAAAAAAAATGTATCGAAAGTACATACGCGAAATACCAATGCATTAAGAAATTCAATCGCACAAATGACGAAATCTTCAATGGATATTGATGGCAGCACTCTATGTAACAAATATAATTTGACAAGTTCAGTTAGTGACATTTATTCGCAAACAAAAATACACCACTTCTCAAACGACTCAAATTCTGACACATCTAGTCCAACAAGAAGTGTCTCGATGGAGAACGTTGTTGGCAACTACGTATCCGATAACAAAAACAAATTAGACGTTAGCAAACCTGAAAACCTTTATCCGCCTAGCTCAACGCATTCTTCATCAAAAGTGCCGGATCGCAACAATAAAGGGTCAACAAAAACCAACGAAATATTGTGGGCTAATAATCAAGATTTATTACAAGATACTTCACACATAGAATTGAAAATTGATTCAACAAAATCGGAACTTCGACAAATTTGTAATGAGCAAAATGTAAGCGCCATAAGATCAAAAGAGAGCGTAATGGACGACCGGAAAAGCGAAATAAAATCACCGGAATTGAGACCTCCATCTGGAGGCACTGATAGTGCATCCAGTATGAGTTCTCCCAGTTCACCATCAAAAGCGAGTAAGGAAGAAAAGGCAGATAAGGAAATATCTGAAAAATTTCAAACAGGTAAGCCCTATTATCTGTGTAATAGATTTTATATTGAAGTATGTGTAATTATAGTATGAACCACTACAAAGTATTAGTTGATGAGTACAATGATTAACATATTAATATCTCTGTAATATTTCATAATTTACTCTAAAATTGATACGTAGGAGGCATTGTAAAAATAACTGTCAAACTATTATCAGTATGTTACTACATTAAATTGTAGAAGGGTAAATACCATTGACATTATTTTTCTTATTTCTGTATTATGTCTTGTCTATTAAATTTAGGTGCACTATTCATAACATTCATTACATTGTAAATTTGTTTTATCGTTATTCAATTATGCCTTATCATATTTAGTTCATATATTATATAACACAATTTAATTTTGGACAATATTTCCTAAAATTACAATTAACATACAATTTTGCTAATAATCTTAAGTCTTATCAAATTGGAAACCAAATCTGTTTATGCAACTAATTCAGCTATTAGTGATTAGTTAGAAATTTGCAGAGACTATATGCGCTTTAATCTTTTGTTTTAAGCTGATGAGAATCATGATTTACACACACATGAGCAGAAAAGTGTGTTTTCCAATGAAAGTGATACAGATTCAGAGCATTTCATGGAAAAACAGTTTAAACTTTCTGATAATAACATACACACAGATACAGTGATTCGTCGCTCACACGTACGTGTAGACCTACAAGCTGCTGGTTTGGGCCAAAGACCACCGTCCCTCATTAGTTCAGATCAAGAGTGTTCATCATTGGAGCATAAAGATATTCAAATATTGATACACAGAAAGCCTGTATATGAAAATAACATCGGCTCCGAAGAACCATTGCAGAATTGCGAACAGTCTACATTAACATCACATATTAACATAGCTGATACTAATATGTCTCAAACTGATGTACAAGGATGTGCAAAAGCTGTATCGATATATGATGGGACACATCAAGTTGCGGTTACTAAAAAAGAAACAGAATTGAACACACTGAAGGACAAACAAATTACTTTGGATAATCTATGTCAACTAGTTGTTTCAAATTCTACAACTAATGGGACAAAATCTTTAAATCGAGAAAAAGTGATCAATAATAAGGATGATAAGACACACTACAATTTGAGTAAAACTGATAACACCATAGAGAAAGTTAACGATATTATTTCAAACAATACCCGCTGCTCAACCGAAATAGGAAATAACGCAGTTCACAGTGTCAGTGAAAATTGGAACATAGAAAAAAATGTATCAGATAACAATGCTTCTATACCGGATTTATCGACAGCAGCAATTATTGAGCTGCCACCTAGAGACATGCAATCAAGCATTACAAATGCTTCTTTAACAAATGCACAAGTTATTAGCACAGTCAATAAAATTACAAATGATATCAGTCATCCCCAAACAACTTGGGAACAGGAAAAACAAAAAATGGAATTAGCAAAGCTAAAGCTATCAGAAAATATTCGTTCAAATGCGGCACAACCAGTTTGTGCCCCTGCAGCCGTTTTAACAATTACAAGTACCCATAAACAGCAAGATGCAAAAGACCCCAGTGAACATATTGAAAACGGAATTGATAATGATACCAACAATATACAAGCTATTATTAGTACAAAGGATGCACTGTTGACAGAAGTGGAACCATCTTTAAACCAACGGGATGCTAGAAATGATGCAAATCTGCTACCCAAACACGATGTTAGTTCAGCAGTACCTATTACTCCTGACACTATGACAGCAGATGAAGCTGAGAACTTACTAAGCTCCCGGTAAGATAATCAAGCGTAAGATATTTCCTAATACTACAAAAAATTGTAATTAATGAGCTGTCTGTAACATTTATTTTTGTTATAATCGTTATATTGCCAATTAATTTATGTTAAAAGGGACGCTTATTAGTTTATGTATTATACATTCTTCTGCTGCATTCTCAAGAATGTTGCAGATAGCTTAGTTGCTTTACCCTTTTTGTAGTCAGTTTTAATATAAGTTTTTATTGATTATGAACTTGTAAACATCGAATAATGTTTGCCGATTTTGCACAGTATACTGGAGAAGAAAATAAGGTGAGCAAGTTTACACTTTGTTAATAATTTGTTCGATAAATCATTTCAATATGATGAAATCATATTAAAGTGTGTCATGAATATAATGGCTTAGACAAGGATCAACTCTTTTATCCGATGAAGAAGCTCAAGAAATAGCCAGATTATTATCCCCGAATGCAAATCCTGCCTCTGACGTAATAGGCGATGATAATTGTTGTGAAAAGGATAAGGAGTCGGACAGAGACAGAGACAAAGACAAAGAAGAACAAGATAATACGCCCGATTGGTTGTCTGATGTTCTGTCTGCTCCTGATTCCAGTCTTATGAATAGTACCATTCATGATTATAGGTGAATTATCGCAACCTGTTCAGTATCTTTTGTTTCATACAATGTGTTGCAACTTACATAGTTTTGCCTTTATTATTTATAATAATTCGTTGAGGATTAGCATAATACATAACGTATTCGAAAATAGAAAGTTTACAAGGCATACTGCAATTTTACTTTGTCTATTTTCAGTCTATCCCACAGATCACGTAGTGATTTAACAATAGATTCATTAACGGAAAGTCAAGTAGGTTCAGTGACTGGCAGTGAAAGTGGCTTACTTGGTTCTGTCAGCAGTTTAAATGATACTCATGAAACCAACGATGATACCGAAACAGAACACCAAGATGATTACACCCCAGTACCAGGAAAAATTGTAAATTTGTCTCTAAACTATGTTGAATATATTCTGCCACAACCTATATACTCAAACCGACCTTTCATTTGGTGTTAGGTTCTAATTGAGAATGGGGTTCATTACTTTGAAGATGGTCACTTTTGGATGGAGGTTGCTGGTATACGGGAATCAGATGATGAAGAAGAAGATTTTCCAACAACTGTATCTATGAAAAAAACATCGAAAGTATCTTTTGATACAGGGCCCATGCGCGTTTATTCAACACACTCTGTTAATGAATATGATCGCCGAAATGAAGACGTTGATCCTGTTGCAGCTAGTGCTGAATATGAACTAGAGAAACGTGTCGAAAAGATGGAGGTAAATTAGTATTTTGTGGGTAATCGGAAAACAATGATGCTTTACAATTTTCTAGCGAATGAGAAGATAATTTGTTATGGATATTAGGTGTTTCCGGTTGAACTTATGAAAGGTCCAGAAGGTCTCGGATTAAGTATTATTGGCATGGGAGTTGGAGCAGATGCAGGTCTTGAAAAATTGGGTATTTTTGTTAAAACTATAACAGAAAAAGGCGCGGCAGCGCGCGAAGGAAGAATACAGGTAAATGACCAAATTGTTGAAGTGGATGGAAAATCCTTGGTGGGGGTTACACAAGCTTATGCAGCCAGTGTACTTCGCAATACCTCAGGACTTGTGCGATTTGTAATCGGAAGAGAGCGTGATCAGAAGAATTCAGAAGTTGCAATGCTAATAAGACAGAGTTTACAAGCTGATAAAGAACGGGAACAGGCAAATTCAGCAAACAGGTAATGCTTAGCTTCTATTTCATATTCACTCGAAAAAAATATGACTATAAAAACACTTCCAATGATGTTGTATCCTTGCTCGCACAATTTTTTTGACGACAATATATGGCCACTTCAATGAGATCCTGAGGACTCTTGAAGTACTGATGGAGTAGCATCCATTACATATTAATGTTACATAGACTACTTTAGTTGTTTCTACAATCTATGTTCTGTGTCTTAGAAAATTAAACTTCTCGGATTCAATATCTGAAAATCAACGGGATGATGAAGAAGTCTCAGGTGGTGCCACGATGAGTGGAATTCCGGGATCACCCGCTATGTCATCATGTTCAGATGGAGAACCGCCACATAGCCCTATTGAAACATATTTAGCATCTTCTGGTCGGAGTCGGTCCCCCATTATTAGTTCATCTTTACCACCACAGACAGGAGCGACAACCCAAAGTGATGTTGATAGCTTAAGGCTGCTTCTACAAGAGGTATTTCTCACTATATACATAACGAGTTTGTTTCGAATATAAGTTTCATGTCTGTGGCTTTGACATTTGTTCTCTGCTTAAATTAAAAATAGTATTATTTCCTTTGAATGCATGAATATATTCAGTTCACACTTCTCAACTCACAATGTTTGCAAGGATAGATATAACAAATAGACATGTTATCTTTTAAATAATGGAAAAAAATATGTATATATATTGTATAGTGTCAGTACATATTGCAGTTATTTTCGCAACATGTGCGTACATCTCATTCAACGCTTGCAAACAAATTCACCGTTTTGCTAATCTGCAAGGTATATCATGGAATTGGGGCGAGTTGTAGTTATCAAATGATCAAAGTTAGAGAAAAATATCATAGGACGAAATTGAACGGTATTAAACTCTGCTTATTCCAAGGAAATTTATATATAAATTCGTGCATCAAAGCAGGGGCAATGTGCAGTTGTGCTCCCAAAAACAAAAACTAATTTTGTACACCTTAATCGATACAATTTAACATTATTTACAAAACATTTTAATACGTTTGTGTCTGAAAATTGTTTGTTTTGGCGTTATCTTAACTGTTAACTTGATTAATTATTTCAGTGTTTCAACACTCTTAGACATGCTTTCACACATTAGGTCTTGTCACTGACTTTACACCTAAACATGGATCATCTAGTGATATCGACCAATTTAAGATATCAGAGACTTTGTTTGCTAAAGTCTTATTTAGTACTGTAAGGTATCAGATTGAACAAATAGCGTGGAAGTGGTCTATATTATTCGTTGTTAATGAGCGCAATAGAAATTCTGATTCGCCTGCAAGACTATATTAAAGAAACTAATTTTGAATTAAAATTTTATGTCAAACATGGTTCGTTCCAAAAAGAGGTGAACGAAATACCGCAACAAATACTATAAAAAAAATGAGCAATGTGTTCAAGCAGTATTACAATATACATATATGGCGGACTTTCCATGCATTAGTTTAAAATATTTGTGGTAGAAACGTAATTTCAACAACACAAAACGTTTTTTGTAGGATGTTGAATTTCATCAATTACAATTTTTCATCAGACAAAAATCGCAATATGAAAACACTGATAGCACGCATGGCGTTGAAGCATGCGTTTAAGTGTGTCAAAACACTGATATAAATTAACATGCTTTAAATTGGGATAATACCAAAACTAATAACTCTCAGTCTATAGCATTATTAACAAGTTCTGTAAAAAATAATGAACGTTCCTCTACTAATGTATTCAAAATGTGACATTGACTTTAAATAGAATTGTAATTATGCCGTCCAAATGCACCCATATACACGAAATGCATTCCGTACGAATATGTACAGCTTTTACATACACAACATAAAAAGGACTTAATTTTACCGCATGACCTTTTTTTATTATTTTCTGCTCTTCCAAAGATGTAGCTTAGCCTAATTTTGTAGGAAAATCTGTGTAGTACTCGAGGAACCAAGCAACAAATGTTTGAATATGCAGGGTGAATCAGAATTCGAAAGAGAAAATTTAGGAGATGGTAGAACACATGAATACAATCACTTTTTGTCAAATAATGTATGGGGCGCAACGCAAGGGGTAAAAAGTTACAGGGTAGTTTTGCACCGTCACATTTAACGCGCGTAGTCGATGCCTGACCAGGCGACAACCGTGTTAAAGAATTATCACAAAAATGAGGGGAGATATTTCACAAAACACTTTATTAATACAAATATTATTGTTTTATATGCTTAAAAATAAAATGTTAAAGGGTAAGACGCTAACTGCAACACTTTATTAGCAGGAATGTTATTGATTTATATGCTCCGGATACCGGTCGCGGTAAAGTCGCTGCACCTCGTACGCATTCTCGTCCACCGCACAGTATACTAAGTGCATATCTGTCATTTCGATGTTCGAAAAACAAGTCATCCTTTCGACAAACCACGGTAGAAATACTGTTGGGTGCGAGGACCAATCGTTTTATACCATTTATCATTTGTATAAGCCGTTTTTGCTGATTTTGCCGATTTCGGTAAAGTATTATGTAGCGGGCCAAACGATAACCAAGACAAAACAGGATTGGTGCTTATCGTTTTTAATAAATGTCTTGAATGACGGGACACAATGGTCCTGATATTTTTACACAAGTGCATTGAGTAAGTTTTAATCTTAGAAGTACGCTTGGCATTGCTATCCCACAAAACTAGCGCAGTTCCGAGCAGCGTGCGTGGCTGACGGATGTTTCCTCATCATTCGCGTGGCAGTTAGCGTGTTACCCTTTAACTTTTTATTTGTGAGCATATAAATCAATAATATTTGTGCTAATAAAGTGTTTTGTAAAATATCTCCTCTTAATCTTGTGATAATTCTTTAACACGTTTGCCGCCAGATCACGCATCGACGATGCGCGTGGCAGTCAGCGCCTTAAATGTGACGGTGTAAAAGTACCCTGTAACTTTTTACCCCTTGAGTTGCGCTCCATACATTATTTGACGAAAGGTGCTTGTGTTCGTGTGTTCTACCACCCCCTAAATTTTCTCACTCGAATTCTGATTCACCCTGTATATTTTGTTCCTGTAGAATATAATCCAACATATAAACAGTATATGATAGAGTACAAGCAAATATTATGAAAATGTTTGTACAGTATTGACATTTATATTATGAACAAAAGTAACCAATGTAACTCTATTATAATGTAATTCATGCAATGTATTTTTAGTATGAAATAGCGTGCAAAGAAATATTACTCTACATATGCTTCTTGTATTTTGATATAAAAAACACCTGCATAATTGTTTCGGTAAAATTAGATCTGGCACCTATATACAAGTTAAACATTTCACACACCGATTAGATACTATTACAAATCCAGTATATTGTTATGTGATGTTGTATCTGAAATGTATACTATTAAATCACATTTGTACATATGAAGCGATATATGTTAATGTCACGTTTTAAAATACCTTGAGATATCTTTGGTACATGTGGAACTTAATTAAAAGATTATGTTACATACCACAGTGCACAGTCAACTGTATCGTTCAGATACTTTTTCCATTGCATCTATTTTATCCTTGGACATTTTCTATCAAATCGTCATTCTTACAATTGCTTGCATGCACAGCAAGTATTTGTGTATTCTCACCGACATGCATTTGCACCACTCCCCCGCCGTCGATTTTCTCGAAAACCGTCGAAACACCTCCGTTTCGGTTGTACCCCCAGTCCGTGACCACCCTGTCTATCTGATCTAATTTACTTGCATAAATTCATAATATCTATTTTATGCAGTTTGCTATTTATGTGTGCTTTTTCTTTTATATTTTATTTTGTCCGCTTATGCACTGTGTTCGTTATTGGTTGCTTGCAGAGTCAATTTAAACTAGCATTAGCAGATGGAGAGGTGGAAAAACTCAAAACACAGGTAATTCTTTATTTTAATAAAAGCAACTTTTAGAGAACAATAAAATACATTATTATGAAACTAAACCAATCAATTTCTAACATTTTCGAATTTTTTATTCTGTTGGTATAAAATCACAATCATTTTTTTTCCTTTCCAGTCCGCATGGCAATAATTCGTTCATTATTTATATGAAAACAAGTTTCCATATTGTTCTTAGGGCATGCTTACATATTGCTAACTTACATATTCCAGCCTTACTTGGTAGGTGGAGGCATTGATCATACAATGTTTGTAATTGATTTCTTGTCAATAGAAAATTAAAATACCGACCATTTACTTTCCTTTGAAATAAGTAACTATGTAAACAGAAAGGTTCAAAGTAATTTGTTTACAAAATATGGTTATACAAACTAACTGTATTGATGTATAGATAATAAACACACAGCAGCCGATAAAAATTAGGTGTCTTAATAACTTGAACTTGTTGAATCCGTCCATTGTTCTTCTTGATACAAGCAAATTCCTGAAGAACAAATGCGTGTGTTCAAAGGTAAAATAGTGCGAAGAAGCATATGGGGCATTATATATGCCAAATCGGCCACTTTTTAAGGTCATCCCGTTCGATTTTTGTCAAAATGTTATATGTTTTTGAGACCGATAAAAAATTCATTCATGAATTTTTTCATATTTTTTTCACTATCTGTTTTTGAAATATGAACTTTTTCAAAGTTTGAGGTATTTTTTTCAAGTGCTCATAACTTTGCAAAAAATGGACCAATTGGAACGTTCGTTTTTTTTTAACATTTTTTTTTATTATTGCCTTATCGTTTATTTTTAATTTACAGTATTCAATTATTGCCTTCATTGTTCATTTTTAATTTAAAGAAAAAAAAGTTTTTTTTAGATATGCCCCCTTCGATTTTTTTTTAAATTCCCAGAACTTACGTGGATATAAGAATTTTTTTAAGTTGTCCGATCGTTGGTAAACATTTATTTATTTTTCTTTCTTTATTTGAAGATTTTTATTCCGTCAAATCGTATGCTCTGACTCAACTTTTCACGGAACTTAGTGGATAAAAAAATTTAAATACATTCAGAGATGTTAGATGTATCATCTCGTCTAAGGAAAAAGCTGTGTTACTGATCTGCAATCCCTTCAGTATTAAATCGATGTTTTTCCGATTCATTTTTTCGTTTTTATGTTTTTATCAGTTAGATTTTTTGTGTAAATATTTGGAAAAATATGAATTTTGTGCACTATTACCAGGTGTAGCTCCGACTTTTTTCAAATTGGTTTATCCACTACGTTTCGAAAAAATGGTGGGAGAAGCAGACAATACATTTTACCTTCGCCCACAATCAATTTATTTAATTATCACATTAATGATGTGATTAATTATCACAACTTTAATTTATAAACGCCTAAAAAATAATTTTATAATGTAAATAACAGATAGCCAATGCGGCATAACATTTGCTGGTTATCAAAATATTACTACGAAGATGGCGATCACAATACCAACATAAAGAAATATAACCAAATAACATAGCTGAATGAAGATAAAATTTAGTTCATCATGTAATCAAATGATAGCTGTTTAGATGTTTATGATAAATTAGATTATGAAGAAATAGCGCCATTATTTAAAAATCGAATAAATGCACTACTCGATTAAATAATGAAATAATAAGTTAATCAATTAATAAATACATAATAAATGAATAAGAATGTTGATTTAAACATTTTTTAATGAAAAAAAATAATCATCCAAGTATACACTTAAGAAAAATTCAAGCAGAACATACGATTTGACATAAATTTTCAAATTGGAAAAATAAGAATTAAACGTTTACTCACGACCGAACAAATTAAAAAAATTCTTATATCCATGTAAATTTTTTGAGAATTTTTTCAAAAATATCGAAGACTGCACACATCTTGAAAATAAACCATTTTTGGCTTTAAACTAAAAATAAATGATGGTCATTAATTTACATTAAAATTATATTTTTTCTTGAGCACACAAAAATAAAAAAATTCAAAAGAGGGCACCCAACAGGAAATTGGGTCAATTTTTTCCACAGTTATGAGCATTTAAAAAAAAAAATTTCAAGAAATTATATGTTTAAAAAATGGATGGTCGAAACAATTTGAAAAAATTCATGCACGCGTTTTTTATCGGTCTCAAAAACAGATAAAGTTTTGAAAAGAATCGATAGGAATAACCTAAAAAAGTGGTCGATTTGGTATAGAATGCCCCATATGTTTCTCTCAAAACATTTTTTTTCGTGAATTCAAATTGAATAAAGTTTCCTTTTTATATACAGGGTGAATCAGAATCCGAGGGACAAAATTTAAGGCGTGATAGAACACATCAATACAAGCAATTTTTTAATACAATGTATGGGCGGACTGTAAGGGGTGAAAAGTTAGAGAGTAGTTTTCCACCGTCACATTTAACTCGTGTTAAAGAATTATCAGAAGAATGAGAAAATATATTTTAGGAAAATATTTTATCAACAGGTATATTATTGATTTGTATACTCAAAGAAAAGAAGTTTAAAGGTAACACGCTAACTGGCACGCGAATTTATGAGGAATTTCCGTCAGGCCACGCGCGCGGTACAGGACTGATTATTGATTACTGCTTACTACTTAGTGTACGGTATGGCGGACGGGAATGCGTACGAGGCACAGCGACTTTACCGTGACCCGTGTCCGGAGCATATAAATCAATAACATTCCTGTTAATAAAATGTTTTCTGAAATATATGAGGCAATCCATGCCAAATCGGACACTTTCGGACCTCACCTCCTTCGATTTTTTTTTTAATTTTTTATGTTTTTAAGACTGATGAAATACGCGTTTATGAATTTTTTCAGATTTTTTTGACCATCCGTTTCGAAAATATGAATTTTCTTAACATTCGGGCTCATTTTTTTCAAATGCTCATAACTTTGCGAAAAATGGACCAATTTGATCGTTCTTTTTTTGAAAATTTGTGTTTTTGAATGCTCTTTCAAGAGAAAAATATAATTTTTTCCGACATAATTTTTTTCTTTGTTTAATTTTTATTTCAACCACAAAATATTTTCTATCTCGAAACACGTCCCCTTCGATTTTTTTGAAAAAATTCTCAAATAAACTTTGATGCATGTAAGAACTATAAAAAAATTTCCATCGTGGGGAAACTCTTCGTTCTATTTTTTTTCTTTTTTCGAAAATATCCATTCTCTCAAATCGTTTGTTCCGTTTCAATGAAAAATGTTTTTTTTTCGAGATGTATGCCCCGACCGATTTTTTTGAAAAAATTCTCAAAAATACTTGGATGGATATCAGAACTTTTAAAATTTGTCCGATCGTGGGGAAACGTTTTGTTCTATTTTTTTTCTTTATTCGAAAATATCTATTCTGACAAATCGTATGTTCCATTTCAATTTAACCACAAAAACGAACAGAATACGTGACAGAATAGATAGTTTCGAATAAAGAAAAAAAATAGAACGGAGAGTTTCCCCACGATGGGAAATTTTTTTTCGTTCTTACATGCATCAAAGTTTATTTGAGCATTTTTTCAAAAAAATCGGACGAGGCATACATCTCGAAAAAAAACATTTTTCATTGAAACGGAACAAACGATTTGAGAGAATGGATATTTTCGAAAAAAGAAAAAAAATAGAACGAAGAGTTTCCCCACGATGGAAATTTTTTTATAGTTCTTACATGCATCAAAGTTTATTTGAGAATTTTTTCAAAAAAATCGAAGGGGACGTGTTTCGAGATAGAAAATATTTTGTGCTTGAAATAAAAATTAAACAAAGAAAAAAATTATATTTTTTTCTTGAAAGAGCATTCAAAAACACAAATTTTCAAAAAAAGAACGATCAAATTGGTCCAATTTTCGCAAAGTTATGAGCATTTGAAAAAAATGAGCCCGAATTTTAAGAAAATTCATATTTTCGAAACGGATGGTCAAAAAAATCTGAAAACATTCATGAACGCGTATTTCATCAGTCTTAAAAACATAAAAAATTAAAAAAAAAATCGAAGGGGGTGAGGTCCGAAAGTGTCCGATTTGGCATGGAATGCCTCATATATATATGTATATACAGGGTGTGCCAGAATTCGAAGGAAAAAAATTGACGGGTGGTAGAACACATGAATACAAGCACTTTTTGTCAAATAATATATGGGTCGCAACTCAACTGATAAAAAGTTACAGGGCATTTTTGCACCGTTACATTTAACGCGCTGACTGCAGCGCGGGTCGTCGATGCCTGACCTGGCAGCGAACGTGTTAAAGAATTATCACAATAATGAGAGCAGATATTTCACAAAACACTAATATTATTGATTTATATGCTCAAAAATAAAAATTTTAAAGGTAACACGCTAACTGCTATGCGAATTTATGAGGAAACAACCGTCAACCACGCGCGCTGCTCAGAACTGCGCTGGTTTTATGGAATAGCAATGCCAAGCGTACTTCTAAGATTAAAACTTACTCAATGCAGTTTTATACCATTTATCATTTGTATAAGCCGATTTTGCTGATTTGGCCTATTTCAGTAAAGTATTATCTAGCGGGCCAAACGATAACCAAGATAAAGCAGGATTGGTGCTTATCGTCTTTAATAAATGTCTTAAATGACGACACATAATGGTCCTGATACTTTTACACATCTGCATTGATTAAGTTTTTGTCTTAGAAGTACGCTTAGCATTGCTATCTCACAAAACCAGCGCAGTTCTAAGCGGCGCGCGTGGTTGACGGTTGTTTCCTCAAAAATTCGCGTAGCAGTTAGCGTGTAATCCTTCAACTTTTTGTTTTTGAGTATATAAATCAATAATATTAGTGTTAATAAAGTGTTTTGTGAAACATCTGCTCTCATTTTGTGATAATTCTTGAACACATTCGCCGCCCGGTCAGTCAGCGCGTTAAATGTGACGGTGCAAAAATGCCCTATAACTTTTTATCCGTTGAGTTGCGACCCATATATTAATTGACAAAAAGTGCTTGTATTCATGTGTTTTACCACCCCTCAATTTTTTCCCCTGAATTCTGGCTCACCCTGTATATATATTCCCTTGCGCGTTACAAAATTCCCTTACTCTACTCCTCACAAATAACCTTATCCTACCTTATTCTAATTCGCCCTTAAACTACCTTAAACCTACGCTTAACAACCTAACAAGTCCGCTCGCTCGCTCGCTTCCACGCATGCACGCTTATCTCCCCCGTGGACCTCCGCTTCCCCATTCACATCTCGCACCCACAGTTACTCCCTCATCCATTCTCTCATTCAATCATTCCCCCCCCCCCCCCATCGCGGCCCACCTCTCCTCCAGCTCCTTAAAAAATTCCTCTCCCCCCAGCACCCTTTTCCTTGCCTCCTGCCACCCCCCTGCAAATTCTATTCTCTCTTCTTTCCTCTTCAAGTAACATCCCCGACCTCAATCCATTCCCCAACCTAAACTTCGCCATCCTCTTCCACCTTTCCTCTCCCCACCCTTATTTCAAATACCCCGGCGCCCATACTCCTAGTTAAACTCCGGTCTCCTTATCCTCTCCCATCTCTCTCTCTCTCCTGTTCCTCCCTCTCCCATGTTATAATCTCCTCTCCCCTTTTCCCGAACCTCCCTCTTCTCTCTTTCCCATCCTCTTCTCCCTTCCTTCCGTCCCATTCTGTCCTTTATTGCTCCCAGGTACGCCTGCTCCGGCGCCCCGCCTGCCCCCTTCTCTACCCTCCTCTCAAATACCTCTTGCACAGCGCCTGCACCTTCTCTCTTTTCTTCTACCCTCACACCTTCACTCCATAACTGACCACTAACCTCTTTTCCAGCCGCCACACCTTGCCTAGAACTGCCGTCCCCTTCGTAATCTGTTATCTGTTTTATCACATATCCCAAATACCGAATTTTCGCCACTCCCTGAATTTCCTTTCCCGCCCACGTCCACCTCACCCTTATCCTTGTTGCACCTCATTATCTTCGACTCCTCCACATTAACCATCAATTTCTTTCCCTCAAAATACCTTTCCAATCTTGCAATCACTCCTCTCATCCGATTCTCATCCTCTGCCACCACCGTCACATCATCCGCATACGCTACCGACCTAATTTGCACCCCGCTAACCTGCACCCTCCCCCGCAACCCCCTTCTCTTGCTCCTTGTCTATGTCCGTCAGCATCAGGGTAAAAAGACAGGGGTACTGGGGCACCCCTGTCTTACCCCTCTGGTCGTGTTTTCTGAAACATTAGGGGGACCGGAAAGTAATGTCGTTTTTGTGCATATCAATATTTCATTATCATTTGCCGCCTCATTGTGTACTTCAGGTCGTACCAAAGACATTTTAATGGCAAACTGACTTGTTTATGTGCGTATATAATTCAATCTTTAATTTTTTTTTTTGCAATGTTGGGTGAAACGGCCAGCCGAATACCAGAGAAAGGTACATATCCGGCATTATATGCTTTTTCAGTTTCACAAATTTAGAAACGCAACAGGGCTACCAAAAACATTTGCAATGTTTATTTATGTGCATTAGACTTTCGCAAATACCAATGGGCGTTTTCGAAGTGCAGAACCAGTAATTTTGGTCTTTTTCACTGGTATCAATGAGGAAGACCGACAACCTTAGACAATGACGTTTTACGGGCGGAAATGGAAGCAAATCCGTGTCAGAAAATTGAGGAATGGTAAAACACTCTTAAGCAACTCTGGTTGATCGTCCAAGAACACTTGCAGTAGATTGATAAATTAAGCATGGCAGGTTTTTGGGTCCTGCATAATCTGACCGAAGAAAACAAAGCTAACCGATCCGCCACATAAACTTATTGCTTCAACGCCACAATATAAAAGCGTTTGTTGATCGTTTGATCACTATACAGGGTGGTCCCGATCCGATGGTACAACCGAAAAGGAGGTGAATCTACATGCAAAAATAAGTCGAAAAAAACGTATGATAATTTTTTTTTAAACGCTCCGTTTTCGAGAAAATCGACTTTGAATTTTCGTCAGGTGCAAGCGCCCTAAAGCATGGCATTGTATATCTATATCTATCGCTTTGTGTCGTTGCGAGTACGTTTGGGCAGCTATGACGTCACGATAGGCCGCTTCGGTCGCACTGTCGCGTATACCGGATGTCCCTGCCGGGCTTGCTTCGATGCCACGCAATGAGATAGGCCATTGTGCCGCGTCCAAGCGTCCTACAGCGGCACCCGGTATATCCCGCCGCGCTCGGGTGCGCTTGCACCTGACGAAAATTCAAAGTCGATTTTTTCGAAAACTAAGCGTTTAAAAAAAAATTGTCATACGTTTTGACGTGACAACGTCTTTAAAATCGATGGTAAGGGTACTTCTCGTCAAAAAGCGAGCGTAACGGTAGAAGGAGTGGGGATACGTACCGACTGTAAACATAAAACAGTCGAGCTCCTCACCGATATGCGGCTCATCGGAGTCCCGCTTGCTCGACCGAGCGTCTCACAGACACACTACAGTATTCTCTCCCACATTGTCAGTCGGGCCAGAATCGTATTTGGACAACTTGGGAATAGTAGACACGGTTTTCGAGCCGCGCGAACTGCCTTTGTAGTTCGCCGAACGAAGAAAAGGACAGCGAATGAAAGAGAGAAAACAAAAACGGCAGTCGAGACAGCCGAGCCATTTAAATCCCGGCGTATCAAATGATATGGTTTAAATGATTCATGTTCTCTTTTATTACCAACTTTTCTGGTTAAGAAGTGTATATCAAAAATAATGAGATTGTTGGGATAAAAATGAAATCAAACTTGATATAATTGAGATGACTTTTACTGATCGTAGCAGATGAGGAAGACGGTTTCAGGCACGTCGAAAATCGTGTCCTTCTTTCTCACATTGTCAGTAAGCAGCAGTAAGCAGACTGACAATGTGAGAACGTAGGACACGGTTTCTTCGAGTCCGACAAAAGGCTCCCGATAACGTAGCGGGCCGATGAAGTAAATGTGGGCCGATTAGTTTCATGTTTGGTTTCATTTTACGCGGAAAAATCTCATTAATATATTAAACACAGGTTTATTTATAAAAAAAAGTAAAATTTAAACAATTATGCTACTGTGTTACAAACAGCTAAACTGTCAACTGTCGTCAAAGCAAGCCGCTACGCTCGATGACTCATAAATCTCACGCTTGACTGACAATGAGTCCGCTTCACCTAACATAGGCGTAAGTACGGCGCATGCATAGTCGCCGACTCAGCCCACGGACAATGTGAGAGTAGCTCCAGTAGTGACAATGTGGGAGAGAATACTGTACTACTAAGTAATCTGCTTTTGTTTCTGGAAACAAGCTACGTGGAGTTTCGAGTTTCTAACTACGTATATACGCAAAAAAAACGTGGGGCGCCGGCGCTTCGCGCCGGCGCTACTACCCGTGACAACGATACTTGTTACTTGCAGCAAAATAAAGATACAACATTATTCGATTACAGTTTCATTTATTACACATTATTTAATTACAGTCCTATACATTACACATTACAAATTTATCATATATTAAAATTGCTTGATTTCAAGGATTCTATTAACAATTGGCCGATGATAAGAGAAATAAGATACAATAGGCAGCATTTCTGCGGTTATGTGCCGAGAGAATGTTAAGTCAATTGCTGTTTGACCTAATGTTGTATAACTGTTACATTTAATCTTGAATGTGCCTCTAAATGTAACAGTTATACAACATTAGGTCAATTAATCTTGAATGTGCCTCTAAATGTAACAGTTATACAACATTAGGTCAATTAATCTTGAATGTGCCTCTAAATGTAACAGTTATACAACATTAGGTCAAACAGCAATTGACTTAACATTCTCTCGGCACATAACTGCAGAAATGCTGCCTATTGTATCTTATTTCTCTTATCATCGGCCAATTGTTAATAGAATCCTTGAAATCAAGCAATTTTAATATATGATAAATTTGTAATGTGTAATGTATAGGACTGTAATAAAATAATGTGTAATAAATGAAACTGTAATCGAATAATGTTGTATCTTTATTTTGCTGCAAGTAACAAGTATCGTTGTCACGGGTAGTAGCGCCGGCGCCCCACGTTTTTTTTTCGACTTATTTTTGCATGTAGATTCACCTCCTTTTCGGTTGTACCATCGGATCGGGACCACCCTGTATATGAAAAATGGGTTCTCTATGATAATCGAAAACGCAAAAAGCAATTTTTTTCCCCGAATGAACAGCCACGAAATACTGCTAAACCAGGTTTACAACCCAAAAAGGTGCTTTTGTGCGTTTAGCGGGGTATTCGTGGAATCGTTTATTTTTGAGTGCTCAAACCTGGTCCAATTATGAATGCAAACCTTCACGGTGAACAATTGGATTGAATAAATCAATCTTGAATTGAAAAGTGTTCAGTGATTGTCAACAGAAAAGACATTATTCTGTAACGCGATAATGCAAAATTGCACTGGGCAACACGAACCTTCAAGGAAATTAATGAATTGGAATGAGGAAGGTTCTGTTTCACACACCATACTCGCCCGACATTGCACCATTAAATTTCCCTTCATTCCGACTGCTATACCACTTTTTAACTGACAAAAAATTTGAAAATTTGGATGATGTCCATATTGACATCTCCAGATATTGTGCTTAAAAGCCGATTGATTTTTATGGATATGACATTGAAAATTTGCACACTATATGACAAAAGGTTGTTGATAACGAGGGTGATCACATCATTGATTAAAAATGAAAACTTGTTAAAAATGTATTCGTTTAAACTTGGATGACGGAAACATTACTTTCCGGTCCTCCTAAAATCTCCTCTCATTCTTGTAATAATTCTTTATACGTTAACCGCCATGTCGGACGTCGGCAACGCGTGTGACATTCAGCGCCTTAAATGTGACGGTGAAAAACTACCCTATCATTTTTCATCTCTTGCGTTCCGCCCATACATTGTTTTACAAAAATTGCTTGTATTGCTGTGTTGTATCACCCCTTAAATTTTCTCCCCCGAATTTTGATCCACCATGTTTGATACATGTGAAGAGAACATATTTTTATTATTGCAATACAAAGATGAGATCTTAGCAAATTCTCTGGAATTATGGAAATATCTAATCTTCTCAATTGCCAATGTGAAATAATGGAAATCATATTTTAATCTGGTTTTATAACTTTTTGTAATCAAAAACAATAAATTGACAATAAGGTTACAAGAAATGTGCTTCTGAATGTTTAGTCACAATTAATACAATCTACATTCTCGGAAATAAAAAGGGACTTTGTTACTTGTTGTATCTAAACAAGAGTAGCCGTTCGGTACATATCTCATATGTGTATATTCGTAAGTTTGGATCCATCCATACTCATATCTTCTTTTGGCCTTCAAAATTACATACTTGGGAAAATTGGACAGTTTGATAAATACAGACAACAATATGGGTCTATATTTGCCTTAATCTAAGCTTTCGTTTCCCAATAAAGCACATGTAAAGTTCATCTACAAAAAAATAATAATCTTGATGTCTCTAACAAAATACACTTTGAAAAAAGAATTTACATCTCAACGTCGGTCGTTTTTGAACGAAATATTTTTTTTGGCTAAACGCCAGGTAAGTGTTCAAAATGCTTATATTAGGTGGATAACCCTGCACATAATAATAAAAATGTGCGTTGAACACTAAGTTACTATAATAAGTAGAGTTTATTTCTACTCTCATATTGAATTTGTGTTCCCAGCAAATTTAATTCAGACTATTTTCATTCCTTGGGGAAGTTTTCATGTATGCACATTGCCGTATTTATAAGATATTGATTACATTTAAACTTACATATAAGACTTTGCATCTCTGTGCATTATCAACGTATTTTTTTTTGTATCAAATCTTATCAATATTATTTTTGAAAGATCAAACTGCGGTATTGCGGATATTCTATGTTTGTGTGAAACAATTAATACATGACTTACATTACAAACAAGCAAAATATAGAATCGTAAAGTTAGTCACAGTGCAGTCTCCTAATATTTTTCGGGGCAACTGTTTCAGTTATCAACCGTGAGAAATACACAGGGCCTCCCAGCACAGTCTGCCCAACCTGCGTAAATATATTCAGCAAGTGATAATAAAAAAAATAATATTTGAAATTTGGTTACATTACATTTGGATACCTTATTTACAAAGATGTAAACAATTAAAATTTATATATAAACAGAATTTCTTTGGAGAAGCATAAAAAGTTATGTTTATTTTATCCGAGGTTACTAGATCTGAAACCTTTGCAGTTTCATCCATGAAGAATTAAAACAAATAAGATTTATCATGCGGAAATGTCCAAGTGAGAAGTTAATGTTGCAAATTAATAACACGGTTACAGAGATGCAAACAAAGGGTCTAGCCGTGTTACAATGCAAAAAGTGCCCCTAAACCAAATGAGACGTGTCATACGCCATTCGGTAGCTTATGGAAAAAGAAACATTTTTGGAGATTGGAAATCCGAAATCTCAACTGGGGGGGTACTTATAGACAAAAATCAAAAATATGTTTCTTGCCCAATCATTTTTACTCCAGTGGATAAAAAAAGTTGAAAAAATTCACGAACGTATCGGCTAACGGTGTACACGTTACAGAATTTTTTCAGATTTTTTGGTTGAAAAACTGAGCTGTAAAAAATCAAAAACAACATTTTTTTTTTGAAAAATGGCAATTTTTCATCGAAGAAGTAAAGTCTCCACTTTTATATTTTTTGTATAGGTACCTATTGTGAATACTAACATACTGAATTTTTTTCAGATTTTTTGTAAACCTGCGCCGTTATAAAAAAAAATAAAAACCGATTGTCCGGTTGCTTTTTGCGTGCCCCACCTATTTGTACAGTAGATCTTTGCATTTTTCCCAATCCACAAGTGTATTATGCAATGTGTAACGCTGCTCGAAGTCTAGAATTGGCGCAGGAGTTGATAAAGCCTTAAAATAGCAAATCATGGAAATTGCGACCAGTACGTTATACTTATTCCAAAGTGTAAACCGAAATTCCAATGGCGCCGGTGTGTACATTTTTGCGCAAGTTCGAATCCTTATAGGGTTATCTGTTTTTCACACATATTACTTTTTATTCAGAATTTAAAAATACATTGTTCTAATTAATGCTTACCCTCATACGTCGTAAAATCACATGGTTTTTTTAGTTACGGACGTAGAAGGTTTGATCAAAGAAGACAAGCCTACTGATGAGTCTTCGACTCGAATAGATTTTTCAAGGGATGTTGTGCTAACATCTGCGAATGCCTTGCTCACGGGTACACGACATTTGGCACATAACATGTCACCAACAGACACCTCTTTTTGTAGAACTATGGAACACTTAAACGCATCTTCTTCCGTTGTGATTTTACGTTTCCGGCCAGGCGCAGCGCGAATTACAATCTCACAACGAATGCATCTTGCACGCAGGGTTTTCCTATCAACCAAATCTACTTTCTTACTCGACATTTTGTTCACGTCAAACCGAAAACTACTGCACAGTAAGAAAGTAAGTATTAACAACTATCAACCGATCAGACACTCTGTATTACGCTTGGTATTTCAACCAAAAGTGAAAACAAATTCTAACTGCTATTATAAAGATGTTTTTAAATAGTGGGGATGGTCGAAAGTTTATTTCGAATTTTGTGTATGCGGATTCGTGGATGGATAATTCCGTTCTCTGATTGGTTGATTATGAAAATGACGTTGTAGCGACACGACCACATTTTACAAGCCACACCTATTTCAATGAGTATTTACTGAGTTCCGAATATATTGCGCAAATTGTGCTTAAGTCTTGTACGGTATGGGTAATAAAATAAAAAAAGTAATAAACCTTTTTAGCTATTGAAGAATTGAGCTTGAATACGATTTCCCGACGCAACGTTACGTTTGCGGTACGGTAGAATCATAAACTATTGATGAATTGCTTTACTCTTACGTCTCGAACTGTCATTAATACACCAGAAACTAAGGATAGGATAAGGGTACAGTCAACCGGACTTTCTACCTATATCCTTTGGACTGACTGTTTGCATTGTCTCCACGCAACTACCTGACTTCGAATGCAGGTTGGGGTAGTCATTAATTCCATGAACAACTTGACCGTTTCATTTATTGCATAGTAAAACCATTCTTGCCAAATGCAATAAAAGTTGATTACATTCGTATGAATAACTCTCGGCACTGCAATAACTGTTACTGCAGTTAGTTGACAATCACGCACGGAAAAACCGCATAGCTTACATATAATTCCTATGTGGCTTCGGTAACGGTAACTAGGTCCAAATGGATATAAGGGAGGAATTCCCAAAACTAACATTGTAGTGAATATTTTAATTATTTTTACGTTACTTCAAATACAAAAAAAGAATGGATTAAAGATAATGATGAGAAACGATAGCACATAAGTGCTTGAAAATAGTATGTTGCGTAACTAAAAAAACCATGTGATTTTACGACGTATGAGGGTAAGCATTAATTAGAACAATGTATTTTTAAATTCTGAATAAAAAGTAATATGTGTGAAAAACAGATAACCCTATAAGGATTCGAACTTGCGCAAAAATGTACACACCGGCGCCATTGGAATTTCGGTTTACACTTTGGAATAAGTATAACGTACTGGTCGCAATTTCCATGATTTGCTATTTTAAGGCTTTATCAACTCCTGCGCCAATTCTAGACTTCGAGCAGCGTTACACATTGCATAATACACTTGTGGATTGGGAAAAATGCAAAGATCTACTGTACAAATAGGTGGGGCACGCAAAAAGCAACCGGACAATCGGTTTTTATTTTTTTTTATAACGGCGCAGGTTTACAAAAAAGTGAAAAAAATTCAGTATGTTAGTATTCACAATAGGTACCTATACAAAAAATATAAAAGTGGAGACTTTACTTCTCCGATGAAAAATTGCCATTTTTCAAAAAAAAAATTTTGTTTTTGGTTTTTTACAGCTCAGTTTTTCAACCAAAAAATCTGAAAAAATTCTGTAACGTGTACACCGTTAGCCGATACGTTCGTGAATTTTTTCAAATTTTTTTATCCACTGGAGTAAAAATAATTGGGCAAGAAACATATTTTTAATTTTTGTCTATAAGTACCCCCCCAGTTAAGATTTCGGATTTCCAATCTCCAAAAATGTTTCTTTTTCCATAAGCTATCGAATGGCGTATGACACGTCTCATTTGGTTTAGGGGCACTTTTTGCATTGTAACACGGCTAGACCCTTTATTTGAGATTTGTGAGTGCAAAATTGTACCAAAGTTTCCAAAGTCAGATTTTATTTTAATTTTGTCCCGTTATCGATATATACAAGGGTAATCCATCTTAATAGTAGATATACTTGGAAATCACTCGGGGTAAAGACGGAACGAGTTAGAGTTTAAGAGTTCCAAAACGGTCAACAGCAATAGCTTTTTAATAACCAATTGGACTGCAGAGTTCAATACGGTGACAAAAAATAACAAATATGTGTAGTTGTAAGATACACAAGTTCAATATTTCAGATTCTGCAACGGTAATTCTATTGTTACTTCATCCAATTGGATGTGTTTATAACATTGTTACAGAAAATGTCTAACCGAAACTCAAGAAACTTTTTTTCCTTTTCCTCGTAGAATACATTTGCGTGGTTGAAGCTCAAACCCTTGAGACATCTTGTATATTACGTGTTTCCATGATTGCTTTTAAAGCTTGACCTCAATGCCTTGAATATTGTACATTTTTGCACCACTCTACAAAATGTATATTCATTATTACCTCCTATGCACAGAACCTGCAGTTGTATGTTGTAGTTAACAAAAATTAAGTTTCTATCTAATTAAACAACCAGTAAAATTTGAGCTATCATTAATATTGAAGGGGTGTAATGTTTGAAGCGAAGTTGAACCTCTTCATCAATAATGTTGGAAATGTTCGGGGTAATCAAAGTTACTAGATAAATAAATGGTAGATTACAGAACGATAAATATCGTTTATATCTACACCATATAAAGTATTATTTAGGCTTAAATATGTAACTGAACGAACTAATTCTTGTTATTTTCTGTGAACATTTTAATAGTTGGTGGAATTGGAAAATAGTGGTGCTGGAAGTGATGAGTATGCTGCTAAACTACGTGAATCCGGTTTGAAGCTTCATGAATCTGAAAGAACATTGGGAACTGTTAGGCAGGATTTGGTTACGGCACGGGAAATGTTGGTGCAAGCTACAACACAAAACGCTACGCTACAACAGAAATATGGTCGTGCAAGAAGAGCTGCCCGAGAACTCCGAGCAGACATCACGGCCAGAGATGAGTTCTACCAGCAATTACTGCAAGAAAAAGATACGGAGTACAACGCATTGGTTAAAAGCTTAAAAGATAGGGTATGAGAAAATTAAATTGTATTCAAACTAGTGCATGCCATTGTGAGAATTTTCTTAAATCTTTCCGTGATTTTCATTTATTGTAAAGGCTTTATTAATTCTTTACGTACACTTTGTTATCATATAGTAATCTTGGGCGTTTACTCTGCTTTTTGTTTTTGGATATACTCTTTCTTTTGTTTAGGCTTTGTTGCTATTGCACTCGGCCTTTGACAAAACACCCTTGCGCAAAGCGCACATCTTCACACTCCCTCTTGCACACACTCATACTTCATCTCATACTATGTAGAGCAGCGGTTAACAAACTTTATGGTACTACGGCTCCCTAAAAAAAAAGTTTTGTTTTCTGTGCCTCCCTAACTTTTAACACTTAGCCGATCGCACGCGCCGCACGGGACTGTTCGGTTTCCACCGCGCATTTTTCCGAAGTCGCACGGACTTAATTTCAGTGTTTGAACTCAAAAAGCTCCGAAAACTAGTCATGTGAGCAATTATATTTCACGGCAACAATTTTGTTTAACGATTTCACATATTATTTATACAATACATAAAATGAAAAGAGTCATATTTTATGACTGGTAGAAGTTGACCGCAAACGGTTGTTAGTGGTTCGGAAATCCCGAACCTAAAGAACCGTAATACCAGGGAATAAGGAGCCTTCAAAATTAGTTCATTTTATTATATGTTGTGCTTCACAGCAGCAGTCCGTCAGCAATTGCGAAAAACTTCAGGTCGAGGTAGTTAACAATGACAGAAAACGAGAAACGCGTTGCTACTTCAAAACGGGGAGATCTCCCCGATCGGTCGGGCACCGATTTGCTTCAAAACGGGGAGATCTCCCCGGTCGGTCGGCTAAGTGTTAATTGTTACTTAGTTTATTTCTATATATGTACATGTATATTGGTACGAACACTAGTTTTTTATTAAAAACTTTTGCGGGTGTCCTGGAAATATCGCACCTTATCTAGGATCCGCGCCTCGCGGGTTGGAAAACTAGGATATAGAGTATAACATATTTTTATATTACCAATAATTGACATGTCCCAAGGTTAGAAATTTCAAAGCAGGTTATCTATAGCCCTTTTTTTATTCATCTAAATAACAAAAGTTGTTTTACTAACTTTTAGGCTCAATATTGTATTAATTTCGCAATTCTCAACGGAAGTTGCAATTTTTTTTATGTCCCGTGTAAAATATAAAGTGTATTTTTACGCTTCTATTCGAATAACACGTTTTGCAATGTGTACACGACCGTAGATAATTAATTGTGGAATGTTATTATTGGAAATTTACGGTAGAAACACATAAAAAAATACATAATTAATTTACTGCCATCCATTGGTATTGAGGTTTTTTTCAAGTTTGTCCCTCCAATTACGTTTTTATTATATCTTATTGCATGCATTTTTGGAAAACCAATTATGAAAGAAACTGTAGAAGTACTAAATTTCCCGTCGCAATAGCGGTCTATTTTATATCTTTACTGTATGATTTTCAACGAGAAACAGTTGATGTCACATTGTTATAACTCACTAAAAATAAATAATGTTTGTTCAATTTGTTTCATAAGTAAAACGATCAAATTGCTGAAACATTGTCTTATTACGAATAAATAATGACGTATTCAAGTGTATAGTCCCATATAAAGACATACAATTATCAAAACATTTGAATTTCTCTAGGTAATTACATTAGAAGTAGAGTTAACAGAAACACAAAGAAGATTTGGATTGCCCGTCCGATTACCTTACGACAACGCGACATCCAGAATAGTGACACCACAGTTGTCGCGGCGGCAACTTCCACCACCCCCATCATCGAGCACATGTCAACTATCTGATACAGAGACATCAGATTTAAGTAGCCCAGACGATGGGGACAAAACTGCTACAGTTGAACGAAAATTACCTCTTCCATTGCCGATAAAAGAAGAGTTAGATCGTGCCATTCCTGCTCATCGTCTACTTGATAATTCAGCAGGAAAAAGCAAAGCTGAACTCGCTAGCAGAGGTGGTCTTGCTAATCGCCAACTTCCGAAAAGATCGGGAGGTCTTAGCAATAGTAGTTCGGTGCGTATACTCTATTTATATAATGACACTTACAGTTTTACTCTTACTATTTCAAGTAAAATTTAATTACAGGACTATGGACTTGATGAATCCGGTGACAATACCGACGAAGATTCATCATCTAGACTTACTTGCCGCGATGCGGATAATAGACCGCAAACTGATATGATACCCAAGCAATCAAATCTTAGTTCATATTCTAGTAATTCTTCTATTAGTTCATTGAAGAGCAAGCAACATTTGGACCCGCTCCATACGTCGATTCGTCAACATAGTACTATCAGCTCTCAAGTTAGAGCTATGACAGAACAAAATTGGGCTCAGAATCAAAAAAGTACTTTTCAACTTTAGGCACTTTTATTAAAAAACTCATATACTATATATATGTGCGTGCGTGCGTGCGTGCGTGCGCCTGCGCTATATATGTATATTGTAGATACATATTTCTTAGTATATAGTACATATATACACAATATAAATATATATATATAATGTTATACAGCAGGGTTAATAGGTCCGCCTGCGTCCTTAGCGGAGCAACTAAAACAAGTGCTTGCAGAAAGGGAGAAAAGATTGGGTGGTAATGATATCTCCTCTTCTAGAGAAAGTTCAGGTGATTTCAGCGACTTAAACAATCCGCACAACAGTGATTCTCATAATAATGATCTGACTGTAGTTACCCATCACTTGGTGGAAGAAATAAGACAAGCTGTTAATGAAGCTAATCAGAGAGGTGCGTTGTATACATAGTTATATGTAACCGGTGGAATACCCAAAGCAAACAAATTTTTTTTTAACTGATTTCCAGTAAAAAAAGTAATTATTCCTTCATCAAATTTAATTGGGAGCGGAAATGCGCCTTGGCATCACCCAGGAAGTTCACCGTCAAGCTTATCATCGGGAGGCTCTGTGAGTCCACCTACGGTAGATCCAAGTCCTTTGAAACCAGGTAATATTATTGTTGTGTTAAACCATAATTTGTTGAAGACTTAGTAACCATAACCTAACATTAGTTTTTGTACGCTGGTCATGCCCCATATTTGTTATTTTGCTTTATTTCCAATAAGTAAATAGACACATGAATTTAGATTCGAGTGAAATATGGTTACCCCCTCATCCAAGCGACTTTGGTTTAGGTGACAAGAAATCCCAGTTCTGGCAAAACGTACCGATCCTGGATTGGTCCAAAGAACAAGTAACTGTGCACCATTTATGTCTAATTTGTGAATGTTATTAAATATGTGTATGTAATGTAAACAATCACACCAGGTTTGTCAGTGGCTGTCAGGAATAGGGCTGGAACGTTATGCACAACGATTTTTGGAAACAGGAATTAACGGCGGTAATTTGTTGCGTCTTGAATCACGTGAATTGAAAGCTTTTGGTATTCATGGAGAAGAAAAAACGCATCTGAAGCGAAAATTGAAGGAACTGAGAGCACAAGCAGAGCGGGAGCGTAAAGAACGTAAGGAAATTGAACGTATGCGACGAAAAGCGGAAAAGGCAGCCCGAAAGAAGTAACCCAAGGATACAATACTACAATTATCCTCAACGTGACGCTAAGTAGTATCTACCAACAATGTAAATAGGCGAAAATTACTGATGTTGGACTGGCTCCTAACTTGGATCACCCTATTATCTCTGAGAGTGGGAGAACTTTTGACTTCTTTTTTTTTCTACTGCTTCCATACAATTGTGCATACAATTCAGCGTGTTTATTTATTGGATGTTTACACCATATTTAAAAATTCTTATGGCCATT
Source organism: Anoplius nigerrimus (assembly GCA_914767735.1). Taxonomy (NCBI): domain Eukaryota; kingdom Metazoa; phylum Arthropoda; class Insecta; order Hymenoptera; family Pompilidae; genus Anoplius; species Anoplius nigerrimus. The sequence continues at coordinate 16,443,465 of OU612086.1, forward strand.
ACAATATATGATATTGGGTAATTTATATTTCATACAAAATAATTATATAGTATAAATTAATCATTCGCGTTTGTATTTTAATTTGCCTTTCTATATTATTTTAGGCAACTCAGTCACACATCACGAATAGGAGTCATGATCATTCTTGAAATTTGTTTTTGTATTTCTGTCATCCAGAACATGTTAACGTCTGAATATTCAAATTAATGAATTAAGTCAGAGATATAAAAATGAAAACAAGTAAATAATTTCTACTTATTATACGAAACATTTTGTTTGTATTTCCGGCGGAAAAATAATGTATAAACAAAGTTGTTCAGTTGTTATGTCAAAAGTTAAGTAATTCCACTGTTTTACAAAATAAATAACCATAAAGGCAACGAATGTCAATTTTTCTAGTAATGAAGCAAAAAATGTAGTTTCGGTATCATTTTTTGCGTCAACAGAAAGACTAAGATATTAATTGATTTAAGATATCTTGAAATACTTGTGCATAATTTAATTTGTAACATAGTATATTCTCTAGCCTGCGACCCCCATTATTTACATTCATCTTTGACCTGATTTGTCTTTGTGCTTATAATTTGCCGTATCGCTTAATTCACTTTACTAACATATTGACTCAAAGCATAGTAAGTAGTTTATCCCACACATCATCTAAGCAATTGCGGATGGTCAAATTTAAGACCTTTCTGGTCCAAGTTAGGAACTTTATTCCTCATATTTGCCTCCTCGGAAAAATTTTATTTTCAAGTGCATCCCCTTTGCTATTAATATTGCAGAAAACATGAATCAGATACCTTGTGGAATACCGCATGTTTCCGAACTTTAATTTTTGTAACGTGTATCGAAGGATAAAACACTTATAGGTGGTCCAATGAACGTTACCGTTCCGTAAATGTTTTCTCGGCTTATGTCTTTGTCCATAACGCACTACATCTGTGTTTTCAAATATTGCATTTTTTTTATAATACTCTGAGCACATTAATATTGCAGTAACTTATTGCACCTATAGTATCTGGTGCAGATTACCATGATACTGAATTTACAACTTTGCGTCTTCGTAAGTGTTCAAACCTTTGGTTCATTTGTATACTACATTTTCCGAATTTTAACACTAAGTCAAACGATAGACATATAATTAGAGGAACATTTTGTATACATATACTGGATATTTTACATATGCATACTCTCATGTGCATAAATTCAAGTTAGATAAATTATAATTGTAACAATGATGTCGTTCAATGCTCTCACGAACTCGTGAATACATCTTTATAGGTGAATAAGTTTCTTGGAATCGAAATAATAGCGGGCGTGGGCGTGCGTGCGTGCGTGCGTGTGTGTGTGTGGGTGTGTGTGTGTGTTCGTTTTATCTCTTTAACAATTGTTGAAAACACAAAATAATTTAGGTTTTAATGTGAAAAATAGTATGAGTATTAACACATAACCAATAGGAAGTAAAAAAGCTGTTTATGTGCATCGTACATTATCAACGAATTTTTTTTAAGCTAATATATTTCCTGAATGGTATTGTAATCACGTACGAATTTTATGCATATTTACTTCCAAGCAACGTTAGATTGGCTACAAAAAATCAGTACGTGACGCGTTTTTACTTACGTGAATGTGCGCCGGGTATATGCACGAGTGTACTGCATACAAAGAAACAACAGACTGTTTTTGGAGAGTCAAAAAAGAAAGTGAAATGAAAAATCCAGAAAGAAGAGAAAAATAGAAAATAGCATGTTATACGTGAAGCTATTTATAGAATTCCTTCTCTTCTTGGCTTCCAATCATAATCGTCCTTCACTTTAGTGTTTAATTTTTATTACTTACAATTACGATCGACCTATTAAGCGTTCTTTTATACCTTTAACTTGAGAATATACATTCACTAATCATCGTATGTGATTTTTAAACATATTTATACATTCAGCATGATTAGGTACGAGATTGTATTTAACGGTTTAACTTCTCATAATCTTTACTTTTTTTTTGTGTTGTTAACACAGATAATGTGTAACTGTCAAATAGCTTTTAATCTGGTAATTAGACTTTCAATATTAATATTTTACCAAACCTTACATATAAGTGACATAATGGAAACACACAAAAGTTTATGTCCATTGGTAGTCATTTTTTATAACCGTAATTTTTACTTCCCTTACTGCTTATTAGCGTTTACTGATGCGTTTATGTCCACTGCCTTTGTTCTCAAAACTTGGGGAAGTTTAGAAAGTGATCTCCATTTTATTCTAATTTAATAATCACGTACACCACCTACTTCACACTTTACTATTCGTCAGCTGGAAGGGATAGTGATGTTCACATTATATGCTCGACGTGATTATATCAGCAACGAACAATGGTAAAGGGAGTTTTTTTGCGAATCGTTGTTATTGTGCCGGTTATACAAATGATTTGTGTGATGAATAAATTCGATGTTTTTGTACTCGTTATTTTAAACATTCCATATTTGTGTCTATCTTTCAGAGTCTTCAATAATGTTTTTCGAACTCCGTAAAGAAATTGTCATTATCAATAGGCCAATGGTTTTGTGTTAATACAGAATGTTGCATATTAATTATAACAACGTGACCTATTTTATTGTGCCGTGAACAGAACTCGCGCCAGTGTATGGGAATTTATTTATACATCAGTTAAGACTTGTCCGGTACGAAACATTTTGTTCATTTGTTCGTGCGTTATTTACAAACAATGTACGAAAGTCTGTTTAAAACGCATATTCTGCAGCATTAAATCGCCATATTCAATACGTGCGTTAAGAAATGCATCAAACTGAACAAAGTAATTCGTACACACATGTATTGTAAATATATATTGATAAAATGATAGCGATAGAATAAGCATTAGTCATAGTGTTTAAATATCATGGTTTCGTAGTCGGTAGATTATTATTTGTTTATCACCGAAGTTTTTCAAAACACTTTATATTTGAATTTTATTACAACAAAATCCGATTTTTATTCTCTTGGTCAGTATTTAATATTGAAATTCGATATTTATTATATTAGTTTATAAATATATAATGAAATGTGGAAAAATGCCATACCTGATAAAACTAAAAAACCGAAACCAAAATTGACAAAACTGAAAAGTCGATGTATACTACTATAATTATAAACATGAGCTTACACATTTTTTCTTCTGTTTGAAAAAATCATAATGTTAAATTGCATTTGCCGCATTTCAAATAATTCATAGACAAAAGATTTGTATAAGAACAAATTACTGATACTTAATCGACTGATTTATTATAAGTTTTGTAGCCCCTTTTTCCAACGAATACTAATGTATGTACCATTTGCTGATATATGATGTGTCTGTAACTACGTAATCTTGCTCAAGAACCAAAACGGAACACGGTTTGATGAATTTTTGCACTGTCTTAATCCTCTTCTTCATTTCTACATTATTGTTATTAAATTGTTATTATGCCCTATGAATCATAAGAAAAGACAAAATGCATTATCCTCTAAACAACCACCCTTTAGAAAAACATAGATAGGTGCTAGTGAATACTTAAATTGTTCAGATTGCATTGAAATAGTTCGTGTAACAATTGTACAAATTGCTTAACATAATATATCTTAGTAGCATTTTAGAAATGTGTGCAAGGGAATTTCATAATTCATATTGTAATTCATATTTTAACTTGACTCATATCTGCTCATATCATGACTATGGTAACCATGTCAGAGTAGATTGTTTGTTCAATGATTTCTAACCTAGCATCACATACCAGAATGACTACAGATATTAAATAAAAGACATTGTGTTTTTTTCCAAAGATACTGACAATGAATGTGATTGATTGATACATTAAAATATGTCAACTATAATAGTGAAAAATTTCACATGGCGACAAACGTCAAGCGAAATTGTAATTCAAGCCCCATTGAATGGGTGTCTCAAGCAAGTTGATTTAATTATAACGAATAACTACGTGAAGGTAAGAAGACAGTGACTTTTGTGTTTCTTATGATTCATTAATGTCAAAACATTGTCGACAAATGTACAGTACAGTAACAAACAATTTGCAGGCAAACTGTCCACCCTATATTTTAGAATTATTCCTTTACACGGAAATCATAGAAAATGAAAGTAAGTGCATATTACATGAGAGCAATATTATTCTTGCCCTAAAAAAGGCCAAATCGGGAAATATATGGCCAAATTTAGAATTAAATAGTCTTAGTAAAAAGGACAAACAAAAATTACGAGAACAAGTATGGATTTGCAGACAGTCGTCTATTTTAAATTGTGCAAAAAGTAAAACCGGTTTGTAAAGTGTATTCTTTAGATAATGCCAAGTAATTCTTGATTAATTTACACACAATTTTAATTATTACATTTGTACTTGTCAGAAAAGCGTAATTGTTTGCAAAAACAGGCCGTCAAATCGCAAATAAATATTGACTCAAAAGCCTTAGACGTTATTAAAGATATACGTGATGAATGTCAGCGAACTATAAAACAAAATTTACATGATTGGTCTTCTGAAATTCGGCAAGTATCTTCGTGTTATTTAAAGTTAAGAATACATTTATAATTAAATAGAATTCATGCAACTTTAAATAACGTATTGTGTTTTTATGAAAGGTCATCATTTAATTCTTCCCAAGATATTAGAGAGATGAAAAGTTCTCATAGAGTCAATAATCAAACATTTAACTACAAAGAAGCAAATAAGGAAGTACAATATGAGAAACAGTCAAACAAACTGCGAAAAATAATCGAACCTACAAAATACGTATTGAGTTGTAGAATAACTGAACCAACTATACCCCAATCTAATGCAGTGCACAAAGCACAGGAGAAGGTAAATGAGACATTTAAAGGTCGAGATATATTCCTTAACCAAATATGTCTTGTATATTGATGTCGACCACAAAACAGCTTCAAAATGATTTATTTTTAATATTCATACACAGACAATAACAAAACTTAAAAATTTAACCTCAAATGCCCAGAAATGCCAATATTTTTGTCTGAACCAAAGTTTCAACAATTTAAATGACATCGGTACAGTCGTATCTATGCCGAGAATGCAAGGCGTAATAAAAATGAAGTTTTCGGACCGTCAATTTCGAACACCGGCTCGAGAAAGTTCTTCTAACATAGAACAAGAGGGAAGATATTTACAGCACTCTTTTCTTTGTTATTACATTTCATATCACGAATTAATCACTTTATCACATATGTTCCCATTATAGTGGTTAATGAAACAAGTAGAGGCACGAAGAAATTCAACCGTTATCGTAGAATCTTTCCGCAAACATGAAAAAGATCCACAATGGCTAAAAGATAAGGGAGAGTACGTTAGAGATACGAATCTTTAAACAAAGTAATATTATGGAAATTACTTATGTGGCACTTAATTTCAGCGAATTCTTCAAAGCTGGGAATTATCTTGCTGCAGTTAGTGCGTACACTTTGGGTATAGAAACAAACAATAAGATGTTATCGCTACATCTCAACAGATCTGCAGCACATTATGCACTTGGGAATTATAACGAGTGTATAGAAGATTGCTCCAATGTTAGTTTGATCATTATTACTAAGTACAGTTCAATCATTATTCCGTCAATCATCGCTGCATCATTCGATTATTTCATTTTCATTCTGCTTTATGTCTGTTAAACTTATTTTCTTTGGGAATACTGAATTTGTATTCTGCAAAATTTTCGTTTCACTTGATGCATAAAAATTGTGGAAAATATTCAGATATTACTGTTTTCAAGGTTTATATTCTAGCATGTTTCTGATTTTTATATTAAAATATGAAATGATCTGGAATTAAAAAGCACAACAAATCCCAAAGTACTCTAATTTAATGTGGAATGAAGTGAACGTTATCGTAATTTGTTTTGTTTCAATCGGTTATGCAACGATTTAAACAGATCAACAACTTTAATTATAATCAACATATATAACAATATAATTTTAATTATAATTAATTATGAGATATTAATTCTTTATTGCTGCCATTTTTATTTCGCACTTGAGATATACACTTGTATTTCAAAAATTAATGCTTTTCTTGCTAAACTATAAAATAATGTATTGCAAGTTAAATTCGGTTTGGAGCAGCGGTTTTTCCAACATGAGAGGCGTGCAATATTGCTAGTCGAGGTGTCAAAAGCTTTAATGGGAAATGGATATTCATACCATAATACCTACAAATAAATAAACTTATTTACAATCAAAGGATAGGGAGGCGCGAAAAAGATTTTTGTTAGGGAGACATAAAGGGTAGTAAACCGCTGGTCTAGAGATACGTTTGACGTGCTTATGCGATTATACATTTTAAATTTGGAATGTTTTACTATAATCTAAAATACTTAATGTTTACCAATAGGTATTAAAACTCATGAAACCCGAATGTGAGGGAAATCGTAACTCAAGAGCCAAATGCTATGCTCGACGGGGTGTAAGCCTCTGTAAGTTACACGATTTTGATGAAGGTTTGGTGAACTTGGAAACAGCATTTGAACTTTCAAGATACGACGGGAGTATTAAATCCGACTTATTAAAAGCAAGACAATTTTTGAATGCAAAGAATCCCCATCACTATACTGAACAATTTAATGTATCTGGAATGGATCGGTAAAATTGTATTCGATCTTTGTTTGCTCTACAAAACAATCTTAATGCAACGATATGACCATTTTATTACACAATACGTAAATGTTGATGTTTAGTATACTATAACCCGAAAGCTATCAGAAAAATGTTGATTCGGTACTGAAATAATAGCTGGACCGGGATGCAACTATTTTCTTGAGATCACAAATTACGAATGACGTATGTATAAGTTTTGGCTTTGACGCCGCGCAGTGTAAACGATCAAAAACCCTTTCTCTGTTCATTTTTTGCTACATAATATATGTGTCTTATGTATCATAAGAATGCAGTAAGCTAAATAAATGGAGGAATTTGATGACACGATTTCATCCTATGTTTTAATGTATTGCAGTTCATTGCGGCAGCACGTTGGTATAGCAAGGTGTGTCTAGTAGAACGTTGCCAACTTCTTTTCCGAATTTCAACCTGTAGGACTGGTTTTTACAGTCATTTTTTTCCTCTTTCCGTGCAACAATGATTAATGATATTCGATATTTTAGAACATAAGGCGATGTTGCGTTATCAATGTCCTTTACTTATATATATATGAGGCATTCCATGCCAAATCGGACACTTTCGGACCTCACCCCCTTCGATTTTTTTTTAAATTTTTTATGTTTTTAAGACTGATGAAATACGCGTTCATGAATTTTTTCAGATTTTTTTGACAATCCGTTTCGAAAATATGAATTTTCTTAAAATTCGGGCTCATTTTTTTCAAATGCTCATAACTTTGCGAAAAATGGACCAATATGATCGTTATTTTTTTCAAAATTTGTGTTTTTGAATGCTCTTTCAAGAAAAAAATATAATTATTTTCGACATTATTTTTTTCTTTGTTTAATTTTCATTTAAAGCACAAAATATTTTCTATCTCAAAACATGTCCCCTTCGATTTTTTTGAAAAAATTCTCAAATAAACTTTGATGCATGTAAGAACTAAAAAAAAATTCCCATCGTGGGGAAACTCTTCGTTCTATTTTTTTTCTATTTTCGAAAATATCCATTCTCTCAAATCGTTCGTTCCATTTGAATGAAAAACGTTTTTTTTCGAGATGTATGCCCCGTCCGATTTTTTTGAAAAAATTCTCAAAAATACTTGGATGGATATAAGAACTTCTAAAATTTGTCCGATGGTGGGGAAATGTTTCGTTCCATTTTTTTTCTTTATTCGAAAATATCTATTCTGTCACATCGTATATTCCATTTCAATGGAAAATGTTTTGTATCTCAAAACATGTCCCCTTCGATTTTTTTGAAAAAATTCTCAAATATACTTTGATGCATGTAAGAACTAAAAAAAAATTCCCATCGTGGGGAAACTCTTCGTTCTAATTTTTTTAATTTTTTCGAAAATATCCATTCTCTCAAATTGTTCGTTCCGTTTCAATGAAAAACGTTTTTTTTCGAGATGTATGCCCCATCCGATTTTTTTGAAAAAATTCTGAATGAAGCTTTGATGCAAGTATGAACTTAAAAAATTTGTCCGATCGTCGGGAAACTCTTCGTTCCATTTTCTTACTTTATTTGAAAATATCTATTCTAACAAATCGTATGTTCCGTTACAACGGAAAATGTTTTTTATCTCAAAACATGTCCCCTTCGATTTTTTTGAAAAAATTCTCAAATAAACTTTGATGCATGTAAGAACTAAAAAAAATTTCCCATCGTGGGGAAACTCTCCGTTCTATTTTTTTTCTTAATTCGAAAATATCTATTCTGACAAATCGTATGTTCAATTTCAATTTAACCACCAAAACGAACAGAATACGTAACAGAATAGATAGTTTCGAATAAAGAAAAAAAATAGAACGGAGAATTTCCCCACGACGGGAAATTTTTTTTAGTTCTTATATGCATCAAAGTTTATTTGAGAATTTTTTCAAAAAAATCGAAGGGGACATGTTTTGAGATAAAAAACATTTTCCGTTGTAACGGAACATACGATTTGCTAGAATAGATATTTTCAAATAAAGAAAAAAAATTGAACGAAGAGTTTCCCGACGACCGGACAAATTTTTTAAGTTCTTACATGCATCAAAACTTCTTTGAGAATTTTTTCCAAAAGATCGGACGGGGCATACATCTCGAAAAAAAACATTTTTAATTGAAACGGAACAAACGATTTGAGAGAATGGATATTTTCGAAAAAAGAAAAAAAATAGAACGAAGAGTTTCCCCACGATGGGAATTTTTTTTTAGTTCTTACATGCATCAAAGTATATTTGAGAATTTTTTCAAAAAAATCGAAGGGGACATGTTTTGAGATACAAAACATTTTCCATTGAAATGGAATATACGATGTGACAGAATAGATATTTTCGAATAAAGAAACAAAATAGAACGAAACATTTCCCCACCATCGGACAAATTTTAGAAGTTCTTATATCCATCCAAGTATTTTTGAGAATTTTTTCAAAAAAATCGGATGGGGCATACATCTCGAAAAAAAACGTATTTCATTCAAACGGAACGAACGATTTAAGAGAATGGATATTTTCGAAAATAGAAAAAAAATAGAACGAAGAGTTTCCCCACGATGGGAATTTTTTTTTAGTTCTTACATGCATCAAAGTTTGTTTGAGAATTTTTTCAAAAAAATCGAAGGGGACATGTTTTGAGATAGAAAATATTTTGTGCTTTAAATGAAAATTAAATATAGAAAAAAATTATGTCGAAAAAATTATTTTTTTTTCTTGAAAGAGCATTCAAAAACACAAATTTTGAAAAAAAGAACGATCAAATTGGTCCATTTTTCGCAAAGTTATGAGCATTTGAAAAAAATGAGCCCGAATTTTAAGAAAATTCATATTTTCGAAACGGATGGTCAAAAAAATCTGAAAAAAATCATGAATGCGTTTTTGATCAACCTTAAAAACATATAAAATTTTAAAAAAAATCGAAGGGGGTGAGGTCCGAAAGTGTCCGATTTGGCATGGAATGCCTCATATATATTCTCTTTATTGTTTCCTTACGGATTACAATCTCCTCCGCTAACTCCTTACAGGTAACTTTAACCTACCAATACACTAAACAAACACCTTAACCTATCTGACACTACTGAATTCCTCCGCACGCCCGTTCATTCTCGTGCTCCTCCCGCCGCTGGCGACCATGCACTCTCACACCCCCGCTCCACCTCCCTCTCGGAATTCCGTTTCCTCATTCGCATTCATTCCTACCTCTCATCATTCATTCACTCATCCCCCCCTCCCCTCCCCATCGCCGTCCACCTCTCCTCTATCTCCTTAAACAATTCCTTCCCCTCCCCCCTCACACACACCTCCCACAAGTGTCTCTATGCCCTTCCACCCCCTCAACCCACTCCCCAACCTAAATCTCGCCACCCTCTTCCATCTCTCCTCACCCCAACCCTTCTTCTTCTCCCACTATTCTTTCCCATCTCTCCCTCTCCCACCCTACAATCTCCTCCCCCCTGATTCCTAGAGCCCATCGCCCCAAGCCCCAGCTCCTTCTTCCCCAAAAATCTCTCCTCCTTCCCTCCCATCCTCTTTCCCCTTCCCTCTTTCCCATTCTGTCCATTATTTCTCTCAGGCACGCCTGAGCCAGCGCCCCTCCGCCTCCCTCCTCAATCCTCCTCGCATATCCCCATGCCCTTAATGCCATCCTCCTCTTCATCAACTCCCTCTGTAATTCCTCCCTGATCATGTACCCTGGCGTACACCTCTCGACCTCCAACACCACCTGAGATACCTTTCATGCAGCGCCTCCACCTTCTCCCTCTCTCCACTCCCGCACCTCCACCCCGTAACTCACCACCTGCCAAATCAGTTTATCGAATAACCATAACCTCCTCTCCCAATCTCCCCCAAATATCCTCTTACCTAACTCCCACACCTGGCCCATCACTGCCGCCTCCCTTTGCACCCTATCCTCTACTTGTTCTTCCTGTCTCCCATCCCTTCTTATCACGTATCCCAAATATTTAAATTTCGCCACTTCCACAATTTCACGCCCCGCCTACCGCCACTTCACTTTGCTCCATCTCCCTCCCCTCTCCCTGCACCTCATAACCTTCGTCTTCCCCACATTCACCTCCAGTTTTTTTCCTTCCAAAATACCTTACTAAAACCGCTATCATTCCCCTCATCCCGGCCTCATCTTCAGCCAAAATCGCCACGTCGTCCGCGTACGCCAGGGAACTGATCTTACACCCGCCGACCCGCACTCCCCTTTCTCCAGCTTCTCATCTATATCCGCCAACACCAGGGTAAAAAGACAGGGGTCAATGGGGCACCCCTGTCTCACTCCTCTGGCCGTCCAAAAACCTTCGCTCATCTCTCCCCCTACCTTCACTCTACATTTCGTCTCCTCCACCAACTCCTTGCACCTTATCACTAGGCCCCCCCTCACCCCTCCCTCCCTTAGGCTCCTCACTAACACCTCCCTGTCCACTGAGTCAAAAGCCGCTTTCAGGTCCAGGAACAGCACCACCAAGTTATTCCCTTCCCTTCTGACCTGCCTGCTGATCATGTAGTTCAAAATGAACACCTGATCAACACACCCCCTCCCCTTCCTGAAACCCGGCTGACTCGGCGGCAGGAGGTGCTTGTTCTCTGTCTCCTCCCTGAACCTTTCAGCTAACACAGCCGTGTAAATTTTAAACACCGCCTATGTCAACGCAATCCCCCTGTAGTCGCTTACTACCCTGCCCTGACCCTTCTTCTTTATCCGTTCAATTACCCCAGCCCTCCGGCCACCCCTCCCCTCTCCACACCCTGTTGCATACCTTCCTCAGCCACTCTCTAGCCCCCCCCCCCCCCCCCACCCCATACTCCCACACCTCGTTTCTTACCTCGTCCCCTCCAGGTGCCTTTCCATCCTTCGCACCGTTTACCACCCTGTTAAATTCCTCCACACTTATATCCTCCTCTTCATCCTCAGCCCTACCTGCACCTCTCCCAAACCTTACTCTCCACTCCACTCCCCCCAGCAATCCCTTAAAATACTCTTCCCAATCTTTCATTTCAATCCCCTCGTCCACTCCCATCTTTCTTCTCCTTCCTATGTTGATCACTTTCCACGCCTGCCCCTCCGTCCTCACCTCCTCCACTAACCTCTCCCTCCCCTTCTTCTCCTCACACATCACCTTGTATTATTTTCTACATTTCCTGTAAACCCCCCTCCCTCCCCCCCATTTCCACTTCCTCATGTCATAACGTAGTTTCCTCTTTCCCTCCTTACACTCTTCATCCCACCATCCCCCATTCACCTTCTTCTCCCTACCCTCATTCATCTTCCGCAGCATCCCGTTGACCCTATACTCTAGCCTCCCCCACTCCTCCATTACCCCCCGCCCACTCCCCCCTCCCTTTCCCCGAACCCTTGTTCGAATTCTCCCCCCCCCCCTGCCTTCTATCTCCCCTTCTAACCCTTCTTCCTTCCCTCCCTCCCCCCTCTTTCCACCCTTCTGCCCCTTACCACTACCGTCACCGACAGATGATCGGAATCCACCTCATCCCCTATGCTCACCCCCCATATTCCCTCCTCTCGTGGATCTGTTCCCAAGCACGTAATTGATCACAAACCGCCCCATTCTCCGACAAATGTGTACTGCTCTCCCTTGTCTTCCCTGTGGTTCCCATTTAGGATCCCCCAGCCCCTCTCCCCCATTTTTCTTTCACCGACTCACTTGACTTTTTATCAACAGAATCTATTGGGTCATTGAATAAGTTCTCGCTGTTTTTTCCTCATAATTAAAGTTTAATAAAAACTTTTAGGGAAAAACCTGTTATTGGAAGTTTTGGCCATCACTGGCCACTACTTTTTCCCATCTCTCTGGTAGCATTTGAATTCCCCTCCGGAAAAACGAAGCGTCTTTTGAGGCAATCCAGGAATCGACCCATTCCGTCAGGCTGTTGCTCATCGACCGGAACAGGTGGTAGTCCGAAGGGGCGATGTCTGGAGAGTATGGCGGGTGGGGTAGAATTTCCCATTTCGGGCTTTCAAGGTATGCCTGAACCGAAGGTCTTTCTTATGTCTTCTCCCAGGCACACCGCGTCGCGCGGTTTCAGCTGATAGGGGACCCAATAACCCTGTTTCTGGATCATTCCTATTGACTTTAACCGTTTTGAGACAGTTGTGTCGGCAACTCCTAATGACTCTCCTAGTTCCACTAAAGTTTGGCGCGAGTCCTCAAGAAGTAACGCATCCAGCTCCTCGTCTTTGATTTTTTTTGGCGCCCCAGTGCGTTCTTTATCCTCCAGGTCAAAATCACCGTTTTTGAAGCGCCAATACCAATCTCTGCAGGTTATTTCCGATAACGCATGCTCTCCGTATGTATCCTTCAAAATTCTGTGAGCCTCTGCCGCAGATTTCTTTAGAAAAAAATAATGCAGCAAGACTCCCCGCAAAAGCTCTTTTTTCGGAACTAAACTCTCCATGTCTAACTCGATTGCACAGCAAACTGTTTATGCGCCAGCGAGACGAAATTCTCGGAATTCCTTACAATGATATCGCACTACTAAAAAAATGCGTCCCCCCCAAAAACTGCGCGCAGATAGGGCCGGAAACACCATTTGTTCTCAAACAGCGAGAACTTATTCAATGATCCAATAATAAACATGTTTACTTTGAGGAAACATGGCATATAAACTTATACAAATGTCGATGTGCAAACACTTTACAGCTAACATATTTTGCTTTTGTACAAACAGGAATAACTTACATAGGGTAGTGACATTGTCCATCGCGCACTACAGTCATAAAAAAATAGACTGAAAAACATTTGAAATACCTCTCAATAAAGAAGGGTCATTCCATGTCAAATCGACCAGTGGTTGGAATCGACCAATTTTGATTTGGATGAATTTTGGTCAGAACTTTTCTTTTATCATAAAACGAAGTCCTGTCAAAGGAAAAAAATTAAAAAAATTTTTTTTGGAAGTTATGCGAACTTGAAAATGTTGCCATTTTTCGAGTTTCTGAATCTTATTTTTTGAATATCTCGAGAACTATTATAGGTACAGAAACGGGCAACAACTTTTTTTAAAGAGCATACTTGGAACTGTAATCAAAAATTATTGTGAAAAAAATTTTCGAAAAAATCGCTGATTTGCAGAATTTTAAAAACTAAAAAATCTTAAAAATCGCTGAACCCCCATAAATTTTTGGCTCAAATTTTTTTCTAAGGTACCTCTGACTAATCTCAAAAGATGCTGAAATTTTCAAGAGGGGGTTTTTTTTCTTTCAAAAGATATGAATTTTTGAATTCTGAAGAAAAAATTCTATTTTTCTTTGGCACATACTGAATGAAATAACGATAAATACAATTTTGATTTGGATGAATTTTGGTCAGAACTTTTCTTTTATCATAAAACAAAGTTGTGCGAAAGGAGAAAAATTAAAAAAATTTTTTTTGGAAGTTATGTGAACTTGAAAATGTTGCGATTTTTCCAGTTTCTTAATCTTATTGTTTAAATATCTCGAGAACTATTATAGTTACAGAAATGGGCCACAATTTTTTTTAAAGAGCATACTTGGAACTGTAGCAAAAAATTATTGCGAAAAAAATTTTCGAAAAAATCGCTGTTTTTTTTTTCTTCGGAACATACTGAATGAAATAACGATAAATACACTTGTATCAATTCAAAAATTTATATCTTTTGAAAGAAAAAAAACCCCTTCTTGACAATTTCAGCATCTTTTGAGATTAGTTAGAGGTACCTTAGAAAAAAATTTGAGCCAAAAATAAATGGGGGTTCAGCGATTTTTAAGATTTTTTAGTTTTCAAAATTGTGCAAATCAGCGATTTTTTCGAAAAAATTTTTCACAATAATTTTTAATTCAGTTCCAAGTATGCTCTTTAAAAAAAGTTGTTTCCCATTTCTGTACCTATAATAGTTCTCGAGATATTCAAAAAATAAGATTCAGAAACTGGAAAAATGGCAACATTTTCAAGTTCGCATAACTTCCAAAAAAAAATTTTTTATTTTTTTTCCTTTGGCAGGACTTCGTTTTATGATAAAAGAAAAGTTCTGACCAAAATTCATCCAAATCAAAATTGGTCGATTCCAACCACTGGTCGATTTAACATGGAATGACCCAGAAGCAACTGAAAAGAAAAACGATGTCGTCATTTGACGACACGTGGTTTCGAAAAATCCTCAGAGCGTCGCTATTGAAAAAATCGATAATTTTACACTTTGAGCGTATACAGCGGACCCTTATTTATAACTGTGATGAGCTACAGCATTTGGTACGGATTATTTATTCACCTATTGAAAATCGAACTTGGCCGTGTTCCGCACGTAACTGAAACTGCCGAAAACGGTAACTATTTAATATATTTTTGTTTACGTGCGTGAAATAACAGTGTTGCCAATGAAAATACCCTTATAAATGTTCAATAATTACATCCAGACAATATAATTGCTGGTTTTTTTCAAAACTTTGGAACGCTAGGGAGCAGAAAGTCATGTCGTCAATTGACGACACTGTGACCGAAAGGGTTAAGATGTTTTATCAAAGTTTTCTCTACTCACAGCATTTATTTGATTTTTTGATTCCTTAAAGAATTAAAAAAGTAATAACGACCAAACACGATACATTTTTCAATAAGTTATCTCCTTCTTACAATTAGAATAATAATTAACCCTTTAACGCACGGTTTCTTTGAAATAAACCGACCAAAAAGAAACAATTTTTTTTTTATGTAAAACACATTTTAGATCATTGTCTTGGCAAAAAAATGAAAAACATACAGAATTAATCAAAATTTTTATTTTAATTTTGAATTTTGATCCACATTGCAGAAAAGAGCCGAATATTGCAATCTTACACGTACGTTAATTTTTTGTCATTCTTTTTGAATTGCTATTTCGATAAAAACAAATTTTTATCAGTAAAATATATATTGAAAAATGAGCGATTCAGAATTTGAATATGAATACGCAACTTTGTCGGAATGCGGAACAGAAGAAAGTGATAATTATAGTAGTGATTCTGAAGATAGTCCAGAAGAAGATATAACCGTTGTTTGGAAGGAGACAAGCAATGCCCAACCAAATCCATCTCCTCAAAGGTTTCCATTTGTTACCGCTCCTGATTCAAGTTTTCTTTTGGTGGATACTTTTGATATACTGTGTTTCTGTTCCATCGAAAAAGGCTATATTTTATTATTGAATAAATAAGTGTTATAGCTTACAATCCTATGAAAATGATAAATATCAATAAAACGATTTTTTTTCTTAACTTTCACATTGTAATTTACTATTCTCGATTGTATTCGAGTGTGAAAAATTATAGCAGCATCAAATACAAGGCCGCTCGAATTATCTCGAGTGTGCACAGTTTGGCCTGTTTAGCGCGCTCGAATAAACTCGAGCTAGTACGTTAAAGGATTAATACGTATAATTTTCGAATTCCACATATATAATACATGGATATCTTCTTTATGCGTTTAAGAAAGCGAGTACAAACTTGGTAATAAAAACAAATACTGGAGTTATTTGGTACGGTACTTTTTGATGCCCGTAAAATTTACCTTTTCGTTTCGATGAAAACGAAATTTCAAACGTAAACTGTTATTTATTTATTATTCCACTCATTCTAATACCGCAAAAGTATCTTTATTTCGCCTAAAATTTGTTGTATATTACTAATATTCAGAACAATAGTTTCGCTTAAACAGTGATCAAAAGTAACTGTGTGGACAATGCCTTTATATTATTTGCACTCTTTAAGAATATGGTGCAGATGATCTTACAAGTATGCGTATCTGAAGGTCGGCATGTGGTATGCATCAATAAATAAAAAATAACGTTAAAATAAACAGCGTGCTACTCGCGAAAATGTATTGTTTCCCCTACTGATTCAATGTTCAGTACATACTCTTTTTGGGGGCCATTGCCCCGTAGTTAGGAGAATGGCACATTGTTCCTACGGATAGGTGCCTGATTCAAATGAGAGTAACGATAATAAAGTCATAACTATAATAGATGATTTGCATTAAATCATATATTATACTTACAAGAGAAAAGCAAATAGTACAGAATTGCTTGGGAAAATAGTAATAAAGTATATTGAAAGATATAGAAGTAATAAAGTATAAAGATAATGTAACGGTACGGAAGAATATTGTGAACTAAGGACGTTATTGTATTGTGATCTTGAGCAAAATTTATATGTACTGCAAGATGTAGCAGACATTTTCTTGTGGTAAAGAGTCAAAGAATGTTGTAGACAAGATTTTTGTTACTACATGGATAGTACAATCAGTTTACAGCAAAATGACTGTATAGCAGTAGAATTCTACAAGGTGAATCAGAATGCGAGGGAAAAAATTTAAAGGGTCATAGAACACATCAATACAAGCAATTTTTATACAACAATGTATGGGCGGAACGCAAGGGTGAAAAGTTACAGGGTAGTTTTTCCAACAGTCACATTAACGCGTTGAATGCCACGCGCATCGTCGATGCCTGACATGGCGGTTAACGTGATAAGAATTATCGAAGAATGAGAGAAGATATTTCAGAAAACATTTTATTAACAGAAATGTTATTGATTTATATGCTGCAGAAAGTGGTCGCGGTGAAGTCGCTGCGCCTCGTACGCATTCCAGTCTGCCGCGAGGTACACTAAGTACTAAGCAGTAAGCAGTTCTGAGCAGCGTACGTGGCCTGATGGAAATTTTCTCATAAATTCGCGTAGCAGTTAGAGTGTTAAATGTGACGGTGAAAAACTATCCTGTAACTTTCGCCCCTTGCGTTCTGCCCATACATTGTTGTATAAAAATTGCTTGTATCGATGTGTTCCATCACCCCTTAAATGTTCTCCCGCGAATTCTGATTCGCTCTGTATACGCTCTTCGTATATGAATGTTCATTCTTCGAGGGGGTATGTATACGCCCTCCAGGGCAAAAGGGTTAATAATTTAATTAATTAAATGCAATTTTATCAGACTATATATAATACTTTTATGTATGCAAAGCATGAGTAAAAAGATAGATTTAACAATAGTAAGTTGTTTCACAAAGATTTATTCTAGCATACTTAAAGAAAGCCTGTCGTAAAGTATTTAGTAAGCAATTATTTTTATATGCTTTAATTGACTGTATTTGCTTGATTAATTTCACAAAGTAAAGTTGCTTCTCTATTTTATAAATCACGGATGCCCTGGAAATGGTCGGCAGTTAGAAAATTTTATTGCTAATAAAAATACAAAAGTGGGTAGTTATAAAAAGGTTGGTTACTCCTGTTATAGAGCATCTCTGTGAGATTAAAATGGCTATCTATGATGTCCAGTATTAACACGTTGCGTGCCACGCTGATTTTGCATGTCCGGCGCGTGGCGCCAACGTGAATTTCTTATTATGCGTTACATATTTTTTCGAAATTTTAAGCACAACAGGTAAATTTTAGTATATAAGAGCGTATAATGCAATAATTTTACTGGGGGTCACCGGTGACCCCCATGGCCAGACGGAGTGACTTAGTTTTGGCGACTGGTGACTCCCACGCCCAGACGGACCGACAAACGATGATAATATTGAAAAATTTAAAAAACATTGAAAATTTATTTGAATTATGTGTTCTAATAATCTTGGCTCCGCCGGTCACCGGTGACCCCCATGGCACGCAACGTGTTAATGAGTAAAACTCACTGATTGTGAGCTTTGCTATTCCATTGAAAGATCAATTCGTTCAAACTCAGAGTTTTTAATCGCTGCGTTATCCGAATAAAAGTTCGCTCACAAGATTCTTTTTTACCCAATATATTATATAGATTGAGGTTATGCACACTATATTGTTTGCAATCCTAAAAAAAGTGAAGAGTTGAAAAACATAAAATGCAATTGGCTGCTTTAAAATGAAATTATTCTTAGAATGTAAACCAATTGAATATAACTGTACATTTGGTAAATAAATCTGCATTGGTATTAAAAGAAAAATTTGATTCAGACTCTCATACTTAATTATATTTATTCATATTATGTAGTATACAATTATTTGACTCGTAAAACATTTACTTTCTATATGATTTAACCTACCTAGTTTATATTGAAAAGTTGATAAATGCTGTAGTCAATGATATCTTAAAAGCAATAAGCTACATTCAATAATAAACAAAGACAGTGAAGCAATACCTGAAGCTAGTAACAGTATTTCGTTCAATCGTTTGTTATAACAAGTAATGTTTGTCATCATCGACTCGTTTACTGTTAATGACAAGTTACCGTTGAAGTTGTATCTAATATAAAAGCATTTATATAAAATTGCAGATGCTGAACTGATGCGCACGTATGTGTGAAACTTTAATTTGTATGTCTATTTTTAAGTCTGCTTTGAGAAGGCGAGATATTAAGAAATAAATGAATAACTGGAATGACGATTATCATATGTCACATGAACATATTTAATATCATACGTAAGGCGATCATTTTGTATACATATGCGGCATCTATTTGTTTCTCCGCTCATTATATTGCAGCAATTTGATTGTAAATTAATAGCCAAACCGCTTAATCATTGTATAATAATGACTAAGTTTTGTTTATTAACAAAGCTTGCATAGTATCAGACAATGATATTTTAAAAACGTGCATACGGGTATTTCGATCGCATCCGTCGTCCTCTAGTACCCCGACCTCGACCTCCTTCGTTACTGGTCCCTCTTGCAGCATGTCCACGCATTACGGGTTGTCCTGCATCAACATTCATAAACGCAATTAGAATCGGTAAAGCTTATACAATGAGAGTTACACATTTCTACAAACCCCTTCCAGATTGACTTTCCCAAACAATTGGTGTTGGTCTTGCGCCACGCGTTGCCCGAAACGGAGAACGCGCAGAACGACGTGTCGCAACAACTCTGTTATTATTGTTAGCTACGACTGCAGCCGCAGCAGCAGCTGCCATGGCTCTTTGGCGAGTATTGCTAGATGGCGACGCTTCAGCTTCTCTATTCTCATCTTCCACATCGTCCTGCACAATTTCATTGCCTTGCTCTTCGACTGGCTCGCTTGTTTCCCCAGTATCATCTTCTCCTGCAACCATCGAACCACCAGCTTCATCTATTGGCTTGTCACTCTCCGTATTTGTACCTGCAAATGCCAGAATATTACATTTGTGTAAACTTGCTAATTAATACTAAAACACAACTAGAGTGTTGAATCAGATACCTTCTGTTGGCAATGTGTCGATAGATTCAGTAATAGACTCTGCCTGCGGTGGATCATTTGCAGTAATTATGCGAATATTTTGTATAGCAGAATCTTCACTCTCATCGATAGATGGATCTATAACTGATATCGTGTTTACGGAAATTGGGGTTTCCTGTTCCTCAGGTAAACCAATACTAGACTGCAAAAAAACAATCCACATCATTTAATGATATGAAATGCATTGTGATTTGATTGGGACTTTGTTACAAAAGAAAGAGGAACAGAGATTTTATTACGCACCGAAGGTGGTAAATCCGCTGCTGGAGAAACTTGAAGGGGCGTTGTAGGAACACTTCGGCCTGTACCACCATCCTCCAATTGATTTAAGTCTATCCTTGCTTCATCTAAACTCTCCTGAACAACCTGAGCGACAGCTGAAGTAGTTGAACCAAATATAGTGGTCCGTGCCACACCACTCGTGGGTGCTGTCAGTGAAGGAGTTGACGAAGCTATACCAGGTGTAGACTGTTCACCGAACGTAAAACGCCCTTGTGGAACTTGTGGTGAACTGACTGCTTCACCAAACCCATCTCCTCGACGGGGAACGAATAAGGTCGGTGTACTAGGTACAATACTATCGTCACCGGCATCTTCGTACCCTTGCTGTGGCTACCACAAACACCGTTTTTTACGGATATATATATTAATATGTTACCTAAGAAAACTAAAAATGCTTACGTACAAGGAGTAAATGTTGCTGTTGTTGCCTAGGCATAGGCGTAATTACACGAGACGACCGAGAAGTAAAAGATGCTGGTTCTCCCGTTAAACCCGCGCTACTAATAGCTTCTGATTGTTGCTGCTGCTGATTAGCAGGTGTTACTGCTTGACCTTGCCTAGGTATCTCTACATTAGAATCATCTTCCATTATTTCTACCTCATTATTGTCCCGTTCAACCTCAACTTCGCCTTCATAAGGTATTTCCTCCTCCTCTTCCATTTCTTCATAAGGGTCGTGATCAAACTCTTCTTCTTCTTGTGTTTGATGGTTTCCCCCACCCTCGCCTTCATCACAATCAACGACTACAATGCATCCTTCTTCAATCTCTTCGTCTTGGTCTCGTTGACTTGACGTAGGAACCTACAATTTTGATGAAAACAAATAAAATAATACCTTAATTCATTAAAGAGACTTCGGTGTTCTAAAATATCTCGGAATATGAAAATGACCTGATATTCAATTTCAGATCCGTTGGTACTATCGGTCGTTGGAATTTCTTGCTGCCGACATCTTTTTGTTTTCGGACTCGACACTTCTTCTTGCCTACTGTGTTCAATGCCTTCACTAATTCCAGATCCAGACGCAGTAGAATCGAGAGTTCTGGGTCTTTTGTGACCTGTGGTAGTAGCTTGTGACGTACTAACGGATTGTGTTGAACTACTAGCCACAGTTTGCTGCTGATCAGTTAAAATTTGCTGTTGTTGTTGTTGTGGTTGTTGCTGTTGTTGTTGCTGTTGCTGTTGTTCCACTCTTGGACTAACTAGTGCAACTGTCTGTTGCTGTTGTTGCTGCTGCTGGGATTGTTGTTGCTGCTGCTGTTGCTGTTGCTGCTGTTGTGGCTGTTGCTGCTGTGCAGACAAAGTTTCCGTGTTCTCTGTATCTTCCCTTTGCGTTGATTCGGCGGTTTCACTCAGCTGTGGCTGGACAACGAGTTGTCGAAAGGTAGTTGAAGCGCTTTGAGAGGAACTAGTACTTGCCGGTTGGAAGTCAGTCAAGCTACTTGTAGGAGAGCCCGTCTCTGTAGTATGAACAACCTGTTGCTGCTGCTGCTGCTGTGGCGCAACCATTACTGGTGCACTGGCTGTTGTCGGAAAAACGGCAGCAGTTCTAGATTGAACTACACTCATGGGACGTATACTGGCTAGAGGTGTTTCTGCGCGGGCGGACATTGGTTTAATGTTTGCGGTTGGAGGTTCTGTAGCGGCACTCACACCGCCTATTCCAGTGAGTTGTCGTTGCAATTGTGTTACCCTTTGTAGCAATGTTTCCTTTTCTGCTTGAACTTCTGCTTTTTCATGCTCTAATCTTGCAATTCGCCCTTCCATTTGGGACTTAAGCACTATAAGTCTTGAATCCTGGTCGGATGCATCAGAATCACTTGAACCTGAATCAAACTTTGCTTTTAGATCCAGCAATTCTTTTTCACATATTTTTTTAGACTCGGTTAATTGCATAATCTTTGTTCTTGCACCTTTCAAAACTTGTTTTGCCCTTTCTTCCTTTTCGACACTTGACTTATTCATTGTATCAATCTCTTTCTTCAAAGAATCCGCCTCTGTTTGTACAACGCCCATTTTACGAGTCAATTCATCAATCTTTGTTGTTAACTCAAGATTGACTTGCCGTAATTCTTGTCGACCTTCTTCCCTCAATTGGTCTTCTCGTTCCTGCGTTGTATGAGGAGCATCGTCATTACCTGAACTAGCAGCTGTTCGCGTTTCTTCGGTACGATTCTTTCCTTCTTCCACTGTCTTCGCAAGTTCTTCAAACTGGGTCTTATACTTTTTCGCAATTTTCCTTATTTGAATTTCTTTGTTTTTAATGTCATTGAGTGCAACTTCTTTATCACCAAGTTCCTTTTTTAATGACGCTAAGTCCTTCGCTTTCGCAGAAGAATCAGCAAGAGCTTCGTTTAAATCTTGGCTCAACTTGCGAGCATCTTCAGAAATTTTATTGATTTGTTCGCCTTGTGCGTGCATTTGTTTCAGGAGTTGAACTATTTGCTCTTCAGTCTTATTCTTTTCCAATTTTAATTGATTAAATTCTTCAGTACGCTTGGCGTGTGTTTCACGCTCAGATGTTAGCAGTTTACTCAGGTTTTCTCGTTCAGTTTGCAGCCTTCGCCAATCTTCTGGACTCGCTTTATTGGCTCTTTCTACTAAGGCATTAGCTCTCTGCCTCCACCTGGTCGCTTCTCCCTTGAGACTAGAATTTTCTTGCATCAATGATTCAATTTTCGCTGTTAAATCCCTAGACGTCTCTCGGAGAGGAACAACTTCTTCAGAAAGTGCGGAAACTTTACTTGAAAGTTCAATTACTTTCGCACTAAGAGCATCCCTTTCTTCTCTTAAAATGCGGTTAGAATCTGTGATGGCATTTAACGTTTCAACTTTCCGCAACAGTTCAGCGTGTTTGGAAGTAGTCACTACTTCAATTTCCCATTTTTCTCTTTCTGAATTTAAATGAGCTTCACTTTCTTTCAGTCGTTTTTCAGCAATCTATTGTCGCGGAAATTAAATATTTATTAATCCAAATAAATTAACTTTTTATGAATTATAAAGTTTGGTACAAAAAAAATCATAGTGTCTCTTCAACTCAAATTTTATCCATTTTTCCTTCTTTCTTAAAATAGCATTGTTAATCAATGTAAAATGTCCTCAAACAAGTAAATTCTCACACATTTTTTTGTTACGGACTGCAACCGTCAATTATGCAAATAAAGTACATAAAACATTACATATTGCGCAGGCACATTGGCGCCGTAATGTATTAAAAAAGCCAATATAAACGTAAAAGATGAGAAAATATTACATACCTCGATCTGAGACTTCAACCTCAAATTTTCTGCTCGCAAAACATCAAATTTCGCTACGGCCAAATCCTTTTCTCTTCTAAGATACTTCATGACACGTAGCAATTGCTCGGCAGACTTCGAATCTTCATCGAATGAAGTAAGGCTACGATTCATTGCTTCCATACTAGTATCAGGGCTTTCCTGATTATTTATGCTTGTTTGACAACTTTGTATAACAGCTGCACGGTCACTCAATTCTTGAATTTGATCATGCAGTAAAGCATTTTGAGCATCTAAATCTTCTACTCTTTTTTGTGCTTCTTGAATTTCGGCCTGCAACCGTTTTTCTCGTTCCCGATAGGCTGTTTTTTCCATTTCTAGTGTTTCCACAGCAGCATTTCTTTCATGAACTAGCGTTGCAATTTTTTGTTCCACAACTTGAGAATCTTCTTTTAATCTTCCCAGTACCTGAATGTAAAATTATTATGGATTAAAATTGTTTTGATTATAAATATGATTAAAGTTTGGTTGTTTTTTACGCATGAAAGTTTTTCTACTCACTTGGAGGTCAGCTGAGTGTAACATCATTTCTCTGGCATACTTTTCTTCAGCTTCTTGAGCTGCTTTCGACACATTTTGCAAATCGCTCTTCGCATCTTTCAATTCGTTCTGTAGTTGAATCAATTGCTCACGCCATTGTTCTGCTTCAGTTAGACGTTCTTTTAATTCTGTATCGGTTTCTTGACGGCCGTTGGATATTTTAGCAAGTTCGTTGGATAATTCACTCACTTTCTTTTGAAGTGATGTTATCTCAGCACGTGCCTCTTTTAATGCATTTTCCAATTCCTCTTTGCAGTTATTATACTGAACGGTCATTTCTCTTAATTGAAGTTCCGTACTTTCAGCAATGTCGCAATACTGTTGACTTTGCTGCCGTGCCATTTTTAATTGTTCCGTCAATGACTTTATCTCTGCTTGGCTCGTTGAAAGTTGTAATTCGAGGTCCTTAAGTCGTTTCATCAAATTTTCATCGCCTACAATAACAATGTTCGAACATAAAGTACTTCGTAGCAATATTTGTTCTATTCTTGATTACTTTATATTTAATAGTGATATGAACACACTGAATATTATTTCTATTACATATTTTACATGTTCAAAGAAGTCAAACCGCCCGGTAATCCTTTCAAAATATGAATCGTAAATGACGCAAACCTGAGAATGATTTTGTAATGGAGTGAGTAGCAGCCTGTCTGAGTTTTGTTGTTAACTCTTCAACTCGTTGCGCATTCATTACTTCAGATGAACGCAACTGTTCTAGATCTGCACGAAGTCGTTCACTTATATTACACTCTTCAACTAATCTTTCTTTCGCAGTACCAAGTTGCCGCTCCAAATGCGAAGACAGTTCCCTGAAACGGTCCTGCTCTTCTTGTAAACGTCTTCGCAAAGCCGCACACTCCCTTGTCGCATCATCCAATCTTTGCTCCGCACGTAACTGGCTTTCTGCATAAACACGATCTAAACTAGCTTTAATTGATTCGACATCAGCTTTCAACAATGCTTGAGTTTGTCGTTCTCTTTGATAAACTTCTCGTTCTTTCAACAGCCGTCCTTCTGAATCACGCAAAAGTTGTCTTTCTTGGCGCAAATTCTCCAATTGTACTTCAGCCCGGGATAATCGACTTTGTGATGACAACGTTTCATCCTTTAAGATCATTATGCTCTGTTCATGCTTACCTAGCAAATAAATTATGATTACATACCCGAGCACGCACATACACATATGTATACATACATCCGACGTGCGCGCAGATATGCACGCACATGTTATGAATTTCAGAAACAATGTTTATATCCTACCAATTGTAATACTGTAATTATTACATTTCTCTTCCAATGTCTTTATTTGTGATTTATAAGAAGATACGTTTGCTTGTAGAAGATGGAATCGTTCATTCGCTGAATCTAATTGTGTTTTCAATTTGCAACATCTAGCTGAGCTAGCCTCTGCTTCTTTTCTAAGTCTTTCAACTTCTTCACCCAGCATTCGTTCATGGGCAGCCCTTTCTTTTCTGTACATGTCATATTCATCCTTAATTTGTTTTGCTTTTAGATCAGCTTCTTGCAATCGTTTCTCAGACTCTTTATTACTGTCGGCGTGCTCACGGCTTGTGTCAAAACTTCCGAGTTGATCTGTTTTCGTGTTGCGATCAGACTCTACATCTTCCGATTCCGTAGTTGAGTGATCCTTAATATCTGATGTACAAGATTGCTTAAGGCACTGCTGATACATATTTTTATACATGTCTCGTTGCCTTGTGAGCCCGTCAAGCATTTTCCCCTGCCTATCTTGAGCTGCTTGCATATCAGCTAACTGTTCTAGATACCTATTAAACGATAAGTCCAATGTAACGATTTCAGAATATATAACAGTAATGTTATATTTTTGGTAAGTAATATAAAAGTAATCTTTATGTAGCTACTGTGTATACTCGATTCACCGCATTTGTAACCTCGTTGAGTATAACTTAAACATTACTTATCGTAATTTACATAATTTTACTATAACTAAGCCAGGATGGCACGCGTGTAAACAATAAAAAAAAGCATACTCACCTATCTAATTTCTCCTTCATTTCACCTGAATTAATCTCATCAGTTGCCCGTTCTATTTCTTCTTGTCTGGATGATAATGTTCTCACAATTGTCAATAATTTTTGATTATTATCTTGCAATTCTTCAATATCTTTGAAGGTTACAAACTTTTTACTTATTAGTACTGATGAAACCAGGCACTCAGACTCATTGACAGGAGACATTTCCCTTATGGGAATTGGATGACCACCTTGAATTTCCTGAATTTCTTTTAATAAATAACATACCTGTAACACAAAGGAAATAAATTTGCGATTTTTCATTTTGCTGTTCCCTCTTCCTTAAATACTTCCTGAGAACGCTTCTACTTTATCGTAAATAATAACCTGTCTCGCTAAGTCTGCTACTTCTGTTTTTAATCTTATATTTTCTTTGTCCTGGTGCTTGGCAACACGTCCTGCTTCATCAGCACATTCCTGCAAACGATGATTTTCTGCAAGGAGTTCATCAAGTTTAGAAGTGAGTGTAGCTATGTTAGCTACAGCTGCCTCATAATCCTCCCGTTGCTGCTGAATTACAGGTGCCTTTTCTTCTAATTCACGTAAAATTATATCCATCTGTGATTTCAATCGCTCATTTTCTTCACGTTCTACACTCAACTCATTGACAGCATCAACTAGTTGTGTGTAGATTTGAGTAAGACTCAACCCTTTCTTAAGAATTCGGCTAGTAATAGCTGCTGATGGCGCAAGTTGCTCAACAGCCTGATCGAGTTTTTCTGCAAATAAAATTAATCGTATAACTGATGAAAGAAGTGTACAAAGAAAGTTGATTTAAGAAGATAAACTACAGTATCTTTTAATGTCTTACCCTGCTTCATATTTTTTAACAAAATATTGGCATTCTCGAGTTCTTTGGTAAGTTCATCAATTTTTTTCTGTTTTGTTTGTAATTCATGTGTGTGTTGTAACTGAAGCTGATTATATTGGGTTTCTAATGTTCCAAATTGTTCTGTTGCATGTGCTAAAAGATCTTGTAGTTCTTTAACTGCATTACTAAATTCATCTGCTTTTGCATTTGCCTCATCAGCCATTCCTTTGTAAAGGTCTGCTAATCTAGTTTGTGCTCCAATTTCCTCTCTGTATGAAGCATGCATTGATAACTCATGGGTCCGCTGTTCTTCCAATTTTTGAGTCAACTCGTCACACCGCTGTTGCAGAGATGAATTTGATTCTCGTAATTGTGCTGTTGCTTCATTTACTATACGCAATTCTTCATCACGCTGAGTTAACTTTGTATCTGTTAAAAGTGCTCGGGCAGATGCTTCTGATCTTGTTGCTTGCAGCTCTGATGTTCGTTTTGCTAATTCTTCTTCCAAACCAGCCATTTGTTGAGACAAGAGAGTCCTTTCTTGTTCTAATCGTTTCTCCCTGAAAATAGCAATAATTTTAATATATATTTTGATATCAGCTTAATACAGGCACTTATGTTTACATACTTGAAATCAAGGGTTATATCACGACTTCGGACTTCTTCAGTTTCTGCAAGAGCTTGACATTTTGCAGCAATAGCAGCTTGCAACTGAGCTCCAAGGGAGGTAAGTTCAGTGTGCATTCTATTAATTTCAGTATCTCGGCGTTCCACTTGTAATTGAAGTGCATTTTTTTCATCTGTAATTTCATCCCTTTGACGACGTAGTTCATGGTTTTCCGTTTCTAACCTTCGGGGAATAAGAAAATTATGCATTTATATTTTCCTATAACAATCATTAATTTTGTAAAATTAACACATTTTAGTTACATACAGAAATTATTTCTAATACCTCTTAATTGACTCTTGTAACTTTTGTGATTCTTTCTTTAACTCTTCTAAATTAGTTTGTAACTCTGTTGAATGTTTTTCCGTCAGTTCAAGCTGTGCTTTACATTCTTTAAGATGTAGATTACATTCTGTCAGTTCTTTTTGTGCCTTATCTAAATTTTCTTCTGAAATTGTGAATTAAAACAGTTGCATGTGTTAAATTTTTAGGCGCTTTGTGGTTATAAAAGTCAGTTAGAATTAATATGCAAATAACAGCTTCTGCCGTTGGAAACATGTAAAGTAAAACGCTATGAAACGTTATAAATAATGCTGGGGAAAGGGAGGAAGGAAAAACATATCAACATAGTATACGACCGTTACAACCATAAAAGCGCCGAACAACTCTGAACAACTTACCAAGATTTTTTCGATTTGTCACAAATACTGCTTTAGCGGTTATGAATTCCTCAAATCGTTCATTAAAGTATGTGTTTATTTTTTTACAAATTCCCTCCGGAATTTGAGTTAATTCATCCTTATTCAAAATTTCGCTGAGCACTATATGCTCACTGTCTTCTGTTATTTCCATAATTGTAATAATTTATAGTCAATGGATATAAGATATCCTATTATCAGTTGAAAATTGTTTGCGTTCAACAACAATAGTTTAATTAGCAAACAAAAAATACTTCTATATTGAATAATTATTGTATTTCACTCTCAGACATTAAACACAGAAAGCCATCTATCATCACACACGACTACACGAATCAATCTATGCATCGCAACTTTGCTCACATTATTTAAGACTGTTCACAATAACAGAAAATAACCGTCCACATAGGGAGAAATCCAGGGCCTGGTCACTCCCCTCTTGTAAAAACGTGGTAAGTACCGCCGCGCCATCAGTAAGCGAAGCCCACTAGATGAACTAAATTTGTGACTAGGATCGTGCTCGAAAACCCTAGGTTGCAGTGCTTCAAAAAGTTGATGCACTGTAGATTTGTTCTGGTAAAACGATTCTAAGTATTCAAGTGTACCAAAAGTTTAAAAGTGTAAATAATATTTATTGTTCTCTAGCAGAAATTACTTAAATCCGAAAGAGAACAACAAATATTATTTAAACCTTTAAACATTTGGTACACTTGAATACTTAGAATCGTTTTACCAGAACAAATCTACAGTGCATCGGCAAATATAAACTTATGTAGTAAAACGGGTACTTTTCATACCAAGAATAACAGTATATAATTGTTGTGAAATCAAATCTATATTCATAAAAAGATGCACAAACGAACGTATATATATATATATGTTTTATATTATTTATTGCACCAATGCATTGTAGATAACTTTTGTCACTTTCCATGTTATATGACCGGGATAGCTGCACATCTCCTGATATCTGGTTGTATAAGAGAAAACCGATTAGATTTTGCATGACACCATGAAGGTACAACACACACTTTGTTTTAAAATAATTGTTACAAACCTTTACTTCTGTTGTGGAAGCACGTACAGAAATATGTGCCCAGTTGGTTCTGTCCCCATGTTGCACCTCGTAAGAACAAGAGGGCTACATGGTTTCTATTATCTGATTATGCAAATCAATATATATTACATTTTGGAATAATATATAAGATTCTTATAGACGTATTGTAGCATTGGATGAAAGTGACATACGTTTGTTTCCTCTGGAGATATGCTGACAGCTTCTGGTAAATGTAATGTTGGCACAACATTGCATTTTAGCCTCCTTTGTGCTTATCCCACGATGTAGAGTATTCTTCTTAAAAATGTCAGTAGCAAACAATCCTTCTCCTTAGATCATTGCTACTCAGACTCCCGATTTTTTCCGAATACACTGCAGCCTTCCATAACTCGAACCTGGCAGGATCCTTCGGAAAAGGGTGCACTGGCACCTTATCCCTCATTGAACGGCATCCAAGCAGGCAGCACTCGCAAAAACTCATGGCTCGCACTTGCTCGCCCACACACTTCAAAAATGCACAAAAACGTAGAATTTTCCACTAATGCGCACTAAATTTCCAGTTGCCTCCTGCCTCACACTTGCAACAAGAATGTAAACAATCGACAGGCGACAACAGGCGATGATTCAGATATATATCAAATATGTCATGGCTCCCGCAAAAATTCAGCCAATAGCAATTGAGCTACTACCGCGACATCTTAATGCCGCGCCGCCGGTGCGGTACTACAGACGTTACCACGTTTTAGAGGGGGAGTGACCAGGCCCTGGAGAAATCTGGCAAATTTTACTAGCGTGTTTTCTTGCAGATGGGGCAACAGTCAACAAGTCGTTTCATTCCTGTAATATTCCCGCCTAATTTCTTCTGGTAAATTCACATGGTTCAATAAAATTGATTTCACTTAAGTTCTCAAAGACACGGATTTTATCATTCCTGTCTTTATTTTGCAAGCAAAAATTGAATTTAAAATGTGACAGAATATAGTCCGACGATTAACTATGTCCTTAACGTTATAAGATACAGTCTTACATACATACATATGGACTTCTGTCTTTTCATTTAGAAATATAGGTTTAATTACATCATACTCTGTTTACGATTGATATAGGGAAGAGTATATGAATTAATATATGAAGCAAAACTTGGGATTGTAAAGCTACTCCTGCAAAGCTTTTTCCTTATGTTAAATAAAAAAATTTGTTAATAATGGAGCGTTATAACGGGTGTCCCGAAATTAACGCAAGGGTTGAATTAAATACAAAACACAGTTTTTAGTCTTTAGATTGTTATTTTTTCATTGAATCATAAAGTACATAGGGTTATTTATGGAACACCACATCGGGCAAATGGCCTCCACGGCTTTGCCGGCACATACGCACTTTTTGTCGAAATTTGTCATGACCATTCTGCATAATTGTGGCTGAATTTCGTTGATGCAGCGTTTAATTTCCTCTTGTGATGCACGGGTGGTTGTGAGCTTATTGACATAGACCTTTGGCTTCGAATAACCCCATAAGAAGAAATCTAATGGTGTTAAATCACACGATCTAGGGGGCCAATTCTGATCACCGAAAAGAGAGAGTATCAGATCAGGTAATGTCTCATGCAGTCATTGAATTGTTTTGCTGGCTGTATGGCATGTGGCACCGTCTTGTTGAAACCACATATTGGCCACATCAACAGCATCCAATTTCGGCTGAAAGAACTGTGTTATCATATCGCGATATCGAGCACCAGTAACAGTTACTGCTTGACCAGCCTCATTTTCGAAAAGTATCGTCCAATAATGCCTCCAGCCCAAAATCCGCTAAACTATCATTATTTTTGAAATATTGTTTAATAATGAAAATACGTTGTAACGTTTAACGCTCCATTATTACTTAACCCTAAACTCTAAGGTGTCAAATTGTTCTTGTTTCAGGGTTGCCAACAATTGTCCGCAAAAATGGCTGAAAATTCAAATCTTGCGTAAATTTTGGAACACCCTTAATACAGGGTCTTTCTTTTAACTCGGAACGCTCGATCTAGTGAAAACGCTAACGTGGCAACAGCGCCAGACTTGATACACGCGCCGCCGGGGACAGTGCGCCGGCGGTACCGACACTCCTAACCGTATCGACTCTAGCGCTGTTGCCACGTTAGCGTTTTCACTAGATCGAGCGTTCCGAGTTAAAAGAAAGACCCTGTATATCTGCTACAATTCTTTAGTCAAAAGTTTTACCGCAAAAATCGACGGTCGCAAAAAATATAAACCGATGACGCCCAGTGATAAACAGTATTTGGCACTTTCTTTTTCTCGATTAGATTGTGTAAAACGACCCTCTGTGCATCAAAGTTCACACATCTAATATGTGAATCTGACATCCTTATTGCTATTATGACCCCATTTATGTTAACCCGTTCGCATTTTCAGTACGACTGTAATAATATGGATATGTATAATATGGAATATATTTCAATGTTAACCGTGATATTGTGGGAGGAATAACAAAGTTGTAACATACAAGACATGCATCATTTAGTTGACTATTTATAATTTACTGTTTATTTTACACTGAGGTACTCTATTTTGTGTTCATTTTTTTTCACATCGGGGCGTTTTCATTTCACTTTATTTTTTATGACGCTTTCCGCATTCTAATACGATGATCGTCAGCATTTTGATATATGTATATGAGGCATTCCATGCCAAATCGGACTCTTTTGTAACTCACCCCCTTCGATTTTTTTCAACATTTTTTATGTTTTTAAGGTCGATGAAAAACGCGTTCATGAATTTTTTCAGATTTTTTTGGCGGTCCGTTTTGGAAATATGATTTTTCTTAAAATTTGGGCTCTTCTTTTTTCAAATGCTCATAACTTTGTGAAAAATGCACCAATTGGATCGTTCTTTTTTTCAAAATTTGTGTATCTGAATGCTCTTTCAAGAAAAAAATATGATTTTAATTAAAATTTTTTTTTATTTTTTATTTTTTATTTAAAGCACAAAATGTTTTTTTATCTCAAAACACGCCCCGATCAATTTTTTTGAAAAAATTCTCAAAGAAGATTGGATGGATATAGGAACTTTTAAAAATTGTCCCATCGTGGGCAAACTCCTCGTTTTGAACAAGTATTCGTCCGTAGTCAAGAGCCAGTAAATGTCCATATTTTTCTGTTGAGTTTTTTCTTCAAGGATGCATTCTTTCAAAAATTAGCTTGTAGTACTGGATGTAGCAACCTCGGCTTCACGGTGACAATACGACGGTTGATTTTTTCCAATTTCCAATGGGACTGCCTGAAAGCCACATTGAAACCATACGGAACAAATGATGTGGTACACTAACGATTTAAAACGGTTTTCGTCTTATTACAGTTACCAAAACACCTATGCAGTGTAACGTAAATAAAAAGATGTAAAAAAAAATGTAATTTCAACTCGATATCATACAACGTTTTGTTCAATATTATTATTCTTCATTTGCGTTCAATAATTTCTTATTTTTTCGCGTAATAATAGGAAAATGTTTCCAGATTGTAAGTACGATACATTCGTTACTTAGTACTGTACAGTTATTGGTACTGGAAATAAGCGTAATCAAACGTCCATCTGTAATACGGCCCGCTGGAATTTCATAAACTTTTTGATGATAAGAGTATAAAGCTGTATCCACATGCAGATGCTCCGACTCTGACACGTCTTGCGTTGAACACCATTTTTCAATAAGTAACATATCTATGTATGTATATATAGCGCAGAACACAATGTTAATAACCGATATAGAAATGTTCCAACCATTTCATTTTATGTCATGATTGTAACTACTAATCACTACTAATCAAAAGCAGTATGAGAATATGTAATACTCTTAAGTCGATATACATTTGTGGTTATCTGTACTACATCGTACTAAGTTCATGGTGAACGTTCGCCACGTTAGAACGTGCGATCATAGCAAAATATTGTGGTTAGGTCGGTCATTTGCGGCAAAACATAAGATACAATGGCAAAATTTGATTTAACATCGCGTATAGGACAGTATTTAGATAGGCATCTAGTATTTCCTCTGCTGGAATTCCTTTCTGCAAAGCAGGTGGGCATTTAATTATTTTGTGGTCAATTTAATAATTTCCAGTCATTCACGCTTGTTCTGTTTTATTCCAATTAAGATTTACGACGAAGATGAGTTGCTTCAAGCAAAATTAAACATTCTTAGCAAAACGAACATGATCGATTATACTATTGATATCAGAAAGCAATTATATCCTAATGTGGAAGTTCCAGAAGTAAGTACTCCATAACATAATTTTCAATATGTATCTAATAAATAACAAATTGTAGGAACTAAAAGCACGTCGTGCTGATGTTCTTCAAGAGCTTAGCATACTTCAAAATAATGTGTCAGTTGTTGTTGCTTTAATGAACAATGAAGAAGTAATGAAGAAAATGGAAAATATGAGGGATTCAAAAGCACTTAACAATTACTTGATACAAGAGTCAGATGTATGTTTACATTTTATTCTATCTATTTTGTTAAAGAAGGAGTAAAGTTGAAAGAATTATAATGAACTTTTGTTGTGTTTCAGTTTAGAGTGGAAATGATGGATAGTTTTGTAAAACTAGCAAAATATCGTTATGAATGCGGCAATTATTCTGTTTCTACATCATACTTGTACTTTTATATGCTCATAATGCCACCGACAGATAAAGTATTGTATATGTTGTAGAAATCATTGTAATTTACATCTGTCTTAACAGCATTTTATGTTTCAGAATTATTTGAATGTTTTGTGGGGAAAATTAGCATCTGAAATACTTGTGCAGAATTGGGAAACTGCATTGGAAGATGTAAACAAATTGAGAGAATATATCGATAGTAATGTAATTGGGAACTCTTTGCAAGTTTTGCAGCAACGCACTTGGCTCATTCACTGGAGTTTATTTGTATTTTTTAATCATGTCAAAGGTCGTGACCTAATCATTGAAATGTTTTTGTACCGTCCACAGTAAGTTTCTTTATATTTTTCCAATTTGTACACTTAACTGGGTGTAGATATTTTTATAGATCAATAGATGTGAATATGTGCTAACTGAAAATGTAATTTTAGTTACCTGAATGCAATTCAAACTATGTGCCCACATATATTGCGATACTTAGCTGCTGCAGTTATTGTCAATCGGTCTCGGCGATCTATTCTTAAAGATCTTGTTAAAGTCATACAACAGGTGAGAAAAACAGTTATAAAACTGTATGCAAAGTAATTTTATTCCAATTTAATCAAATATGTCTTTTGTTTATAGGAATCGTATACGTACCGTGATCCCATTACAGAGTTCTTAGAACATTTATATGTTAATTTTGACTTTGATGGTGCAAGACAAAAACTGCAAGAATGCCAAACAGTTGTATTTAATGACTTCTTCCTTATTGCGTTATTGAACGAATTTGTGGAAAATGCAAGATTGATGATCTTTGAAACGTTTTGTCGTATTCATCAGTGCATTAGTATTGGGTATATGATCATTTCCTCTAGTAATGTTGATAGTTGGTGTTAAATATTTTCCGAAACAATTCAGACAAATGTGTGTGATGTTGCAGAATGCTTGCAGAAAAGCTTAATATGAAAGCTGATGTTGCTGAATGTTGGATTGTAAACCTAATACGTAATGCTCGCCTGGATGCTAAAATAGATAGCAAATTAGGTCATGTAGTAATGGGAGGACAACCTGCATCACCATATCAGCAATTAGTTGAAAAAATTGAAACTTTAAGCGTACGTAGTGAAGCATTAGAAAATCTGATAGAAAGGAAAGTGAAAGCAAAAAATCAGGACCCTGTCAGCATTGTTTGGAACTAACCAAGGTTTGTAATTTTGAACACGTATGTTATTAT
This sequence comes from Anoplius nigerrimus, assembly GCA_914767735.1. Taxonomy (NCBI): domain Eukaryota; kingdom Metazoa; phylum Arthropoda; class Insecta; order Hymenoptera; family Pompilidae; genus Anoplius; species Anoplius nigerrimus. The sequence goes on from OU612086.1 coordinate 16,478,579, forward strand.
TATATAATTAATGAGTAACTTTTTGTATCGCTAACACTTAATTCAAAATTCATTGCTTTTTTAAAGCAGCAGCTTACATTTGCATAAACAATACAATTTGTGTATGTAATTATGTCCCTATTTTTGTATCTAATGATTTGTTTAAATTTTGGTAGGTTTAATGCTGCTCATGATAAATAATGAATAACTGATCAACCAACTTTCTTAAATTCAAGAATATTAATTTATATGTATGATTGCTCTTCATTCGATAATATCCTAACCGGATGATTTCTAATTTCTAGTACTTTATGTACTCATATTCCATCATACATATTTGTATAATAATGATGGATAACTATATAAAGGTGCACTTGCTATCAAAAATTGTATTTTCAGTATATTAAGCAGCTGCATTCATTGTAAACGAGTGAACCGTCATTATATTGTCTCAAAGTGATATCCAAAAACTATGCAGAGGTAATAATAATAAACATATTTGTAACTACTTTTAAAATTATGATATATTTAACCTTTTTAAATCCTATGTATTAAAAAAAATAAGTTATATGGTTCAAACTTTTCATAACAATAAAATATCATTTGGTCACAATATCTGTAATTGTAATTCCAATATTAACTTTGGTTTCATATAAATAGATTGATCTATTCTTAATTTGTTTGATTATTGAACACCATAAACTCATAATAATCTTAAGGATTATTTATTGTTTGAAGATTTATGTTAACTTAGTTGATTTTATAAAATTAGTGTCTAATGTATGCACGCATAATTCAATTAGTTGGGTGTATTACTAAATGTAAAAGTGCAACAACCAAAAAATAGGTAAGGTACAAGCAGTAGTAGTTGACCGGTTAAGAGAAATCTTCCATGAAAACAATGATAACCATTGACTCTGTCATTAAATGACAAGAATCGAGGCTTGGCGACATTTTTTAAACTTTCTAGATCAGTGGTTCTTAACCTGGGTTCGATCGAACCCCAGGGGTTCGGTCGTCTTTCGTTCTTTGGTCTTAATGGTTTTGTTCTTTCATGGTTTTGTTCATTTTGTGTACCTATATATAAATATATGACTGTTTTGAATTTGAAAAAATCATATTTTATTTTTCCAATTAAGAAGTGTTCGGTGAACGCGCATATGAAATTGGTGGGGTTCAATACCTCCAACAAGGTTAAGAACCACTGTTCTAGATGATGTAACAAGACCACTATTAAAGAAAAGTTTAGTTATATAAATTTGAAAAATTTATTTAAAATATTCTGCAAATGCTTCAGAAATTCACCATTCTTAAGAATGTCGGAACTAGTGTAATCGAGTCTTCATTCGATAGTAGTTGATCACTTATACCTGTAGCAGGATTAAAACACTAATGTTCGAAATCATTTTAGAATCAATTGGTTTTAACAACTGCCAACACAAATTACTTATATTTATAGAATAAAAGAAATTAATTTCATAAGAAGTTCAATTCGGTAGAAGAGTACATGATGCGAGTTCTGCCTCATTTCGTGAGCCCACTGATATGAAAACGTACAGCCATCCACTCGTAGTCCAAGATCGTTTCAAAATCTTCTTCAGAAAATTATATACGTCAGAAAACTAATTGCGTACATTAGCAATGGTAGCTGCCGTTTGAGAAGCTGTTAGATTTTGTGCAACCCCTTTAATGATATATTTTCACTTAAAAAATCCTTTACCCAGCTCCTATCGCGATGATCATTGTTAAATGAGCTTTGATGCTTTACTTCTTTAACAACACGTCCCACGCTAGATACAAGTACGTTATTTCAATTTTACCGTTTTTAACCTTTTCCCGTAATGCTGCAAAAACTACCATAATTCCAGGTGTGGCATGGCGTAGACTTAGGAATGTTATCTGTGATATACATACATTAAAAGCAACTAACAACAAAATGTAACACTATGCCTTTATAAGGGCAGCAATACATGTAAAACTTATGTCAGCAAATTTTTAAAACTTAATTCGAGATATTTCTCATTTTATACATATAAACGTGACCCTCCTATACGTTGCGTTCGAGTCAGAGGTATAGTTGAGCGGTCGACTTTGTCTACCTGTTTTTTGAATACAAGATATGAATTGGTATGGTGACGATTTTCAAGTGGTAAAAAGTGAGTGTATTAGCCATATGCAGAAGAGGATAAATAGTCGTCCACAAAAAATTAAAGAATGACTCAAACTTATTGGAAGGAGCAACCTAACCAAAGCTCTATTAAACAAATTGTTATTATACTAGGGATTAGCTATTCAGAGGAATGTCAACAGCCCTGAGGATATAAAAAAAGCTGTAACGACTACCTTGTATTATATGTGCTTCACGAATAATAATCCAAAATATGAGTACTGTTCGGCGGGTCCCGACGGGTAATGCCCCAACAAATGAATTATCAACGTGTAAGCATGGAGTTAGAGTGATTAACGAAACAGTTCAACAGCATATCCGGCCAATTTACGAAAGGCGTTCCAGTAAGAATTTTTAACGCGTTGTATAGGCGGACATACGCCAAATTCTAACGAGTCGTTCAATTTGACTGGGTGGCGATTCAACAAAAGCATCTGAACTTAGGGAAAAAGTCGTAGAATTGTCTGACTATATCACTACTGGATTGTTTAACGAAGGTTATTCATCTATTTGAATGGTTATGGTTTCTTGAATTAAAAATTGGCGACAATGTAAAATGTTCTCGGATAATAACCACAAGCGTAGCATCATAAGACAGGATAAACGGCACTCACTCAGCAGCAAGGAGGGTACAACGGCAAGCAGACTGGAAAAAATGAATGCAAACGAGATCTATGAAGAAGAAGGACTAGTATATGATCCAACTTTAGACCACTTTTTCTCTACTTTCCATTTTTGCGTTTGTTCCAAATTGGCGGGCAGGATTGAAAAAAAACTATTCAACCTATCGGAATGACTCAAAGTTTATTCTCTTCAGTATTAAATTCTCTTTTAAGTGAATCTACTACTAGGTCAACAAATTTTTGTTTACTATTTTTTACTGCAGGTTGAAATAAAATTTTATTTTCAGTAAATTTACACATTTCTGTTTAAAACTGCATAGATTTTTTATTTCATGATTTCTCCCGGGGTTTTCAGATTCACACAGAAGAAACACTTATAAAAGTAAGACACCACTTCGATTTTTGATATCCGACAAAAATTACGAGCTGCATCATGCCCACCAACTGACAACTATGAGAACGAGACGTTTTCTTACGTATCCCATCAATTCGCCATTTTGTAATATTTTTGACAACAAAATTTTGGTGAGATCATCGATAATACCGTTATGTGGACGCGGCATACCGGAACTACTAAAGAATAGACCAGTTTATAAACGACACAGGACAACAATTATTACTGGAGCACGTCCGATCTCTTTCGTGCCCAGACCAAGACTCCGCATCTGACAACAACATTTGTTCTTATGTCTAACAACGCTCTTTTAATTTATTGATTAAATAGTGTTCGTTGACATTGTTGCAGCAAAACGGGGGACAGGAGGCGCAAATTAGGGAGAGAGGGGCGAAAGCCGCGGCGGTGATGAGGGAGGTTTGGGGAATAGGGAAGAGGATGTGGGAAAGGGACTGGGAGAGGAGGCTGTGGTTGTTTGATGCTCTACTGTGGCCAGTAATGGGATACGGGTGGGGGTGTGGGAAAATAAAATAAATGGAGGGGATGCAGGAGACAATTTTAAGATGGCTGCTGGGGGTAGATAAAACAACGGCGGGCTATATGGTCAGGGAGGAGACGGGGAGTTAAATTTTGAGAGTAAAGATGGGAAGAAGAGCATGCTTTGGGGAGAGGTTAAAAGAAGGGAAGGGTGGTGAGATCGTTAGAAGATGTTGGGAGGAAATGATGGAAAGATGGAGGAGGGGAAGGGTAATGGGAAAGTGGGAGAGGGAAAGGAAGGAGTTTTATGAGAAGAGGAGAATAGAGCTGTGAAGGGAGGAGGGGTACGAGAAGATGGAAAATAAGGACAGGGAGTTACAAAGTAGGGAAAGAAAGGAAAAAATTAGAAGATCGTGGACCAATGAACGGTACGAAGTGGTAAAGGGACAGGAGAGTCCGAGTTACCAAAAAAAAACAGGAAATGGGTAGAGGGGAGAAAGAGAAGGGTGGCGAGGGTGAGACTAGGTAACGAGACGAGGAAAGGGTGGTATTGGGGAACAGATAAAAATAGGACATGTAGAATATGCGGGGAGGAGGAAGAGTCTTGGGATCACTTATGGGCGAAGTGTAGGTAATGGAATGGGGATCCGGGGAGGAGGGGACGGTGGAAGGATAATGTAGGGCTAGTATTAGGGGAAGATGGAAGGGGGGAGGAATAGCTGAAGAACTTAGAAGAGGGTAGAAGGAGGACGGAGAGGAGAAAAGAAACGGGGGGATTGAAGGAAGAGAGATTGATGGGCGAGAGGGGAGGAAGAAGGGGGAGAATGAAAGAAGGAATGGAGTGCATGAGGAGGAAACGGAGGTCGAGGGTGTGAGAGAGGGAGAGTGTGGGAGGGAGCGGAAGGGGGAGGGGGGAAAGGCGTGCGGGCGTAATTAGGTTTAAGTTAAGAGAGGTAGATGTAAGAATAGTTTAAGAAGCGATCTTGTAAGTCGTAGATGTAAGGAAACGTTAGCTTGTAACCCGAAATGGGAACAATAAAGAAATACAATACAATACAATAATGTTCATGACAATTTCACCCTTCTTCACGGCCGTAACAATACTTTTAAACATATCCACAATTTCACGACCATTGCTCATTTCTTTCCTTTCCAAAAAAAATCGTGAAAAACAGCTTGATTTTGAGGTTTCCCACGTATTCCCCCGTTAAGCATATCATAACTGTAAATCAAATTCTTATTTGCTAGGAGTATTAAAAACTCATCTATAAACAGATTTACTGCCACGTAACTGTGTATAAACAAACTTTTCTTAACATTTTAATAAGCTTGTTGATATACTTGTTCGCTAAACAAACCAGTTTTGTTCAAATAATAGATTAATCAATATATCTTATGTACTAACAATTTTAATCCATTAGCTACCACGATCCTCGACTTGGGGATTTTGGAATTTATGTAATTATTCTGTTACATGAAACGTATTATATTAATTGGAATATATTTACATCTTTGTGGGTTCTAATTAGTGTGACATTGTAGTCAAGGAATTGTATGTATGGAAATTGCTATTGCTAGTTGTTTAACAAATATAAAAATATGGTGTATTATACAAAATTTATTTGTTGCTTACCTAAACTGAGAAACCGTTACAACTTAACACGTTGCGTGCCATGGGGGTCACCGGTGACCGGCGGAGCCAAGATTATTACAAACACATAATTCGAGGAAATTTTCAATGTTTTTAAAATTATCAATATTATCATCGTTTGTCGGTCGACGTCGCACAGTGGGGTATTTGCTCCGAATAGGTGGACAAAAATATTTTTTTGCTTTTATTGCATTTAATCGATGTAGTTGGTCACATTATGAGGTTATAAGTATATCATAGAAATTTTATGAAAAAAAAACATTTTTTCATGTAAATTATCAAAAAAAATCGTCGTTTTTACACCTTTTTCACTATTTATTTGCACCTGTATAGCTTAGTATGTGTTATTTGAAAGATAAAATTGTGTTAAAGTTTGATCGATTAGTATATAAGTATCATTTATTAGGAAAACATTATTTATTAAGATAAAGTATGCTTGAGACACTCGCTCGATATAGTAAGGACTGTATGTCTTGTCTCGAAAAATTACTTTATTAAATTGTCTACACACTGTTGTTACAAATAATGTTGATATACACGATAGTGGTAGGGTAGGGTGGCATAGGTACACTTTAGGTATGCACACGTGCATACCAGTAGGTTAGAGATGGAAGAGTTCTGGGATGTCTTTATTGTGTCTTGTAGTGACCGACGGGTATTGGAAAGGTCAGGAGAGGGATGTTTTATTAGGAATTTTAACCTATTCGCCATACGCGCGGTTAACAATAGCCCCAACCATAAATAACGGGTTTGGACAGCAAGAGTACCGAACAAAGTACATATTTAATCGGTAAAATAGTCTTGATTATTGAGTGGCAGTTCTTCGTAATCTTCAACTTCGTCATCTTCGTCATCGTTGCTTTCGACTGAAAACGTTGTTGATGCTGCACACTGTAATAAGTGCTCAGCTTCAGCTGAAAGACTTGCGGCCGTCCGAGACGGTTTGTCACTACGGGTAGCTCAACGCTTTCTTGGAGCCATTATTTATTTTGTTTAATAAAATCTTCATGTTTTCTATGCGCTACTGTCTATTTTTCTTTTAGACGCTTCTTAAAACCTTTAATCATGTCGATTATTGCGATCCTCTGTTCGTCTGAGTAATTTTCACGTTTAAGGGGTCTGGCCACCATGCAATTTTTTTTTCATTTTTTTTTTTATTGTGTTATAATAATCTTTGAAATGTTACGCATCAGTTAATCCATAGTTGGTTCTGAAAATCGCAAAATTGCAAAAGCTACAGGTGTTTCTCGGTAGGAAGGTCGAGCCGCTGCGAGCGGTCGACCGCGCGGCTCGATCAGTGTATGCAACTCGCACGGTTCAGTACGTGCAGCTGCCCTATTGTATCATTTGTATGGGTAAGTAGAATTGTCTACTCGAATCCATACGAAGAAAAAGTGATGAAAAAAGAATGCGTAGGTCATGTGCAGAAAAGGATGGGCTCACGACTTCGTAAAATCAAAAAGGAAAAGAAAGGTCTTGCTGGTAAAGGAAAGCTCACCGATAAACTAATTAACGAGCTAACAGTATATTACGGTCTCGCTATTCGAAGGTTCTCTAATTCTAAAGACGAAATGAAGAAAGCTATTTGGGCAACATTCAAGCACAAGAGCTCGACCGACGAAATCCCGCAGCTGAAAATTGTCCACCGGGAGAAGACTCGTGGTGCTCTTGGCAAATATCAAAAGCGATTGGAACTTTGGATGAATATCTACACAAGAATCCTCTGCCTCAAATTGTTCAAGATGCCATTCGACCTGTTTATGAGGACCTCACTTCAGATGAATTGTTAGAACGGTGCGAAGGAGGCTTCACGCAAAACGCCAACGAAAGCGTGAACTCCGTCATCTGGTCAATGGCTCTAAAAACGAGTTCCAGCGGTGCGAAAACCGTCGAAATTGCCAGTTACATTGCTATCAGCACTTTCAACGATGGGTACAACAGTATTTTGCTGATGATGAAACTCATGGATCTAAGCATCGGAGATCGCTGCTACGATTTCTGTAGGGCAGCCGACGAGGAACGTTGCGCTACAGCAAATGTCCGAGCGCAAAAAAGTACGAAAGAAGCACGCCAAGCACGTAGATCTTCGCAAAAAGAGGCCCAGGATGCTCAAACAGCTGCCGAAGAAGACAGGTATGGACCAGGAATCGCTGATTGAAGGTAAGACTCACAAAAACCGCTCCGTCAGCCGAATAACCGCACCTTTACTTTTTTTTGCGATTATCTCGAAACTACATTTTTCGAAACGGTTCCGCGTAAATCTCGTAAACTATCGGTCCGATTGCTCTGAAATTGGAACACAGTACTTCTAGATACATTATCTAAAGCGTAACGTGCGATTACTTGATTAGTTTTTTTTTAATGACGTTTTTTCTCGTGAAATTTCGGTGAAAATCGTGAAAAAAAATTCTTCGGCTCACCATAATTTCCCTAATGTAAAAAAAAAAATTTCCCTACGTTACGCCCTTGCAATAAGATCCAGGAATAAGCTAATTTTTTTTTTTCAGATGCAAAATGAAGCAGGTAGTCATGGAACCGCCCACGTGCGTTTCGTGCCGAGGGCCTTCACCAAAATGAACGAAACGCCGGTATTTTTTATTTTTTTATCACAAAATTTTTTTCACTTGTTCACTAAACCGTTTTCTAGTATGTGACAAAAAATAAAAGAATTTTGTGCTTTATTTTCGCGTTTATGAATTTTTAAGAATAGTACTCATCTGGCGAGCGCACATGGTGGCCAGACCCCTTAAGGGGGGAACCTGGTTTGTACCCCGCATTTCTCGTTGTTTTTCAAACTTTTTTTTCCAAGTAATGAATAACGGAATTTTTATAATTCTTTTTGCAGTGACTTAGTTTATGTTTATACTATGTAAATATATTTTTATTTTTTCTAAATATTTTATAAAATACAATAATAATTAACATTCTTTACTTCTTTACTTCGCCGCGGCGCAGCGAACATACTCTGTTTGCGTAATGCCTGCTGTCCACAATATGTATTATCTAAATTGAAATTTGGAAACAGGTTATTAATTTAAGATAAATTTTGTCGTCGATGAACCTCTAAAATAAAAAAAAAGTGAAAAATTGCAAAAGTTGTGGGACTTTGTACACAAAACTGTGTTTTGGACACTAAAATCGCACTGTTTCTGGGCGTAAAGTATTGTTTAATTGCAGTTTTTTGTTAATGTTAGAGGTTCATCGAATTTGGGGGACTTGATTGTAACTAAAAAGTATTGAAAGAAGTCGATCGGTCAAATAGTTTTTTCTTTATCCGTTACGCAAACTTAAAAAAAGTCGTTTTCAGATAAAAGCGTTTAAAGTTTTCGTTAGAGAAAAGTAATAGATATTGACAACTTATACTTAATTTGCAATTCCTGGTGCATAAAGTAGACCTTCTTTTACTTCAAAATATTCCTTTTTTTTAGATTGGGCCAGTTGCTTATGTACACGAGCCTCTTCAGTGCGGCAGAGTGCTCGGCCGCCTTGCCGTACAATGCGTTTCGCATCGTAACAATCAGTATAGATTTTACATTACTGTCCGATAATGAGTTTTAGTTCCGTCATTACTTGTAGTATGAAGGTGTAACCTTCGTTAAAGACGCCGGCAGCAATAAACGTCGCAATTTCTACAATTTTTGCACCGGAATTTAAATGTTTCGGTGCTAAGCGCCAGATGGTCGAATTAACACATTCATTCGGGTTTTTTGAGTATCCTCCACAAACACCTATTTAAGAGGTGTCCTTTTGTAAGGTCTGCATATATAGGTTTTAAATTATCTATAATATCTGCGGGGAGTGCAGGAGAGTGATTAAAATCGTTTTGTGTTCCTTCCGCTTCAGCCTGACGCCACTTGCACCAACTATTCTCGCCAACCCGACAACCGTCGTGGAATGGGTGTTCGTTGGTTTGATTTTATATAGTCGAGTGTCGCCATAATTGCTTTTTTCATTTCCTCAACCTCAACTAAAACTTTAATATAACTGTGTACTACGAGTGCGCCGCGGAAAGTCCAAGACTGCAATGATCGTGGTCGAAATAAATCGCTTCAGCTCTTCCGAAGCGCAATACAGTTATCATACATCGAGAATGATTCTTTTGTATCAAATCTACATTTTTATCTATTACAATGGGACTATCTTAAGCCGGATAACCCGTCTAAGGTGCTGAGAAGCGGACCGCACGCATTGATGGCCCGGCTGCGCGGCCGTATATAGCTGTACACGCAACTGTTCAATAGCCTGTATCTTTCAAAATACTTTGAATTTTGTCTTATGCTTCTAGGAACATATTCTCAAAGAATCATACTATCGATTTAACCAAAAAAAAAAGGCGGAAATTTTTACCCGTCGAACCAGGTTCCCCCCTTAGGTAAGATATTTTTTATATGTTCTAATTTTTCATCAAAATTGCACTCTTTTTTTTGCTGCATAATGCTACATAACTCATTACGAGTAATTAACTTGACTCCTGCTGACCCTAGTACCAAACGTTACAAGTTTCTTTGAAAAAGTGAAAAAACATGAAAATGACCGTTTGTTAGTAAAGTGCTTGTAAAAGTCGCAGACGCAGCTAGCCGCAGCTGATTCTTTTTGCACTCGAAAGTAGAGGCTTTACTCTAACAGAGAACACCAAAATCATTTCCGGCCCAGCCCGGCCAATATATCAAAATAACTTTTGAAAATTAACATTTGTGCGAAAACTTCTTTCTTTACGTGCAACTTTTTCAAGCCCACTAACTCTTTCAATTTTGAGGATATTTCAAAATTTCTTTCACGACAGTAAAGTACATACCTTGCTGAGAAGATTCCATCTTTGGCACAATAAAAATATGTTTTAAAACGCTTACAACGCACAAACAAACTTGGTGCATTCGCGAGACTCTCCGTGAGCGATGCGCCCACTGAAAGTGACCGTCAACTTTGAACTGACCATACGGACCTACCGGGCTTATGACTTGAAATTCCTTACTACCTCATATTCTCCCACTATTTAGTTATACCCACCAAAAAAAATTTTTACGCTACCTCAAAATTGACAAAATTCACTTTTGTCCGCCTATTCGGAGCAAATACCCCACTGTGCGTCGTCGTCGATCGTCTTCTGTCGCAGTCCTTAAAAAAAAACCTAAACATACGATATAACATCCACGCATCACGCCTCATGCCTCACGCCTCACACACTCACGCATCCACTCGGCATTGTTCCTTGCACTCACTTCGGCATTCATACAAAGCGCTCGCTAACCTTTCTTTCGTGTACACACACACACATATATCCCACAAAACTACTAAGAAGTCCTAATAACAATTAGGAGTGCCTCGTCGGCCGGAATTCGGGTTCGCGTACATTCGGCCAATCCTGACTTTTCGTCTGTCCTCAGGCGGTGCTACAACAAAGGGATATTAATTGTATTAATCGGTAACACCGCATAATTTATCCAGTTAACAGTGAGCCAATAATGAACTTAGCATTGTCACCACCGGACAGTTCTGATAGCCGTTGAGAACTCGACTTCAGCATCATCGGGGCGTGTCTATGTTCTCCGAGTTGACCTGTTTCTGTCCGTCTCCTCTGAGTACCTCTTCGGTGACGCTTCGATGTCGAATTCCGATTCCTCAAGGCACACAGCCCATCTGTTTACGCGTCGTCCAATTCGGACCCAGACACAGCGGCCCAGGCGTATCCAGTACCCTTTCCGACCGCTGGCTTTCCGACCGAGGATCCCAGATCCTTACGGCCGCTCGCAATCCAGAAATATATTCAGTACCCTTTCTAATCGTTGTTCCCACGACTGAGGTGCTATCACAGACCACGAGGCGCCAACGATCCAGGATTATACTGAACATCCTTTCTGATTGCCGTCCTCGACCCAAGCACTCAGTGTCTTTCAGGGTCAATCCGCAACTATCGCTCGATAGCTCGGGCTGAGTACGCGAGTGTTACCACTCAGGTGCATACCCCCACGTGGCGTTTCTAACATTCGGTCGCGAATGATGTTCACCCCGTTCAATAAACGACAATATATTTTAGATTCACACAATACATGTGCCTACAAGGTACATTAAACAATTCAGCGCCTTCGTATGCTGAGCTCAGGAACGCCACGTCTACGCCGTCTCACTATTTCCGGCAGTCCTCCACCGCTACCCATGGCGACCACGTCGCCTCAGTGGTACGGTCACTCCACTTTGGCTTTCTGCACAGATAAATAAAATACATTGATATAGGTTGAACCTCATGATTACCATCTGTGTTCGCCAGCTACCGCCCATCGTTGAAAAGAACACACACAACGTCGTGTGACCATTCCCTTCCTCCGTCAGGCGGTCGACGAACACACCTGGATCGAGATCCACGGCTTTACGCGGTCAGCCGCTACCGCCGTCCTCGCCTTCCTACCGCCTTCTCGCAGATCCTCGATCTCATAACGGTCGTTAAAGAGCACTGCTCGCACCCGAAACGGTCCCTTGTAACGCGGTTTCAGCTTCTTGCTACTTCCGGTCGCGGGGTCGCTCGTGATCTGTATCAACAACAGATCGCCTACTGCATACGTTGGTGCATTCCGTCGACCTCGGTCGTAACGCTGTCTCTGAGCCTGTTGATCCTTCGTGATGTAGTCGGAAATGCTCCGACGCAACTCGGTCAGATCCACGCGACCTATTTCTCCCTGGATCGCACTTAGTAGTTGCCCTTCTGCTGCATTCCGGACTTCACATCCGATAAGTGCGCGCATCGGCGTCGTGGCGATCGCCTTGTTGAACATCGTGTTCAACGCGCTCTGCGCCTTCTTTACTTTCTTATCCCAGTCCCGAGGATCCTGTCCGGCCGCGGTTGTGCCCAATGCGTCTACAATAGTCTTATTGTAGCGTTCGCATTGTCCATTGGCCCTCGGCGTTGCGACTGCGCTTAGTATGTGCTTGATACCGTACGTAGCACAAAAACTCTTAAAGTTCTGCGATATGAAGCTGGTCCCGCGGTCGCTAATAATGCTCGTCGGTGCTCCGAACAAATGGACAAGACTCAGAAGAGCTCTCACAGTGTGGCGCGTCTTTTGATCCTTTACTGGCTCGATGATGGTAAATGTCGTAAATGCGCCCACCATCACTAGCAGATATTTGTTGTGCCTCCGGCAAGTCTCGAAAGGCCCCACGTGATCGATGTGCAGCGTGTGAAAAGGTACGGAGACCTTCTCGATTGTATGTAGTTTGCACACCTTCCTACCTGCGGTATGCTTGTAATAGGAACAATTCAAACATGCCTTTACATACTTCGTGACGAAACGACGCATCTTTGGGAACCAATAGTTCCGTTGTATTCGCTCGAGCGTCTTCTCCGCGCTCAAGTGTCGCGCATCATCGTGGCACAACCTGCATATCTGCAGTCGAGCATCCTTGGGCACCACCCATGCCCTCTTTTGGTCCGGAAATAGTGCTTTGTCTCCGGAGTCTGTACTCTGCCGGATAAAATTTCTCCGATCCATGCCAATTGCTCGTCCTGTAGTTGAGCTGCTACAATCCAGTCGGCCTCGGTGATGTCCACGTAAGCTACATCCAGAATTATTTGAGGGTTTCGACTCAGTGCGTCCGCGTGAGCCATCCTCGTCTCCGGGCGGTGCTCGATCTCGAAGTTGTATTCCTGTACCTCCAACCACCAGCGTCCTACGCGAGGCAACAAGTCCCTTTTCGAAAACGTTGTCCGAAGTGTGTTGCAATCGGTGACCACTTTGAATTTGAGGCCCAACAGATATAAGTACTCGGAAGTAGCGCAATGCGAATACTGCTGCCCTTGTCTCCAGTTCGTATGAATGATAGATACGTTGGTCAGTCGTCGTCTGCTTGCTGAAGTATGCTATTGCAGTCATTTTTCCGTCCTGTAGTCGTTGAAATAGGACGGCTCCGACGCCAAGCGAACTTGCGTCCGTGTGCAGCTCGGTGGGGCGGCACGGGTCGTAAATCGATAGTACAGGGCGAGTCGTCAGCGCGTCCTTGATTGCACGGAACGCATTCTCCTGCCCCCCCCCCCCCCCCCGCCACGGTTGATCCTTTCGGGTCAGACGCGTGAGGGGTTCAGCGATCGTCGCGGAGTCCTTGACGAACTTGCGGAAATAGCTGACAAGTCCCAGAAATTTTCGGATCTGCTTTACCGACTGTGGTGGCTCCATTTTTGCTACCGCGTCGATCTTCCGCTGTCCTGGCTTGACTCCTTGTGCGCTGATTTCCCGTCTCAAATAATCGATATGCTGCTTGAAGAAGGAGCACTTCTCCAGTTTTAGCGTGAGATCATTTCTTCTAAATGCCTCCAGCACCAAGCGGAGCCTTTTCATACCTTCCTCAATGGTTGCAGACGGTATTATTACGTCGTCTAGGTACGGAAAAGCAATTGTGTCCTTCAAGGGCCCAAGCGTTTTGTCCATGAGTCGCTGAAATACGGCTGGAGCATTCGTCAAACCAAACGGCATCCGAAGGAACTCATAATGTTCCTCCGGCGTCACAAATGCTGTTTTTGCGATCGAGTTTTCGGCGACTGGTACCTGATAGTAACCCGACGCCAAATCTAGACCCGTGAAATAACTGTGACCCCCGGGCTTATCTATTTGGTCATCTATTAGCGGCAATGGGTATTTATCTTTTATCGTAATTGCAATGAGCTTCCGATAGTCTTCTTTTTAACCAACGTAATGGGACTCGCATACGGTGAGTCGGACTCGCGTACCAAGCCGTTATTTAGCAAATCCCGTATCATGTCTCGGACGACCCTTTTCTCGTTCTCCGCTAGACGGTAAGAACGATACACAACAGGCTCATGTGTTAAGCACCGAATTTCAATCCTTGCCGCGTCCGTACGCCCGAGGTCGTGCATGGATGTCGATACGCAATCGCGGAACTCCTCGATTAGCTTTAAGCATGCAGCGCGCGCCGTCTCATCCACGTCTCCGAAGTTCAATTTCGTACATTTCGCCGGTTCGCATAAATATACTTCGAACAGCTCTGAGAATCGCGATTTCTTGTCGACAGCAATTTCCTTGAACACAAGGCGACTACCCATTTTAACCATCGCGACGTGCTCTTGTTGAAGGAAATCCCGCCCCACGATAGTTAGGTACAGGGAACAATCATCCGGCACTATGAACGACCGCACGTTGGCAGCAACGTTCTGGATCTGCACGATAATCGACGCCACCGGTGCACGTAACGACCGATAGCCCCGCAAAACCCCGAAAAACCACCTCCCTCGCGGGTTCCGTCGCGACGTCAAGTCCCCGTGCTACGGATGACCGTATCACCGTACACGCGCTTCCTGTATCAACCAGGCTATTGACCCTTCGGCCATTGATCCGAGCGAACAATTTGTATACATTGTCGCCCCAATTGGTAATATCGATACTTATTACCTCTTTTTGCTTGCATTCCTCGCGGCGATGGCCGGTCTTTTTGCAGGTAGTGCAGTAGCCGCCCTTTCGCCGACAGTCTCGCGCCAGATGTCCCGGTTGTCCGCACGAAAAGCACTTCGGCCTCCGGTCCCTTTCGTCCGGTACGTTTTCCGCGTTGCGCACCTTGGTCGATGGCACCGCCGCTGTCCGTGCTGGGGGTCCTGGCCGGTTGCTTCGCGTTGTCACCTGGGTCCCGCGTCATCTCGCCCACGCCTTCCGTCCCGCGTCATCTCGCCCATGCCACACATGTTCGCGTATAATTCGTTCGCGTCGGTATGGTGGGCAGACCGGATTGCTCGCGCGATATTTACGTTCGGTACGCCACCGATGACCAGGTCCACCATAAACTTATCGGGGATTGTGATCTCCAGTTTCCGTAACTTATTCATTTTTTGGAAACAATAGTCCCCGAGAGCTTGATCCGGCGTTCACTCGTAAACCGCCGCCTCCCGAAAAAGCTTATTAAATGGCACGTTCCGGCGGAACTGTGCCACCAACAAAACTTTCGTCTCGCGCCAGGTAGATGGTATCCGTTGGCGTGTGTCGTACCATTGCTTGGCATGCCCGCATAGGCGCGTAGCTATCAGTCTCATAACCGACCGGTCGTCCCACTCGTACCTTCTTGCAAACTCGTTCACATGGCGAACCCACCTCTCTATTGTGATCTCGTTTTTCGACGGATCGAAAATGGGAACGAGGTGTTCGTCCCCCGGACGGGCATGCTGAGGCGATCGCGACCGCAATGACGAACGTTGGCTGAGCTCCTCCACCAAGCGTTCCAGCCGCTCTAAACGCGACGCTCCTTGATCGCGATCGGGAGCGTGACGCACCGGCTACGCCCTCGATCAGCCGTTCCAGCCGATCAAGACGCGAATTTTCGCGGCGTTCGTTTCCAGGACGTTCGGTGGGCGAACGTGGTGGACGGCACTCATCCGCATCGATGGACACGTCCTTTGCGATTATCGATTCGGCCATGATAACTACGTTATTCCCACTCCTTCTCTTCTTCGTTCGTTGATTTATTCAACACATTGTACTGCACGTTCGCTGACACTGGATGTATCCCACTTTTGATGTGTAAGAAATATCGGTGAAATAAAAGACGAGTGCCCAGGTTCTAGATGTATTTACTTTATAACTCGCCTGCTCTCGTCAGAATCTCTCACAAGAACGACTATCGCCCTTGTCCGCCTTGACGACGACGGAGCAATTCGGCAGTCATCCCTTCTTTGGAAAACGAACAAAAGAAAGGAGAAGTATCGCCCTACAGAAAGACCGCTTGTTTAGAGCTACGGTATACAAATTATTTTATCTGGTCTATGCCTTAAGTCCTGAACGGCTTGGGCATGTTACGCCGACGAGTGCCTCGTCGGCTGGAATTTGGGTTCGCGTAGATATGCAAAATGTCATACTTCGGTAATAGTGATTTTATCAACTCTTTTTTAATTATTTGGAAAATTTGCATGGCATTAGTTTTTAGAATCCTCAAAGATTGGCTCCAATTGAGAAATTTTAGACAATCCTACCTATAGTAACAACTGCAAAGTATTTACATCTTTGTAGTTAACACGAATTCTCAACATTTTGATTTTGTTTCTATTTTATGTTCACTACACTTTCAGTTTTGACTCAAGTATGCATTTTTAATGATACGGATTCAATTTACAGATTTTATTATTACAGTTAAATATCTTGGTTTGTTATAACCCTGGGTGTGAAACAGATAACTTCGAGTTTAGAACCCGTCGTGAACTTTCGTGGAATGCAGGAACAGAAAGCAACAATAATGAAAACAAGAGTGCTGTGGATCTTATCAAGGTTGGTGGTTGAATATTACACGATGTAAGGCTCTGTGGGACAAAGGGATTTATACATTTCGAAGATAATATAAGGTTTCTTGTTAAGGGAATTATTTTACTCGCGATGTCCAACATTTAATCACTGTGTGACTCAAGATTGATTTGACATATGACTCGAAAGATTATGTCTGTAGTTTATTCTTTACTTACTCTAGGAGACCACCAAGGAAAATTCTGTTATACTCTCCTACATTAAGTGACTCGGGACTGGACTTCAAAAGGTAACTCTACTGGATAGTCTCTCTCTACTCTCCTCTCTAAAAGCCGTTCGTCAGAGAGTTCTGCCGGTTTTTCTTCTAAAGGGGAACACGGGAATAGACTTCCTTGTCCGGAAATTCTTGTTCCTTCCTTCCCTCAGGTGGTGTATGAGGGCGAGTCAAGCCGTTCTTTCCTATCGAAATGGGTGCAGGTGATGTTGCTGGCTCTGTTGGGGGATCGCGGTGTTTGCTCATCCTCTCGCAGCACGGAATAAGAACACGCATACTACAAAGTCGCTTACTTAACGCCTATTTATTCGCAATTAAGGGGTTAGGCCACTCTAGAGGCCTTAAAAATAGGTCTCGTTGGAAAATTTTTTTCAGACAAACTATAAAATATATGATGAGCTAATATTATGATGAGCTAATATATTTTTGTCGATTATATGTAACAACGGCTAGAGAAGAACGTAGGATTTTTTTGATATATCGATTTTTGGACAAATGGCGCATTTCTAAAGTAAAAAGTGCCAAATTCACCGAAAAATTCGCTAGAAAACTGTTGATAACTAATGAACTATGCAATTTAAAAACAAACCCTACGTACTACCATGGACAATATAATTTTAAAGATATGTGCAAAGTTGGTAGTGAATCAGTTGAAAATTGTCTGAGTTCTGTGTCCGGCCAACTAGAAAAATGTAGTTTCGAGATAAACGCGTTTAAAGTTTTGAGTGGTAGGAAATCATGAATATCTCTGCAATTTCTCTATTCTGAAATGTCTGCACCATACAATTGATCTTCTAGATTATCATCCTGCTGTTGTACTTAATTGTTTTCTTATTGACCTTGAAGTGATGCTTGCCTTTTTTACTTCTTCAGAGAGCGTTCTCTCCGCGAGCTTTATGCGCTGCTCGTCGACTTGCAGACACATTTCGTAACTGTTGGGCCCGATTTCTAAGTCCATTGCGTCCATTATGTGCAAAATGGAAGAAAAACCATCATTATATTATATATACTAACGGCAATGTTGTTGGCTTTGTGTTGCCTTTGTCCTTTCCGCTCACTATACACCACTTTATCACTCATTGTAAAAACAAATCAATAATTACACACAACAAAAATAAATGAAAGTTCGCCAAAGTATCGAGAAGGACGAGTGTTCGACAACTAGCTTCTTTCTCAAATTCTTGCCTGTGTCTGTCTCAAGCAGATATTCGACTATCTGTGAGACAAAACTTAAGAAAATAGAAGGATGGAATTATCCACACTAGTCACGCAATAAATAATTTGAATAAAATTTACCGCATACCTGCTCTCATCCCCTACAGTAACTTTCCCGCAGCGCTCATGAATGGAGCACGCTGCCGACAAGGCGGCCTTGTAATAAAAATCGAAAATTCTAGTGGGAGCGAATCAATTCAGTATATCGCTTGGAACGGTAAACACGTGTACGACGTGTATAGAATCATATTCTTTGAATGTACAGGGTGGGCCAAAATTCGAGGGAGAAAATTTAGGGGGTGGTAGAACACATGGATACAAGCACTTTTTGTTAAATAATATATGGGGCGCAACTGAAGGCATAAAAAGTTACAGGATATTTTTGCACCGTCATCAACCAATTCTTAGAATATAGAAACATAAACACTTTTCCACAACCTAGAATGAAAATCCGACATAGCTAAGCCACATACATATGTAGGCATTGTATTATAGTATATATTAGTGTGATTTTCGAGTGGCTTAAGATACTCTTTTGTCGCATGACTCACCAGACAGCCGGCTCGGTGAAGCGAATGAATTAGTATTAGTGAATTGTCAGTGAGACTATCAGACACTCAGGCAGGTGAACGCACGTGTGGTATTCCGGGGGTTAAAAAATATTTTATATTGATTTGAAAAAAACTACAATGTTGTAACTTTTATTACAGCGATGAAATGTCTGAGAGAAAGACAAACCGTTTGTCTAGTGCGTTGTATCGACATCAAAAGAAGAGGAAGACTGGCGAAAAAGAAGAATTGAGAGGAGCCTTGGATAATTTTCTAATATCTCAAAAAAAAGCGACACCTTCTACATTATATTGGACAAAATCAGCAACAGTTGAATAAGAATCTAAGACAGTTAAAGACAAAGATGCAAGTTACTCTTTGGAACACGATAATGACGAGTCAGAAACTTCAGAGGACATCGCGGAGTGCGGCAACTTCCATTCTGCGGACGCTGGAACATGACCTCTTTTAATGTTGAATACCAACATCCAAATGGTGGTTGAAAATGGACCAACCCTAATCGAAATAAACTTTCCTCTTGACGAATTTGGTCGAAGATTCTGTTTGAACCCAGTATATACGCGTTTTATTAAATGGTGAGAAAATAAAACGACTATGGTTGGTTTATTCAGGTGAACTCGATAGAGTATTTCATTCTCTCTGTAAAATTTTTGAAAAGCAACAAATACAGTTAACCAGTACAGGATTCATGGTTGGCGACACTTGGCTGCCAACGTTTCGAGACATGAACAAAGCTTAGATCATATTAGCAATAGCAATAAATGGTCACAATTAAAAGATAGATTAAATATGGTCACAATTAAAAGATAGATTAAATACGAGTACCACAATCGATGATGCGAATCAACGTGTGTATCAATTAGAGAAAAAACGATGTCGCGATATTATAGGACGTTTGATAGCAAAGAAATCAAGAAAAGAAGCGCCAAATACTATTCAGTTATATTGAATAAAACATCAGATGTTGGCCACGTCAATAAAAAATTATAACTTTTATCGTGCGAGTAACAGATTGCACCTCGGATTGCACATCCACCCCAAAAGTCAAAGAATTCTTTTTGGGTTTTTTTCCAATAGAGGATACAACAGGTGAAGGTTTATATACATTCCTGTGCGATAGTCTTTTGCCAGAGTTTGATCTGGGCTTGAAAAACATGCGACGTCAAGGATATGATAATGGCTTAAACATGCGAGGAAAGCGAATAGGCCTTCAACAGAGGATTTTAACTGTCAATCCAAGAGCTTTCTTTGTCCCTGTGCAGCGCATTCGTTGAACCTACTAGTAAATGAGGCCGCAAAAATAACATAAAAACCATACATTTTTTCGAGTTGATTCAGGAACTATACCACCTTGATCAAAAAGTTCCCGGAATAACCCCCGTGTGGCGCTCCCATCGGTCCGATTTGACTTCTGTTTTTTTTGTTAAGTGGGTACATCTGTTGTTGATATTCCCTCTAAATATTACCGTCATAGCTTGACATTTGCAAAAGTTACGTAGCCAAGAGTACATCTATCTCTGTGAGTGTTGGCGATTTTTTACAATTTTAGAAATGGATTTAAATTTGCAACAACGAACTTGTATTAAATTTTGCGTAAAAAACGGATTTAATGGTGCGCGAACGTTGGAAATGTTGGAATAGTGTTTCGGCAACGATTCTCTAAAGAAATCGGTCGTTTACCAGTGGCACGAGTGGTTCAAAAGTGGTCGTGAGTCAATCGAAGATGATGAACGCAATGGCAGACCATCGACGTCGAAAACCGACGAAAACATTGATAATGTAAAAGAAATGTTAGTCAATAACCGCAAATTAACCATCAGAGAGATAGCGGATGCCTTGAACATTGCCTATGGATCCGTCCAAGACATTTTGGTCTGTGGGCAGAAAGCTCGTGGATTTTGCACCATGATATCGCACCGTCGCACAGTGCCATCATTATTCGAAATTTTATAACGAATAATGCAACAAATAACATCCAACAGCCACCGAATTTATCCGATTTGGCTCCCTGTGACTTCTTTCTGTTCAATCGAGTTAAAAAACCATTACGGGGAACGCGTTTCAGCAGTCGAGAGGAAGTAATGGAAAAATCGCAGGAAGCACTAATGGACATACCGAAAACCGAATATAAAAAATGTTTCGAGGATTGGATCAAGCGTTGGCATAAGTGTGTTGCAGTCCATGGGGATTACTTCAAAGGGGACAATATAGATTTAGATGAATAAACTTGTATTTTTAATTTTCTGAATAAATTCCTGGAACTTTTTGATCAAGGTAGTATATGTTCTTTTGATCGTCAACGTACCAATGGCATATTTTGAAAAGCAAAGTGCCACGATTAACACAAACTTTTAAGTGACACGCGACGGGAGAGCAGAGTTGAAGCCATTCATCCTGTGGGATTTCAATTTGCATCGATTTCTTCAAATTTGGAGTTTTTGATCAACGACAAGTTTTGCGATTTGAAAATGAAGCATATAGTCAACACATTGTATAACAAAATTAATAATTTTAAGTTTGTTTGCTCATTATTGATCCGGTAAGAATTGTTATCTAAAATCATTCTGGTTTGCAAGATGTTGCAGAAGAGTGATATTTGGGTAACAGAATCACTTAATGCATTGAACAATTTAATAAATTTATTAATGAATGTAGAAGCAACCATGTTTGCAGCTGAGCATGACATTGAAACAAAATTTCCAGTGCCAAGAAAACGAAACAAAAAAAGAATTTTCAATTACGAAGGACAAGGCCATCAAATCGACGATGCAACACGCAAATTCAAAGTTGATTTATATTTTTCTATATTGGATACAGTAAAAGAAGCGCCCTCAGAAAGATTCGACCAACTGTAGAAATGGAGCGATATCTTTTCGTTTTTGAATAACTTCTTCGATTTGAACGACGATGCAATTAAGAAGCATTGCTCCGATTTAGATATTGCATTGCAACTAAATGATGGAATATCAATTTCAAAAGATATAGATGGAGTAGAGCTACATACCGAATGATTATCGTTCAAGGCATTATTTAATTCTGAGGTTAGAAATGTAAGGATATATTGGAAGAAATGTTTGTAGCGATTTGGTTCAAATGTTTTCTAATTTGGCAATAGTAATTAGATTGTATTTGACATTGCCAGTAACAGTTGCAAGCGGAGAAAGATCATTTTCAAAACTAAAAATGGTAAAGAATTATTTAAGGTCAATCATGACACAGGAGCACTTATCTGAGGGGGCCTACATCTCGAAAAAAAATATTTTTTGCTTTAAATTAAAAGTGCACAATGAAGACAATAATTCAGATCAAAATCATATTTTTTTCCTAAAAGAGGAATGAAAACACAAATTTTGAAAAAAAGAACGATCCAATTGCTGCATTTTTCTGGTGCAAAGGACTTTTCATGAGCATTTGAAAAAAAGGGTTCATTTTTGGGATTTTATGGCAGTTCTTTGACAGTGTACATAGTAAAAGTTTGGCAGAAACAGCGGGATCTTACAAACAACGTTTTGCTTTTTATTTGGAAAGAACACAGCCGAAACATTGCCTGAGCAAAATGCAAGTGTACGGGTGGATTTCTCGATTTAAAAGAGAAGAAATGACGATTGGTGATTGACCCTCAAGTGCGCGAACCGAAAACAACGTCAGCAAAATCCGTGATATGATCAGGGAAAATCGTTGGAGAACGATCGACCAACTAGAACAAATATCCGGATTTTCCTGGGGCATTCTTCAGCGAATTTTGGACAACACTGTGGGAAATGAACGAGTTGTCGGTTTTGTGTTCTGTCACGTCTTGGCGTCGACAGAGAATGAAAGCACGTTTTTGGGAACTTGTGCATACGCGACACAGCCCTGGGGATTGCACGTTGCAGTTCGTTACTTTGGGAAAGGGTCAGAAGAGGGAACGTAGGGCTCCTGAAGCGACAGAGTTTCACTTTCTGGGGATATACGGTCAATCGGAACCCCCCGTGAACACGTGATACCTAATATCATCACAGTCTATGTCTTCAGCATCTTTTGAGGGTCCTTTTAAATTCCGCGACGAAGGTTTTTATTAATTTACGCTTCCCCAAACGGGTACTGGTCTTGCCCATTCAACTGATGAAGCGAATTTCACACCGCCGCCAGTTAATCAGAATATTTCTAATTGCGGGGGCCTTTTGTTAGAGCGGATTCTACGCCGCCGCCAGAAGGGTTAGTTTCTATTGCGGTGCAAATTCTGTAGGGTTTGAAAAAGGGAAATGGGTTTTGGTGAGGTCGAGTAAGGAGTTCTGATTCGAATGGATATTTAGTGCGTATGATGTAATAAGATATTCAAGAGTTGTTGGTAACAGTAACTAACAAAGTGACGGCAGACGGGCCGCCAGAATCACTGCTTTAGATTTTTTTTCATTCTGATTTTCGGGCCAGCTCACAAGGGGGAATTGACATAGGCTTAAAAAGCAAGAACACCTAGCAAATCCCCCCCTTAGGTTCCCCCGGGACGTGCGTGGGAGTTTGTGGTCCCCTTACCACCTCAAGGACTTGGGCGTGGCATCACCAGAAATAAAATAAGTTTTTCCAGTTCGGAGTAATAATGATGGTTCTAAGAACCAGAAATTTTCAAAAACTGGCCTTGCAGGAAAGAGCGTCTCCGACGAGTCACATATGATGCCAAGCGTCCGAGACAAGTTCCCGGGAGTCTGATGTTTACAAATGCGTCGTGGCGAAAAGCAAGGGGCGTCGGCATTTTGCATGTATCGCAATACGCATTAATGTTGGAGCGGGTGCCTACGTTTGATTCTATAAGGAATCCTGCGAGACTGGAAGCTGCACATGTGGCGGATTAACAGATTTACATAACTTTTGCCTAGGTACTGTAAGGATAGTTGTAGGTCTTAAATTTATCCACAATGAGGAGACCCGGGAGAATATTAATAACAGGTTTTATTTAATACAGTTGTCGTACAGGTATTCTTACAGTTTTCTTACTTCTTGCTCTTTCGGTAGTCCGACTCTTACTACCGGCACGCGCGTCCTCATCAAAGGGCGCCGACGACCCCGACCGCCACTCAATGTCGTCGCGTCACACTCTCCGTGCCTGCCTTCTATTGTCTCGATATCTGTCTCTTACGCATCTTACGTTTTCGTCTTTCATTCGTCTTACAGTACTTGATCTGTCATCGATTATAAAATTCTTTTATAGATAGAATTTGCGTTTTGTCATGCACCAGCGAGGTTGGAGTGCAAATGTGAAGCTCCATGAGAGTCTTTAATATTTTACTTTGAGTGCACTGTACTAGAATGCGATGCCGAGAGGTCGCCGAGTATCATACGAGATTGCCATAGGTCAAAACCGGGCGGAAACAAATTTTGTAAATTAGTGTTTTAAGTTTAATGACATTTTCACTTTATAGTCTAGAAGCCTCGAAAGAGTCCTGAAGGCTACTAGAGTTTTTTGGACACGATCAAAAATAGCTAGGCCGAAAGAGTTTTTTCTCAAGGATGAGTCCGAGATATACAACCCTCTCTCGAGAGAGAATACAAAAGTTTTTAAGTATTAAATGAATGTCAGTCATATGTTTATAGGTATTCGGTTTCCACGAAAAGGTAATGGCTTGTGTTTTGTCCGCGTTGACTGTGAGCTTCCAGTCTCGCAGGAAAGTGTCCACCGCGTGCAAGTGCAATGTGTGTATCCCTAGTAACACAAAAATATTAGTTTAACACGTTGATCGCCCATCAGCCGTACTTGGATGTAGCCCCTGTGGCTATGTTTCTCGGATGACAAATGAAATGCTTGTAAATTACCTACAAAAATCCTGGTTCAATTGAACGAAGGAGAGTGTCATATTTCCATTTGTTAATATTTCCAATCTGTCTATTTATGATGTATGTCTAGTAATATGTATGATACAAAAGGAAATTATTGTAAACTACCTACAAAATCCTGTTTCAATTGAACGAAGGAGAGTGTCATCCGGAAAACATAGCCACAGGGGCCGTCACCCAAGTACGGGTGACGTGGCGATGAACGTGTTAAGATTTTCTTCAAATATGGGGAAAATATTTTTTAAGCCACACTTTTTAATTTTAAAGAAATATTAATTTTAAATATTGTACATATGTACAAAAAAAGTGTAGTGTACGCTCAAGAAATATTAATTAAACATTCGGAGAATATAAAATAGATATTTGCAAAATATTAGGTTGGGGAAAAAGAAATCCATTATTTTTGCGCGAAATTCAAGACTTTATTTAACATGCATTGGATTGTCGGATTTGGGTCAAATATGGACCATTTTGTTGGATAATTTGTTGCCATTTTAAAGGTAATTTCATAATGCCTTTCTCATAGAAGTTTTGGTCCTTATTGGCGAAAAACTCTAATAATCGATTTTCACAATCTTCTCTTGATTCCAATTTCTTATCACACAGGATGTTTTGCAATGCGAGAAAAATGTGGTAATCGCTTGGTGCCAGGTCCGGACTATATGGCGGATGCATTAAAATTTCCCAACCAAGCTTCAAGAGTTTCTGGCGAGTCACTACAGACGTGTGTGGCCTGGCATTGTCCTTATGGAACACAACACCTCTTCTGTTGGCCAATTCTGGCCGTTTCTGGTCAATCGCTAGCTTCAAACGGTCCAGTTGTTGACAGTAGAGATCTGAATTTAGTGTTTGGCCATACGGATGCAACTCATAACAAATTATTCCTTTCCAGTCCCACCAAATACACAGTAGAACCTTCCTGGCCGTTAGTCCTCGTTTGGCCACTGTTTGAGCTGCTTCACCGCGCTTTGACCACGATCGTTTTTGCACAATATTGTCGTATGTGACCCATTTCTCATCCCCAGTCACCATCCGTTTAAGAAATGGGTCGATTTCATTGCGTTTGGCCAAGGCTTCGCAGATGGAAATTCGATCCAACATGTTTTTCGGTGTTAATCAGTGTGGCACCCAAACATCGAGCTTCTTTTTGAATCCAACTTTGCGCAAATGGTTTAAAACTGTTTTATGATCGATCTTTAGCTCCTGAGCGATGCTACGGCTACTAACATGCCGGTCAATTTTGATTATTTCTGTGATTTGGTTGACATTTTCGACGACGGGCCTGCCTGTGCGAGGTGCATCTTGAACATCAAAAATGCCTGAACGGAATCGACGAAACCAAAATTGCACGTAATTAGCTGTTACAGTATCGGCACCATAAACACCATTTACAATTTCAGCCGCCTGGCTTGCATTTTCGCCTTTATCGAAGAAAAACTGTAAAATGTACCGAATGTTCTCTTTGTTGACTTGCATTTTTAACACCCTGTAACTCACAACTGAATGGACGAAACAAAAAACAACAAAAGAATTTTTTTAGTGTGAAATGTCATCTTTACAACGAGCATAAATTTCAAATTTTTTGATCGATACTTTACGAGATATCGTTCACTACAGCCATGTACCGAAAAAATAATGGATTTCTTTTTCCCCAACCTAATATATGAGGCATTCCATGCCAAATCGGACACTTTCCGACCTCACCCCCTTCGATTTTTTTAAAAATTTGATATGTTTTTAAGGTTGATCAAAAACGCGTTCATGAATTTTTTCAGATTTTTTTGAGTGTCCATTTTGGAAATATGAATTTTCTTAAAATTTGGGCTCTTTTTTTTCAAATGCTCATAACTTTGTGAAAAATGGACCAATTTGATCGTTCTTTTTTTCAAAATTTGTGTTTTTGAATGATCTTTCAAGAAAAAACATGATTTTAACAAAAAAAAATTGTTTACTGTTTATTTTTAATTTAAAGCACAAAATATTTTTTATCTCAAAACACGCCCGATCGATTTTTTTGAAAAAATTCTCAAAAATACTTCGATGGATTTAACCATTTTTAAAAATTGTCCGATCGTGGGCAAACTCTTCGTTCTATTTTTTTTCTTTATTCGAAAAGATCTTTTCCTTATGTCTAGGACCTGCTAGGCTCTTCGTCAAGACATCGGCCACCATATCGCCGGTGGGGACATACTCTAATTTTATTTCTCCCTCTTTTAACGAGTCGCGGACAAAATGGTGTCTTATGTCTATGTGTTTCGTACGGTTATGAAACACAGGGTTTTCCGCCAACTTAATCGCGCCCTGATTATCGCAATGTAGCGAGATGCACGCCATCTTCCCGAATCCTAATTCCGACAGAAAACGTCGCAGATATATGGCCTCCTTTGTGCTTTCGCTCAAGCTCATATACTCGGCCTCCACAGATGATAGTGCGACTGTCTTTTGCTTCCTTGATCCCCAAGAAACCGCGGCGTTCGCGAGACAAAAACAATAGCCCGTAAATGACTTTCTGTCTTCAGGACAGTTGCCCCAGTCGGCGTCCGCGAAGCCTTTCATCGGTGCGTCGCTTGCCCTGTATACAAGTCCGGAATCGGAAGTACCCTTTAGGTATCGCAAAATACGCTTTGCAGCGACTAGATGAGTACTGTCGCTACAGTCGCAAAACTGACTTAATACGCTCACGGCATGTGCTATGTAGGGTCTTGTAGCCACCGCGAGGTACATCAGGGAGCCTATAAGTCCTCTGAACGAGAGTGCAACGTCACCTTCGCGACTATCTACCCGCCCTTTTCGCAGTTTTACGCCGAGTTCCAACAGAGTCGATACCGGTTTACAATTGGCCATGCCAAAACGATCTAAGAGATCTCGTATGTACCCCCGCTGGTGCAACTGAATTGCGCGATCGGAACGACGGAATTCGATCCCCAAACAGCATTGTACGGAATTCAAGTCCTTGATTTCAAATATGCTCTTCAAATGATCCTTAAACGCGTTTATCTTTTTCTGGTCTCGCGAGGCTATCAGAATATCATCTACATAGACGAGCACCAGTAGGATGTCTTCCCCCCGCCCTTGATAATAAACGCACGGGTCAGCGTTACTCGAGGCTAACCCAAAACGCTTCATCTCGTCGTCTAATCGACGATGCCGGCTGCGCCCTGCCTGCTTGAATCCGTATAGAGCCTTACGCATTAAACAAACCTCGTTGCCCTGTCGCAAGCTACGCCGCATTTCGAGCACCTTTTCCTGAGCTCGCTATCCTCTTTCGCTATAAGAATATCAAGAGGTTTCTCAATGTGTCGAGGAACTTCCATAAAAATTTCCTCCTCAAGCATGCCATTCAAATATGCGGACGTTACGTCTACTTGGTGGATGCGCATATCATGTTGAGCCGCGAGGGCGGCTAAAATTCTAACGGATTCCAGTCGGGCAACCGGGGCGAAAGTCTCGCTGTAATCAACCCCGAAACGCTGTGCGAATCCGCGTGCCACTAGTCTCGCCTTCCGTCGGCAGTGCTCCCCGCTTGGCTCGTACTTATTTCGCAGCACCATGCGACTACCGATCACCTTTACATTCGCAGGGCGCTCAACGAGTTCCCAGGTGTCGTTTCTTATAATCGACCCTAATCCGACGGCCATGGCTTCGTACCACTCGTTTGCGTTCGCGCTTTCGATGGCCCGTTCCAGGGGAATTTCCGCCATAAACGCCTGTTCGATCGCTTGGTTGCCTGCTTCCACCATATGGTACTCTTTCCGGGGCCTTCCCCTTGAGCCGGAGCGCACCATTCTCGGCCTACCGCGGCCCCTTCGTAGACCCCCGATTTCGCGATTCACGCCGTCCGCGTCCGCCTCGCTCGCGGTGCCGTCGGACTCGACGTCCTCCGCTTCACTCTCGCGATCGTCGTTACTAAGTCCGTCTGTCGAGCGACTATTGTTTCCCGCGGATAAGTCGACCACTGTTGAGTCATACTCGCCGTTGCGTTCTCGGCTACGATTCTCGTTTGTTGCGCCTTCAAGGGGGACGCTGTCTAAAATAGGACTGTCGCGGGAACGATTTGAACCTGTATTGAAATTTTCTAAAAACTATACATCGCGCGCGACCTCGATACGTCTCCCTATCGGTTCCCATATGCGGTACTCCTTAGAGCTTTCCGAGTAGCCTACGAACGTCCCCTTTCGCAAACGCGGATCGAGCTTCCCCTTGTTCGGATCGTTATTTTGGTAGTAAACTCCGCATCCGAAATCTCTGAAGTGCTTAACGCTCGGCAATTCGCGAAATAGCATCTCGAAAGGAGACTCTCCGTCTAAGACTCTCAATGGACACCGGTTACGAATGTAATTCGCTGTCAACGCGGCTTCCGCCCAGAACGACGAGGGTAAGCCCGACTGCGCTAGCAAACATCGTGTTGTGTCGATTATCGTACGATTTTTCCTTTCCGCCATCCCGTTCTGTTGCGGGTTGTACGCGACGGTTAACCTACGCTTAAGCCCGTGATCGCGTAATAACTTATCAAACGCCGAATTAACATATTCCCTTCCATTGTCCGACTGGAAACTCTTAATTCCGCGGCCCGTTTGATTTTCAATGTACGCCTTAAAGTCTTTAAACGCCTCGAACACTTGATCCTTCGATTTTATAAATCTGATCTCGCACCATCTCGAACGGTCGTCTATAAACGTGACAAAATATTTGTTACCCGCATGTCACTTCACTCGCATAGGGCCGCACACATCACTGTGGATTATGTCCAACACTTCGGTCCTTCGCTCAGACTTCTTCGGAGAAGGACTCTTCGTCATTTTACTCTCCATGCAGACTTCGCAGCGCAGCGATTTTCCGCTGTGTTTAACACAGCCGCCGGGTATGACGCCCCTGCGCCTCGCTTCCAGGAGATCCGTCTGATTAAGATGTCCGAGTCTTCTGTACCAGATTTCCAGTACGTCGGGGCTCTGTCGTCCCTCAACGTCCTCGTTGACGGCCATCGAGCCGTGCACAGGGGCCTTCTGCCTGACGTAGTACAGCCCGGCCTTGCGCTCGGCGATTAATTTGTCGTTGCCCTCTTCGTCGAAAACCCTCGCCCGATCCCTTGTGAAGAGTACGCTGTAGCCGTGGTCTGTAATTTTTCCGACTCACAGCAAATTCGTGCGCAAATCTGGCACGTGCAACGCATCGGTTATCGTGAGGCCCCATGTCGAGTCCTCCTGCTGTACGACGATGCGCACGGTGGCGCGCGCACTAATGTCCGTTGACGCGCTACTCGCGAGGTTGAGTTTGCCCGGTCGTCGCTCGTCGATGCTCTCGAAATTCTCCAGGCGCCTACACAAATGAGACGTGCAGCCGCTGTCCAGGCACCATTGATCTTCGCCTGTTTCGACGTCAGCTTGCAAGGTCTCGCAACGCGACTCCCGCCTTGCCGTCGCGAACACGCACACGTCGTCGTTTGCTGTCTTAGCGAACTGCCAGAATTTTCCGCCACTCTTATTTCAGTCGGATGCCTTGTGACTCCACTTGCGACACCGAAAACACTTTATTCGCGAGCTGTTGTCGTCGCTGGTACTCTCCGTATTCCGAGCGATATTCCTCTTTCCGCGATGATGCTTTCCATATTTTCCGGCCATCATAGCGTTCGGCGTCGTGTCGCGCGTCTCGTTTTTCCGTGCGTCGCTCCCCTCTATTATTTTGATGCGCAACGCGTCGGGTGGCGGCAACGCATCGCGTGACTCGATCGCGCAACGAAAATTCTCGAAGCTTGGTGGCAAACTGTATAACAGCAAAATCGTCAACAAGTCCGGGTTGACATCGACGTCCATTTCGCTCAGTTTGTCCATTGCGTCGAAGAACCTCGTGAGGTGTTCGCAAACGTCTTCGCCCTCGTTCATGCGTTGCAGTGTCAGCTTCTTCAGGAGCGTGGCTTTGCGCGCGGGACCACGCGACTGGTAAATCCCTTCCAGTGTTTTCCACACTTCGCTCGACGTTTTGCAGTGTTTTATTTGTTTCAATTCCGATAGACTAATCGACAGAACGATGTCAGACTTGGCCTTCTCGTCGTTCGTCGCCCATGCCTTGAACGCCGCCGCCGACGCTGCGTCGTTGGCTATCACTGTCGGCGCCTTTGACTCGCCGCTAACATAACACCACGCGTCGTTCTTCACCAGCAATGCGCGCATTTGGATCTTCCACGTGTCGTAATTGTCTTTTCTCAATGATTCGATTCTCGCGAAGTTCGCCATCGTTGCACTCGCACCGAACTTGATTTGCAATATACTCGACACTTCACAAAAGAGACACTCTCTGCACTTTCCGCTAATCGCGATCTTCTGGGCCCATAACCTGTTGTAACACTGTAGTGTGGTTGAGGTGGGATCGCCGAAAGAACAGATCATCCGTATTATGCTCAAATGTTTATTATACCGTACTGCGCTCTTTGCTGGTTTCACTGCGACTGCCGAAAACGCACAGCGTATCGGCAGCTCACACGCCGGGAACAAAAGAAGGCGATAAGGCCTGTTGCCGGGTCAAATCCCCAAACACGGGCAACGTATAGTCCCGTAACGCAATATATGCTTGGTGTCGAACGCGTCACAACAAAATATGTAAAATGACGGATGATGCGATGTGGGGTTTTTTGGGGATGTGATGTAATGTGTAGCCGAGTGAAGTGTGTTTTGGGATGATGCACACTCTCTAGGCGAGATGTTTGAGGTAACTGTGTAACTTGTAACGTGTAACGTGTAACTCGTGTGACTTGTAACGAACTGTGTCGTGTTGGGAGTGTAGGGATGTTTTTATAGGAGCGTAAGTGACGAGGAGAGGGGAGATTGGAAAATGGAAAATTTTGGACGAAAGGTGTTGCATATGGTCGAATGCATTGAAGGATAATTCCTTGTTGGGAATGAGGAAAAGGATTAGGACGGGTTGCGGTGCGATATGGGGTGTAAAGTGGGGTCGATGAAGAAGAATGGCGGCGTGGGGTGTGGATAAGACATTATTGGGAGTCGTATGGACGTTGTTTGGGGTAATGGGGTGGTCAGGAGTGATTAGGAAAGAATTAAAAAAAAAATGATGTGAGTAGCATTGTGTATGGTATGCCATTGTTGCGTTTGGGTCGCAACAGTCCTGCACCACTAATATTTTTATCAGAAAAGATAAAAGTATATGGAGCGTTCCATGCCAAATCGGACACTTTTGTACCTCACGCCTTTCGATTTTTTTCAAAATTGTATATGTGTTTAAGACCGATGAAAAACTCGTTCATGAATTTTTTCAGTTTTTTGACCATCCGTTTCGGAAATCTGAATTTTCTTAAGATCTGGGCACTTTTTTTTCAAATTCTTATAACTATGCGAAAAATGCACCAATTGGACCGTTCCTTTTTCCAAAGTTTCTGTTTTTGAATGCTCTTTCAAGAAAAAAATATGATTTTAATCAAAATTATTGTTTTCGTTGTTTAATTTTAATTTAAAGCACAAAATGTTTTTTATCTCAAAACACAACCGGATCGATTTTTTTGAAAAATTCCCCAAAAAGACTTTGATGGATATAAGAACTTTTAAAATTTTTCCGCTTGTGGGCGAACTCTTCATTCTATTTTGTTTCATTATTTGAAGATATCGATTCTATCAATCTATTCTGTCAATTCGCCAAATCTGTCAAATATTTTCGTATAAAGAAAAAAAATAGAACAAAAAGTTTGCCCACGATCGTACAAATTTTAAAAGTTGTTATATGCATCTAAGTATTTTTAAAAAAAAATCGATCGAGGCGCGTTATATGGGAATTTGGCAAAGGGAAGTAACACTCTTCAAAGTTTCACACTGGTTTATTTCATGCGCACGTGGCGGGGTACGTTTTACAACTGTGCGGCGTCTCATGAGCTCGCAGCGGGATAAGCAAGACCAAATGCAATGACTATCGCCCAGAGTCGGTCGAGGGCAGAACGAAAGAGTGTGACACGAGGATGGTCGGTTCAAGCCCGTAATTTCCAACACTCCTCCGTGAATCGACAATCCGCGCATTAGAGTGTCAAAAAGTTTATCTCATTAAACCGACAGCGTGGAAACATATCTCATGCTTTGGCGCTGGTAAACCCTTGGTAAGCATGTCAGCAGGCATCTCATGCGTACCAATATACTTTATTTGGAGTTCGCCCTTCTTGACACAATCACGCACAAAATGATAACGGATGTCAATGTGTTATGTGCGCTCGTGAAACTCGGGATTCCTTGCCATTAGCCTCGCGCTCTGACTATCACAGAAGATGGTGGTGGTTCTTGTGTTCCCAGTAACTTCAGACAGGAACTTTTGGAGGTGGATGACTTCCTTCGCTGCTTCCGACAGAGCCATATACTCGGCTCCAGCGCTGGACAAAGTCACTGTCCTTTGCTTTCTGGATGACCAGCTGATTGCGCCATTGGCTAGGGTGAACACGTACCCTGTGTACGATCGTCGATCATCAGTGCAGGAACTCCAATCGGCATCTGAAAAACCAACTAATTCTCCCCGTGCTTTAGTAAATACCAATTTCGCATCCTCTGTTTTCTTTAGGTACCGTGATATACGCTTTGCAGCCGTCCAGTGTTCTTGTCCAGGATTATCGTTGAACTGGCTCAAAGCACTCACCGCATGTGCTATGTCCGGTCGTGTACAAGTGGTCAAATACATTAATGAGCCGATGAATGTTCTGTAAGGGATTCTTTTCATTTCATCAATCTCTTAATTTGTTGATGGGCTCATTAGCTTACAAGGAAACATAGGCAACCCGAAATTCCAAAAAAATATGAGCTTTCGCACGCAAGTAGTGTGAACCATCCGTAACCCAAAAATATTTTTTTTACGTGCTAAATCGCACATGGAAGGTAGAAATCACCCCTTGAAGAAATATTGAAATTTTCTTTCTCGTGAAATATCTCAGAAACGGTAAGAGATATCGAAAAAAAGTTTAATTAAAAATTATATCGTTCAATGGTAAAACAAAAACAAAAACAACCCCCACCCCCATCCCCCTTTCAAATATTTTTTTTTGTTCTACAATAAAACACCTCTGAACAACCTCTTTTCATACCTGTAAGCGATTTATGCGTTAGAATTTTTTTGGAGTGTTGTAAAAGCGAATAACTGCTGACAATAAGATACACGTGATATAAAAGAGATGGTAGGGATAAGACATATTCGGAGACAACGATATATAATACATCATTATTGTACAATTCGGGACACGTGACGAATACTCTTCATAGAAATGTTTAAAACAAAGGTGCTGCCCGCACCCCGCACATCGCAAAACATTTCTATGAAGAATATCATTATTGTTCCAATTACACTGTATAATTTTAACAGTATTCGTCACGTGCCCCGAATAGTACAATAACGATGTGTTTTATATTCTTGTCTCCAAATATGTCTTGTCCCTACCGTATCTTCTATATCACGTGTGTTCGTTTTTACAACACCTCAAAAAAATTCTAACGCATAATTCGCTTACAGGTATGACAAGAGGTTGTTCAGAGGTGTTTTATTGTGGAACAAAAAAAAATATTTGAAAGGGGGATAGGGGTGGGGGTTGTTTTTCATAAACAAATAAAAAAATTTTAAAATTGATTACGCAATTTTGCGGATGGGATCGAACGATCTAATTTTTAGTTAAACTTTTTTTTCGATATCTCTTATCGTTTTTGAGATATTTCACGTAAAAGAAAATTTCAATATTTTTTCAAGGGGTGATTTCTCCCTTCCATGTGGGGTTTAGCACGTAAAAATTTTTTTTTGTGTTAGGGATGGTTCACACTACTTGCTTGCAAAAGCTCAACATTTTTTTAATTTCCGGGTGGCGTATGTTTCCTTGTTAGACAATTTGGTTGCCGGATTCATTGGCGTTGCGATTGGTTTACAATCTTCCATATTAAGGGGTCTGGCCACCTTGTACGCTCGCCAGATGAGTACTATTTTTAAAAATTCATAAACGCGAAAATAAAGCACAAAATTCTTTTATTTTTTGTCGCATACTAGAAAACGGTTTAGTGAACAAGTGAAAAAAATTTCGTGATAAAAAAATAAAAAATACCGGCGTTTCGTTCACTTTGGTGAAGGCCCTCGGCACGAAACGCACGTGGGCGGCTCCATGACTACCTGCTACATTTTGCATCTGAAAAAAAAAAAAAAATTAGCTTATTCCTGGATCATATTGCAAGGGCGACACGTAGGGAAATTTCTTTTTTTACATTAGGGAAATTATGGTGAGCCGAAGAATTTTTTTTCACGATTTTCACCGAAATTTCACGAGAAAAAACGTCATTAAAAAAAAACTAATCAAGTAATCGCAAAAATCCTACGTGTCGCTTTAGATAATGTATCTAAAAGTACTGTGTTCAAATTTCAGAGCAATCGGACCGATAGTTTACGAGATATACGAAGAGCCGTTTCGAAAAACATAGTTTCGAGATAATCGCAAAAGAAAGTAAACGTGCGATTATTCGGCTGACGGCGCGGTTTTTGTGAGTCTTACCTTCAATCAGCGATTCCTGGTCCATACATGTCCTCTTCGGCAGCTGTTTGAGCATCCTGGGCCTCTTTTTGCGAAGATCTACGTGCTTGGCGTGCTTCTTTCGTACTTTTTTTCTCTCGGACATTTGCTGTAGCGCAACGTTCCTCGTCGACTGCCCTACAGAAATCGTAGCAGCGATCTCCGATGCTTAGATCCATGAGCTTCATCATCAGCAAAATACTGTTGTACCCATCGTTGAAAGTGCTGATAGCAATGTAACTGTCAATTTCGACGGTTTTCGCACCGCTGGAACTCGTTTTTGGAGCCATTGACCAGATGACGGAGTTGACGCTTTCGTTGGCGTTTTGCGTGAAGCCTCCTTCGCACCGTTCTAACAATTCATCTGAAGTGAGGTCCTCATAAACAGGTCGAATGGCATCTTGAACAATTTGAGGCAGAGGATTCTTGTGTAGATATTCATCCAAAGTGCCAATCGCTTTTGATATTTGCCAAGAGCACCACGAGTCTTCTCCCGGAGGACAATTTTCATGCTGCGGGATTTCGTCGGTCGAGCTCTTGTGCTTGAATGTTGCCCCAATAGCTTTCTTCATTTCGTCTTTAGAGTTAGAGAACCTTCGAATAGCGAGACCGTAATATATTGTTAGCTCGTTAATTAGTTTATCGGTCAGCTCTCCATTGCCAGCAAGACCTTTCTTTCCTTTTTTGATTTTACGAAGTCGTGTGCCTATCCTTTTCTGCACATGACCTACGCATTCTTTTTTCATCACTTTTTCTTCGTATGGATTCGAGTAAACAATTCTACTAACCCATACAAAGGACACAATAGGACAGTTGCACGTGCTGAACCGTGCGAGTTACATACAGTGATCGAGCCGCGCGGTCGACCGCTCACAGCGGCTCGACCTTCCTACCGAGAAATACCTGTAACTTTAGCAATTTTACGATTTTCAGTACCAACTATGGATTAAATGATGCGTAACATTCCAAAGATTATTATAAAACAATAAAAAAAAAATGAAAAAAAAAATATTTACAAGGTGGCCAGACCCCTTAAATCGTTTCAACACATCCTGGGTGTATTTCTTCTGTGTCGTATATACTTTGTTACCGGTTCTGTCATGTTCAAATTCGATTCCGTGGCAATAGTGCAGTGGTTCCAAGTCCTTCCTTTTAAATGTTTCTGCGAGGATCTCCTTCATTTCACCCAACTTTCTCAAGTTATTCGAAGCGATGATTAAATCGTCAACATAGATTACGACGAGAGTTAACATCCCCTTTTCGTTATGCACGTAAGCGCAAGGGTCCGCAGTAAGTGGTATCAGTTTTAGAATTCTTAATTTCAAGTCCAGCCTCTCATACCATTGTCGACCAGATTGCTTCAGACCGTACAGAGCCTTTTTCAGGAGACACACCTTTTGTTTTGAGATGGTTGCAGATCTTTCACTGCCGAGTATTTCTGACACACCCTCTGGAATTTCCATATAAATGTCTTCCTCGATGTCTCCATTTAAGTTCGCACTAGCGAAATGAAATTGGTGTATGTTTAATCCGTATTCCACCGCCAGTGCTATAACAGTCCGAATTGAATTGATTCTCGCGACTGGAGCAAATATTTCGTGGAAATCCTTTACGTCTTTTTCGTTCAAATGTCCAAATTTCTTGTGCCATTCTTCTAAATTTAATGTTCTTACTTGCAAGATTTGTGCCGTTTCGGTCACTTCCTCCACGAAATACAGGTCTTCCTTCCGCTGTGCCGTGAGGATCTTTACTCCAGTATTCGGGTTTATAATGCTGGCATCTTTGATTTGGAACAACACTTCGAATCCATTATCAACAATTTATGAAACTGATAGTAGGTTTGATCGGAGATCTCGGACCAGTAATGTTTCGCGCAGATTTAGAGATAAATCATTGCTCACCTTTAATTTGACAGATCCGACTCCTTTTATCGATGTCGACTCATTGTCAGAATTCGCTAAATGTAGCTTACCCGTGTTGACCCTTTCAATCGCTTCGAACATGTCTGTTCGAGAACACATGTGTGACGTTGCACCGGAATCCAAACACCACACGTCGTTTTGGCAAGTTTGGCAAGACGTAATTTTCATTGCCACCTCGGCTTGTCTCGACGTTTCCTTTTTGTTCGGTTGTCTACTGTTTTCATGACGTCGCCATCGACAGTCTTTTGACATGTGCCTTCGTTTACCGCATCGGTAGCAGGCATACTTGAACTGTTCGCTTTTGTTTTCAGCCATTTGTGCGCCTGTTTTCTACGGTCACAATTTTGAAATGACCTTGACGATATCAATCCCTCAGATCCTTCATCTATATTCCTTTTCCTTGCCTGATATTCGTCAAGTAACTTCACTTTTAATTCTTCTGGCTGTGGTAATTCTTGTCGCGATTTTATGGCTACTCTAAATGCTTCGTACGATTTTGGAATACTCGACAACAGTAAGACTGTTATCATTTCTGGAGGAATGACTATTTCCATAGCTTCTATTTTAATTACTGTTTCGAAGAAACTTGCTACATGGTCTGTCATGTCGTGGCCTTCTTCCATCTTATGGTGTTATTGCCTTTCGTGTCGGGCCCTCGGATTCGTACAGGTCTTTTAATTTCAGCC
The DNA here is from genome assembly GCA_914767735.1 of Anoplius nigerrimus. NCBI lineage: Eukaryota > Metazoa > Arthropoda > Insecta > Hymenoptera > Pompilidae > Anoplius > Anoplius nigerrimus. The sequence goes on from OU612086.1 coordinate 16,516,092, forward strand.
AGACTTCCCTTGATGTAGTGCAATTACATACATGCTTTCATTCGTCCGCGCTTACAGCAAGTATGATGTCCGACGTTGCCTTTTCATCGCCGATTTCCCACGCTGCAATGTTTGCTGCATTTTCTGCAGTTTCGGCTGGTTTAGTTTTCAGACCATTTACGTATCCCCATGCGTCGTTTTTCACTAATACGGCTTTCATGTGTATTTTCCATGTACTATAATTTTCCTTTTGAAGGGAGGGAATTCTTATAGTTTGACTCATCCTTTTCGGACGGGATTTAAGAAAAGATTCTTCGTTTGAACAAGTCTTTCCTTCACAAACTCACTACTGTCGTACTTTAGCTTTTCGCTGATAGCACTGGACCCATAACCTATGGGAATTTGGCAAAGGAAAGAAACACTGGCAAAGTTTCACACTGCTTTATTTGATGCGCACGTGGCGGGATACGTTTTACAACTGTTATATAGAATCGGTCGAGGGCAGAACAAAAGAAGGTGACACGAGGATGGTCGGTTCAAGCCCGTAATTTCCAACACTTTCTTTATAAATTTATATTTTTTATAGCGCTTCTCGGACATTTTTCGGTTTGTAACGTACACAACATATGTGAGACAATATTACAACATGAATATAATACTAATACATAAAGATATACTTACTTGTGAGTTGTTACGTATGCGTAACGCACGGCGAGAAGACTAATTAACTTTATAGAGATATGATATGAGATTGAGCGTGTATCCACTAATGATCGACCTGCTCTGTTTTCGAGATATTGGGTTGTTCGAAATGTGATTTCATTTTTTCCCGACAGAGAATTTATTTGTATTTTTTCGCACCCAATTTCATACTTAAGCCGCATAATCATTATATGTTTTGGGAGTTAATATAGCAAGGCTTGTGTGTGAAAAAGTCCAATTGATTTTACGCAGTAGTTTTTGGTTGACGCCCTTTTAAATATGGAGAGCGAAAAGCAGCATTTTCGTCATATGTTACTTTTTTACTATAGAAAAGGTAAAAATGCTGTTCAAGCCAGAAAATACTGAATCGATGTGTATGGAGAACATGTGTTGACACTACGCCAGTGCCAACATTTTTTTGCAAAATTTCGATCCGGCAATTTTGATATCAAAGATGCACCACGTTCTGGAAGCCCGGTTGAAGCTGATAAAGACACAATAAAGGCATTAGTCGATGCAAATCGGCGGATAGCAACTCGTGAGATCGCTAAGAGATTAAAATCGAATTTGACCGTTCACGATCATTTGAAACGCCTAGGTTCAATCTCAAAGCTCGACATATGAGTACCGGATGTTCTTACAGAAAGAAATTTGTGTGTTCCCATTGACGTCTGTGATTGCTTCTTAAACGTTAAGAAAATGATCGATTTTTGAAACGCATCATCACTGGTGACGAGAAATGGGTTGTCTACAACAATGTTAAATGCAAAACATCATGGAGTAAAAGGTGAACCAGCTCAAAGCACTTCGCAAGCCGATATTCATCAAAACAAGGTGATGCTATCTGTTTGGTGGGATTTCAAAGAAATTGTTTTTTTGAGCTTCTACCGGTCAACACAATGATTAATTCTGAAATATACTGTCATCAACTGGAGAAATTTAATGATTCACTTCAACAGAACGGACCAGAATTGATCAATAGAAAAGGTGTAGTGTTCCACTAAGATAACGCCACACTTCGTATGTACAAGATTGTTAACTCGTCAAAAGCTTTAATAGGTTGAATGGAATATACTGTCACACCCACTATATTCTCCAGATCTGGCACCGTCTGATTATTATTGGTTCAGGTCTATACAAAATTTTTTAGACGGTAAAACCTTTACTTCAAATGAGGAGGTCAAAAATCACCTGGATTAGTTTTTTGCCAGCAAAGAACAAACATTTTATGAGTATGGAATCATGCTACTGCTAGAAAAATGGCAGAAGGTATTAGACCAGAATGGACAATATATAATTCAATAAAATATTTATATACTAGGTATAAGAAAATCGTTTTTCATTTTCATAAGAAAAAACGAAATCACTTTCCGAATAACTCAATATACAGGGTTATTCTAGTAACTGAGCCAAGCTATAACTCTTTTTTAAATAAATTTAAAACAAAATCGTAGAGAAAAAGTTTCTATTAGTCAAAAGGCTCTATCATCCCATGCACCGACCTTTTTCCCAAGTCCATCAGTGCATGTGCAAAGTGCAGTTGCACTGTTTTTTTAAATGGAATCACCCATTTTTGTTACATAAACGCGTTCCTTAGGTCATTCTGCAATAAAAGTGTATAAGGGAAATCATCAAAAAAACAAAGTTTTCGTGATATTTCGCTTTATTCGAACTCTTATGACAGATACTTGAATGTTTCACCCTTAGCTTGCAAACATTATTAACACATTTCTTGGTGTTTTTCATTACACTATTGAGTTGTGCAATAGTTACGAGTGAACAGTGATGCCTAATTCTCTCTTTCAAGTCGTCTACAGAAACAAAAGGTTGCGCATTCTCTTTATTTTTTAAGTATCCGTACAGAAAAAAATCAAGAGGATTTTAGTCTGACGAACGGGTCGGCCAAGACGTTGGGCTGTGGGTACCAAAACAATTTTGCCCGTACGTTTCGGTTAAGATTGTGGTACCTACTCGGGCGTCATGTGCTGGTGCTCCGTCTTGCTCGTAGTATTTTAGATTTAGCGCGATTATAGTGGAATATCATCGAGTAGAGTGGGTAACGTAAATTGTACAAATTGCCGATATCGGACACCGTCGGACGGCCCGACAAGAGACGTATTGAGTATTCAACTCCACACGTTAATGCTGTAACGCAATTGATTGTTTGTACTTCTCCTCAAATGTGGCTTTTCCATATACAATTCGTGTCCATTATGTCAATTGGACATACCTTTATTCGTAATATTAATTAATAATTATTTAATTAATATAATTCGCTTCCGTCTGTTCATAAAGTTGTTCGAGCAAAGTTGTCATTATGCTGCTCTTGTTGCAAAAAAAATCAGCAAAATCGAATTCTTCTTAACGTATCTCCCGAGCGATGATGGTGATCTTTGAGTATGAGATGTTAATAAACATGATTGGAACGTAGCTGGGACTAAAAACGTTTAGGTAATGCGATATTGAACGGTTTGGGCATCTGTTATAAGAGTTCGAATAAAGCGAAATATCACGTAAACTTTGTTTTTTTGATGATTTCCCTTATACACTTTTATTGCAGAAGGGCCTAAGGAGCGCATTTATGTAAAAGAAAATGGGTGATTCAATTTAAAAAAACAGTGCAATTGCACTTCGCACGTGCACTAATGCACTTGGGAAAATAGTCGGTGCTTGGGATGATAGAGCCTTTCGACTCATACAAATTTTTCCTCTACAATTTTGTTCTAAATTTATTCAAAAAAGAGTTGTAGCTTGGCCCAGTTACTAGAATCACCCTGTATATTGCAAAGTATTATGTAGACTTCGCTGTACACTTTGCGTACATGTGTATCGTGTTTCAGAAATTTGTAAAAATTGTATTTTTGGTGTAGTTTTAGAGCGTATATATTAGTCTATTAAACAGACATTTTCTTAGGAAAGCCGTTATAAAAATGTACATAACAGTTTTTGGTTTTGTAAAATGCACTAAAGAATTTTGCGGTACTGCAGAGAGTCACTGTTTGTCCAAACATTGAAAATAGCAACTTCTATTTTAAAGTATTCTGTAGCAATAGGCTTTATAAAATTCAGATGTGTATACAGTGGTCTTCCGGATCCGAGATAAAATAAGATAACTTTTGCGGTTACCTCGTTCGTTGTAAAAAATGAAAATTTACCATATGTATTCATGTTGCAGTTTTGTCGAATTGAGAATTTGCGTTGCTGCGTACTGCGCTCACCGTTTACCACAGCTGCATTATACGAAAGGAAAGTAGAACAAAAGATTACAGAACAAGTACCAAAACGTGTCATAATAACTTTTGTCAATGTTAAAATAAATGTCCAATTGCACATTGCCAAAAAGTATATTTTCTTATTGAGATGGGCTTTAAAAGATGTTGTTAAATATCATTTTAAAATGTGTTTTTTTATTTATAAAAAATTAGGCACAATGAATAAAAACAGCTTGCAAATTCATGTTTAGCGTATGAAAATCTGTAGAAATAGTTGAACAGACGTTGCAAAAAGGATTGTTTTTCAACATAAAAAATAAACATGCAGATAACAAACTACAGTATTTTAAGAATATAAGTGAGTAATACATTATAAGACAATTGTGAAGTTCCGCGCCTCTAAAGGATAAGTTGAAAGATTCAAAAGCTACATCATGAAAAAATGTATAAATGACACCAGATTATTTTACTTAAGGTACCTCCGCGACAATCCAGGTAAAAAGCTTTGACTCAGTACCCACATTATACATATCGGCAGATTCAGTCTATAGCCTGCGTTTTTTTTTACGAGATTGTACCTCTGACACTATTATATTCTCTATACGAATACACAAATACTATGAAATATTATTTTGTGTGGAAATATGACAACGTCGCATATTTTTTTTCGTTTGGTAACGTGGCCGGCGACGAAAAGACACACAACTCGCACAGCGCCGACAATGCAGCGTTGCCGCATCATTTCTACGCGACTTCATTGATATCCCCTCCACGAGAAATAATCGTCTAACTATGTTATTCTTTCTAATGTTTCATTAAAACTACGAGGTAAACAATTTGCATTTTTTTGTAAGATATTCCAAATATATTATTCTAACAAATATTAGTTTTTCATCAAGATGGCAAAAGTCCTTCAATGCAAAAAAATAAAAAATATGTCATTTTCCCACGCTTTTCCTATGCTGTATGTACAAAACATGTCACTTTTCATTGCAATTATCTCATGTTTGGCATGGTCAAACTGCTCCAAATTTTAACATCGTGTGTGTTATGTATTTAACTACTTACACTCTAAATTTTGAAGATTTCTGGCAATGTTGCAAATGCAGAGGTACTACCTTAATAAGAAAATACATATTTGCTCAATTATCAATTTATAATTACTACATATAAATTACTTCAACAAATGAAATGGTTAATCATTGTCAAAGTCTAATCACGTCTTCATAAAAGTAAAATGTTTTGAGCATAATTACTGTTTAAAACTAATCAATTCCTTAGTAACTCTTTTGGATCATTGAAACTTTCTAGTTGTTGTTTGAATTTACTGGAAAGTTTCATCAATACTTTAATAGAATGTTTCATATGTTGCAAGTCTTTAGGCGTATCCATTAGATATCATTTGTGTGGGTTTTTGTGAAATAATGAATAAAACTTTGCCGCCAAATTTTGGTAACATATATATTGATGATAAAATCCTCAAAATACAATGAAATTTGTATCGAAAGATTTTATATCCGAAATAAATATGGTGCTATGCACTCGAGCAATAGCTGCACGTTCCTCACGTAATGTTGTACATATATATGCTTTAAAAGACTCTATATTAAATTAAAGGCTTAAATATCTGATTAAACATTTTTGCTATTCAGTAATTGTGTATAAAATTTTGTTTTAGTAATTGACATAACATGTTTATAATATACAATGTAAAACAATGTCGTATACCGTATTTTATACGAACGTGGTACATTAATAGCTCCAACTTTGGATCAAATTTTTACGCAATAAAATTTTTGTTCATACGTGTTTGCAAATTTAACGCAACAAAGATACATGCTTTGGTTCATTAGTCCTTTAAACGCAAATAATTGATAATTGATTCGCTAAAAGGAATATTAATTTCTGGTAACACCACAAATCATAATATTCGGTAAAGCGCCCCGACGTTTGCGCCAAGCTCCAAGTGATTGCGCGTGTATCTGTAATGTCCTACACCATTTTTTCGTCCTACTACCATCTTCTGCCTAAAATATATGATGTTTTTAGAATTCATCAGTATTAAACACCAAATATTTTTTAATATTTATTTTACCTTAAATATGAATGTTTCTTTCGAAGATAATTCTTGTATTTCGAAGTAATCTTCCAAATCCGTTTCACAATATACTATACACTTGTCAAGATACAATGGTTCCTGAAGTAAATATATAAAACGAATATTATTTATATTATCAAAATAAACAACGGTGTATAATAAGCAGAATGTGCTTCAAACAAACGTACACGTAGTAATGTGCAGCGTCCCAATTTTTCTTTGACTAGAAGAAGGGTGGCCTCCTTGACACCAATGTGCCTTGAAAAAAGAGAATCATCTGGAAATTGTCGATATTCTGCACATGGCTGCAACAATAAATATTTTTATGTCAATTGACCGCCAAAAAAAAAGTTAATATTTACCTACCTTGCCATTCGTAACAAGCACGGCGGTAACAGGAACAAGCTTGATGGTACGTCCACGTCTCCAGTTATTATCAGTTGGTTGAGCGACAAGTAAACGACCTTCTAGAACAAATCTGGCTTCTTCGTGGGGCCATTCGAGAACTTCGACTGCCATCTGTCATAGAAATCAAACAACAAAACAAACATAAATCTACAGTATTTGATATAAACATATTAACACGGATATTCTTGTAGAAGACGACTTGTACCTTTCTTAGCTTGATATTGACCATGTCTTGCTCTCCGATTGTTCGCCTGCCATTCTGTATAATAGATATTCTTCGCCAAAGTTTTGTAGAAGTTATATCCTTTGCTTCCTATAGTTATACAGCATTTTACGTTTATTGATAAGTCTGTGTAACACGTAGTAGAGGCAGGAAAACGTACACTGCAGTTTGTTAGTAACGATACGGTATTATTTATAGGACACAGAAAAGTAAAATTCTTACGGCATTCATATGTTCTAAGTGAAGTTCTATATTAGTTTGTGCTTGTTTCAACTTTTTCTTCGCTTCTTGAATGTCAGCACGAATTGAGGGTGTGGCTTTTAAAAGTCGTGCAAGCAATAATGGATACTTTGTAACTCTTTGAACTGGAACCTGGAGAAAATAAACCAGATTGCTTTTTCATGTTTTATAAGACATATTTCATTCGTTTTCTGTTTTTTATGTTACCATTAAGAAGGAATTTAAGTTCATTCGACGCAAAACCGTATTTTCCATCTGAGAGACCTTCAGAAATATTCGCAAAAGTTCTTTTTCCTTCTCTAGATTCTGTAAGAGTAAACTGGCACTTCCTTGACGAGTGCAATAACTTTCAAATGCATGTAACATTCTTTCTGACTCCAAAAATATTTGCCCTACATCTACTGTTAGCAAGTCCTCGTCTCCAGATTTCTGAAAGTGTAAGGAAGTAAAAGGTATTGAAAGTGGAGATAATAAAAGAAGTAAGAAATTGTAATTTACTTGTGCAGAATCAACAGCATCCGTTAGCTTTTCTGCAAGGACAAGATTATGTTCCAGAAGTTCCTCCACATTTAAGAAAATAGCTAAGAGTTGGTCAGACGTCAAAAGGCCTGCTCTTAACATCGGACGATGAAATTCTTCCAAAATAATTTTTAAATCTCTGCCGTATTTTTGTTCAGTTTCTACGATTTCAGTTATAATTTCTTTGCGTTCCGCTCTCTTCTTTGAGCACTTTCTACAGACGAACGGTGCATATACCACGCCACTGTTGCAGTTAAAAAAGGCATTGTTAGTTGAATAGAAAAGACAACGAAAAAAAAATGTGTCCTACCTGTCCGTCACTAAAGGCTCTAATCGTTGTTCACAATCCTCACAAAGCTTTGCATCTATAGAAATAATCTGTGGAATAGTTCCTACAATGCTGCTTGCACTAGAAGAAATATGACTAGTTCTCCAACGCCTTGAAACACCTCGACTACTGCTCGCCTGACTACTTTCAGAACCCACGCCACTGTCCGTTCTTTCAATGTCGGCACTTTTTTCCTATATACACATTTTAGTGGTATTATCAATACGGACATGCTATTTACGTATAAGGGATGTTTATCAGTTGTGATAATCGTCTACTTATTTATTTATTACGAATGATGCTGAGGTTTTTCACAAATAAAAGAGAATATATAAAATCAATTTTGAAATATAAAAAATCGGCCATATTGATCAAAGATTGATTTTGCTCAAAACTACGTATGTGAATATATCGGTCGTTCCATGCCAAATCGAACACTTTTGTAACTGACCCCCTTCAATTTTTTTTTCAAAATTTTGTATGTGATTAAGACCGATGATAAAACTCGTTTATGAATTTTTTCAGATTTTTTTGCCCATCCGTTTCGGAAATATGAATTCTTTTAAATTTGGGCTCTTTTTTCCAAATGCTCATAACTTTGCGATAAATGCACCAATTGAACCGTTCTTTTTTTTCAACATTTCTGTTTTTGGATGCTTTTAAAAAAAAATATGATTTTAATCAATATTATTGTTTTCATTGTTTAATTTTAATTTAAAGCACAAAATGTTTTTTTATCTCAAAACGCTCCAATCCATTCTTTTTTTAAATTTCCCAAAAAGACTTTGTTGGATATAAGAACTTTTAAAATTTGTTCGATCGTAGGCAAACTCTTCGTTCTATTTTTTTTCTTTTTTCGAAAACTTTCGAAACAGATGGTCAAAAAAATCTGAAAAATTCATGAACGAGTTTCTCATCGGTCTTAAACACATCTAAAATTTTGAATAAAATCGAAGAGGGTGAGATACAAAAGTGCCTCTATATATAGTATATTGATCGACCATTTTTATAGTTTGGTTTATGGCTATGCTCGCCGGAGGGCAAACGGAAGGAATCTAAGTTCAAGACTTTCAAAAAATCTCGATAACAATAAGTTTAAAAAAGGGGAAACATTGACGTGACTTCAGTGGCGAAAAATAAAGAAGAATGCAATCTCATTTTGTCGTACTATATCACACAGTTTAAATTTTTGATACGCCAATTATAAATGATATATCGATCGTCTAAAGTCCTAACAGTATAGGAAAGCTGAAACATTAAGTAATGGTTACACCTTAATTTTATAAAAAATATTCAAATTGGCGATCCTTACAAGCGTATCAGGATTTAATAAAATCGATCTCCGTTAATTGTGGCCGATTTTGGATGCGGTCCTTTCAATTCATCTTAACATTGATTTGAGATTTTATAATGATAAGATAAATTACATTGTTATTCAAGGAAAAATATGGAATTAAACTAGAAGAATTTTAGCATTCGGAAACAATACACATTAAATACAGTAATGAACGTTTCATTGGATAAATAAATAAATCCATTGTATTACTATACATATACGTATCATATTCTTACCTTTAAAACATTGGACGGACTGGTCAAAATAATATTGCATTCTTCACTGCTATCGGAAACATTTGATATTTGTGAACTTTTCGAGCTGAGATCTCCAAGGCTAGCTTCTTTTTGTTCGTACAATGCTTCCAGATCTCTTTCGGTATCTTCCTCTTCCTCAATATCTTCATCTTCATCGACGTCTGCATCATCACCATCTTCTACATCATCCTCATCTTCTGCTAGAAGAATTGTGGATTGCTCTTTCGAATCCAATAAAAAGTTGAACAGTTTGAATGTAGTTGAAGCACTTTCATCATTATCCGACATAGATAATTTTTTTAAAGAGTCCTCGGGAGTTTTTGAATGATAAGAATCCATTAAATCATTAAATGGCCCCTTGTTATAGTTGATATTGGTGAAAGAGCACGAACTGAGGTTGTAAAAGTCTATCTCGCCAAAATACATTCTGTCCTTGAAATAATCGCTACGGGGTGGTGGACTAAAAGGCAATGGAGGCGGTTGTTCATCTCGTATTTCTTCGTAAATTGGTTCTTTAATTACTTCATATGGATTCTCTTCTAAATAGATGTTAGTTGGTATTAGTTTCGGTATATCCCGAGCCATATGGCGTGATTCGACATCTTTGCTGCTAACAACACTGGTTTTGCTGCGTTCTTTACCTTTAAGTAAGCTCTGTTTTAAAATCTTAATGATTGTCTCATCATTACCTTCACTAAGTATCTCGCCGTTTTCTTTTGCTTTTTTCAAGGAATCTTCTAATAGCTTTGAAATAACCGCTTCTTTCAATATATGCTCATCTAGCTGTTCACGCGTTGCAATGTTATCATCAATATGTTCAGAACAATTTTGTTTTTTGATCAGATTTTCATTTGTAGTGGTGTCGTATACCTGCCATTGCGAATGCTGTATTGCTGATCTATGTTTACTGTGGAGGCCTGTGCCTTCGTTATTCCAAGATGGAATACGTGTATCTCGCAATCCAAGTTTCTCTAGTTTATCTCCTTGAACGCTACCATCACAATTATTGTGTTCGTTATCGCTATCGGCTTTAGCGTCATCACTGTGATTTTCATTTTGTGGTTTTACGATAATGTTGGATCTGTAATTGTTCAAAATCACTAAGGTGCGATTCTCAGTGTGATTTTGACTTCTTGGAGGGCTCGAATTATTGATAGATATCACGGTTGGATTGCATGCACTATCTTCACCACCAACACTTATAGTGACCTTATTATTCGAAATGGTATCATTGTGATTGGCTGGGTCTCCATTTATTGTAATAGATGTTCTTTTAGTACTTCGTGAATCGGATCCTATAGAAAGTCGATGTACTAGCGGTGATGCTTGTGGGCTTACCGTGATTTTACAAACATTAGTGTCTGAAGATAAATTTTCAGCAGCATTAAGAGATCTTTGCTTGGTAACGCTGTTTCGATACAATGTTGATACCTCTGATGATTCTGTTCCTCGAGCATAGGATATATTACTAACCGGAACTATTTTTTCCGCTTGCGATGTCTCAGAATCGGAAGCACTCATACTACTGTCAAGTTGAATTTTGTCATTCATAAAATTACAAGTAGAATGTCGTTGTTTTTGTCTTTCAGGTGGGGGTGACCAGTTAGTCGGCCTCATTTTTTGAAATAAATCAGAACTGTTAATAGCAACATTTGATGCTGGACTCAAACCGTTGGGTAGACATTTAGCTATCTCGTTTTCAGATTCAGTTATGATTTGTCGTGTATCTGTAAATGATAACGGTGAAGACTCTAAATATCTGAACGACAATGTGTCCTTCTTTCTTCGAGAGACGCTAATTCGCATGGTATCTCTAAAGAACGTGTTGCCACTTGATGGAATGTTCCTTGGGTACGATGAAAGATCACTCCGACTGCGTATTAGGTGTGAGCATCTTACACGATCTGCGAAAACATTAACACAAAATAGGATCTATTAAATGAGTAACACCTATCAATTTTATGATAAATTTAGAAAAAAGCATAGTGCTGGCAAAAATGATAAATGAACTGCAGTTATAACTTGTCTTTAACTTTTCTTTACTATTTCCATAAAAACTTCTGCTTTACAGAATCATGTTGTGAGAAATTTTGATTAATATTAAACTGTTATTTTTTTAAGCTAGAATGTTTACATGAAATATTCTTTCTTTAATCAGGACGTATTTTTCTAAAAACTTTAAATCATTTTTTATCCTATAAAAGCCTAATTTTTTGTCACATTTTTTCATGCTATTCATTTCGCCTGACAATATAATAAACTATGTACACATTAAGTCTAATAAAATTTGTTGCGGGCTGATTGAAAACAAGGGCCGAATGTAAACACTTTAACGCATCTCAATGACAAAATACGCACAAAAGAAAATCTTATTTAATCTGCCTTCACGTAAAATACCGGAAACAATTTGTTTATATTGGAATTTTAATGTATACTGCGGTTACTCGTTGTATTACGCATGTCTTGTTGCTGTAAAACACCAAAAGACTCTTCTTCCTTCAGTAAGTCAAAAAGACCGTACGATCGTTACAAATATAGTTGTGAATGTAGAAGCGTTTAAAAAATGAAAATCAGCAGTGTGTAACATATTTATGATATCTATGCTCAACATGGGATACTTATTGGCAGCACAAAAAAAATGGATTAACTAATATCTTGAAATAATCTGTTTTCTTTAAAAATCTTTGTGAAAAAAATCTAATCCATTTTTGCCTGTTCGATCTAATGTTCAGGTCGCAATGAATAATTTTTTTAAATACATCCTAAGGTTACTTTTAACATTGTTGCAAATATGCTTTTATAATTGATAATGGGTGAATTTGGAAAAGTACCTTCACATTTGAGAATTAAATCTTTCTCATCCACACTAAGAGTCGGTGTTAACCCCATGTTTATTTCTTTGATCATCTTCTTCAAATCAGTTGGAATTTTTGACTTACACTCTTTTACGCTATTCGCAGAATTTTGACTTTCCGTATTTGATAATTGCTTTTGTATCTGTAATCGACGGTCAACCCCACTTGTGGCATGCGTGCATTTGTCAAATGGACACGCTTGTCGAACATTTGTAGCGCCTGTCCGAAATTTGTTTGTCCCCGAAAATACAGGCTTATCGGATATAATTCCTTCTGACGAAGATTTGGGTTCGATCAATCGTCGAACTTTTGTTGTGTCTTTATTAATTCGAGTATTATGGATATTTGGAACTGTAATAAATTTATGTTTTATATCTTTCGAACCAGGTTCATTTTTACCAATTTTTTGTACTTTCTCGCGCTCTCCTATTCCGTAATCTAAAACATTTTGATGACATGTGAAAGGTTGCTGCTTTTTTCGTTTTTCGTAACTTGTAGTTGCACAACTAATTGTATTCCATGATAGCCAAGGTGTATCTGTAGGTTTTTCAGGAGCGAAAATGACGTTGCCGACATTAAATAGAACACTTTTTCCCCTACCCAATTCTCTTTCTCGTAATTTTTCATTAACGCCGCCTTTCAGAATGCTTTTAAGGGTTTTTTTGGCAGTCACTTTAAGCCTTCTGGGTGGTCTTTTGGGAGAAATTTTCGGAATGGGCACTTTGGCAATAGGAATCAGTTCTTCATCATCCGACATGTTTTTTCTAGTATCATTAAACACTCGAACTCTTTGTCCACTGATTGCAGCAACAGTGTTTCTGGTTTGTATTTTTTCGATTGATCTTACTTTGGATGAGTCAAAAAGATTTGAGGATGAAGAAGATTCTTCTCTTTCGAGCGCATTGTCAGAAAGTTCGTCGCTCAAATCATCCTCATCTTTAGTCCGTTTCCTTAACAGCAAATAAGGATTAACGTCACACTCGAGAATACTTTTTCTAGTGTCCCCAGATTTATTTAGTTTTACATCCTCTTTCTTTTTATCTTGGGTATTGGCATTAGTACTGCGTTCATGTTTGGGTGCATTTAAACGCTGGGAGTGCGTATTAGAAGATGCATTTTTTGATTGAAGCCAGTAGTCGTTGGGTGCAAGAATTTCATTTGCTTGTTCTATTCCAGGGGTGATGGAATTTGTTATTGCACACGTTGATGTTACAATCGGTGTATTGACAGAACCCATAATTGATGTGGATGGTGTGGTTGCAATTAATGTAGGTAATGTTACACCTGTTGTCGTATGGACTGTTATTGCTGTTGCTATACCACTCGTCTCTGATTTTGGATACCAGTCGAGATTCGAAGATAAACCATCAACGAAAGTCTCGTGATCACCTCGATTATCAGTACTTCTACTGATATTTTCATTCCACATATCGCGTCGCGTTGAAAGTCTATGTGGAGAAATACTTCGTGCTCTTGATCGCGACTCTAGCAAACGATTGCGTCGCATTCGATCATACGGATCGTCTGTAGAAACCCTCAACATGCCTAGAAATAATTCGTATTTGAAAATATCTTTGTTTACAATAATTGAGCACATATTGCAATGTACAGATGTATAATACCTGCCAGACTTGGTCTACATCTCGACGATGATGATGGTAATCGGCACGTGCCGCCCAAAGGCATGCCGACCCATCGATGGCCGCCACATCTTCGGCAGTTACCAACCTTTCTGGTAGTACCATTAAGAAATTCTGGGCAAGAACACAGTACTAGTACAGGGCTTCCCGGAAGTATCGTGGAAGACGGTACGCTCTGCTGTCCCGTTGGAGTTGATACGAAAGCTCGGTATTCTGCACCAGGCCTGTTGAGTCGGACTGTTCCGTACAGCCATGGATCACCATAGACCATCTGACGGGAGAGTACGCTGCCATTGCTCATAGATCCCCAATTTTTACCATTACCGTCAGTATGTTGACTTTGTCGTGATAAGCCAAGCTTTACGCTCCATGATTTCTTCCCACCTTTGTCTAAGGTATCATGACTCTATGACAAAAATCGGAGTGGTGAGAACTACCATATTACTTTCCAATGGATGGCTAAATTCCAACGAATAAAGTCATTATTATCCGAGTTATTTATTCAATTAAAATTATAAAAAAAATGTTCAGTTTAACACAATGTAGTGTGTTAGTATGTTTAGGTAAATGTAGTGTAAAGAAAAAGATTTAATTTACATGCATCTATACGTATTAATCGTACTCTTATTAATTTTAACTTTTTTATATAAGATGAAAACAGAAGAAGCACAAATCAAATTTTTGTGTTTATATGAAACGCTTATATTATGTTATAACAGAGTATTTGTCGAACGATCCAATGGAAATTGAAATTATCTTTCGAACATCGAGTCAAATGTAGCGTCTTTTCCCGCAATCTGAACGTTTTACTTTATGTGTACCGTTGCACGAATTTACAATGCAGTGCCTTGTACATTCTACCTACTAACTGTTTTGGATAAATATTTCAAATAAATAGAATGCGGCGATAAGATTTCTGATCAGGTCACAAGACCTATGTAAAATTTAAATGCGCGCACAGTTTCCCGACGGGAAATGAATTGTGTAATAATTTCTTGTTCCTTCGGACCAGATAGACAATCCTAGTTTCTATCTACACATTTAAAAAAAGGTAAGGAGGTCGTGGTTTCCGGAAAGTTCATATCATCCTGTGACTAGTGTTTCTTCGGGACAAGAATCCTACCCCAACTACTGTGAATTTAAAGTAGTTATTAACAAAGAATAGCGTCATCTTGTTGCCCACCCTTTCTACCCACCTGACGCGTTTTATGTGTTTATTCTACTGAATGTTATGATAATGGCAGATTGCAGTTGTACGCTTGTATCAATAATAATAATAAAAAGTGTTTGTTGTTTATTTCAGAGGATGAAAGATATGTTGGAAGATACCGGTTTTGCCAATGTGAAATGAATGAAACGAAAATGGGCAGAAGTACCAAAAGGAATGAAATTAGTGACTAAAAACTTTTTGCGCTGGAGGAGAAAATGATCATGGTACATGAATTTCTGAAGGTAACTAAAGAGTGAAATAAAAAGTTAAGCATACATCTAATTGAACAACGATGACCGTAAGAGAGTCAAAGAGTTTCTACATAAACATTATTAACTGTAACATATCAACTATTTTGACATTACCAGGCTGGAATATATAAAATAATATGTAAAGAAGTATCGGTCATCAGGCAAAAGTGGGTTCCTTGTATATACATTTATCTTGTCGTTGATTAATATATAGAACCATAGCGCGATGGTAGTCGGGTAAAGTAAAAAGTCTTTTTCTCTGAAATATTGCTCTGAAATATAAAGGTCAGTAATTATATTACTTTACGCAAAAGATGATTCTATTATTTTCGTGC
The DNA here is from genome assembly GCA_914767735.1 of Anoplius nigerrimus. Classification (NCBI taxonomy): domain Eukaryota; kingdom Metazoa; phylum Arthropoda; class Insecta; order Hymenoptera; family Pompilidae; genus Anoplius; species Anoplius nigerrimus. Next base: position 16,531,685 of record OU612086.1, read on the forward strand.
AACAATAACTACTAATTTGCAACATACGAATAAGTAATTATATCTCATATCAATAATGTATTACCCTCGCAAAACTTAATATCATATCACGGCTACACTATAAGTTGCAAGAAAGTTTTGTTTTGTAATAAAAAAGAAAATGTAAAAGATCGAGAAAAGAGGAATTCAAAGATTCCAAGTATTACATCTTTCGCAGTTTTTCCTATATATGTGTACGTTTGCGTAATGGGCATTATGCAATCAATGAAACGTACATAAGTTTTGCTGTAATCAGCATAATTGAATTTTAATGTTAGAAAGGTAAAATGATATAATTAAATGTAAGCTGTAAGACCTAATCATTTTAAGTCTGACAAACTTTCGGTCAGCGCAGGGATAGTAATATAAAACGTAATATGATTTGACGAATATTCTTGGTGAGCAAATCGACTTCAGAAATATTCATTACAATAAAGATGACTCAGTCGAACAACCGATTGGTCAGTTGGTCAATCATTTGCTGACGGAGACGATGTGGGCCAAACACAAACCGGTTACGTACATAGGTTCGGGTTTTCTCAACTACAAGTACGGTATAACAAAACTAAACGGCTCAGACACGTATTACGATACTTAATGTATATATTTCACGATGGGTAACAAAAATATTTTGTTAGGAATGGTAACACAAAAGAACATGAAACTCGAAATTTCGTCTTTTAATTTTAATGTAAGTATATTCTAATTGAAGAAAAAGGAGAATTTTGTGCGAATATTACTAATATATGTTTTCATAGAAAAGTGTATAAAGAATAATAAATTTCGATGAGGTTATTAATTATAGCCATATTTACTTCAACATTTACTAGGGTAGATAAAACACGTAGCTTTCGCTCCCGAAATTCACAAAAATGGTAAACAATGAGTGAGTTTGTGATACGTACAATCTTGATGCGACATGTACAAAGTTCTTCATGCTGAAATTAATTGCTATAATAAAGTGCATGACAGTGATTTCAATTTACAATGTTATAATGACATATGAAAACTAAATTCAAACTTATATAATGACATATGTTTAGACAAGTTAAATGAAATTAAATATAGTGTACGATTAAGTGATTTTTATTTCCTATTTCCAGTTAGGGACTAACGAATTTATACACACTCTAGAAATGAATCCGTAATTAATTTTCCACTATCATCTTCAATTTCTAAAAAAATGATGATGTTTAAACAGATATGCATCTTTTGAGTAATGTTTAGAAATAGTGTCGTAAGTTGCAAAAATTAGATTTCACTGTTTAACCCCTTAACGTGCACACCCGAATATATTCGGGCGCGATAAACTGGCCAAACCGTGCACACCCGAGTATATTCGGGCGGCGTTGTATTTGATGCTGCTAAAATTAAAATAAAAATTTTGATTAATTTTGTATTTTTTTATGTCTTTGCCAAGACAATGTTCTACCGTGTGTTTTACATAAAAAAGAATTGATTTTTTTGGCCGGTTTATTTAAAAGAAATCGTACGTTAAGGGGTTAAGGACAACAATAACATTTTCTTTCGTAATTCTTTTACATGAGTTTCCACATGAATTTATAGGGAAGCACGCCTCGTGCACTTATTTTGCAAGATCCTTCTCAATATTTCACCCACGCGATTGCGTATGTACACTGTTTGACAAAGCAGACATTCATTTTTGACAACCCACTACCAAAACAGACATAGGTTAGATTATAGTATTTCCATAAACAATGAACCAGCATTATTACAAATGTTGTAAAATTCGTAAGTTTTATTAGGCAGTAATTCGTGACATTTGTTTCAGTGCTTAAGCCACGGTCCGCTTTTGTCGAGTACCTTTCTAGGGGAAAGGTAAAGTTAGAGAACCACTGGTGATTCAGTATAACTCTCACTACGGTCTCGTTTACGAGAAGCAGAAAAATGTCCCGGACGTTTTTATGGTTGTTTCTTCGAAAAATGATTAAAAATACAACATCATATGGACCATATGATAGCGTACTGTATATGCAGGCCACTTGCATAATTTAGGTGCCAGTAGCGCAATAACGTAACAATTATTTTACGCAAAACAAATTTTCTCAAACTGAAGACAGTTATCCTGTTTCATTTCATATGCTTGTCTATGCAATTTCGTAAACTTTTGACTCCAACATAAGTTAATATAAAATATATCTCATTATCTTGGCAGCAGCCGTTTTGTAAGTTTTTACACATTAAGTAGTACTCGCTAGATCCTTGCAATTTTTTACTCGGAATCTATTCGAACGGTATATACAATAGGTATCAATTTACATTCACTGCTTCTTTCTTTTCTCGGACACTTATTTTAATATACATTGCCAGGACTATAATGTATGTAATCTGATACAAATAGTAAATAATGTAAGAAGATAAATAATTTGTTACCTCAGGAAGAACTATTTTATATATTATTATATTATTTCATTTATCTTATTCCACTTTCTCTGTGTCGTAACATGTTCTCTATTTTTTCGTTTTGCCAAAGTTGGGCCAAGATAAGCTTCTCAATCTGAATATATCCAGTTTAAAAACCAATTTACTATGTGCAAATAAGAACTATGTTATCTTGCTGCAAACTTTTAACAGTATTTAATAGACGTTATCTGTAGTATCGCGGATTAAAATAGTATGAATATAAAGAGGTAAATTATTCTATTTCAAAGTTATTATTACTATTCTGATTATAATATTGCATATATATTGCCAAAAATAGATCGCAGGACATATCGTTGAGACAGTAAACCATGTTATCAGCTCGCGTCAGGCACAAAATTACTTTGTACTACATTTCGATATAAGTATAGTTCTGTTGGATATTTAAACACTTGCTAAATTCGCAAACAGGACTCCTGGCGTACTGTCACTTCGGTGAGCAGTGTTGGTTGTTCGTAAGCTAGTTTCTTCTAACCTGCTTACAGATTACTGAAGTGTTCACACTGCCAGGGAACGTGGTTCACAAATAGTAATGTCGTTACGGTGTAATGTAGTATTTCTAGTCGATTTTAGAAATGTTTCCTAACATTCTATCATTTTATAATCACATTTCCCAATATAATGTTTTTTACAGCGTACTTCAACTTCCCACAGGTAACACTCTTTGAATAATAGAGAGTGTGATACATTTTACGTTATCATCTTGATTTACACTAATTATGTTGTCTGTAACAACAAATACCAGAGATGTACTTAGAGTGAAATACGTGAGGGGGGGTTATTGCGTATAAACTGTGTAAAGCGGTCTAGATATGGGATTACAAAGATTAATACAGTGATTTTACATTTGCCATTTTCCCACAAAAACTATTCAATATGATTTCAGTATCATATCACATTTATTTGTTTCATGAATATCGCGAGCCAAAGTAGTAAATATATTATTGCACATTGTATTTCGAAACATCTCAATAAACACACTATTCTTGATTCGAATATGACGATATGCTTGATGCTCAACGAATTTGAAGCACTCCTTGAATATCATATATACTTTTTCTAGGAATACATGACAGAGACAATTTGTAAATGTTGATATATTATTGAATTAAATCAACGCATGGAGTGTACACTGGACGTGAACAAACGATTGAATTAGAAAATGCTAGATACCAAAATGTTAAAATACAATAAATAATCTAGTATTTCTAATTGCGATAACAATTTGCTCTACAAAAGGAGAAGATTTGTGTTATCTATTATATGCATAATTGGCGTTTTCACAAAGCAAGAAACGATTAGTTGCAGTAAGACCGACTTGATGTGATGTTACAGCTTTCCTACATTTTCACTATTAATACATTACAAAGTATGTCATGGTGTATTGGTCTGTTTTTCACTAGAAATATTAACTTTATGTATATAACTAAAAGTATGTATAAGTAATGACAACGAAAGATATTATAAATATAGGTTTGCATAACCACATAACAGATCTTTATATGGCGTGCCAAATTGATTAGTGATTACTTTACCAATAATAAGATTAAAAGGAAGCACTGCCGACGCCAAAACCAAACTGCAGAAAAGTACATTAAGGCAATATGTTTCACACATTATGAAAAAGCCATTATGACAAAATGATAAAATCAGAACAAAGAAAAGGGCGTAGGAAAATGCAACGCAAAAGTTTAATTCGCTTTCTAATGCAATGCTATTCAAATTAATATTTCTATTAGCTAAACTTGTTTTGCAATAATTACTCATAATAATAACTCACTTTTCCGGCCGCAGGCGAAGCTGAAGTTGAACCTAATCCCTGCTGTGAATGATACATATTCGGAGAAAGCATGACTGAAGGTGCACCAAGGCTACCCTGGGCGACAGCTACGCTCGTCATAGTCATGTCGGGCAGCTGTCGAAATGAAGCTGGGTTTCCTCGTGGCACCTGTACGCACGGATTTGCAGATTTGATGGCTCGTCATCCTTGCGCTATTGCGCGCTCCTACAATGACAAAATTCATACGTCTTTTCGCTTATGACAAATGTAAAGGTTAATATTACCAAAAAACATTCCGTGTTTCTGCTCACCAAGTGTTACTTTAAAAACAGATTAGTGTTTAAAAATAGTACAGTTTTATATAACATTTAACATACACTATAACAATACATCGCTTTTTCTTGCATGAGTTTTCTCTCATTTCTGCTCCTGCTACTGACTTACCTCATATTCATACCTAATTATCGTTAAGCAGGCGATGTTGGTGTCTGAATATATTAACGCAAATAGTTAAGGGCTAAAAATGCGAACTTGAGTTGGACGAGATTTGAACTTGTGACTTCCGCCAAACAAAGATTTAATAATATTATCATGTTTATAACTGATAGTTATCCTGCTTTTGCCTCACTTCCTTACTGTAGTAAAATCCATAAACAATTACTTTAGTATATGTATTAAATAACATAATTTTCTCGCATATTTATAAGAGCACTGTTTCAAAGGACAATTGTAAAATTGACCTCTCAAAACAAAACAATTAGCATTACATGGAAGTAAGTCTTACAAGGTAATTCAACCAGTGGATTGTAAGTAACTACTTGATCCGCACGCGCACTTCTCATCGTCGACTCCTTAGGTGTACATAGTTTACAGAGCGAAAGAATATTTAGAACCGAGTTTAAAGGCATGATATATTATAGAAAGTTGACAGTTGCAGTTTTGAATCTTCCTATGAAACGGCATAATTGTTACGAAAGGTGAGATGTAACTCAAGAATGATCAGTAAGACGTAACTCTTAAGATCTTCTATACTGACATGTTAGTGAATTCGTCAATAATTATGGAAGATTAGACGCAATTTTATCATGTTCAGTATCATATTTGTAAATTTGCCCTTTTTCAGAAATGAAACTTTTTCTGGGGTTTATAGAACTAATTAAGTCACAATAGAAAAACTTAATAGAACATTTCCAATGAGTGAGTTCTAAACAAGTAATAAGACAAACGGCGGTAGTTTTTTTTTATTCATAACATATAACAGAAGTGATTGAATATAAATATTGTAGATATTTTTGTAACTACTTAAATATATGGAATGTTCTGTTTATTTTACCAAAACAACATTTCATAGCAGTGTTAAAAACGCTTTAAGACACAATTCACGATATAATAGTAGAATTCGCATATAGATTTCTTCCATGATTTAGAAAATAACTTAAACTGGTTGAGTATTATGAACCAAAATTATCATGAGCAAGTTACAGTATTTTGTTGCTATATAGACCCTACCAAAATAATGAGCAGGTAACTCGTTGCTCTTTACAATATTGATAATTGGCACTGTGCAACAGGTTAATTGAATGAGTGCAATCTTAACCTTACAGAGCAACCATGAATGTATGTGACTAGAATTTTGCACTTGGTTACAATCGGTAACGGAGGACAATTTTGCATGCAGAAAATTATTTAACGTGACGTGTGTTTGTTAAAGTGGAACCCTGTACACAGAAAACAAAACCAAGCAGATGAAGCTGGGCAAAGCATTTTCAAGACCAATCTGAACCAGGTTGTATCGAACTGACCCACTTGTGGTGCTATCGCTGGATCACTTTCGTGTCAAACAAGTTCATCCACTGCTATCCGACTGCAACGACTATTCAGCCCACATCCAAGATCAATAAACTTTTCTTATGGTATTCTTCTCAGTGGTGGAAAGTATACTATTCCTGAATGGTATTTACTACTTTACATGATTAAATTTATAGTCTCTTAAATGATCGTAAATAAGTTGCCCTTTTTCTTTTATCAAATTTTTCTAATACCGCATTTTAACGTCTTAGCACATTTGTCGTTTGTTTCTTCTTACCAGCTGTTTCGCGCACGAAGTATACCCGCGTCGCATACGTGGTAAGTATAGGATACTACACCGTGAAGGAAATGGGCGAGTTTTCTTGCTCGTGAAACTCAAGCTACTCTCACATACCTTAGATACTATAGCACAAACTACGCAGTCAAAATACGTTCATGCATCGCGTAGTATAATCCAAAATTCCTGTACATTTTGCGTTTGCATATTTCATAAATTAACAACGTTGTTATGTACGTGCAAAAATCACATTACTAAGTAAAGCTGCAGTAATTTTTCTGTATGAAACATTTTTTGGCAACATAACGTTATTCTGATTATCTGTACATAAAGGATATTTTATAATAAAACGATAACTCTGCGTTATTGTTGACAACATTTTATGCCTTCTATTGTTTAGGAACATTCCACTCGTCGGTTTTCTAGCAGAAATCAATGTTGTATATGTGTACTACTTGTATGACGTGAACAAGAAATAATATTGCAGAATAATATTTATCACGATTGAGGTTAACTTCACCAGTGATAAAATATTTTGCCTCCTAAGACCTAACAGAGGATTGTAACAGTTACTTCGAGACTTATAGAAGAATTACTCCTTTATAATGAATCCACATACAGAAAAAATCTCTTGTATGTAATGTGAGGCAAACGTACAAGATATTCTACAATTTCAGTCATCTCACAAGGACATGTTTAAACGTACCGATAGGTTAAAAGCGTCAGTAGACTATTGTACGGACGCCAGGTGATACAATAAAACACAAATATAAAAGTAAAGCAATTTGAAGAATTCTTATTTTGCGCTAGCGCGACTTATCTGATTGTGAGATAATTTTTTTTTTTGCTTATTGAATATATTTTGCACCGCACTGTTTAATATGAATAAACTTTATTACACACATTAACTTATATTAACACATAAGTACCACATCTTTAAATAACTGAAACGGAATGAAAGTCTTGTTTGAAATAAAGTTGTGTCATTTACGTTATGATATAATAAAAATGTGTGTATGGTAACGCGATATAGTGAATCGAAATATTCCAATTTTTCAGTTAGAATATTGTTGATAATTTGACATTTTTAAGTTGAAGTTGTTAGTTGCATCCGGAGACTGTATCAACGAATCCGACCACTTTTAAGTACCGGTAGTGAAGTGTGGTGAACTGATGTGTAACGCTCAGTTCATAAAGCAAATTTCTGTTTTTTAATGGTCTTTATATTTTTCATACTTAGTTCTATACACAATCAACTCTACTATAATATATTACTCTTTCTAACATTACATTTAGACGTGCATAATCGAGCTTTGTTGGATTGTTCATAACCGTTAACCATACAATGACACAGCTCTATCGTTTGAATCCAAACAAAGTATTCGAGTGCACAACTATCTATATTTGGTAAAAATTTGTAATGTGCATGCACACATTTATTACTTCGTTAGCATGCGGAAAGATACACAGATTTTCAGCAGTATTTTACATACAACAATACCTGTTTGATAAACGTGTATATAAGAAAACATGTGACCTGCACGGCGCACTTTTTACGATGCTTGTACCCTGGCGATTTTGATCTTTAAATCAGAAATACAATATCATTCAGTAAAAAGATGAGAAAGTCTCATATGTATATTTTTTCCAAATATGAATATTGGCAATATTTCGGTACAGCCCATATGATATATTTTATACACTTATATTTTGGAGCCGTTCCATTTAGGTATGTCTGTAACGTTTTCATGATGATCGCATGGACAGTGACACTAAATGAATTATTATTATTATTAATACATTTAATCATCATTGTATGTTCTGTTAATATGTTTTAGTAGTCTTTACACCTTGTCAGACATGTTTATGTCAGTGGCAAAATGTATTACGGTCGTTTTGTTCGCGACATCATTGACAACCTTCAAATACCAATTTTTTTATAGAACATTTCAAAGAGTCTATACAAATTATATTGTGTTCTATAACCAGAAGAGCGTAGTGAGAGCTATTAATTTAAGAACGCTTGTTCGCCGCATTTACTTTCTACAACAGAATTGAAGAGAACATTTTTCCGTGATGCTTTCACGATTGTCCACAAGTTCACATGCTCCTGCTTTGCAAACTGACATTGACTGAGCACATCAACACAACAGCGTGGTAACAATTCTTAGGTGAACAATCACTCTGTGTGATCTCGAAATCCTCTATTCGCGTAGAGTTAAGTTGCTCCCGATACGGATGGTGAAAATATCACTGTTTTCAAATATTGTAAAAAGCAGTTAAAAATGAGTAATAAAGGATACAAAACAGGATAGATTAACTTGCAGTCACTGGCAGGATGTGTCTACTATATATCGCCAGTACTTTTGTTAACGATGAACGAATCATTTTCATAATAGATATGCAAAAACGTATGAATTTGTATAATCATTTTTATTTGTTTCGATTTAAATTAACACAACAATCTACGTTCAGCGTCAGTAGCATGCAGATTACCAACAATATGCAGGATATAGATATTAAAAGAAATCATACAATTCAATGCTCATTAATTACAGTTATTTTTACCTTTTACAGCATTGAAGTATCGATTTAAAGTGTCTCTCCCTATTTGTTAACTCAAAACTATTGTCAGATTCTTTGTCTATTTTGATTATCTATATTGTTTCTTTGTTGAAGTGAAAAAAATCATATCGTATTTCAAAAACTGTATTATTGCCATTGTGTAATTATCTGTGCGTAAACTATCTATAGTCTAACACAATTCGCTTTTTTAAGTAATTATTTGATCGGTCACTAAGAACGATAATACCAAAGAAAATATGATATATTAATTTATATTATTATTTAGCTTCTGTCAATCAATTCAAAATTGATGTGAAACAAACGGCGATGTAACTTAAAAAGTATTTAAAGTTTTCGCATACATATCGCATGTTCTTTAATGTTTTTTTAATTTGTCTTTTTTCAGTAATGAGTGAAGTCAACCAATATGATTTCCTTATTTTCCTCAAGGAATCAAAAATGTACCACCTACTGTAACCCAGTCCCACCGTCGCTAATGACCCAGCAGTCGATGCGATGTAAAACCACAAATAGAAGAAGAAGAAGATTTTCTTATCAATTCAAAGTGAAAAATACATGTTATGAAATGTTTTGAAACAAAAAAAAATATTTCGTATGGCAAATTCGGTTAACATCTATGCTCTACAATTCTACCGCAAAGAAACGTTTCAGCGAATGGAATTCACTTTAGTGACGCCCATTTAAAAGCTAAATACATAGAAATATATCATATACCTATGTAGAACAAGTGACGTTCTCCACAACCATAGTAAATCACAACTATTGCGTCGAATATTGCTACGCCTTATAATACTTAAAAGATATTTTATCTTCAAAAGATAAAGTAAAAAAGCGTAATATTTAAAATACGGCCTAGGATTTTTAATTGCAGGCTTTGAGAACATTGACGTTTAATCATCATACGATCTACATAAATATAACAAGATGAGAGCAGCAACGACAGATTTTTGCTTGGGCCCAAGAAGAATTTTTCCATTATTGAATAAGTAAGAAAAAATCCTAGTTATTCCGCATTGCTAATGAGTTGTGTGAAAATTCTTAATATGAAATAGGAACGTTGAAAGGTCAACGAATTAGAATCAAGAAGCTATAGTTTTTCGTTGGATAATTATGTATAGTATACATTTGTAGCCTTGAATTTTGTGTTCTTATTAGAAAAATATGACCGTCGCATTGTGTTTCATGCAGCTGCGCAGAAAAAGATCTCATGCCACAGTTTTTTCAAGTGATTATAAAACAGGTTAACGAATAGTTCACATAAGTATGTCTAATATCCCTATTTCGTAAAATATCTTACGGTAAATTTAATCACTACTCGAATATTTTCTGTAAGCATGAAGAAATTATGTATTAAAAGATTGTAATAAAACTCCATAAAGTATAACGTTAAATATGTAAATTGTGATAACTATATAGTCATATATGTTTAGTTTTGCAAAGCTAAACCTATTTATGTACAGTCTTTAACACTAAATACTTTATCACGAACGCTCAATAACGAAATTTAAATTTTATACAACCATTATTTCAACGACATGAGTCTGAAATATTTGTGACAAGTGGAATTATACTATGTTTTATTTTAAAAAAACATAGTGCATTTTTGTGTTTCACCTAATACATATAATACTGGATGAATAATAACAAAAGCTGCGTTTTATAAAAAGTTGTTGAGTAGGTATCTAGAAAAACCTTGAACTTCTCTTTATACTTCTAAAACTACCAAAGAAATTGTGGTGATCAATATTCGGATAGTATAAATACAATGCATGGAAAGTAATGTTCATAAAAAATAGTATAATGTGGCATATATATTATTATGCAGATAATTTTAAATTACTATTGCAAAATCGACCATAATTACCGGAGATGTTCCCAATCACATTTGATACAATTAAAGTTCAAAAGTTACAAAACGCTACGACGGTTAATTAAAAACAAAATGAGACATTAGGTTGATTCTACAATCAAAATGCCATAAAAAACATTCGAATTATCCGTTGCCGGCTTTAAACAAGAGACCTATTAATTTAAAAGTACGGACAGGTGTCGAGTACAAATATAATCTTGAGGTGAGCTAAAGCAATTGAATCGCTTCGAAGAATTTTGTCTAAAACATCTATTCACATAAAACGCAACAATGGTTACGACATCAGTAACCGTAAATCCGAATATAATTTCTGCAGCGAAAAGATACATGAGTTGTTTATTCTACTATGTTATCTGATACCCACATTTTTTTTAATCTGGACTTACGCCACTTTCAAAATAAACGGCTCACATGGGGTTGTATTTATTTCAACCAATATATTTTCTTGATAAACAGTAGCAAAGATTTCGAATGTCTGGGACAATGTTGTGTTTCCAAAAAATACCGGATAGATAGTAGTATCATCACTACGATTTTTCAAAATGCAAATGTAGGTCGCTATGTTTATGCCTTAAGTACTACACGGTGTTCAGGATTTGGTACAATATGGATAATAATCTATCATTAACAAAATTTGTAAACAAATATTTGATATGTGCCAGCCGAATGAGAAAATATACGTCTGAGTTTTAACAATGTCAACGTACAACAATTAAAGAAAATCAGAAAATACCGCAAAACTTCATAATAACTAACTACGTCTTGGTTAACCAATTTAAAAATTTGTGAATGGATTTTCTAAACTATTGAGACAGGAATCTTTAGCTTTATTGTAGCTGTATTGTTGCAACAAATACAATTAATGTTTTTCTTAAAGTACACTTCTTCGAACACATCGGATATTGTAATACTAAGGCATTCAGGAATTAGTTTTCTTTCTTGTTATCTTTTTTATTATGTTAATTATGTGATAGTAATGAAGCAGTAAAACGTTTTGTCAATGAAAAACCGTGTCACAAAAGGTTCATAAACATGACGGAAAATTGCAAGTAGGAACTAAGCATAACTTCCTTCGAATTGAAGTTACATTCATGGATAATATCGCAGATATGTTTATTGCTTTATTTTGCAATGAATATTTCATAAACAAAACGTACACGATCGTAATTTAACGTACAACAAGCAGCATATGTATGTACAAATCAAAATTAATTAGTGTTTTACTTTGACAAGCAATTTTTAGATTATATTACTTTGTTCCCAAACCATCTTGTAAAATATGAGGTCTGAAATAGCGGTTTATTTATTCAAATTTTAGGGTAAGTGGCAAAAACGTATTTGAAAGAAGAAACAACGGAATGGTGGCGTTTTAAACTAATGTATTTTTGGTTTACATTTGCGCACGTGTTTCTTATATCGATCATTATGTAACTATGTAAAAGCAAAGAGACTCTATAGATTAATCTTTATACCGTCAAAATACAACTTTTCTCCTTTGAATATTATGCAAGCAATTTTCATAAAGAATTCTCTCATGATACTTTGAATAATATCAAATTTAAACTGTTGTATTATTTTTTTTTTACTTTTACTGATCTTGCTACACAGGGCGCTGAACTGTAGCGAAGATAATATTATCTTTTAAACAAAAATACAGTTCTAGTAAATTAAGCAAATTTCATCCACAAAAACTGTTTTGAAAGCACATCGGTAAATAACAATTTGTTGTGCAACATTCTGGAAAACGTTTGTATGCCAAACAATTTTTACGGAACTGTAAAATTGATAGAAGATGTCATCATACGTCAAAGACCACAACTGATGAACTTAGTTAAATACAAAAAAAAAAAGATTTCATAGCCATAAGTACAATTCCGTATTTGCGGACAAATTTTTTATAAGGAAAAATAAAGACAACGGTGTTTAAGAAACGTGTATATTATACTTAGAGTGAAAATATTCTTAATGTAAAAAATTTAGTTTTACTAAATATGTAAAAGCAAACAAAACATTATCACTTATGCTTTAATTTGTTTTTTCTAATTTGGACTCTTTTTGCTGTGGCTTTTGAATATGATCAGCGATACATACAAGACCATTTGATGAAAGTGCAAATGTACATAAATAAAAACATCTACGTCTTTGCAATAATACTCTATCATCGGATAAAATGAAGATAAACATAACTTTATTTTATTATTTATTTCTATATGAAAGAATATACACTATCATGTGTTGTATTTTCCTTTCGAATAATGGACATAACAAAAAGATTAATTTCAAATGCGGAAATGCGTTCAAAAAGTTTTTTTAAGGTTTTCGTCACACACAGGTCTCCCACTTTTATGCCTTGCCCCACCCTCTGAACTCGATCTGTTCTCCCGCCATTCTCTTCTGACCCATTCACTTCAAACTTCTTATGGAACTCAGCAACGTTGCGAAATACCACTTTTTATGTGATAAAAAAATGCAATGCCAACAAATAATGTTACTTACCAGTATATACTTTTAATCCATCCAATATTATATCCAGATTGTCACAGTACACAAAGAAAAGAAACGTCATACACTAAAGTAAAATAATGTTTTATAACAAATTGTACATATAAACACTAGATTTCCGTCAATTATGATCGGTAAATCATAAAATGATCTAATGAGAAACTATCAGTCCCGTTAACATATGTAGCCATGCGCAAAATAGGTAACGAAAGTTTACACCGTCGTTTAAAATCTCGACACAAATCCACTTGAGTTCAATGGAATACAGTTAAGTTCAGTGACATTGGCGACTACAGCGATGGAGTTGATGGAGGACTATGAAAACGATTATAACAAGGATTACAAAAACGAGAAGGAATATGACAAATATAAGGAAACAGCAACCTCGCGAACCGAACGTTGTCGACCGAGTGAGAGGCTAGCGGCACCTCCACTCGAGCAACGTCGTGACGTCAGAGGGCCTCCTCTCTTTTTGCCATTCCAAGCTGCGAGTGTGAGCGACCAGCGCGAAAGGTGCCCCTGTACCAGCCTCCAATTCTCCCTCCTTCTTCTAACCTTCTTCAGTTACTCGCCGCTATGTATTACTTGTCTGCTGTTTGCCTGGTAATCCTGCTGATCCTAGCTTGCAGCAAACCTGTTGTTTCTTCATGGACTAGTACCCGAGGGCTTTTTAAAATATACTTATTTAAGGATTATATTGACGTTATATATGTAATTCTCTCTCCCGATCACTGCGAAATTCCTTCCATAAAGTTCACAGTAAGGTCGAATAATGCTGTACATTCAATAAAGTATACAGTTAATTATTTTGTCACATAGAAAGTAATACGCTAAATGTTTTCGTAAGAAAATAAAGAATTTGCTCCCGTTACTTTCAACGTGGTTTTAAAGTTTTTAACTCTTTGAGTAATAAAACATCATGATTGGCATGAAATATTTCTTTTGACTCGATGATTCGATTTTGCTGTTAAATAATACGTAAATTAACTTGTTATTGAATTAACGGTAATACTCTTTTTATAATATTTATTTTTTGTCGCCACCCGTTATATGAACCCATGCACGTTCTTTCGAATAGTACACAAAGCGAAGAGCGGATACTTTCACGCGCACGCCAAGTTGATAAATATCATGGCCATATTATGTTTGTTCGTCTTTATTTCTCCTATTTCTTTACTTCCGTGGATGCAATTGCTCCATTCAAAACGTTAAATAATTCCACACATATTGATAAATTATAAAAACAATCGTGTCGTTAACTATACGTGCATATAATTAGATAATGAAGATAAGACTACCGAAAATGTGAAATAGCTGAAGCAGCTCTTACTTTACTTTTAAATAAATTAAGTCTATTCACAGGTTACAGCATTATTTGATCATACATTATTTTTTAAACTTTAATTCTAACGAAATGAAGAACTAGACTGTTGTGTGGCGCAGACATTCCATTCACGCCTTTCTTCTTTTTATTGGCAGGTATGTATAACATACTAGTTAAAAATAATTAACAAAGAAAGGCATTTGTCTGAATACACCAAGCAGGACAACAAAGGAGAAATGTTATATTCTTATCGAAAGTGAAAAATCATATCATATGATCTTCAGTAATTCAAAGCCCAAGCGGAAGAAAATCTCCTCACAACGCCTTTGTAATTACTTCATTATTCGATTCTACGCGTTTAATTTCTTATACATGGCGAGTTTACCATGGTTTTTATTTACATTTGTTTTAGAATAAATTATAATATATGCTTGTAAGTGAAGAAACCTTATGTAGAATCCATGATCTTGAATGGTATTCACATTGAGTGCATTGTGAGAACTATTCACATAATTATGATTGCGTGTAACTGAGAAACGTACGCTACGAAAGAATGCAAAAAGGAAGAGTAGGACAAAACTAAAGAGAAAAGAAAATATATATCTTTTTGTGATGTTCAAAACCCTGTATACTAGTTTTAATCGCAGTCTAACTTTCTAATGAAAGACAAATGTAATTTGTAATCTGCATGCACAATCACCTTTGTACAATGTAATGTCAAGAATCCCGCAGAAAAATTAAACTTGTCCGTACACTGCTTGAATCGTACTATAAATTCCGCCTTTAGTGAACGTAATGGCACAAAGCGTAAAAGGTGTCGCGGAATACTTTCTCCGACGAGAATGTAATGATGGGTCAGTATGCTCGGATAAATCTTTTCCATGATTTGACAGTATCTTTTCTGTTTTCGTTTCGTATTGTACAAGCACATTAACTTCTACGTAAACTGAACGCAATCTCTGTATTTATACATTTATCACCTCTGTAATTACTTAACTTTAATCTATATCTTCATTCACTGTAAATACAGTAAATTAACGTTTCCTTATAAGAGGAAGATTTTAAAAATAAGTGCGACCTTCCAAGTATGTAAAAACTTATCCTAGCACTGTACTACTGAACAATTGAAATTTACAATTTAAAGACAAAATTGGTTAAATAACAATATATTTGGTTCAGTATGTTTCGATAATCACAGCAAAACTGAAGAACATATTTATATTCAATGCAGTGGAAGGTAGATAAGCGATAATAATATACGAGAAAACAGTCCACATGTTACACGTAAAAACTAATACGTGCAGAAACGCCTGTATAATTATATAAGTGATTTTGTGTAAAAAATATTTGACTGGATACAACCGGTTATTCAGCCGTAGAAATTTTTGGTAACTGCTGATTGGTATAAGTGGAACATATCAACATGAATCTCGATAGAGTAGTACGCATTTCTCATATTATGAAATCAGTTTGGTCTTTCAGATCAGCTTGAAACTGACATCATAGCACAGTAATCGAAAATAACATTTTACGTAGAAGTAGAATAATATACAGCTAATATTTACTGTATTATTCAATTTTATATTACAAGTGATATTCGTTGCATCTTTTTCGTTCAAAAATGTACAGTATAAAAATGTTGTAGTGTATATTAGGACAACGGACAGCACAAAGCCACGTAATACTTATCCTATGAAAACATGAAATCGTTTGTTTAACGGCATGTGACTTGTCTGAAAAAGGTATATAAAGAAACTGAATCATAAGAAAAAAGGAAAGCGGAAAGAGAAATTATCTCGTCTTCCTTTCGTTTCACGTAGTAGATCGCCTTGTTACGTTGACTTTTACAGGCGTAGTAAATTCGAATCACTTGCCCCACCTGTATCAAGTCACGGTACTTCTTAGTCGGTAACTGGAAGTAAAGATAAAATCTTGCTTATACGGTAAGAATGTTGGAAATGAAAGGAAACCACGCTTCTCAAATTCAATTACATTGTTACATTACATTCATGCTATGCTAGGTGTCTATTCCAAGTTCAACAGTATTCCAATACACACACAAGGAATCAAACGTAGTTACGTCAATAGAAAACGCGTTGGGATAAAAATACTCAAATAGTACACATGTGCAGTTTGTCGGGAAAATTAAGAAGTTTCATGAAGCTGTAAAAATACGATTACCTCATGTATTTATAGTCAGTCCATATCATCGGAAAAAAATTGTAGTATCTAATGACATACTGGTATTCACCGGTGTCGGGCCGTATGCGCAAAGAGACAACAAATACCAGAGAGACGCAGTAACATCTGGGTCAAAAATATTAGCGGCACTTATCACAGCCATTAACATCGTTCATGCTTTATTTTTTGAATATGCTAAGCAAAGTAGCTTGTCTAAACAAGTAGTAATAAGTTTTCTATAATTATCATGTTGTTTTGTAATTGATCTAGTCATGAATATAAAGTCAAAATAATACTATGCAAATGGTAATTTGTAACAAAAGTTATGTTTTTAAAAAAAGGCATAAGCAACGATCGATGCATCGGAAGTTCTGAAATAATTTGTAACACATTATCTAACAACGTACGAATAAAGCAAAAAAACACGTTGGGTACTTCGACTAAGATATGGAAAACTAATTGTATACCCCATGGAAATAAAATGCAGTGATTGAACAAGTGAACAAATATATCATAATATGAGTAGTATTAACGTAGCAAAGTACAATAAGCAAGTTAACATTACATAAAAAACTAGACGTATACCTTAATGAAAGATCTTGCCTCAGTACTTACAGTATAAATTTCTTCAAGATCGCTATATATCAGCATCGTTAGTCCGGTCATATATCTCTACAAATACTTTGAAATAGTTTACCGGTTCGAATTGTGAAATAGATCGATTAACTTGACATACACAAATCGGACAATTTCATACAATTAGTAATACGAAAGGTGCAGAACCAAAATCAAATAGTTTCTTCAGTAAAAATAATAAAGAGCGTAAAAATGACGATATTAACATAAAATAAAGCGGTCAAGAAATTATCACACTTCCAAACAAAATGGTCATGGAACCAGTAAACAGAAATTATATATGGTATCTAAATTAAATATAAAGAGATTGACGTGAGCGACTATGATAATTTTGATTGCGCTCGTCGATTTAAAAGCCAATGCAGTGTAAGATTTTTGTAAATTGTTTGATTCAGCTATTATCAAACATTATGTATTTTATATTGACAGACATCACATTAAATTCGCGTACTTAATCGCATTTAATCCGTTTTTTTTATATGTACAATGTTATACGTCTCAAATAATAATAGCAGTATATCAACATATTTCAATGAATTTTTTTATAATTTATATGAACACTGGTTAGAATGAAAAGGCTATTAACGACACGTAATAAAATGATTGGTGTTTCCTGCAAATTTTCTTGCAACTGTTACGATAAAACACTATTTGGTAGTATTTTTGTCACATCTGAAGTGCTCAAGAATAGGAAAAATCTTCAAATGGGTAAATACTTTCATTCATTAACTGGAATAATAATAATAACACCGGCATAATATATATGTCCTATCTGTAGATGTGTTGTAATACATTGTAGGCATAATACCTACTAACGTATGCACACTTGAGTAGATAATAACCAATTAAAATAAATCTACATGTTTCTGACATAATTTGCAGGACAAAACTGGTAGTAAGTCGATGATACTAAGAATACTTATGTTCCTTCAATATCGTGGAAGGTATTATTATTTATTTAGTATGTGTCACAAACAGTAATGACAATCATTTGTGTTTTCTAAATGTTAATTTAGAAATAAACTATTTTTAATGTATACATTTTTGTACATATTGTACTTTTTTATTGTAAGGAAGGTAATAATGCACAAGCAACGTTATCGCAGTATTTAGTAGACACAAGCGTTTGAAATTGTATTGATGTTAAGTGAATAAAAAACAATGCAAGGTAAGAATAATATGATCATTGCATTAAACTACTTAGACGTGAACATTTATAATTTAGTGTTAGCTTAATTTCAATAGGTATGGGTGACGAAAGACAAGAAGAACGGACAAGAGGTAAAAGGAAGATGGAATAGTAGGAGTTGCGCACAGTGGTGGAAGAACTGGATGTATATCCATCCATGCATGCATGTTTTGTGCGTGGGTGCGTGGAGGTCGGCCGCGGCGTCGCACTCTACGGTCGGTACGGGATTTAATCGGTATGTATCAGTGTGAAAGAAGACAATTGACTCGCAGCCGCGGTCGAACAGTGCTTGGCAAGAGCCTTCTGACGTCACATCCTGCTTCGGATGAACTACGATCTCATCTGGACCACTGGTCACAGAGGTACGCAAATATGTGCGATAGTGATCCCAAACATATAATTCTAAAAGAACCAATATCATCGACGTGATCGTGTACTGTAGTGGTTTTACTTTGCTGTTTAGACAAATGCATAACCAACGAACTTTCTGTTATGTTTATTTGCGAGTGTCGCACAGGGTCACGGATTAACAAGACAGTTAAATAATCATATAAGAAAATGTTATATTTCTTATCTTATAGAAAAATTTTCATTTGTGTTTCCACTATTATCAGAATCACAAGATTCTGTAATTCCACAAAGACAAGAAATTCTAATCGCGTTCAGTATAAGTCAAATATTTCTTGCTTGGCATAGTTAAGTTACAACTTTACATAAGTATTTAAGGTGATGTGATGTGATGTGATGATGACACACATGTGATGAATTTGTATTATAATTGAATTCTTTTTTATGTTGTTATTATCATTGTGAATTTATTACTGAACCATTTTGACGAGTAAATGAAAAAGAGTGACAGCTTAAAACAACTGTTCAATAAAAATCGTATGAACCCAAATAATTTCTAATGACACTCTTGCAAAATGGAAATTTACACTGGTTAGGCGATACGCGTTCTAATGATACGTAATGAACGTTCGTGTACATGTACACGTACTCAGCGGTTAAAAAACGTAAGGGATGTAATATTTCACCAGAAAGTAGAACAAATTTTCAGAATTGTTTTTTTCGAACTCGAAGTGTACTATCTATTTATGCTTCATAATTATCATGTTTTTGTTCACGCAACAACTGTCTCCTTTTATAAGCACTTTCATACCGACAGTTGTAAAGCGATACGTCAAATGATTATTAAGTAGTTAATTACTCGCTTACTTTTGCACGGAAATTGTCATGGTGACATGACGACGTTATTTCAAGTGGTTATAAAAATGTCTACAAATACATATTCTTAAGTGTGCATCGCCATCAGGTTCAATTATTATGATAGTTACTGCCTTGTTTTGTAGCTTAAATATGAATCAATTATAAATGAAAAACTTACTTCAAATATAGTTATGTGTTAATTGTGAATCTAAGTGTTGGCAAATAAACTGTTTATTAAAAAGACGCTTTATCCATGACAGTACCGAGACTTTTGACGTATAAATGACTTTTAACAGGTTTCAATTAGATTTGCACATATTGCTCAAACTCTTACTGTGTAAAATCATAAAAAAAAAATAACGAATAAATATGAATAATACATTCATCATCGGAAATATTACGTTTTGATATTGCAAAAGTATTGTTAAATAATAAATTCTATTACGAGAAAACCTTTTTGTTTAGCCTTTATTAGAGTTTATATATTTTTTATAAAAACCTATTATATCTAAATATAAGAAAATATTTTCAAAGCTTAATCAAGATTACTGACAAAAATAATTAAAAATATTTGCTAAATATATGCTCCAGTGACAAAAATATTTCAAATATTTGCTGACCTTAGTACAAATCCCTAACGCAAATAAAATTGGTCGTTACTGAACTTACTCATTAAAGAAATAAAAAACAAAAATTTAAAAGCACTATACATAGCTATAAAAGAACATCACAAATGTAAAAATGTGTAACAGGTAAAACATTTAAACAGAAGGAAGATTACACATCCTGTGAAGAAAAATGTAGTTATTTGTACAATCTGAGTAATTGTTGCACGTGAAATAATGAAATTGCACGTAAAAAATATGAAATAAAAAAAACATAATCCAGATAACTTTACCGCACAGTACTTAAGTCATTGTATTGGCCCATAATATTAATTATTTCCGAAAATTTAGTTGCAGTACTAGTATCTATGCATTCACCAGACACGTAGTCTTTACCAGCCACATTATCTTTTAGATTTGTTTCTTTCGTATAGCGAATGAAGAACAATGACCATTTTTCACAAAAGGATCCTTGGGGTCCTCATACTGATAGACATCTATACAAAAGTGGCAATGGGTCCAACTGATTCCCTGGATGTTAACACAATTTTGGAAGCAGATCTTTATACGACGACAAAGAGAACACCTTCTGATAGATGCCTTGTGAAAACTGAGCCAGGCCCATGCAAGCATTATATCCACAAATGGACTTATAGCAAAATTGACGGGAAATGCAGACCGTTTATTTATGGTGGTTGTTTAGGAAATGAAAATCGATTTAACTCAGAAGCAGAATGTTTACATTACTGTTTGGGCGGACCTGACCGTATGTAGTGACAAATTTCATAATTACATATTCCGTTCAATACAATTTTATCAGTATTGGATAATTTCATTGAGCCTCATTACATCAAAGTTATTCTATGATATTTTACCCTCAATCATTTCCATAACACAATAAACAAATTTATAGGTACATTACCACCATATCTGGTAACAAAAGGAAGCATGTTTGTAACAAGCACAGCAAGCACAAGTACTTTACCTTCGACAACACTGAGCACTGTCCGACCAACATTCGCACCTCCTAAACCCACAAAACCGCCAGTACCGAAACATAAAAGGGGGAAAGTAATTGTTGCTTACTGTATTATAATATTAATTCATATGATAGTTTATACACACATTTATTCGAAAATATCCGCTTTAATCAACAAAAGAAATCGCGACATGAAGAGAAAATAATTGAGCTTTCTTGGGGATTTCTAATACGTAGTCGTTATGATATATATATGAAAATAACAAATTTTTATTTTGTAGGAATTAACTTTTATGGAATCTGGTCATGAGAAAACTTTTATGTTTGCACAAAGTAATACGTTCATTCAGCTTGATGGAAATGGTATTAAAACTTTTCAATTAAGGTGCATAATTCATGATTCTGTAACAAAGAATGTTTTGTTCATTACCATAATGTATAAGAAAATGTGTAATGCAAGAGTATTACAACAATAATTTTAATTTGTTCAGGTTGTGCCGTGAAATTTCTTTCAAGTTTCGTACCAAACTACCTCATGGCCTATTAGTTTATCATAGTGTGAAGGATCGACCAGAAAGTTTAGATCCTTACGCGCTATACGTTATTGTCGAAAAGGGGCAGCTAAAAGTAGTTCATGTATTTGGAAAAAAGTCGACAAGTCTAACAGTGGGTGAAGGACTAAATAGAGATGAATGGCATAGTGTTCTCGTACGCATAGATGTTCACGGAGCAAAATTAATCGCTAGAGTCGATGACAAGCATGCTGAAACAACTCTTGAGGTACTGGAACGTGTAATTAATTATGGCGTGTCTGAAGAACTAGCATCTGTTGTTCTTATAGGAGGTAATTAATAATTGTGCTGGTAAGCACAAATAATACACTTTTACAAATATCATTTACATTCAAAACATTTTTCTTAGGTTTAAGTTCAGAGGAACGATTACATGGCGTAAAATATATTATTGAATCATTTGTTGGCTGCATTCGTGACATGGTTCTTAGTTCGGGCAAATCAGCAAGTGACTTACTTCCCATTCGACCATTAATAGCTACTAAACATGAAAATGTAAAAGAAGGTTGCATTGATAAGTAAGTTAGCAACTTGTTAATATTGAAATGTGAATTAAAAAAACCTTATACTTTTACAATTTTTATACGATAGATATATATTGCAGATGTAGAACAAGAGAAAATCTGTGTTTTATTCCCAGCCAATGTGTAAACCATTACAATAGCTTGACATGTGACTGTTTTGGAACAATGTACGAAAGTGAACGATGCGATGTGTATAGTATGTGAAATTGAATTTTATAATATTTATGCATGCCGGTAGATACAGTAACATACAAAATAATTTTTTAGCTGCTACTATTTTAACACTTAGAGGATCATCATATGTATCATTTCGTGTATACGATTGGAAAGATCGCGTTCATTCCTCTGTTAACAGGATTAGCCTAGCATTTAAGGTACAGCTTAATATACCAAATCATTTTCAGTCATCAGAACTACAGGTTAACGTGATATTTTTGTATTCAAATTATGATAGACAAGGTGGGACGACTCAGCTCTGTTTTATGCGTCTGGTGAAATTGACGGAACACCTCACTATGTAGCTGCATCTATTGTGAATGGATCTGTACATGTGGAACTTGACTTTGGTCACAACTCAAAAATTTCAACAGTACTTGGTGATTATGTAACTTCCAATCACTGGAGCAATCTGACAATTTTTCACAATGGCTCAATGGTCTTTGTTAGTCTGGACAATGAAGTAAAAGTACTTGAAATACCGGGAGATAATTATAACATGATCATTGATCCTGAAATTTACATTGGCGGTGGTCCTGAATTACATAAGAAAAAGGGTTTATTGTCACATAACAACTTTGCAGGTTTGCAATCATTTTGATTCTTTAAATATTCTCCGATTTTAAGATTATCGCTGTTATGTATAAATGTATCTAAGCAAGCATATTTCATACGGTTTGTAATTCTAATGGCACCATTCTTTTCACAATTATCATTCTAAGGATCCCTCAAGTATGTTTTCTTCAACGATAAATCAATCATTTATGAACTGAAACGGTCTAATCCTATGGTTCACTATATCGGTGTACTACAACCAGAATATTACGAAACTGATGTTGAAGTTATACCAATAACATATCCATTTGCTGGAAGCCACATTTGGTGGCCAATTGAGAAAAGAGATTCTCTTAAACTGAACTTTGATTTTAAAAGTTCAAAGCCAATTGCAGTAGTCGCATCTGGAGATGTCAAAAGCAATCGTGGTCTTGGGTACTGGGAGGTAACAATAATACTACGATCATACTGCAATCAAACGTTATTGTTGTTTCTAAAACAATTGTTTTATAGCTTCGACTAGTAAATGATGAAATTCGCTTTCAATTAATACCAATCTTAGCAGAAAATATCAGTATATCAACTGCAGTGAAGTTTCCTCCATATAATACATCTTGGCATGCAGTTGAGCTTAATTATACAAAAGGTGAACTTAGTATATTAATAGATTACAAGAATAAGCAGAGCAAGCTGTTTGCAATGGCTTTTGAGCTCGGTGATCGAGTTATTATCGGAAGTGGTAAAAGCAATGCCGGTAAGAATACATTAAAGAATCTGAAACGAACGGTAATAATATTAATCAGAACATACTTATATACCTTTCATAACTAGGTTTAGTAGGTTGCATGCGAGAGATCAAAGTAAATGATCAAAGAATTGAACCTAGGTATGTTATCAATACCAAGAGAGTGATTGGCGAAGTCGCCCTCGATAATTGTCAATTTGTAGACCCATGTAAAAGACCAAACACGTGCGAGCATGGCGGAAAATGCTCAGTAAAAGAGGATAGAATTACGTGCGACTGCACAGACACTGGATATATTGGCAAAAATTGTCACTTCGGTGAATTTCTTTACAATACGACTGAATGCTAAGTATATACCAAATTGTTTTATAAAATACGTGCTACGTTTTCCAGCACAATATAGAAAAACTTGTGAGGAATTAGCTTTACTGGGCTACACACAAGATGACGTGTATAAGATTGATATTGATGGAAACGGCCGATTTCCACCGGCATTAGTTAAATGTGAGTTTCAGTCGATCGAAGACTCAACGAAGACTATCGTGGAACATAATCTTCCCTCACAGGTGGACGTGAGATCAATATCGGAATCAGATTTCTCCTTCAGCATCAAGTATAGACAGTTTACGGCTGAGATGCTTCAAGAATTGATATCTCATTCATTGTATTGCAGCCAATATCTCAAATATGATTGTTATAAGGCACCATTAGAATTGCATAGTGCTACATGGTTTCTCAGCTCGAAAGGGACGACTGTTGATTACATAGGGAACGTCAATCGGGGATCATGTCCATGTGGAAGTACGTTATGTCTTTTGTAACAGTAGTACGGTAAACTATTTCTGTTTGTTTAACATATGTGCAATGTAATTTCCATTATTTATTGTCACTTAAGTGAATAGAACGTGTGTTGGCTCTAACTTAAGCTGTAATTGTGATGTATCTGCTGGGAATGTTGGAAAATGGCTTTCCGATGAAGGATATTATGAAACCCCTAATTCTCTTGGTATAACAGGAATGGTTTTCTTACAACAGAAAGATCTAGAGGAAGATGCTCAAGGCCGGATAACATTAGGGCCATTGGAATGTGTTGAAACAAGTAATTAACATTGACAAAAAATATTGTTATACAGGGTATTTAATTGGAACTTTCACACACAATTATCATATAATCCATTCATGATTCTAAGCAATATTTTTAATGAGATTCTTTTATTTAATAACGTTATTGTTGCCGCAAGTCTTTTCGCAATGCCATTCTAGATCGTTCGTTATCTTCAAGAAGCATATCAAAAATGTGCATTCGGTGAACTTAACAACTTCTTCCTTATCACCCGTATCTACACCTCTAATCTATAATATGAACAGAATTCTAAAATATTATGGTTTAATAAATTAATCACGAGCTGTTCGATACATTCAGTTAAATAACAATGGAAACATATAGTTGCCCCAAAAAAGACGAACATTTCTTAAAAATTTCAGAAACAAGCAAAGCCCAGATAAAACGTATAGCGGATTTTAAATATCAGCATTCAAATTAAATATGTTCTCGCTAAAGTATGGATGTTAACATGTAAAGTTAAAATGACATACCCTGTACAACAGTTACAATTACCTTGTGCGAGAAATTAATAGAAAAGTGTTTTTACCCCTCAGATACGCAAAAGTACGTAGTGACATTTACTACTTCTCAATCGTACATTGAAGTACCGGGCTGGCGTAAAGGAGACATAGCATTCAGTTTTCGTACAACGGGCGAAAAAGCTATTCTTCTTTATCAGCCACCAATTAGAAGTAATTATCCTTCCTTCATGGTGGCACTGACTTCGGAATATCTGTTGACATTTAATTTTACACTGAATACTGGAACTGTACGTGAACTCGAAGTGAAGAGTCGGCGAAAACTAAACAATGGCGAATGGCAAAAAATATGGATTGATTATAATGACTACCACGTCAGATTCATGATCAATACGGATTTTCAAATGGTAGATTTATTACCGGAGGAAGAATTTGGACCATTTGAAGGATCTATGTTTATTGGCGGCGCAACAGCGTGAGTATTTAATAATATGACATAAGGTGCATTTTAACACGACTGCACGTCATTTCACCTGATATGTTAATGGCCTGACATTTTCTTTTTTTCCAGGGAACACCTAAAAACATGTTCTGTGAGACAAGGTTTGATAGGCTGTTTTCGCGGTTTAGTTGTGAACGGTGAGATATTGGACATACATAGTTATATGTCAGTACATCTTTCGGAAATTATTAAAGATTGCAAACCTTCTTGTCAACCAAACAAATGTCAGAATGGGGCAAGATGTGTGGAACTGTGGAGCAATTTTGAATGCGTATGTGAAAATAGATGGGCACATTTGGGTACATTTTGTGAGACTAGTACGTTTTACATTTTTTTATTTAAGAAATTTAATTTATATCTTCGTCGTGTTCTGCTTTAAGAAATACTATTTTATAGAATTTACATACACGCTACTTATTAAAAAAGTAGCTTAATTAAATTATCCCAAAAATTGGACTAGTAATTTATATTTATCTATGACGTAATTCTCTTATTGTTTAAACTTGGACCACTGTTTTAATTATTTAAATACGTAACAAGTTTTTTTCTGCTAGATATCAATAACAAAGCGCTCACATTTACATCACCTGGTGCTTTCTTAAAAAAAAATTATTTCGGTTCAAAGGACGATGAAGAAAAAAATATGCTGAAGAGTATGCTCTCGCAAAACATTCTCATAAATCTCAGAACTTACGATACACATTCTCTAATTCTTTATGCTAATGATCACCTCAACAATTTTGTTCACCTCTACATTTCCAATGGAACAAGTATTATATATCTCTTCAATGCTGACAGCGAAATTAAAAACATAACTGTGGATCATGCAGGTATCTTTTCGTTGATTATTGTTATTATTAAACAGAGAAATAACAATTTCTTGCCCATTTCAGGTGTTAATTCTGGAATGTCAGTTCAAATAGCAATTATTCGAGACGAAAAATCGACAACACTGCACGTTAATGAATATAATGCTACTTTGAATGCTACGCCAGTATTACTTGAGACTTATTCGAATAAGCCATGGATCAATCCGGACAAAGAAGTTCTTGCCCCCCAACGGCCACCGGCACCGCCAACAGACTACTTTCAGGTTGTTCACGATCTAATGTACACAGCATAGAGTGTATTTACCATTAAAATTATTTTATACGTTTGGATTAGGTTAATCTTGGTGGTTTTGATCCTGACAATTTGCTAAGAGTTGGAACAGAAGGAGCATTAATACAAGGCTACGTCGGTTGCCTTCGCGGTTTGATGATCGGTGAATATTTAGTTGATTTGCCGAGTCTGGCAAATGAGGCAAATCACGAAGGTAGCAAAGCAGTGCTACCAAATTGTCAAATGAAATGTGATGCAATGCCTTGTAAAAATTTAGGCATTTGTACAGAAGATTTCAGTAGACAAGAATCTTCGTGCAACTGTGAATTGACTTCATATTTTGGGGAACACTGCGCAGATGGTAAAAGCGTCATATTTCGCCATAAACACTGTCAGTAAATCAAGGAATAAATAATTGGCAACTTGATTTTCCTCCCTTCTTCGTTTGTTTGTACATAGAAAAGGGTGCAGACTTTAGTGGCGAGAGCGTTCTACAGCGTGAGTTTGATGTTGATGGTGAAGTTAATCAAGTAAAAGTTCAGTTAGCCTTTTCAACCAATGAGTTGCGACAGCGGACTACAGCATTGCTTCTCTTACAAACGGACAACAAGTAAACATTCGTTAGCTTTTCAAATACGCAGCAATTATCGTGAAACTTGTGTTCTTTCATCCGAAGTTCTTGATGTCTTTCGAAGAACATTTTTTCAGAAGAAGCTACTATCTGTTGGTGGCACTAACGTCAGAAGGTCAACTCATATTCGAAGAAGATAGAGAAGGCTCTGCTTATGGTGTACGACTTAATGATAGAAATTTCTTAAATGGAGCGCGTCACAGCATTTATTACGTGCGAGATAACAACACTGCTACTCTTTTGGTAATATTGACTATAAAAACAAAACAATTATCTAATAGTGTCTTGTGATATTTTCATTTATTAATGCAGATTGACAGAGAACCAGTACAGTTGCTACCTATTCCAGTGTTGTCTCTAGGCGATGAAGATGGAGGAAGTCCTGGTGCAACAGAAATTCAATTAGGGGGGTTAAATACGACGGACTCACGATTCAGTGCTTACAAAGGGTACACCGGTTGTCTTAGTAGTGAGTATCATTTCAGCATATTGTACATACATGTTTCGTAGAAATGAATGTGTTGTCCTGCACAAAACTAAAAAGAATATATCCAGGATAAAGATAATTCTGATTATGTTCAGTATTTTACCTGATAAAACTCTTGATGATATTAATCTATGGTTTACAAAGGGAAGACCATAGTTGTGCGACATTGATTTTGTTTAAATTTTACACACTTCTTTATCTGAAAATATTACACATGTATTTCGTCAAGAGTGGCAACACCTCTCGTTTTTTTAAAAAATGAGGTCAAAAATCAATATTTTTCAATTGTGCTGAAATTTTGCAGAAATATTTAAAATTGACTCCTAAACCATACTTACACATTTCTTTAGCACATAAACAATGTTTAAACAATATGTTATGATTAAGTTCTGTAAAACTTGTTAAATTTGATCGAAGCGGCGCGGCAGAGCACAGTAAGTATGGTAATAGCATAGTATGTATTGACACGGCCTTGGGTTCAAGTCTCTATTCGGTTCTGCGTTTTGTAATTTTTTTTTCAAATTTTTCTTCCTTTAGCGCGGATTAAGTGAATACTTTAATATATTTGGAAGCATTTTTAATTTATTACACTCCATTATTTTGCCGACTTTTTTGTGCCGGCTTCTGCAAGAACATATATAGGAATATCCAGATTTGAAGAAAACAATAGAAAGAAACAGAAAAAATGAACACCGAGCGTTGGCAGAAAAAGAAAAAACTGTAACGCTTGCAAGACTTCATCTAATATGAAGTTTACAAACGTTATTTTGGAAGTTGATGCGACATTAAATAAAGATATTTAAAAAAAAAACGTTATTGAAAAAGAGAGGCTTTCACTTTAAAATGAAAGGATCAAAGTTCTAGATGGGAGAAAGAAACAGCCAAGGGTGGGACAAATTGTGACAAATCCTAACAACGAAAAGTGCAAAAGCGAAACAAAAAAAAGCATAGCATTGAGTTCCTAGTGTTTTTGTGCCCATTTTCTGATGAGTATTTCCGTGTTTGCAAGAACCAAATGGCTGCTTTGGTCCTAGGGCTATGCATCACATATTAAAATTGTCTGTGAATTGAAAAATGTTCATCTAAGATGTACAAAGTCAGTAAATTAACGAAAGCGAAACAGGCTAACTATTTAAATTATATTTTAAAACCACAAATGAAAAAGAATACATGTTTGGTTCCCGACTCGTGGACTGGTCAAGTAGATCAGAACGTATATAATGATAGTTTGTGCACTTTGCAAGTTATTCTGCCTCACTGCACGCTGGTATGTCAATCTTGCGATATATATTTTTACCGTTAAGTCAAATTATTTATTTAAACGTATAGAAAATTCAACAAAATTACTAGGACAACAACGAAATTGATGTAGTGACGAAGACGCCATTAAAGTGTATTCTTTAATTCACCAACAATTATTTGTGAAATTTTTTTTGGAAATGATTGAATGCATGGGTCAAAATTTAAAAAATCCAACCAATTTTTTTTAAATGTAAGCCGATTTTTTTGTTCCGAAAATGTCATGCAAACAGTATGTACATGCAGAATACAGTCATTACTAAAACGCTCCTCATGGCAACAAAATTTATATTTTTCAGGCCGAGAAAATATCATCCAATGTGATGTACATCTTATTTATCCCCATAATTGTGATATATATATTGTTGATAGATTCGAGAATTACGGAAGAAATTAAAAATTACGAAAAACAAACAAAAAAAAATGTACAAGACCGAATGGAGACTTGAACCCTACCCCGTGGGACTACTACCTTATTACCACACTTACTCTGCTACGTCGCTTCGATGAAAGTCGATTAACACGTTGATCGCCCATCAGCCGTACTTGGATGTAGCCCCTGTGGCTATGTTTCCCGGACGACAAATGAAATTCTTGTAAACTACCTACAAAATCCTGGTTCAATTGAACGAAGTACAGTGTCATATTTCCATTTGTTAATATTTTCAATCTGTCTATTTTGTATATGCCTACTCGTCATTATTGTGATACAAAAAGAAATTATTGTAAACTACCTACAAAATCCTGTCTCAATTGAACGAAGGAGAGTGTTATCCGGAAAACATAGCCACAGGGGCCGTCAACCAAGTACGGGTGACATGGCGACGAACGTGTTAAATACAGTCCTTAATCGTAATGAATATTTTTAGTTCGTTTATTTGCAAAAAAAATATGTAAATATGCTTTAGGAGTCAATTTTAAACGTGTCTGCAAAATGTCAGTGCGACCGAAAAATTTTGAATATTGTCTTCGATTATGTTTTAAATGGATGTCTGTTGCCACTTTTGACAAACGGCGTGTCCGATATTTTTAACTAAAGAAGGTCTGTGCAAAATTTGAACAAAGCCGGTGGCCCACAACTCTGCACTCTCCCCTGTCAATTATGAGCGTTAATACTATACAGGGTGATTCTAGTAACTGGGCCAAACTATAACTCTTTTTCAAAAAAGGGCATAGCGGGGTAAGATAGTGAAATGTGCCCCCAAACCGATCGAAATTCTGAATGAGCCATTCGATAGCTTATGAAAACAGAAACATTTTGGTGAATTTTCAACTTTGTATTTCGACCGTGGGGGGCGGCGGGGTATAAAATGTACTGTCCGCTTCTCCCACCATTTTCTCGGAATCTGGTGTATAAAAAAATTCGAAACAAATCAGTGCTATATCTAGTAATGGCGCGCATATTTCAGATTGTTTTCAGATTTTTACATAAAAAATTCAATTGGAAAAAAAATAAAAACCGAAAAGTCAAGCAGAAAAACATCGATTTGATACCGAAGAACGTCCGGATCAGTGATGACGCTTTTTTCTGTAATGTAATATTACAATCATTATCTCTCTGATTTTTTTTATAATTTTTGCTCACCAGCAACAGTGTCGGAAAAATTAAAAACCCGTTTTTTTTTCAGTTTTTGGGTGTCAGAACAACGTATGAGGTAAACTTTGGGTCAATTTTTGTCACATAACTAGGTTCTGTAATGTTTAATGTTATTGATTACATTGCACACGCGTAATAATACAAGAAAACTAAATAAATGGAAGAAATCGATGTCACAATGTATGCCTTATGTTCTGTAAAATTGAAGATCAACCAAAGATCGTTGGTAGCGACACGCGTAAGATAACAGTCTGTTTTGTCGAAGTAATCTTTTTGTCTGGGTTCGAATTCTGTTAGGTGCCTTTTTTTCCATCGTTTCTGTGTCCTTTCTCTGTGCAACAATAGTTAATATTTACATACATTGTGACATCGATTTCTTTCATTTATTTAGTTTTCTTGCATTATTACGCGTGTGCAATGTAATCAATAACATTAAACATTACATAAAATACTTATGTGACAAAAATTGAACCAAAGTTTACCTCATACGTTGTTCTGACACCCAAAAACTAACGAAAAAACTGGTTATTAAGTTTTCCGACACTGTTGCTGGTGAGCAAAAATTATAAAAAAAATCAGAGAGATAATGATTGTAATATTACATTACAGAAAAAAGCGGCATCACTGATCCGGACCTCCTTCGGGATCAAATCGATGTTTTTCTGATTGACTTTTCGGTTTTTATTTTTTTACCAATTGGATTTTTTATGTTAAAAATCCGAAAAAAATCTGGAATATGCGCGCCATTGCTATATATAGCACTGCTTTTTTTCGAATTTTTTTATGCACTAGATTCCGAGAAAATGGTGGGAGAAACGGACAGTACATTTTATACCCCCCGCCCCCCACGGTCGAGATACAAAGTTGAAAATTCACAAAAATGTTTCTTTTTTCATAAGCTATCGAATGGCTCGTTCAGAATTTCGATCGGTTTGGGGGCACATTTCACTATCTTACCCGGCTATGCCCTTTAGAACAAAATCGTAGAGGAAAAGTTTCTATTAGTCGAATGGTTCTATCATCCCATGCACTGACCTTTTTCCCAAATGCATGTGCAAAGTGCAGTTGCACTGTTTTTTTTAATTAAACCATCCGTTTTCTTTTACATAAACGCGTTCTTTAGGCCATTCTGCAATGAAAGTGTATAAGGGACATCATCGAAAAAACAATAGTTTACGAGATATTTCGCTTTATACGAACTCTTTATACGAATTTCTTTGTAAAGAAAAAAAATAGAACAAAGTGTTTCCCCACGATCGGACAAATTTGTTAAGTTTTTACATGCATCAAAGTTTCTTTGAGAATCTTTTCAAAAAAAATCGAAGGGGGCATGTCTTGAGATAAAAAATATTTTATACTTTAAATAAAATTCAACAATGAAAACAATAATTTCGATAAAAATTATATTTTTTCTTGAAAGAGCGTTCAAAAACACAAATTCTGAAAAAAAGAACGATCGAAAAACAACAAATTTTTAAAAAAATCGAAGGGGGTGAGGTACAAAAGTGTCCGATTTGGCATGGAATGCTCCACATACATTACATAAACATTGCAAAAACTTAAATTCTATATGCAATTGGCGCTTCATCCAATTTCGTGGATAAAAAATCTTTATTAGGAACCGACACTCTCTACGCTTGCTAACCAAAACATATTTTGTTAGCGACTTAAAATCTAATAAACAGTTAATACAAATGTTGTTCGATATAATGGGCGACATTTACTCTCGCAAAGCTCTTCTTTAATTATAACAATTTGAATTAAATATTTAAATTAACACAATTTGTTATTTGGTGAATTATACATTTGCATTTACAATATGGTGACATTTGATTATGCGAGTATAACAATTTGCCATTTAAGATCATTTAACGTAGTGAACGTTGGGAAGTTAATTAAACGGCTACAAGTGTGCGATATGATCACCGGCCGATTAGCCGCGTAGAATATAATTACTCGATAACACAAAGGGCACCTTAGTAGGCAACATTTACAATGCATTGTACAATGTTTAACATTGTATCAAACATTCGCTATAACGATCCTTTCTTTGATCATACAACGGTTTATGGGATATTTCATCGCTTTTCATTGTATGATACAATATCGGAAGATGAATAATATCGAAAAACAAAGGGAAAGACACCTGAATGGAAGAAGAAAAGCACAACAAATGCTTAGGAACAGGTGCAGAAAAGCAAGTTTTGTAATAAATTGTAACGAATAAGCAAATATAAAAGGAATGAGCAGTTACCACGTATGAGTGAACAGCAATTGGCAATTGAGCCGAATTACTCATGTTAAGTGCATTAAAAATAATATTAGGTTGGTGGCTATGAAATGTCGGATTTTCACGAGAATATGTAAGACTGCATATCTTTTTTGAAAAGATATTTATTTAATCGAAATACGCTCAATTTGCTGAAATACACTTTTCCCGACGAGATTTTCATGCATAGATGCTTGTCTTAAAGGAATTCTGATTTTTTGGAACCAATAAACTCTGATACGGAGTTTTCAAAATGTTTAAAAAAGTGAAAGTCGGTTGGCGAAAGATCTGACGAATAAGCTGTTCGTTGCTAAATTTCACATTTTAATTCAGTTACTTTTGGAATCGTTGTATACGACATGTGCGATTCGACCGATCCAGCTTATTTCGCGGAGTTAGACCGTGCGGTACCCATTTATCTATTTTTTCATCTTGCCAATTTCGGAAACGTGTCGCATTGTTATTGCATGATCGACTTTCATTCTGATAGCAAGTCTCCTTGCAGATACAGTTGGGTTCGTTTCAACCAATGCTTTCAGATCATCATTATCGTTGACGTTTTAGGTCTTCCACGCCGTTTATTTTGTAGGGAAAAATCACCAGATGAAAATTGTTCATACCACACGCTGCACTTTTCATTCGATAACAATATTCTCTCCGTATGCCTGGTGTATATTGCGTGTAGCTTTTGCAGTATTATTACCAAGTATATGCTCATGTAAACAGATTACACAATTTTCGGCTGAATTCATATCCGTACAAAATTCAAAACAGGTAACAAAAGGACCCACTTTTGAATAAATGTTCTTTGTTAAAATATGACTCAAGCAATGAACAGTACAACCGTAATAGACGTTATGCCAAACACGAAAGCATAACGCAAGCAGGCAGACAATCATTCACATGTGAAGAAAATCCGACATTTCATATGCACCAACCTAATATTTTTTTTTTATTGTAGTATACCATAATTTGAAGACTATTAATTTCCTAAGTCTTCAATTGTTCCCGATAGGTACTGCTGTTTCCTAAGTTCAAAACACACTACGTCTGATTCTATAGACCACTTTTTTACCTATCAATTTTCATCATGTTGTAATAATATTTTTCATTTATATTTATATATTTGTAATTTGTACATTTCGATCATCAATAGAATAATGTTGTAACATTACTTCTTTATGTAAAGAAATCCTGAATTTCTTCGTAAGATGCACTTTAGTAAGTGTTTGAAATTGTTATGTCTTTTTTGTAACATTGACATCCTTTCTTTTGGTATGAAATTTGCACATTTTGAGCAATGCCATACAAGTTTTAGGTCAAACCAAATATTTATGTAACAGTTTCGTGACTACATAGATTCATATCTGAGTACGGCTTAGATTTGGAATTATATTTCCTATTCTTCAATACAATTTATTTTCAAAGATTTCGCCAGGTCGACGATCTCAAATCAAAACGTGATGTGCGATTTCGTCTTGTTGAATCTGTTAATCTACAAGTTTGAAGGTATATTTGAAATTATTGTACTGTTATAAAAATCTAGTCCAATTGTTTCTTAACCCGATAGTAGGAGTTAAATGATATTACCTTCTTAAAGCGTTTTCTTGATATCGATTATTATTTCACATTCTGTCTGCATTGAGTAAGTTTTAATCTTAGAAATACGCTTGGCATTGCTATTCCACAAAACCAGCGCAGTACTGGGCAGCGCGCGTGGCTGACGGTTGTTTCCTCATAAATTCGCGTAGCAGTTAGCGTGTTACCCTTAAACTTTTTATTTTTGAGCGTATAAATCAATAATATTAGTGTTAATAAAGTGTTTTGTGAAATATCTGCTCTCATTCTTGTGATAATTTTTTAACATGTTCGCCGCCAGATCAGGCATCGACGACGGGCGCGGCAACCAGCACGTTAAATGTGACGGTGCAAAAATACCCTGTAACTTTTTATCCGTTGAGTTGGGCCCCATATATTATTTGATAAAAAGTGCTTGTATTCATGTGTTCTACCACACCCTACATTTTCTCCCTTGAATTCTGGCCCACACTGTATATTCATTTAAAAATTAAGTTTATGTTCATTTTATAATAATATAAACCCATTGGTTGTAACAAAATCCAATAAAATTTAATTAATACATTCATTGTTAACTACTTCGAGTCCATAACCAGACAGGTTTTCTTAATATGAGTAAAATTTTTTCTTTAAACCACACCAAAAGCTGGTACTTTTGATAACCAATATTGGTCGCAAACCATAATTTGATTTGCATTTAATTCACCTATACACAATTGGTTTCCATCTGCAATATCATGTAAATAAAAAGAATGGAGCACGTGAATTTGCACTTTTTTCGACGGCGATTCTTGAAAAAGACTCCACCAGTCACCGAGCGAACCACCGGTTGTGGCGGGGTTGACTAACCACGACCGGTACTCTCTACTGGATGATGACAGATATAAACGTATACATTTAGGAAACTGTTTTGTTGACCATTTCCATTTCGTACCAGTGGTTGAATGCTGTTATCTGATTGTAACCTGTAGGGAAAGTAAAAAACTCACATGTACAAGTTCTGCACGTAGTCATTATAAGTCAAGAAAACAAATATCGCACGGATTACAGATAATTCCTATATGATATATTCTTATCTCCCAATTATTTTTTCAATTGTTAGTGCAAATGAAAGTTGGTATATATCTGAATTTGAAACAACATAAACAATGAATTGACAAAGCGAACAGGCAACTCCTTACAGTAAGTATAATTTGCATCCGGAAAAAATAAGAATAATTGACTTATCGATTAATTCGTTTGAAAAAATGTGTTTTGTACTAGCGTGTAATAGAAATCTGTACAGTTATTAGCAAGAACGAGTCTTCAACAAAAACAAACCTAATACACCAAAAATATTTGACCGTCCAGATAAAGTACGTTACAAAGTATATTTCATGTACACCGTAAATGTTTAATGTATATCTAGCATGGATTCATTTGCTGTCGAAAAACAAAATTATTCGGAAACTAATAACCTTACAACGTATATGAACAATGAGCTGCCAATGTAATTTCTTACAGAAAGTAGAATTTAAAATGCCCCGTTTACTATTACTTTTTTCACTGTCCTGCCTCATAGACGTCGTCGTATCGATTAACAGTGGCACCATCATGAAACCTCTAGAAGAGTACATGCTTTTTACGAAACAAGGTAGTGAAACCGTTAGAGCGACTATACCTGCTGGAGTGAGAAGTGCGCAATGTGCCGTTTTTCATGCTCAATTACGTGGGCTGGAACCAACAAAGAATGATAGTGTCGTAAGTAGGCACTAAATTGTATGCTATATATTGAGGCAAATTGAAACGAACTCTTAAATTGCCAAAGACATCTCTAGTAAGTCTTCTGTATCCTAACATTTAGTATTTTCTCAGGCACGTGATAGAGCCTGGGTGGAAGATCCGCCCGAGAGAATTCTATACAAGTCCCAATACTCGGACGCAACGCAAGAAGAACAAGGCGCTGGTACCTACATCTTTATTGCCCTTTGTTGCGTCTTCGTTGCAGTAGTTATTGGTTGCATATACGAGATTTGGCGAAGTGCAAGGAAGGACCGCCACCGACATTCATTGGAAACAAGCGGCGGAACGTCGAACGCAGTGTCGGTAAACTCTGCATCAGGCAGATGGCAACAACCGCAAACGCAATATACGGAGTCATTGGTAACCAGCAACAGCGGAAAAGCGGTTGGTTTTAAAAATATTGCAGAAGATGACATGAAACTGAATGGTATGCATCCTAAACTTGCACCTCGAGAGTTTAAATCCATATCAAATTTGGATCTTAAAGAATCGAACGCCGACAAAAAAATGCATGGAAGAGGTACAGTTCTTGCAAGCTTTGCTTTATACATGTCCTAATTAGAGCGAATATTACCAGTTGCAGAATGAAAACAGATTTTCCGTGCTTTTCAGTAGATGATGAATCAGAACGGAAGGAACTTCTAGGGATGAATACAGGCACCATCTCTAAGTCTTCAAAGCCAAATCCATTTGTAATGATTTTTTATTTTATTTCGATAGATATGTATATGCATGTTACAGTTAATTTGATAAATAATCACTACTAAATTTGCTAAATATGTTGAATTCTTGAATATTTATCAAATTAACCAGCAGTTATACATGATCACCGGATTAATCACTTTTACCGTAACATATACAGGGTGAATGAGGATTGGAAGGAGAAAATTTAAGAGGTAATAGAACATATCAATACAAGCAATTTTTGAGATACAATGTATGAGCGGAACGCAAGGGGTGAAAAGTTAGATGCTCCATACACTGTTTTATAAAAATTGCTTGTGTATCGATGTGTTCTATCAGCCCTTCAATTTTCTTCCTCAGATTCTGATTCACCCTATATATATATTCATATATATGTACATTTTAATATGTATTTGATTCACCTATATAAATTGTATTTGATTCACCTATATATGAGGCATTCCATGCCAACTCGGACACTTTTGTACCTCACCCACTTCGATCTTTTTCAAAATTTTTTATGTTTTTGAGGTCGATGAAAAACGCGTTCATGAATTTTTTCAGATTTTTCTGACGGTCCGTTTTGGAAATATGAATTTTCTTAAAATTTGGGCTCTTTTTTTTCAAATGCTCATAACTTTGTGAAAAATGCACCAATTGGATCGTTCTTTTTTTCAAAATTTGTGTTTCTGAATGCTCTGAAGAAAAAAATATGATTTTAATAAAAATAATTTTTTTTGTTTTTTATTTTTAATTTAAAGCACAAATTGTTTTTTATCTCAATACACGCCCCGATTGATGTTTTTAAAAAAATTCTCCATGAAGCTCGCATTCGTATACCATAGAACGAATACTTTGCCCACGATCGGACAAATTTTAAAAGTACTTATATCCATCCAAGCTTCTTTGAGAATTTTTTCAAAAAAATCGATCGGTCCGTGTTTTGAGATAAAAAACATTTTGTGCTTTAAATTAAAAATACAAAATAAAAAAAATAATTTTGATTAAAATCATATTTTTTTCTTGAAAGAGCATTCAGAAACACAAATTTGGAAAAAAAAACAACGATCCAATTGGTGCATTTTTCACAAAGTTATGAGCATTTGAAAAAAAAGAGAACGAATTTTAAGGAAATTCATATTTCAAAAACGGACCGTCAAAAAAATCTGAAAAAATTCATGAACGTGTTTTTCATCGAGCTTAAAAACATAAAAAATTTTGTAAAAAAAAAAAAAAAAAATATGAAGTGGGTGAGGTACAAAAGTGTCCGATTTGGCATGGAATGCCTCATATACAGGGTGGTTTCGATCCGATGGTACAACCGAAAAGGAGGTGAATCTACATGCAAAAATAAGTAAAACAGAACGTATGAAAATTTTTTTTTAAACTCTCCGTTTTCGAGAAAATCGACTTTGAATTTTCGCAAAGTGCAAGCGCACCCGACCTCGGCGCGATATACCGGGTGCGCTGTAGGAATCTTGGTCGCGGCGCGATGGCTTATCTCATTGCGTGGCATCGAAGTAGGCCCGACAGGGACATCCGGTATACGCGACAGTGGGACCGACGCGGCCAATCGTGACGTCATAGCTGCCCGAACGTACTCGCAGACGACGCAAAGCGATAGATATAGATATACAATGCCATGCTTCAGGGCGCTTTCACCTGACAAAAATTCAAAGTCGATTTTCTCGAAAACGAAGCGCTTAAAAAAAATGTTCATACGTTCTGTTTCACTTATTTTTGCATATAGATTCACCTCCTTTTCAGTTGTACCATCGGATCGAATCCACCCTGTATACATACACATATTAGAAAATGGCTGTACATATAGATTATACAGGGTGACCCACCCATCTAAGGCATCGTCAGTATCTCGCTTATTTTACAGGGTAAGAAAAATGTTTGAGGAAATAATTGTTGTATCCGAATGGGCAAATATTCTGTTTGTTAAGACAATTTGCCGAAGGTATGTTTTTTTTTTTGAGATTTGAAGGTCATCGGTGTTTTCTAAAATGGAACCGTATATTTTTGTTATTATACGATAACAGTTGAGGTCAAGGCGAATTCATCAACCAATGACAATATGGCTTTTAAATGACCTTGAGTACAGAAATTTTATAGAAGTTTAAAAATTTATCCAAATGGTAAAGTACATTGAATTTTTAACTAATATTAGTAAATACGCTTCTTGTAGCTTCAATATCAATACTTCTGATGAAAATAAATTGGAAACATC
The DNA here is from genome assembly GCA_914767735.1 of Anoplius nigerrimus. Taxonomy (NCBI): domain Eukaryota; kingdom Metazoa; phylum Arthropoda; class Insecta; order Hymenoptera; family Pompilidae; genus Anoplius; species Anoplius nigerrimus. Next base: position 16,571,451 of record OU612086.1, read on the forward strand.
GATACTTAGTTCTCTCTTTTGGTTTACCACAGTCAGTTTAGTACTCTGTTTTGGTAGAAACGAGGTTGTGAGTGCGAAAGATAATTTTAAAACAATGGTATTCTACAATGACCAAGAGAAAATTAATATGATTATAATTTATGATGCAGCTGGAAGAAAGTCTGTACAAGCAGCTCGACTCTACACAGAAAGATATTATAAACAAGATCATCCTTCTCAACAAAATTTTGATCACATTGTTCAGTTCTTTATTTCACCAGGCAATATTAAATCATTAAAAAGAGAACAATCAAAACCTGTTACTGGAGAAGACAAACAAGTTTTAGTATTGACCGCAATAAATAGTGATCCATCTACAAGTTGTCGAAAAATTGCTCGATTTTCGGGTATCTCAAAATCAAGTGTATGTTGCATACCTCAGTCTCAGAAACTTTTGGCAGAAAAGCGCCAAGGGCTCTATGGTGATGACTTTGTTAATTCCAATTGTATTTTGTGTATGGACATCACAGCAATTACAAAGGAATAGAATTTTTTTCACAGCGTTCTTTTTAGCAATGAATCAACTTTTACTAATCAGAGACAAATAAATGGGCATAACATGCATTATTGGTTCACCGAATATTCAAAATGGCTTCAGTAAGTTGAACATCAGCGTGTACGGAGCGGAAACGTATGGTCTGGTATCCTTGTTCATATTATTATTGAGTCATTTTTTATTGACAGCACTTTGACTGGACAGAAATATGCAAATTTTTCTAAGCGGAGAGTTACCAGAATATTAGAAAACATTTCCAATGCTCACAAATGCCGAATGTGTTTCCCAAATGATAGATGTCGGCTCATAATTCATTAATAGCCCGACAGGAAATACAAAAAAAATTTCTCGAAAATGGATCGGTCAGGGTGCAGATATATCTTGGCCTGCACGCTCGCCAGATGTTACACTATTAGATTTTTTCTTTAGAGTGTGGTGAAGTTACAAGTTTATAACGACATTCCCATAACACCGCAAAAATTGCATGTCCTAATATCAGCCGGAAAGTAATAACAAAAAGTACTGAATCATTTATGACTTGCTTAATGAAATGCATCGAAGTTAACGGACATAATTTTGAACAGTTATGGAAATAAATTTGTTTTCCATTATTTGTCCTGTTATTTTACGACTTGGGTCAATTTCCAAGGTTGTATGAAATTTAAATACTGAATGTTATTTGAAGGTGATAGTGTCATAAGTCGATGATCGCGGCATGATCTTAGCTATCATCGTAGGATAACAAAAATATATGATTCCATTTAACAAAACACCGAAAACCTTGAAATGTCGGAAAAAAATGACCTTACGCAAATTTTTTTAACAATTATATTATATTTGCCTCTTCGGATACGATAACTTCTTCTTCTAATATTTCATTTATCCTGAAAAATAAACGAGATACTTGCGATGCCTGAATTAGGTGGGACACCCTGTATATTAGCTGTTATGCACCCTAAACGTAAGAGTTTAAACATGCAATATATTTGCACTTAACGTACTGTGCACAAAATATTTTTTCCAAATTCCCGTTTTTTTTTAATGTTTTCTCTTTTTTGTCTGCTCGAAGCACTTTTACGGACGATTTGTACACAATTAAATAGATAAATTGAATTACCTTAATTATTCAGGGTAAATGATTGGTATGGAAATTCCAATGATTTTAATAGTTGTCTTTTAACGAAATATTGATGTAAAGTTCGAATTCAATATATGGACCGTTTATTTTGAAACTGGTGTAAGTCCACTTTTAAACAAAAATGAGTTATTACGTAATTTGTACTCAATCTAGCGTAAACTCTTTATTTATACCGTTTTAGCATTTAATATCTTAAAAATGCTAATACTTTGTTCAATTTAAAATTGATCGATTAAAGAAATTGCATATTCATTGATTATGAAAGTGGTGTAAGTCCAATTTTCATAGACATAGGTGGGTCATTTGATTACACGTGCTTTATTTCACGAATCTTGTACACACCACAGGATTATTATGATGTCATAAAACAATGTAGACAGAATAATACAGTTATTTTACACGAAATTATCTCGTTTTATTTCGTGTAAAATAAAGAATCTACAAATCGTAATTCAAAAACGGGTAAGAAAAATTACTAACGGAGAAAAAGTAAACTCGTTGAAAATATTTGGATGAGGTTTTGTAAAAGTGCGCCGTATGCTATTGTATGTAAAATATCGATGGGGGATACAGAATTTTAGACGTTAGATTTATCACTTACATGTCAGGAAAGACCACCAAACTTTGAAAGAATTGCCCAAACAGCTTTGTATAACGATGCCAAACCAAATTACATACGAAAAATATAAGCATTGAAGCAGTTATTGTACCTTAATAACTAAACAATAGCTTAATAGCAAACTTTAATAATATAAACCAATTAACGTTCAAAATAAAAAATACTAGTCCCATTTTATTTCTCCTTATTATTTATAAATAATATTGAATTAGTATAATATATATTTGAAGTGATATTTATTTTTTCAGAATTGAAACAAAATGATTTTTACAATTGACTAATTATGAAAGTGGTGTAAGTCCATTTGCACCCCGTAAATATACATTATTCCAGTTAAATTCGCCTAAAAGAAATTTATATAATCAAATTACACAATGATAAATCCGTAGAAACATTACCAGACTTGACATAATTAATGTATATTTTTTAATTGATTAATATGCTAACCTTTAATTTACTCGAAACAACAGAAAATGGACTTACACCACTTTCAAAATAAACAGTCCATATGTAAATGAAACTTCTGTGATAATTGACTAAGAAAGCCAAAAGTAATATTAGTCACATTATTAATATTGTATTTATGATTTGTCTGATAAAAACAAGACAATTTCCATTTATATAAATCTATAACAAATATAATTTTTTTAAAACATGGCCAAATATTTAATAATATTTCGATATAACGATGAAGTCAAAATAAATAATAACGTTCTTCTGCTTTTTGCATTTAACAATAGATTGAAACATACTGATTTGCCTTTAAAAAAATATTGCGTGGAACTATTATACTGGATGAGGCACTAATTTTTGCCACCTACGATACCTTTGAAGGTGTGATAATAACAGAAAAGTTTTTGAAACAAAAAGTAGATGGGACAACAGGGACTGTAATATGACAGTAATCGTTTTTTCCTAGGTGGCGCCGCTACAGAGATGTGAAGATCACCTTTCCCTTTTTTAATAGAATACTATATTTTAGTACCTGTTTTCTAATAGCGGCCATTGAGGCGAATCCCACGATGTGCAACATTAAGGACTTTGAAGGTCAGCAAAAATCATTAATAACACAAAAGGCGAAATAAACTTACGTAAAATGTTCAAAGCGATTGCCATTGGTATCAATGCAATGCTGCAATCTTCTTATCAGTGATTTTCACTTATTAAATCACATGTTATCTAAGGCATCTAGAGTGAAAACGTTGAGGGCATCTTTCGGCGTATTTACTAAATCTGGCAATGACAAATAAACACTTCCAGAAGATACAACAGGACATCTGATATGAAATACTACTAAATTAGTGATAAGAAGATTGCGGCATTCCCTTGATACCAATGGCAATCGTTTTAAGCACCGTCTGTAAATGCAAGTTTATTTCGCCGTTTTTGACATAAATTACCTATGCTGACCTTTAAAAACCTTAATGTTGGACTCCATTAGATACGTGTCACAAGCCGCTTTTAAAAAACAGATAACAAAACACAGCATTCTATTAACAAAAACAAAGGTGACCTTCACGTTTGTGTAACTCCACCTAGAAAAAAACAGTTAACGTCTGTTTTAAACAAATTTCTGCTACTATCATATTTTCCGAGTTATTGCAGGTGGTAAAAGTGTTTTACTCTGTATATTACAGAATAATTATTTCTATTTCACCCTTGTGCATAATTCATTACACATATCAAATTTAAAGTCTTTGAAGACAAAATAGTAACAAAAAATAAAAGCTACCGAAACAGTTGTATATTCATACAGCTTCTCGTAAATTTCCTTTTCGAGTTTACCCATGTTTGCGTTAATAAATATTTACTCATTTATTGATATTTTAATTATTACAAAGCACACATTTCATTTAACAAAAGACTTTATGCAAGTACAATAAAATATTTTTACAACTTGCCAAATTCACGACGTCTTTAGACTTCAAAATTATAATTTTATTAAATATGAATGTTTGCTTTGTCATGTACAAGTTATTTTATATATTAAAATAAGATATAGACCGCACTCCAAAACCGTGATTGATATAATTATGCATTGAATTCTGTTTTAAATAGTCAATGGAAGATCTTAGAGAAGAACCGGAACTCGAAGAACGAGAGGAAGGAGAAACTGAAGATGTGGATGCGGTCACCAGACTAGAAAATATATCGGATAGTAATCTCGATAGCAATGAAAATAATGTTGAAGAGAAGAACACCAGAAGTGATAAAGATATACAGGCCGAATATTCCGTAAACACTGCTGAACATGAATTAGAGGAAGACTGTTTTAAAGAAAGGGTTAATGTACTTGAAGATAACAGGTATCCATTTGAGCAAACGTCTTCCTAACAAATATTAATAAATTCATGAAAAAACTGTGAATTTTGATAATCAGCAAATATGCATTGTCGACTTAGAACGAATATAGCAATTTAAAAAATCAACATAAGTGTGTAGTGATCGTACTAAAAATAATACTTTCATTCAAAAGACAATATTTAAATACTTATTTCAATAATAATCCAACCTCAAAGGTTAGTGTTTTTATTGAATTAAAAATTATTAGAATATAAAAAAATTAACATTTATCAAAGTATTGAAGGCAATTACATTAACAATAAACATGCGGCATAAAAGTGAAAATCGTAGCGGCTACGTGAAGAACAATATATGTTCTTTATTGCCATTACCATCATATTCATGCACACTAAAAGTTTTAACGCGGAGCTGTATGTTTATTCATCCTCTAATAAAAATATAAAATTGTGCTGTATGTTGCATATTCAATTATAATATTAAATTGAATATTAAATTGTCAGAAATTATATGTAAAACATCGCATTTTTAGTAACTAACACAAACAGTATTTTCGCACACCACTGTTAAATACATTTATCAACAAGTTCTGAAAACTTTGACACATCTAAACAAACTGCATAAAGCGATATATTATTGACGTTTAAGCCCTAAAAATTGTAGAAAGTCCTATATTACTAAATTACTTTCACAGAAATAGGTACACAGACATTCATTAGGTTATTGAAGAACAGCTTATAAAGTATTCATTATATGTATAAATGTAATGTACTTTAAATTTATACAATATTCTGGGGATTAGGGTTTGAAAATAACAACGGATACTGGAAAGCTGTGCACAAAATCTAAAATGCTAAAATATGAAGAAATATGCTTCCTATAGAGGAAATTACTAATTTCACTAAATAGTATATCAAATAAAAGCAGTTCTCAGAATTACCATAGAATTATAAACTACATATAAGATGACCAAATGAGAGTGACCAAGTAAGTTTGCATTATTGTAACTTTTATTGACTTGTGACTAATCCTACTACCTGTCTCAATAATTTTGAAATTTTTTATAACCTTGATCTGCAACTTAAATCTAATTATGAAAAAATATGTTCTTTGGAAATATGGGGCTCAAAGGAAAACACAAAAACGTGTTTGTACCCCTGTTCTAAATAGAATAAGATTTGTTTCATGCAGGGCCTCTGGTTTTATTCGGCCTTTATCCAGTACTGTAAAAAAAAATCACTCATGTTTGGTTAAGCTATGCACATAGATCTCATACATACTATAAATCCGTGTACAAAATATTAAGTAGAGACAATGGCATCTTCAATGAAATTATATACACTTGTAGCAATGTAAAGATCTAAAATGCAAAGCATTATAATCTAAAATTTATAGTTACTCTGCAATGGACGTCTTGTTGACTTGTTTCTAAATAAATATCATATGCTACAACATGTATTCTAAATGTACGAAAACTTCTGACATTTGTCTCAATGATAATAAAATAAAAAAACACTTGAAATTCCTATTTTTCACAATTCAAATTGAAATTATATAGGGTGGTTTCGATCCGGTGGTACAACCGGAAAGGAGGTGAAACTACATGCAAAAATAAGTAAAAAAAACGTATGACAATTTTTTTTTAAACGCTCAGTTTTCTAGAAAATTGAAGTTGAATTCTCGCAAATTGCAAACGCACCCGAGCGCGGCGTGATATACCGGGTGCGCTGTAGGAATCTTGGTCGCTGCACGGTGGCTTATCTTATTGCGTGGCATCGAAGCAGGCCCGCCAGGGACATCCGGTATACGCGACATTGAGACCGAAGCGGCCTATCGTGACGTCATAGCTGCCCGTACGTACTCGCAGGCGACGCAAAGCGATAGATATAGATATATTAGGTTGGGGAATAAGTTCGTAGCGTTTTTATATTTGCTTTGTTTTACACCGATTTTTTTGCTATTTGACAAAGTGTATAATATTCATTCGATAGAGCTATGGGATGTGTAAATGATCCGTGAGTGAGTGATTATGAAAGTGTGAATGTGTGTGTGTGAGTGGCGCAGCGAAACTGTAAGACAAAGGCGATGCATCGCAGAAAAACATTAACGACGCATCAGAGAAGGGCCATGAGGTGAAATTGGGTGATAAAGGGAGGTATTGGGTTGGGGAATAAGTTCGTAGAGTTTTTATCAAAAACTTTAATTGAAACAAAAATCAATAATTATATTATATCATACTCACACATACACATTCACACTTTCATAACCACTCACTCACGGATCATTCACACATCCCATAGCTCTATCGAATGAATATTATACACTTTGCCAAATAGCAAAAAAATCGGTGTAAAACAAAGCAAATACATATAAAAACGCTACGAACTTATTCCCCAACCTAATACAATGCCATGCTTTAAGGCACTTGCACCTGACAAGAATTCACAGTCGATTTTCTCGAAAACGGAGCGTTCAAAAAAAAATTGTCATACGTTTATTTCGACTTATTTTTGCATGTAGATTCACCTTCTTTTCGATTGTACCACAGGATCCAAATCACCCTGTATAACTCCTCATTATTAATGTCCTTAAATTTTGATTAACGCCTTAACGTGCACACTCAAGTATATTCGAGCGGCGTTATATTTTATGCTGCTAAAATTAAAATGAAAATTTTAATAATTTGGTATTTTTATATTTTTTTGCAAAGACAATGTTTTAGTGTTTCACATAAAAAAAAAAAGATTTTTTTTGATCGGTTTATTTCAAAGAAACCGTACGTTAAGGTGTTAATACACACATTTTAGAATGTCGTTTGAATATTAATTATATGTACATAAATTAAAAAAAAATTGGGTGGATAAGAAAGGATATGATCAGGACGAGTATACGTTCTCTTACACAAGTTCAACAACAAGAAAATCAGAAATCAACTTGATGGCTGGCACTATAATAAGCATCATTAACCGAAATCTAGACAGATATAGAACTTGATCTATACTGAGCTTAAAAGAAAATAATTATACAGATAATCTTGAAAAAAATTATTATCAGAAGAGTTTTTGAATTTCTCTTAGAAACGAATGCAGCAAAAAAGTGTGAATACTTCAGACGTGCTTGCAGTAAACATTTGCTATTTATCATACACTACTTTTATATAAAATAAGGATTAATTTTTTATCAGGGTCAATTTGACATTAGTCTGTTTAGGTATACAGGGTGAGCCAGAATTCGAGGGAGAACATTTAGAGGGTGGTAGAACACATGAATACAAGCACTTTTTGTCAAATAATATATGGGGCGCAACTCAAGGTATAAAAAGTTACAAGATACTTTTGTACCGTCACATTTTACGCGCTGACTGACGCGCGCGTTGTTGATGCCTGACCTGGCGGCGAACGTGTTAAAGAATTATCACAAAAATGAGAGCAGATATTTCATAAAGCACTTTATTAACACTAATATTATTGATTTATACGCTGAAAAATAAAAAGTTTAAGGGTAACACGCTAACTGCTCCGCGAATTTATGAGGAAACAACCGTCAGCCACGCGCGCTGCTCAGTACTGCGCTGATTTTGTGGGATAGCAATGCCAAGCGTACTTCTAAGATTAAAACTTACTCAATGCAGACTCATACCATTTATAATTTGTATAAGCCGATTTTGTTGATTCGGCCGACTTCAGTAAAGTATTACCTAGCGGGCCAAACGATAATCAAGAAAAAACAGGATTGGTGCTTATCGTTTTCAATAATTGTCTTGAATGACGAGACACAATAATCTTGATATTTTTACACATTTGCATAGCATCGACACGTTTTGTAACCTTCGACGAAAACGCTCGACGAAAAAAATTCTAAAGTATTATACAGTTATGAGAGGACATTTCCTATGTCGGTCTTTTAACAAAATAACAATGAAAAACAGCAGCAAACAAAAACATATAGAAAAAAATCAAAATTCTACATCATAATATCATATTATCATATCATATTATTTATTATTAACTTAAGAACAAATGTAAACAAGTTAAAAAGTATTATTTATTATAACTGTAAAGTATAATCACTGTTCTCATATTATTTATTGTAACTGAATACAACCTTTTTTTTGGAATGAAAATGTCTCAATATAATTTATTTGTAACTAAAAATTTAGATTGTCTTTATTAAACTATGTAAAACGTATCAATATTATCAATGTTTTATTCCATGTCATTTATTATTAATTATAAAAATTGTATCTTATTTAAATATTTATGATTATTTAGATATATATTAAAGATTTTTGCGTAGAAAAGAATCACAAGCTTTACTTGCGATTCGTATATCAATTTTCTGTGTACATACAGGGTCTATCTTATAAAGTGGAACGTAGAAATGGGGGAAAACGTAAACGTGGCAACAGCGCTAGAGTCGATACGCGCGCCGCTGGGGAGAGTGGCTGAAAGTATAAGTTCTGTTGAGTACATGCTCACTGATGCTCACGCGGTCATTCTGACTTCGGTTCCGTTCGGCGAATTTCGGGCGAAGTCGGGAAGCGGCAACTTTGTATGATATGTCAAACGCGATCGGAGAAGCAAAACAGGAGGTTTCGACGGCCACGCGTATTCCCGCCAGCTCGCAACCAAATGTTCGCTCATGCTTCGAGCCCGAATTCACTCTTCCAAAATCGTCAAAGACCGATTTCCTTCAAACTTAGTGCATCCGTAGATACGTAGACGGATTATCCATTCTGATAGTTTATTTATCCCGGAAAAGCTTAGGAGAGAAGAAGATGTCAATCAAGTTTTACTTTATCTAAACACATTTACAGCAATAACTGGTTGACAAATTAAGATATCGGGACGATTCTGATTTCAAAACGTCATAAAAAGTTTACGCTTAATTTCAACATATCATTTCAGGCAATTTCAATTTAGGATGCAGAAGTTGTGAACGATTAATTGATTTGTTGGAGTTTCAATCATAAAAAAAAACTAAAGTATAAAATAATAGCACCGCTTTATTTAGACCAAAAACTATTCATTGAATGTTAACAAGGAATTATCATAAGAAATAAAACTTTATTGAGACATGTCATATTACATAGTTCACATTTACAACATTGAAGTCGTGAAGGATGTTTCCGCTACGTCGAGAGTGGGGAGTCTTCTTCGCGGCAGGTGAACTGAGCTTGGCAAGTCCAAACAATCAGTGAACAGATGATAGCAGGCAATTTAACAAATTATACTAGTTACCACAGCTCTTCTTTTTAATATGATTTGGTACATGGTAAATTCGTAAACATTTTATTCGGGGGAAGAAGGGAAGACCACGTCTAATTCTCGTGGGTTAAAGGTTTTTTTTGTTTATTGGGCGATGCGCAAAATTGTCCCCGTTTATATCTGGTGGCCCTGAAAAGGGCCGATTAAACCCTCCGACTACCGAACTTCGCGCGATCGTGCCTGGATTATTTCTGACCCTCACAGACTGGTCACTAATCCAATACGTGACGGCCGAGCGGGCTTCTCGCCCGATGTCGCCAGCCCACATCAAAAGATCTTTTATGCGTTATCGCTTTGAGAACAATTGATCAACGCCGCCGACACCGGCCCAAGTAACGAACGTCTTGTTAAAATGTGTGCGTTTCCGCAGCCAAGCATCCAGGCAAGGTAGACGGAGGGTTAAACCTTTTTCAAATTAGGTGCTGAAAGCGGCTTCCTTTGACGGCCAATGTTTAAAACAACCGGAAAACAACGGCAATTACAAAAATCATGCTTTCAAACTGTCACTGGGACTAATCTTATTTTTTCAAACACTAATGTTTATATCAGGCGCTGTCGGAATGTTCCGACACAGAACCAATGCAACGGTGATTTACGCCGGTCGGATTGCGTGGATTGCGTTATCGCTTTCTTTTGTACATCGTCGGTTTTGTCATTTAACCTTTAACCCACGAGAATTAGACGTGGTCTTCCCTTCTTCCCCCGAATAAAATGTTTACGAATTTACCATGTACCAAATCATATTAAAAAGAAGAGCTGTGGTAACTAGTATAATTTGTTAAATTGCCTGCTATCATCTGTTCACTGATTGTTTGGACTTGCCAAGCTCAGTTCACCTGCCGCGAAGAAGACTCCCCACTCTCGACGTAGCGGAAACATCCTTCACGACTTCAATGTTGTAAATGTGAACTATGTAATATGACATGTCTCAATAAAGTTTTATTTCTTATGATAATTCCTTGTTAACATTCAATGAATAGTTTTTGGTCTAAATAAAGCGGTACTATTATTTTATACTTTAGTTTTTTTTTATGATTGAAACTCCAACAAATCAATTAATCGTTCACAACTTCTGCATCCTAAATTGAAATTGCCTGAAATGATATGTTGAAATTAAGCGTAAACTTTTTATGACGTTTTGAAATCAGAATCGTCCCGATATCTTAATTTGTCAACCAGTTATTGCTGTAAATGTGTTTAGATAAAGTAAAACTTGATTGACATCTTCTTCTCTCCTAAGCTTTTCCGGGATAAATAAACTATCAGAATGGATAATCCGTCTACGTATCTACGGATGCACTAAGTTTGAAGGAAATCGGTCTTTGACGATTTTGGAAGAGTGAATTCGGGCTCGAAGCATGAGCGAACATTTGGTTGCGAGCTGGCGGGAATACGCGTGGCCGTCGAAACCTCCTGTTTTGCTTCTCCGATCGCGTTTGACATATCATACAAAGTTGCCGCTTCCCGACTTCGCCCGAAATTCGCCGAACGGAACCGAAGTCAGAATGACCGCGTGAGCATCAGTGAGCATGTACTCAACAGAACTTATACTTTCAGCCACTCTCCCCAGCGGCGCGCGTATCGACTCTAGCGCTGTTGCCACGTTTACGTTTTCCCCCATTTCTACGTTCCACTTTTGGTGCGTTCGGGGAGTCACTACGAACGCTATGAACGCAAACACTACCAACGGCGTTCGCGGAGCCCGATAGCGCGATGGTGGTATCAAGCTCCGTGAACGCTCTACAGCGTAGCGTTAGCAGACGATCATCGTTTTGTGGGGGGGTTTTCAAATCGAAAAATTGTTTTTCAGTTTTTCTCACATACAAAATCGTTTGCGGGCTTAAGTTAAATAAGATAAATTGTTGAAAGTCGACTAAACTGAAGGCTACTAAACATATTTTTTTGTTGAACAATAAAAACGAAAGAAACTATTATTATTATTATTTGTCTGGCACGCGAATGAGGTTATAAATTTCAAAATGGCCCTTGGCAGAAAATAGGTTCCCCATCCCTGACTTACAGCGTGTGGTGCTATTGGCTGTTCACGGAATACCCCACGCAACGCAATCGACACACTACCTCGGAAGAAATAGCGTTCGTAGCGTTCAGTCATGACGTCGCACACCATAAGTAGTGACGTCACGGTAGTGTTTGATTGCGCTACCGTCGAGCTCCGCGAACAGTCTGTAGCGCCAGATAGCGCGAATAGTGACTCCCCGAACGCACCCTTTATAAGATAGACCCTGTACTTGGTATATCTATATTTATCAGTAACTGTCGATATTAGCGCCCTCCGCTAGTTTAACATTCATTGCTGTATTAAAATCTGGAATATTTTTCTAACATGGCGTTTTTCCGCTACACGTTCGTACTTGTTCGTACTCCAGTTATTGTAATCTCCATGTTCTAACTTGTCCAATGAACTTCTCCGTCAATGGACGGTGATCGAAATTTCTACCAATCAAGTGCACATTTTTTTCACCATACCATTTTCTCTCCTCAACTGTATCATGGAGACTATGTAGATTATAAGGAGTACGAACGCCATGTTCATGGAGACTAGATTATAAGGAGTACGAACGCCATGTTAAAGAAATAATCCAGATTTTAATACAGCAATGCAAGTTAAACCAGCAGACGGCGCTAGTATCGACAGTTACCGATAAATATAGATATACAAATTACACAGAAAATTTGGTAAAGGTAAGGAAAGACGCGTTCCTCACCGATTTGCATGAAACTTTGCAGAAACATCAATTTTTGCATAAAAATAAGATCTGTAAAAGCAAAAAAGGCCGCTCGCGTCTAATTAAAAAGTTATTAAGCGTTAAAGTTTAGTCATAATACCTGCCTTATCGACAGCACGAACGACATCTGCGCATGCGCACTTATGTTTGCGCATGCGCTCCGACGTCTGCGCATGCGCACGGACAAGATTGCAGGTAAAGTGCGCGTATTTGAAATGAAATAATATTGAATTGGCGAAGGCTAGGTGTGGGCAAGGCTTCCCTTTCATAATATTTAAGGGTTTTCAATCAAAAAATGGTTTGAGAGTTGGTTTAGGTCTAGATTTCTTACAGCCAAATCTCACTTTTCGTTTTATTTCTATGGCTAGGTGTAGGCAAGGCTTTCCTTTCATAATATTTAAGGGTTTTCAATCAAAAAATGGTTTGAGAGTTGGTTTAGGTCTAGATTTCTTACAGCCAAATCTCACTTTTCGTTTTATTTCTATGGCTAGGTGTAGGCAAGGCTTTCCTTTCATAATATTTAAGGGTTTTCAATCAAAAAATGGTTTGAGAGTTGGTTTAGGTCTAGATTTCTTTCAGCCAAATCTCACCTTTCGTTTTATTTCTATGGCTAGGTGTGGGCAAGGCTTCCCTTTCATAATGTTTAAAGGTTTTCAATCAAACAATGGTTTGAGAGTTGGTTTAGGTCTAGATTTCTTTCAGCCAAATCTTACTTTTCGTTTCATTTCTATGGCTAGGTGTGGGCAAGGCTTCCCTTTCATAATGTTTAAGAGTTTTCAATTAAACAATGGTTTGAGAGTAGGTTCGGATTATATTTTAATAGCAAAAGTGCAGCAACATAATTTCTATCGACAAAAGCACTACAAAAGGGAAGCCTAGCCTACACCCAGCCCTTAAATAATACAAAAAGCAAGATTTGGCTGAAAGAAATCTAGACCTAAACCAACTCTCAAACCATTTTTTGATTGAAAACCCTTAAATATTATGAAAGGAAAGCCTTGCCTACACCTAGCCATAGAAATAAAACGAAAAGTGAGATTTGGCTGTAAGAAATCTAGACCTAAACCAACTCTCAAACCATTTTTTGATTGAAAACCCTTAAATATTATGAAAGGAAAGCCTTGCCTACACCTAGCCATAGAAATAAAACGAAAAGTGAGATTTGGCTGTAAGAAATCTAGACCTAAACCAACTCTCAAACCATTTTTTGATTGAAAACCCTTAAATATTATGAAAGGGAAGCCTTGCCCACACCTAGCCTTCGCCAATTCAATATTATTTCATTTCAAATACGCGCACTTTACCTGCAATCTTGTCCGTGCGCATGCGCAGACGTCGGAGCGCATGCGCAAACATAAGTGCGCATGCGCAGATGTCGTTCGTGCTGTCGATAAGGCAGGTATTATGACTAAACTTTAACGCTTAATAACTTTTTAATTAGACGCGAGCGGCCTTTTTTGCTTTTACAGATCTTATTTTTATGCAAAAATTGATGTTTCTGCAAAGTTTCATGCAAATCGGTGAGGAACGCGTCTTTCTTTACCTTTACCCCAAAGCCTAACTGACTCAGAAACTGCAAACTGACGCGCCCTCTATCTGTACAAATTTTACTATTCATTATCACTACAATTTGTACTACAAATAAATTATATTGAGACATACTAGTTTAGATTTGGAGAGGGCCTAATGGAAACAAAGCCTAACTGACTCAGAAACTGCAAACTGATGCGCCCACTATCTGTACAAATTTTCAGATTATAAATCTAGTGGCATTCCTATCTCGTTCGTACTCCTTATAATCTAGTCTCCGTGCTCCGTGGTTTCAAGTTAAACCAGGCAATCCAGGCAATTTTAAATCCAACTTGACTATTGTGAAGTGAGCTACTTACCCATTGACATACAGGGTCGATACAGCAGAGCCGCTGTGTATCCCTAAACCATGGAGACTAGCCCAGACTAGCCTGGACTAGCCCTAAACCACCCTAAACGAAAGGAAGATGAAGAAGAAGAAGTTACTTACCCCTATATTGCATACGTTCATCATGTTGTTTGTTGTTTCGTGTGGCAATTAAATGATCATATATGTATGTGTAAAAAATAAGGAACATGACAATATCAATGTTATTAAAAGTTATATTGATATCGAATTAACCTTGCTCAAATGAAATTGTAACTGAAAAAACTAAAATTTATGTAACTACATATTTATGCGTGTCTAGAATAAAGTTATTATTTCTAAACAAATTCAATATTTATAATGGCCCAATCAAAGCAGAACGTTTCTGAAAAATCTACGGTAACGTTCAAGGAAAAAGGGAAAGACACAGACGATAAAGAAGGTAACACAGAAGTTATCTAAATTTGATTCACAGATAACCTGACTTAATGTGAATGTATGCCAATTTTACAGTTTATTGGATATTTTTCTTTTTACTATATACATATGGCTTTATTTGTTCCCTTTTGGATTACAATCTCCCACACCTGACTCCTTATATATATACCTTAACCTACTTAGGTCTATTCTTTTTACTATATTATCACATATTATTTTGTTAGGTGTAATGCATATGCCGGAATGTGCAGTTTGTTTACAACCTTGCATTCATCCCGCAAAATTACCATGCAGTCATATATATTGTTACCTGTGTGTGAAAGGTGTAGCTAATCAAAGTAAGAGATGCCCAATGTGTCGACAAGAAATACCACAAGATTTTTTAGAAAGACCACAACTTGTCGACATTACCGAAGCATCAAAAGAACCAGACTGCCCAGAAGAAGAATATCAATGGTTTTATGAAGGAAGAAACGGTAACATGGTTTTCTATATTTATATTTTGTAGTTAATGTTTCAAAGAGTAAAACAAAATACAAAGAGTTTCTGAATTAAACCTTACACCTATTCACAGTAATCAGAGTATATGTTGATACATCTTATTCATATCTATGGACAAAATCAGAAAAGTTTATATCCTACCCCTTCTTAGGTTGGTGGAAATATGATCCCAGGACCAGCAGGAATTTGGAAACTATTTACAGTCTAGGTGAAATTAAACTTGAGACTCTGATCTGTGGTATACTTTACATAATTGACCTTGAAAAGATGTGTCAATATAGAAAGCATGAACCACAATACAAACGTAATATCAAACGTGACAAAAAGGATACACCGTGCAAAGGTGTTTCGGGGGTAAAATAAAACTGTCAATCTTCATACAAAATTGAAAGTGTCAAGCAATCATACTACTTTAATAAAACATGTAAGGTGAAAAAAAACGGGTAAAAAAGAAAAACATGAAAATGTAGATGTAAAATGAAAATAGAATAATTGATTTCACAGGAAAACAATTTATCCGATAATGTGCATTTCAGCAAAAGTGTTAACTACTTTCATTTTGCTATAGAGTATATTATTTTCTGCATATTGGAGGCAGTCAGAAATATCTGTTCTGCAATAGGAATATGAAACCATTTTTATAAAAATATTTGTCATTTAGTTAATAAAAATGTACATATTAAAGGAAAAGTCATTTTTCCCTGCGACTTCCTGACCTATTGTGTGGGTTAAGCAAATAATTAGTTCAGAACAATTGTCCACACATTATTGTATACAACATAATAATATAACTGTATATTCACGTAGGAATTGAATCTACCTTTCTACGTGTTAAATATTGTTTCAGGTTGGTGGCAGTATGATCAGCGAACAACTCTTGAATTAGAAACTGCATATAAACAGGGCAAGAGGACTTGTGAACTATTAATAGCAGGTTTTCTTTACATTGCTGATTTCGGGTCTATGCTACAGTTGCGTAGAAATGATCCTGCAAGACGACGAAGAATAAAACGGGACTTGTATAATATTCCCAAAAAAGGTGTAGCAGGTTTAAGATTAAACACCCATGACGAAGATATCGTCAGAGAAATACGAGGCGCAGAAAGACCAGCTAGTCCTGCAAGTGATAACCTGGGTAAATCTTACACGATAGATGTTTTTCTTCTTCTTAGAGCAATTAGTATAGTAATGCACATTATTTGAATATCACAAAAAATGATATCAAAAGAACGTGTAATTGATTATGTAGTAATACATGGAATCTCACAACTATAGACACAAATTTTATTCGTGTATGAAATTGAGAGTTGCAAAAAATTTTTAACTGATATTAAATTTGTTTTAATTTGTATGAAACATGTTATAGAGCATAGTGTTGAAATGCTAATGAATACAAAAACATTGTCCACATGTTTCCGCTTCTGTTCTACGTCAATTTCGTAATACTTAGGGGAGTACAGTTCTATATTAGTTTTATCATGCTGCCAAAGCTGACTGCATCCTGAAAATTCTGGTTTTTCAACATACCCGTTTTGAAAAGCAACCCCTATATTGACTTTACAATTATTGTATAGATTTGATACTAAAAATGGAAATTATCAATAGCCTTGAAGAATTGCTGTTAAAGTAGACACCGAGTATTTCAAGGAAAATCATCAAATTTATTTGGTAATCTTTTACAAGTTTTGTTTATATCGCACAACTTGAAATTGTATGAAATTAACAGTCCTACCATCCAGCAGATTATGCACATTTTTATGCCTACACTGTCTATCAGAACATCTAAATTATGAATCAGATTTAACATATCACGTGAAGTGAATCACCATGTCTGCTTTAATAGCGTGTTGTTGCTTAAATGTTTCTAGTTACTGTTAAAACACTATGCCAGTCTGTTCACTTTGTGCCTATAGTTCTACAATACCATGTATTTCTACTGTATATTACTATTTGTAAAGTTAGAGCAGGCAATGGAAACATGCAACGTGATAACTATAACAGGAACTGGCGATGGTACAAATACTCCAATACCACCAAGTAATACTCCACAAACACCAGCTGGTGGAAATACAAGTGGTGATGCAACACCATCAAATGAAAGACTGGAGCAACGTTCAGATTCCCTACATCAAGTTTTAGAGCAAATGCGCTCTTTAGTATTAAGGGAACACTTATCATTAAATAGTGACAATGAGCTGGAGGAA
Source organism: Anoplius nigerrimus (assembly GCA_914767735.1). Taxonomy (NCBI): domain Eukaryota; kingdom Metazoa; phylum Arthropoda; class Insecta; order Hymenoptera; family Pompilidae; genus Anoplius; species Anoplius nigerrimus. Next base: position 16,589,098 of record OU612086.1, read on the forward strand.
AGTGCAGAAAATGAAGCTCTTTCAAACCGTCCAATATTGTGGTTACATACTTCTGGTACATCATATCCATCTGATGAGGATCATTTTTAAAAATGTGTGAATAGAACTTGTATGAATCTCCTTGGTATATACTGCTATAATTTAACATTTATCAATAAAGACAACTGTACTAATTTCTTTTGCCCTGATTATTACTTTACTATATTAATCTATTATTCCTAAATATAACAAATGACCATGTTTCATCATATCGTAATTACTCAATAACTTATGAGATAGCATACGTATTATAAAAATTGGATAGAATCACGTAATCTACACATGCAGATCTGACATACATATTTAGTTGTACTGTATAAACAGCATGAACATATGGACCGTTTATTTTTAAAGTGGTGTAAGTCCATATTTAAAAAGAAATTAAATATATAATTTATGATTAATGTGGTATATACGGTTTATTTACATATCTAATTTTTTTTTAAATGGATTTACACTACTTTAAAAATAATCGGTTCATATCTTGGTTAGATCAAAAGTAAGTTGATATCTTAAGTATGTATTATTAACAAATGTATACAAATTCTGGATTAAGAACTAAATCCAATTTGAGCACTTCTAACAAGTTACGCACATCTATGTATATACATTTGACGTTTGCTCTTATGACAATGAACAAAATAAGAATTGGAGGTTTATAAAAAACTACATAAAGTCAGATGATTATGCTGAACAGCAAATCCATAATGTAATTTTGTGAATAATGTACCAAATCTAATGTGTAAGTTTATCAATTTTATTGTTGTGGTGACATTGTTTGCTTTAGATTTGATATTTTACTGTTCTATAATCTCAATTTTTGAAAACTGGCGGGAAACTGCCATTTTAAGGTATGCATGCAATAAGCCAATAGCTGGCAATCCTACAGCCTTCGAATCTAAAATAGAAAGTATAAGAAACGTGGAGTGTGTCATTACTGGTCATTACATTAAAGTTCATGTTGATGAATTGCGTAGCTGTATACAAAACTAATTAATGCATTGTATCCCACAATCTTTGTATTAATCATAAAAATCTAATTTTTGTTTGCTTTTACAGTCTCAGAAACGCTTTCGCTTATTTTGCGGAGAATAGATCTACGCTTGTATTGACAGTATTTATATCGGTAAATATAGTATTTATTTCTTGAGGATACGACGTTAGAAACAGATTAAATAATAAATGGTATTTCAATGTAATCTGATTGAATGGGGTAATATACACGGTAGATTTTGCTTGAACAGACTGGTTTATAAAATGCTTACGGATGTAACAAAGTTAATGTTGAAGCAGGATATTTTATATAAGCAGATGTACTATACTAGATTCTGTACCGATCTTCAATAATTATACGTATTTAAAAGCTTATAAATCGTTAATCACGCATTGAAAATATTACAGATACAGACAACAACATTTATATATCTGAAACCGCAAAAGATGACAGGCCCACATGAAAACTCTGATTTTGTACTTTTTGTTACTCATGTTGAAGCAGATGAGTCATATTTAAAAATTTGGGGTCAAGTTGATAAAAATGCTGCAACTTGTGTGGAGCAAATGATATTACCATTGGTAGAACAATTTGCAAGAGGACAAGGAAGTTCAACGCCACAATGCTCAAACTTGGCTGTCAATGCTCTGTGTTGTGCTAGATTTCAAAAAGAAGGATATTATCGGGCCAAAGTGTTAAACATATATTCAAACCACACAGTTCTTTTAAAGTTTATTGACTATGGAAATATAGAAGTGATACCAATACATGAAATTCATCTACTTGACAATATACCAAACTCTGAAGCTCTACAGTCACTTCCACCAGTAGCACATGAATTTGTACTCAGTAATGTGTTACCAATAAATGGAGTGTGGGATAGCAAAGTGATTGAGTCCATTAAAAAAACTTTATGGTACAATGAATATAAAGCAACATTATGTTCTTCATTAGGTAATCAGCATTTGATAAAACTTTGGTTTAATAATGAAGATTTTGCTGACGTACTAGTTAAAAAACATATGGCTGTGGGAATTACATCACAAGCCTTACTGAGGTATATATTTATGATATAACTAACTATTTTTTGCATATGTAGAATTGATTATATTATGCACACTTTGAGACAATTATATAATATTAAATGGGAATATAACTATATGAACAGGTCTAAGTATATTCAACCAACTTCAATGCATATGCATCAAAAGCCTAGGAGCTTAGCACCAAATAGCAATCATATGAATGCATTGCGTTCTGAAATTAGAGCTTCGCAAAGCCAAGAAGAAGAAACACATGGAATATGGAAGAATGTTTCACAAATGAAACCTACATCTCCAGTTTATATGTGGCAACAAAATTCTTTACTACAGCATACACCAATTCATGAAGCATTAGTTTTCAAATCCCAAGTACTAGATATTGGTTCTAAACACAGTGTACGAATCTCATATGTAGAAGATGGACCTCAAATGTTCTCTGTTCAGACCCAAAGCACATCACAATTGCTTAATGGACTAATGAGAGATATTAATAGTCATACAACAAAACCACTGCAAGAACCTCCATTACCGGGGTCAGTGTGTCTCGGTCGTTACACACAGGATAAAACATTGTGTCGAGCAGTTGTAATGTCTGTAATGGAAAATAAATGTAAACTATATTATGTCGATTTTGGTCACACTGAAGTGCTACCATACACAGACATATTTCAATTGCCATCAAAGTACATAAATCCAAAAGTTCTTTCAATTAGATTCACAATGAGTGGAGTAAGAGAATTGAATATTACACAAGAGATGAAGGAATATTTTAAAAAAATTGTGCTTGGAAAGATACTTACGTTACATGTTACTCCACCAGAAGGGCCTCCATTAATTCAGTATGGTGACCTATATGATAATGAACATAATATAAAGGACATATTAAAGCAAGCATTTTCAATACCAACTTTGGCACCTATGGAGCTACAATCTGCTGTATATCCGCAACCACAATTGCTTCAGAAAGGGATGCAGGAAATTGTACATGTTTCTTATGTGGTGTCTTGTAGAAAATTCTTTATTCAGCTTGATAGTGACTTGAAATGTCTTGAATCAATAATGGCATGTGTAGCAAAAGATGCTAGTTATGCTCCAGTTCCGAAATTATCCAAATTAATAGTTGGGTTACCGTGCGCTGCTTCATATAAATCACAGTGGTAAGTTTCCAACACTAGTAGAATAACATGTTAGAACCCTCATTGCAAATACATAAATTTATGTCCATAATATAGGTATAGAGCACAAATTCTTGATATAAATGGAGATAAAATAAAAATATCCTATGTTGATTATGGCAATGAAGAAACTGTAACTATAACAGCACTTCGTGTAATTCATGAAAAATTAGTGACCAAATTACCAGCACAAGCAATCAAATGCTCTTGGAATCACTGTGATGCATTAACAAATAATGAGTTACTATCAAATCACTTTGAGTCATTAATTTTGGAGAAATGTTTATACATGAAAGTTGTTGACATACTGCCAGATGGTGTACTTGTTGACCTATATGACCCACAGAAAAGAGAAAGCATAGAGACACAATTATCTCGAGTACTTTCTCTGGAAAAGGGTATGAACACAGGATCCACATTATTCTTTACTCCCACTTCTGATAATTTACAAAGGTATATTGCAATCCGATTAACATTTTTTTTTTAATTTGCATTCTCGGATACAGAGAAAGTATTTCAATTTATTGTATTGTACAACAAATTTGTGTACTATCCCTTTATGAGCTAAAAATGTCGCCATTTGCATTTTATTTTTTTCGATAGATATATGTACTTAGTATAATTGTTTTCCAAACTAACATAAGTGCATGATTGATTGGGTAACTGGTAATTCACAGTGCTGTAGACAAATATTTTTTATCCTCTGGTTTCTTAAACTTTCTTTTTTTGCTTAACAACAGTCATTCATGATTCCAGTACAATCTTCAATTGTATTCTACTTTTTTTTTTAAATACGAGGATCAGTTTATATCAATTTTTTTAATTGAAATGCAGAAAAAAAATGTAGTTATTGTTTGTTATTAGCGCGAACCTGGATGAGAAGAAAGAGCAATGTTACAATGAGAATTGGCAGCTAGAGTCACATGATAATATTTTGCCAGAAAGTTGTAAATCAAATACATGGACAGATAATATTGGTGATGAAACATACAATCCGTACGAAACAAAAAATTCGCAACATGATGGAGACACAAATGAACGGATAAAGACCGATAATATTTGGCAAGATATTTGCATGAAGCAAGAGTCTTTAATAAAGTGTGGTAAAAATGGAGCAAATCTGCGGCGCAAAAATGATAAAGAAGTTAGAAGTTGTAAAAGCAGATTTGTCGTAATTGATTCAAAATTTAATCAGAGCAGTTATTTTCCAAGAAGTTTAAGCGATAACCACCCTGATATAAACTTAAGAGGTAGTGGTAGATCAGGGAGAATGGATAGCACTAACAACAATGTAAAATGTAATGAAGTTATAGGAAAAATTTATGGCAATAAATGGAATGACAAAAAATATGATAAAAATATTAGAAAACCGAATACCAAGGGTATGGCGACCAACTAATCATTCTTTAGTTGTCTGTTATAAATTTACATGATATGCTATATAAATATCACTAATTTCTTCTTGTTGCGTTTGTAGGTTTTTTCGGGTCGGGGAAACAAAATCCAAAGGATCAAAAAAGTCACGCAAGTAGTACGGCACATAAAAAGGTAGGTTGCAATAATATACCTCAGAAGAGCTGCACATTTTCGTGTTTTTATTAATTATGTTACTCTTTTTAACAGAAAAATATGATTGAAAATGACCGTTATGTTTTAAATGATCGATTACAGTCCAAAAATATTATAGGCGATGAAAAATTCCAAATTCCTGACATAAACATTTCCATAGGATCTGTGAAAAATTGCGAAGTTGTATTTATAAAAAGTCCATCTGAATTTTTTATTCAGATCAGTCCAGACTACATGGAATTAGAGTATGTCATGCAATGTATTGAAACAATATATGAGGACAGCAATGATATAATGCCTATCAAGGAAATTGTACCGGGTGCATATTGTATTACCCAATATGCAGATGATCTTAAATGGTATAGAGCAAAAATTAGATCGACTGAGGAAACTGGAGCAATTGTAGAATTCGTGGATTACGGGAATACCGAATTAGTTACTTTTGAGAAAATTAAAACAATTCAGAATGAATTCTTGAAACTTCCAGCACAAGCAATACCCTGTAAACTTTTTGCGGTAACTGACCTTGACACAAAGTCATTTTCTGATCAAGTTGAAGGCAAAATGTTTGAAGCCGAATTTGTCGCTAAATGCGGTACAATATACGACATCTTATTGCGAGAAGTTGTTAATGGTTTACTAAACCTAAATTATCTAAATGAAGAATTCTGTAACAAGTCTGATTTATGTAAGGCAAAGGAAGAAGTGATGGGTTATAAAGGTACATGGGTAACAACGGACACTAATTACATAACGGATAACTCCAAATGGCCTACCACATCATATGAGCCCAGCGTTATGGATAATGTAATTATAACATGGTTTATAAACCCAAATAACTTTTACTGTCAGGCATGCAGCAAAGAAGCAGATTTTAGAGCTATGATGAAGAAAATTCAAAAAATATATGCTAATAGGCAGCCTATTAAACAAGCGTCAAAGGTACAAAATAAAGTATCGTAATTTATTAAAATCTAATGAAATAAATGTGGACACAAAGAAATGTTATTTCTGCTTTGCAGCCTGGATCACCAGTAGTAGCATTGTTTTCTGATGATGGTGTGTTGTACCGTGCTGAGATTTTGGAATCCAACCAATGTAATGAATATATGGTTCAGTATGTGGACTTTGGGAATTGCGCAATAGTGAGCGGAAGCAACATTTATCCTGTTGAAAAAGAGTTAATGCATTTGCCAAAACTAGCTATACACTGTACGTTAAAAAATATTGGCCCTGTTGAATCCCATTGGGTAAAAGGAAACGAGAACGAAATTGATAGTTGTTTTTTTGCTGATAAATACGAGTGTACTTTCCATAACGTGGAAAATGGTAAACATACAGTCACATTATGTACCAATGGACAAAGTGTCGAAGATATTTTGGTACAGAAAAAATTAGCATTGTACAACAACTCAGCTGTAATAGAGAATGGTAAGTAATGTATGTGGGAATGTATCTACACATGGTATTTAGTGACATTAATTGTTTTATAAGTGCTGTTTAATATATCTAATACATTTCACGACAGCAGTGTCAATGCAGTCGAGTGACCACCAAATGTTGCACCTTAATCTTTTAAGAGGCCAAGCGTTTAAGGTAAAAATATCGCATGTGGAAAGTGGCACATCATTTATTGCACTATATCCTCTAGACATAGAAGTGGACCATATTGACTGCTTCAACGAAAACTCAAAGGTACGCGCGTTAAATATTTTCCGTAATTATTATATTTACATTGTGTATATTTTGTGCATCTACTTCATAAAATGATCACGTACGTGTGAATAAACGGCTATATAGATGCAATAGAAAATAATAAAACAGTTGAGTTTGTTATGCATCAATGGTTATCAAAGGGACAAATATCTCGGAGAATAATGGATATTGAAAAACTAAATAAAATTATTGACTTAGCCAAAGTGCGGAATATTAGACATTATGCTATATCTGGCGTTTCCTTTTACTTGAGTTTTATGATAGAGTGCGTTGAGATCTAAAACAATGTTATAATGAGGTACTATTCGCATATTCACGTTATACTACATGTTAAATGTTATGCCTATGGACAGAAATATATTGTCTAAAATGAGTAGTAAGTGGTTGCAACCCATCATGAATCTACAAAAATATATTCCTAAAATCATATTATACGCACCTGATCATGTTGTAACACTATTTGCATGATACAATAGAAATAATGTATTTTTAAACAATTACTATTGGCTTTAAAAAAAGCGAAAATATTAATTTCATGGAACATTATCCTTGATAACATTTAGATTAGATTAAAAATATTTATTACATATTGTTATAAGTAGATATGATTAGGTTTCGTCTATTAAAAAAATTACCCATTATAATATAAAAACAAAATTATTAGTTTACAAAAACGGAATATTATTTGTATGATGTATACATATACTCGTAAGGGTAAGTAAATTTTTGTCTCCCTGATAATCGCCGTATCTATTATGACCAAAATGTGGAGGTATGGGATGTTTTGAAATTTGCATTCATAATGAAGATGCACTTCCCGAATTCTCACTTTTTGGATTCTCAATATCTTAAGATTACATTCATTACCGAAGTAGAATAAGATAAATGGATTTTTCTAAATGCCGTAATAAAATTAAATAATATTAGCTATAAAAGTTATTAGGCCTATTGCAAACAAACACATACAGGCATATATTTAATTCCTTGGTCTGTTCAACATTGACAACAATTACATCATCTCTCAAGTCTATTACATATGAAGAAATAATGAAAATTGTTCAGAATTTGATTCACACAAATGTGTAGCTATTGCTCAGAATGTTACTTATCATATAGAACCAAGTGCTAAAGTGCCGCCTCCAGGATGCAGATGTATCTAATACAACAAATGAAAAATTACAATCACTTGTAAGTGGACCAGAAGTAATAATATATGTTGAGGAAATTGATTGTGACAGGTAACATACATAGTATAACGTTTACGTTATTTCTATTATTGTGCATTTTATTTCAAGATTTTAACAAACAACGTTTTTCAGACTAGTGACAAGTGTGTATGACGCATTAGGATGCAAACTTATTGCAAACGGAACAGACGTGTGTCCAATTTGTCCTATGCCTGTTTTCATTCCAAATCAAAAAGTGACTGTGTCACATGCAATTACTTCGTGTAACCTTTGGTTGCAGCGATTGCAGGATTATGAAAAAAGTGAACGGTTGCGCCAGGCTCTTGCTGATTATTACACAGATACTTCGAAAATAATCGAAAATCCGAGTGTTAACCAATTGTGTGCTGTGCAGCGTAGTGACGGATATTGGTATAGAGTAAAGATAGTAGAATGTATGGAAGTTGAAGCAAAGGTTGTTTTTATTGATTTCGGGTACACTGAGGAAGTACCGTTTTCGGCACTGATGGAATTAGACATCAAATTTTATGATCCACACCAACTTGCGATCAATGCATGTTTAATAACGCAACCGCTTGATACAAATGCGGAAGAATCAAATGTATTACATTCAAACTTATTTGGGAAATTGCTTAATATTAATTTGTCCAATGTTAACAACAAATGGTTTGTAAGTTTACTTGAATCGGTTGAAACGGTAAATGACAGCCAGAACTCAAGATGTCTGGCAAACAAAACAAAACTTACCTCTCCAATCGAAGTTTTTTGTGACAATATTATGACAGAAGGTGATACTTACGACGTCCACGTGTCTCATGCTGATTCACCTAGTCAATTTTGGATCCAACGTATTGATGAAACTTCAGTTCTTGTTGAAAATCAAGCGAAACTGCAGGAAAGTGTTCCCACCTATTCCAATGTTGAAGGTGTCCTAGAAGAAGGTGCATTATGCGCTGCTATTTATTCGATTGACGGTATGTGGTATAGAGCGAAGGTTTTAGATGCAGATGAAGATATTACTACAGTGCGTTTTATCGATTACGGAAATACCGATATTATTGATAGTAGATCTAACAGTATTAAGTATCTTCCTGATTGTTGGACAAAGTTAAAAGAGTATTCAACGAAATGTAAACTGAATCGTGTAATTCCAATTGATGTCGAAGATTGGAATGAAATTGCGTGTGAACGATTTCAAAATTTAGTAATGTCAGAAAAAGCCTTACAAGCTGTACCAATTGGAAATGGTAAACCTATGCGAGTAGACCTGTTTATTCACGAAAAAAGTGTCAGTGAAATGCTTGTCGAAGAACGTATTGCCATAATGACACATCCAAATGCAGAGTTAATAGACGAAATAGTTGATATTGAGCTTGATCCTCATTCCGCATTTGTGAGCCACGTCAATTCTCCATCCGAATTTTGGGTACAGGAAGAAAAATCCGTTGCGGATCTTGAAAAACTTACGGATAGGTTTATCGTTGCGGATATGTTTCCAAAGGTACATACACCTACAAAAGGTTTGCTATGTGTAGCCAAGTATCCTGAAGATGAATCCTGGTACAGAGCCCGTGTCGTAACCCATACTGAAAATGGCACACATGTCATATACATTGATTATGGAAATTCAGCAATTTCGACAGACATACGTACTATACCAGAAGATTTAGTAAATATATTACCATTGTCTAGAAAGTGTTGCTTATGTCTGCCTGAAGGGGTAAAAGAATGGTCTCAGGATGCTTGCGAAAAATTTATTGACATGGCTGCTGATGGAGCAACAATTTTTCTACTGGATGTTGTACAAGAAGGGGAGACGTCCTTAGTAAAATTAACCTTGCAAAACGAAAGTGTCACAGATATTTTAGCACCGTTCTGTCAACGCGAAATGCTTGTAAATGTTGCAGAACGATTATCACCTTTGGGCGAGGAAAGCACTACAGATATAGTTGTTAGTTATGTACACACGTTGGATGAATTTTGGGTGCAGCCAAAACATAATTTAATACAGAGGAATATTATATTGGATCGATTGAACGATGCCTTCAATTTTCCGGAATTAATTAATCCAAAAACAGGAAACTTGTGTGTAGTAAAAAATCCTTATACTGATCAGTGGGAGAGAGCAAAGATATTATCCTGTGGCGAACATGATGTAAAAGTTTTTTACATCGATTATGGAAACATCGACTGTACGAATCAATTGAGAATACTTCCAGATGATTTATATGACATCCCTATGCTGTCTAAATGCTGTGCTTTACAAGTTCCTGATTATTTGAACGTTTGGCCGGATCAAGCTCACAGTGTATTTAAAGCATTAGCCAAAGATGCAACCACATTTCAGTGTGAAACACTTGACAACGAGAATCCTGCCCACGTTCGGCTAAAGTATCATAATGAAGATATTAGTATGATACTGTCACCGTGTCAAAACGAAGATAGTTTACAGACTATTGTAAATACCGGAAGTAAAAACGCAATTGCATTGACATGTTCCAACAATACACCACTGCTACAAAGTGAAGAGCGTGATGTCGCTCACTCAAAACTGAGTGAAGAAAATGTTCACAATGCAGAATTGAATCAGCAAAACGACATTCATTTACCTTCGAAACTTAGCGAGTATTCCGAAAACGAACATAACACAGATATAGCATCAGCAGGAGAAAGTAATATTGAGAATAATTCTGATCTTGTACAATACGCAGTAGCTGGTAGTTTAATGAACAAATCAAAGGAAAATGACTTAGCGGTAAATGCATCGAAAGAAAGTATGTCTCCTGATATCGTCAAAGCTAGTTGTATGTTGAACCAATGTACTTTGGAAGATACAGTTACGGAAATGAAACAGTGTGCATGCATCAATGTGCAAGAGGAAAAAGCACAAAATGTCATCTCCGATAATTCTGGTAGTTACATGCACGGTACTGATGATACAGACATTTGTGCAAAGCAATTACGTTTTGACAATATTAACTGTGCCATGGAAAACGTCAATATTGAATGCAGTACGCGAAATTCTACCAATTTGATAACGTCTGATCTTAAAGAGAGGCATATCTCTGTAGAAGATTTAGAACTATCCAAGGTTTCCCAGACTACTGACGCTTTGCCTTTTCATGTTGAAGGAAATCAAGTTACTCATGATAAAACACATCTTTAAACTCCATATTTAAAATAAACTGCATAGAAAAGAGAAGAAGAATGATATAAAAACCTTATTGAAGTGAATGAGTACTGCAAAATAATGCATACATAAAAAAATACGACATAGCAATTTTCGTAAAAAAAAAAAGAAGGTAATCTGTACTGAGTTGTATAGTAGTGTTCCAGAACACATGACCCATGAGCAAGATATGAATAATTTTGATTTCACCAAAGAATTAAATACTCTGTACATGCATTAAAAAATCCATAGCACATTTTTTTGTAACCTGTTAACATTTACAATTTAAGATATGGACTAGAAACATTTGTGACATAAAGAATAAATAAATTGTAACTGTATTAAGTAAGTATAATTATACAAAACTATCAGTTTAAACAACTAATTATTACACAATATTTGAGTAATTAAATGCATATTATTATGGTTTAATAGATATTCTGACGAGAGAGCAATCATTTGTTTTATTCAAGAATTAAAAAGGTATTGTATGTTTATAACGTTCCTAGACACTGGGAATGTTTTAAACAAAAATGATAGATACATGTGCGTTTATGGACATTTATACTTATTAAAAAATGGAAAGTTTTAATAAACAATTTGCAATCGATTAAATTTTGTTTTCATTGCATATATTGATATTGGTTTTATACCAAAGCTTTCTTAACGTAAAATCGTGATACATACATGTTTTAAAGTCCTAGTAGAAAGTACTTTTTTTATTTGTTGTAATTTAACTGCTATTCGCCATAATGATTAGAAAATAGTAGAGAGAAGAATATAAGTCAATTTACTATTATATGTACATTGAAGCCATAACTATAATAAAAACTCTTTTGTACTACTGGTCTTAAAGATGTCTATGAATAAAATTTTGTTTTTTCGGCTGTTAAATGAACATATTTTACTACCCATCAAACATCTATCGTAAAATGTACTATTATATGTTCTGACTCCTTTCACGTTTACTTGGACGCTACTGTATTGACTAATAAGAAAAAATTGCGAAATATTTCATTTTCCTGCATGAAAACTATAACCAATACTCACGTTGTACTCAACTTATAATAATTCCTATTTAATATATTTGTTTCAGTCTCTTTACTGCTCTACTAACTTTTTCTGAGAATTTCTTTGAAAAAAATCGAAGGGGGCATATGTACATCTCAAATAAAATTTTTTTTTGCTTTAAATTAAAAACAAACGATGAAGACAATAATTTAGATTAAAATCATATTTTTTTCTTGAAAGAGCATACAAAAACAAAGATTTACAAAAAAAAGAACGATCCAAATGTTCCACTTATCGCAACGTTATGAGCATTTGTAGAAAAATACCTTTTTTGAGAAAGTTCATATTTTAAAAATGGATAAACAAAAAAATTTGAAAGATCATGGATGGGTTTTTCATCGGTCTCAAAAACATATAAAATTTTGAAAAAAATCCAAAGGGGTGACCTAAAGAAGTTGTTGATTTGGTATAAAATGCAACATATGTATACAGTTTGCGTTGAGGAAGCGTTTTTTTCTAAAAATGAAAATTGAAACTATGTTGACAGTTTAAATGAACTTTGACTTTATACATTTATCGATAACAATAGCGTTTTCCGATAAGAACAGACGTTATAATAAGTATTCGGTGAATCAAGCGGATTATTTTTGATATACTTAAAAAACTTTCTTTGTTTTCCTCGAAAGCGTGGCACTGTGCGAAAGAATTTGATTGTCGTTTTTTAAATTATGTTATACATACAGCTCGATAATGATTTTTTGATATCAGCGTAATACCTATTGAAACATATTTACAAGCAATGCAGCATTCAAGGAGTGTTACCAGGTTTAATTAAACTTTCTCAAACTAGGATTTACATAAAGCTGATTTTCTCCCGTGACACACATGATCTGTCCGGAAAGTAACCGGACTGGATTTTTCCTGGGCGAACGGGCGGAGGAGAGGCGGTCTGCGCGGGTAGGATCGGTGGAGGGTGGTATTGAGAAAGCTGGAAAAAATCGGCGGTTGGCTCTCGGCCGTAGAAAAAAGCAGGTCGCTTATATTGTCAACACCTGTCGAAGCGCCGTACGGTCAATTACTGACATTATTTTGTTTTCACTACCTTCAATCACTACGCAATATTATTAGAATGAACAAAGTGATATACATAGTATACTTATATATGCAATCATTTTATAGCTTATTAAATTACCGACTCGTATTGCGAACTACATCACACTTCATGCAACATATGAAATGTATGTCCTTATCTTCATCGCTTATTTTCGTGATACCAGTATTCTTCCTTAAAAATAGAACGAAAAGTTTGCCCAACGATCGGACAAATTTTAAAAGTTCTTATATCCATCTAAGTATTCTTGAGAATTTTTTCAAAAAAAAACGGTCGGGGCGTGTTTTGAGATAAAAAACATTTTGTGCTTTAAATAAAAAATGAAAAATGAAAAGAATAATTTTGATTAAGATCATATTTTTTTCTTGAAAGAGCATTCGAAAACAAAAATTTTTTAAAAAAGAACGATCCAATTGGTGTAGTTTTTGGTGTTGTTATTTCCGAAACGGATGGTCAGAAAAATCTGAAAAAATTCATGAACGCGTTTTTCATCGGTCTTAAAAACATTTAAAATTTAGAAAAAAAACGAAGAGGGTGAGGTAAAAAAAATGTCTGATTTGGCATGGAACGCCCCTTGTGTTATTGTACGTGTAATTTATGATTGTTTTATGATTGATTGTTTCATCTGTTTTATTACGTAGGATTGTTATATATACGATATTAAAATGATTGCCAACTTTATTGTCTTTAATCTGCTTTTAGTAAGATTGGTCAACTACTGATTCGTCAGACGGTAAATTACTGATTCTTTCACTCTCAAGGGGGGTCAACTACTGATTGTGAGACAGTAACAGAGTTTATTAAAACTGTTCTAAAAACTATACAACATAAATTTCGACAAAAATAAGTTTCTTAACATGATTTAGAAGGTCTGAGGTGTATATTGAAGCATCGAAGCCAGACATTTACTATGAGTTTGAGTAGTTATTGCTGTTTAGATGGAAAATTTGTCTTAAATGGTCAACTACTGGTGCCTTTACCTTACTATACTCAGACTAAAAATTACATACATTTGTTGTAATATGTGTACTAAGTTGTACATTAATTGTTTCAGCTATAGAAAAATAGTGCCAAGTGTATTACTATAAGCAGTAAAAAGTAACATACGAGGGGGTATCTGGGGGTATCCAAAAGTAACTACGCTAGTACCATACTTACTCTGCTACTTTTATAGAACTTATCTATGAGGGAGTATCCAAAAGTAACCGGAATCTTACTCCCACACAACGTGTACTTGGGGTACGAGGTTGCACCGCTAGGAGGATGCAGACAGACCTCTTTTGAGTCATTGTGCCAAGTGCCGCGCTTCGATGACAACGCATATGGCTTTTATGGCAGTTCTTTGACGGTGTATCTAATAAAAGTTTCACACGGAAACATGACAGGGTCTTACGAACAACGTGCAACTGTAAAATTTGTTTTTTGATCGGAAAGGTGGAAATAATGATTGCTATTTTGTTTCAGGATCGTACTCATAGCACCATGACCCGTCACCTGTTATAATTTTGCTAAAAAACTGGATCGTCTGCGAATGCCTCTTTCATGACGCGGCAGGCTTCCACGCGACGATCTCTTTGCTCTTCGGTGACAAGTCTGGACACAAAAGCGGACACTCGTCGGATTCCCACAGTACTGTTTAAAATGCGCTGAACAATGCCCCAGGACAATCCGGATAATTGTTCTTGTTCGTTGATCGTTTTCCTACGATCTTCTCTGATCACATCGCGGATTTTGTTAACGTCGTCCTCGGTTCGCGCACTTAAGGACGACCGAAACGGGCCGACCACCAATCGTAATTTCTGTTCTTTTAAATTGTATCATTACAAAAGTTTCTGTTGTATTCTTCCCAAGTAAAAAGGAAATCTTTACAACCGTTGTTGGTAAGATACCGCTATGTTTCCATGCCAAACTTTTACTACATACACTGTCAAAGAACTGCCATAAAAACCATATACGTCATCAATGGGCGGTGCCACTTTGCTGCATGGGTGTACGATTCTGGTTATATTGGGTACCCACTCGTACAACGGTTGCTTAGAGAAGGTATGATTTTCTGAGCTATGGAAAACAGCCCGGTTGGTTCGAATCGCGTTCAGCAAATCGATTGATTTGCTTGCTTGACAGAATAAGTAACATACGAAACAATTATTGTATTACGACTCATCAAGAATCTAGAGAGAATTGGGCTCGATCTACACGGCAGTCAATTCGGTTTTGGAGGGGGCGTGCTACGGTGGATGCAATTGTTAAACTACGGGAATTTACTGACAGGATAACGGCTACGGACCGAGTGGCCTTGGCGATAAGTATCGATATCGTCAACGCCGTTAACACCGTTCCGTGGCAAAGTATCAGAGATGCACTTGATTACCATCGCTTTCGGCACATATGTATAAAAGGTGTCGTACGCGACTACCTGCCCGACAGGCCCATACCATATTTTATAAAAAACATAATTTAAATCATATTTTTTCTTGAAAGAGCATTCAAAGACACAAATTTTGAAAAAAAGAACGATCGAATTGGTGCATTTTTCGCAAAGTTATGACCATCTGAAAAAAAGTGCCCAAATTTTAAGAAACTTCATATGTCCGAAAGGATGGTCAGAAAAATCTGAAACAATTCATGAATATATTTTTCATCGGCCTCAAAAACATAAAATTTTGGAAAAACTCAACAGGGGTGACGTACAAAAGTGACCGATTTGGCATGGAATGCCCCATACGCAGGGTGAGCTAGAATATGAGGGAGAAATTTTATGGGGTGGTAGAACACATGAATACAAGCACTTTTTGTCAAATAATACATGGAGCTCAACTCAAGGGATAAAAAGTTACAGGTTATTTTTGCACCGTCACATTTAACGCGCTGACTGCTGGGCGCGTCGCCGATGCCTGACCTGGCGGCGAACGTGTTAAAGAATTATCACACGAATGAGAGCAGTGTTTTATGTTTTATGTTTTAATCTTAAAAATTCACTCAGCATTGCTATCTCACAAAACCAGCGCAGTTTTGAGCAGCGCGCGTGGCTGACGGTTGTTTCCTCATAAATTCGCGTATCAGTAGCGTGTTACCCTTGAACTTTTTATTTTTGAGCAATTAAATCAATAATATTAGTGTTAATAAAGGGTCTTGCAAAATATCTGCTCTCATTGTTGTGATAATTCTTTAACCTTTCTTATTTTCAGAAGTTCACCAAGATTGTTGTGATAAGTTAAAGAAAGAGAACACAGTCCTTTTATGCCTTAAAACATTGAACGCCTAAAAGTCGTAGTTGGATGTAGCCCCTGTGGCTGTGTTTCCCGGATGACAAATGAAATCCTTGTAAACTACCTACAAAAATCCTGGTTCAATTGAACGAAGGAGAGTGTCATATTTCCATTTATTAATATTTCCAATCTGTCTATTTTGTATATGCGTACTCGTCATTATTGTGATACAAAAGGATATTATTGTAAACTACCTACAAAATCCTGTTTCAATTGAACGAAGGAGAGTGTCATCCGGAAAACATAGCCACAGGGGCCGTCACCCAAGTACGGGTGACGTGTCGACGAACGTGTTAATGGTATACTAATTATGGTCGACATTGTAGCAAAACACTACCGTATTCCGCATAAAGTATTTTAGATGAAAAAGCAATATTCGCAGCGGTTTCGTTTGGATAAATGTTTTTTCACCTTTTACAAAAGTCATATATGTAGAACACGGAGTAAATGTAGATGACATTTGACTAAGCGATGAGAGTATTGACACTGTGACTAATTGTAAATATCAGCGAGCTACGCAATGCAAAAGAGTTATTCAGTTTTGTGGGTCTAATGAATTATTTCCGCCTGTTTATCGTAAAGTTTACAATGTTCGCAGATTCTCTGTACATTCACGTAAACGTGGAACGAAAATTCAATTATGTGCCCAAGGAACAAGAAATATTTGAGGCCATAAAAAAACGTTTGTCTATGCGGCCAGTAGTAATTGTTTACTTCTCTTAGAAGTAGAACTTAACTTAGGAAAGGGTTGCACACTGTCAAGCTAATTATTGATTTTCAAGATTTAAAAAAACTTCATTTTTCGTGCTATTTTTAACTTAATGTAAAGTCGCAATACATAAGTTATAAATGATATTTGATGAATTTGATTGAATTATAAATGATCGTGTTTGAAATTTAAAAAAAAAAATGCAATATCCTGATCTGGAAGAAAAAATATACGCACTTCCGTTTCATACTTTTTCAAACGGTGTACTTTAAAAATTCCAAGGAGACAGACGTTGATAGTTCAACGTTTAGAAGATATTCAGGCAATAATGTTTTTACATAATAAGATATTTTGTTGATTTCAGTTTCAAGTCGTACAAAGTTTCACTTTCGTTCTAAAATACTATATCATGTATTTTACGTTAACAATACGGAAGTAATAAACAGGTTTCAAAACATTCTAAGGTTTCAGAAATTTAGAAATGTTGAAATACAAATAAATACTAATGCTGATTTTCACCAATGCTCCTAATCGCTTTTCTGTTTTATATCTCGAATGGTGTACGGCAGATGTTGGGAAAATTGTTACTTGAAAAGTTATAATAATAAGTTCAAGCCGATGCATTGTGCCGTAAAAATATAAAATGTTGTGACAAAATCAAGTTGACAATTTTCAAGGCCTCTTGTCATTGGAATGAAAGTGATTGTTTATTTTGCCTAAAAATGATTATATTCCAAAGATTTCTTAATATTGAACTGTAAGCATTTTTCTTGTTATCTTTAAATCTATTGTTTCGTCAGACTTTATCATCTGCGAGGTCAAAGGACAACCAAAAGTGACCCGATTAAGAATTTGATTAATACAAACAATTGTACAATGTAGGTATATATCAAACAATATTTGAACATGAAACTTTGCTAATTAAAAATTTCTTGACATTGAAATGAAGTTAAAAGTTTATTTTTCTTTTAAGTTTTACTGTTGAAGAGGTTTGCAAGACTTACGCTCCAACCCCTCCCCCCCTTCGGAGGGTGTGGCAACGAAATAAACTATTTAAAAGAAGAGTCCTTACATCTTTTCTAGAAAACCACAATTAATGAAAATCGATCTTCGGTAAAGGTCAATTTTTCATATAGTGTTTCCATTCTATAAAACATAACTTAACATTTATAACTTTTCTTACGTAAAATAAATTTTATAATTTAATCAAAAGTATAAGCTGTTATGCACATTATGTTAATTTGTATAAAATAACTAATCTACTGTTCAGTACTTTGCAATCCCATTTCCGGTTTTATGCTACGTTGTTGATGTCGACAAGAGCAGTTATCAACGATATTAGCACCGAAAACGAATCAGCTGGTTTAACAATATATGTACTGAAAGGAGACAAGAAACACAATTCACATTAAGTTGTCAAAATTTGTTCTTCAAAATGAATACATCTACATTATCATCAAGTACGCTTGGTCACTCACCAGGACAAAGAGGATCAGAATCACAAGATTCAGAGTTAACCTCTAGTGGCACTCAAACGTCAAAAATCTTAAATCAAATGAAATGTGAATTACAAGAACAAAAGCAACAAAAAAGGCTGCTCAAGGAATTGCATCTGAAACGGGTATTACTACTGAGAAAGGAACTTGAATATCTTAAAATTACTGAATGGCGATATCAACCCATTGATCGGTATGTCTTTCCAGTAAAAATATTAGTTTTGTGATGAGTATAGTGTCAATATAACAAAAACATGTGTTTTCGCTTTCCAAATAGGGAATGAGAACACTTTTCAGTTATAATTGTTAACGTTCTTAGGCACATACCAACATCAGATTTTCTTCAAATGACATAATTACATACGCCTCAAATATCAGCAGTGATGTTTTTTCAGCATTACATTGCTATTGAGCTAATTTACTTTAGCAAATCAATATGTTTCCCAAATAACAATAAACTAATGCAACACCTATGCACACTGTTAAAGTATACAAAAATTAGATTATTGGAAAGCAACCAATTTTGACATGTAAAGTTTGATTTTTTTTATAGTTTTTTATAAATGACAGAATATTCTAGGTTTGTTATTTGCTTCTCAACATCTCATGAAGACTTGCTTATTGCAATTCATCAAGATTCATCTCTTGTCCTTGATGTTGATGCAGATTCATAATATACATAGGCACAATTAAGTGATTATCTTTTGATCTTTTTAAATATTCAAAGAATACTAAGAAACAAAATGATAACTATACAGACCGGTTTAAAATTTAAATAACGACAAGAAAAGAATGTTGTAGTATAATTACCTTTTACAGTTCTATAAATAGTATCTATAAATATGAATGTGAATAAAACAGTGATGGCTAACCTATTATCTATGGGTCAGACACTGATCCATGCAGATTTTTTAAATGATCCATCATTGATTTTTATAAACTTATTTTTAGTAAGTATTTAAAAGTAGTTTGTAACCATCGTCGCTGCTCCTTAACAAGTGAAGTCACCGAGTTAGTGACTCACAAGCTAAAATTGAAAAAATAAAGGATAAAACTTGACCCGCTTCTCAAAAGGTTTCGTAAAAGTACATAACAATATGATCATTATACCTTTACATATATTTAAATGGCGCAAGTACAAGAATAACCATAAATATTTGATATCAAATTGTGAATAATTTTTGTTAGACAAAATGTTTTGTACTAATCTGGATTATGAAATAATAATTAAATATCTACTGTAATTTATTGCAAAGTTGGCTATAAATGAATTTGCAATCATATGACATCACAAGAGCATTAATAAATTATTTATAAAAAATTATGTTATTAACATTGCAAATAATATTTACACTTAAGAGTACATATCATATTATGTCCTCATCAAACGTTCAATTTTATGAAATTAAGAAATAATTTGTGTACTTACAACTATCAAACTCTTCCATGTGCAGCAAAAGTACTGACACTTTCTAAAGTATTATTTCCATTTTGTAAAGACCATTGACCAATGAAATGTTTTGGCAACACAAAAGACTTCAATCCGCATTATGCAAAAACATCCCAAAATACATCAATTACGGATAAAAATTTCAACACCTATTCACAAAAATAGTCAAATAAGAATCAATTCTCTACCTCATCACATATAAACAAATTTTACAGATGAAATTATCTATATGATTAAATTTATTCAGCACTGGAAATATCATTTTTTTTAAGAACACTTGGTAAGATACTGCTCTGAACAGATTTAAATACTCTAGCTTGTACAATTATTTAAAAGGCTCAGAAATGAAAAGCCCAAAATGTACAATGTACATTAACATTGTTACATGTACATTTACTTGTTATGTAACTCTTGTTACTTACAATTTATGTAGTACTATGGCAATGCAGATAATGTGCAGCATATATAAATCGATTTGTGTTGCACGAATGCATTCACTGCCCTAAGTTGTTACTAGATTTTATAACAAATTCTATGTTTTTATAACCCAAAGAATAATATAAGATTCTTTTATGTCCAATAGGTATGGTGTGTAGATTGTTGTGACAAAGCATTCCTGGTAACTTTCCTATCAGTGCTTCACAAGAAGCAGCCTTTCCTGGTCATGGACAATTGATATTTAATAGGTATATAGGCATAATAAAATTTGTAAATGTATTAATTGTTTTAGGATGCTAAAGCACAACATTTTTTAAGTTTGCTTTCTACTTCAATAAAAGAAATAGTGTTGAGGTAAGTCTCGAATTTGATTTTATAGACTAGAAAAGTGGATGTGTCAATGTAAATAAGGGTTGAAAAAAGAGAAGATATGAGTAGCATACCTACTTATTTATTATATTTGCTTGATAATCAATGTTCTTTTTATATCTTTTCATAAACATAAAATTTGTTTACTACCTACATAACTCTACGCTACATAAAACTACAATTGGATTCCTTATTACTTCAGGTGTACTTAAGAAGTATCGTCGAAATCTGTTGTCCTACTACAATTGTGCGTATTGAGCACTCCAGTTCACAACCATCCTCTTTTGCTCTTTGTTACATACTGTTTTCCGACATTTTTGGTATCATTAATTTTTGTAAGGCTTAATAAGTGTTAGTTATGATAGTTGATCGAATTTGGATAAATATATTATTTATATTGATATATAAATTTACATTCAACACACAGATTAAAAACATTTTTATATACCAACATACTTTACACCAGTAGCAAATACTGGTAAGACTAACAGTGTTACAGCATAGCAACAAAACCTATGTTAGGATGAGCAAGTTTACTAGGGACAAATAGAATTGGTAATAAGCCGTAAATTAAGATAATTTAATCCACTCGATTAGGTGTTAAACTAAACCTTACAAGAAGTAATTTTTATACTATTAAAGTATTTTTCACCTTTTTGGTGAATACAGAGATAATAAAGTATACTGTATTTGTGTGACTATGTGTAAAGACGGTATATTAACGTAAAAAGCCTTTTTGTTAATAAACATGTCAACGTGAAATTCATCAAAAAAGTTTTTCACATTTAGACCCTTCATCGTTCTTATTCATACAACATTGCTGTTCCCACATTCTTTGATAATTCCAATGAAAATCTTGAGTGAAACTTTAGCTACGTGATTCTATACATTATTAGAGATATATTGGACATTTAATGCAAGTGCACAACAAATTGAATAGGTCTTTATCATACACCCAAGGCAAAGATGGATAAAAACTCAATGTAAGAATTTCCTTAAAATAAAAGAGTTCTAGTTTCAAAATTGAACACTTCCGGATAACAGTAAAAAGGGAATAATGAATTTCAGCTCCCCGTAAGAACTCTTCGGATAAAAACTGCAGTCGTGAATAACACAATTTGCCAACAATTGACACAGCCACAAGTAAAATAATGATACCAGTAGCTGACCAGTCAAAAGAAGTAAAAAAATCAATTTCCCTTAAAGTTCAGTTCAAGAACACAATATATACGTTGAGTTTTGTTTGATTTCGTAAACTTTTTGTTATTAAAAATACAGCCAACTTCCATAATTGCCCGTACATTTCCATTGATGAAATAATCCCTTTAGTTGTAAATACATGAAGAACCTTACCACGAGAATGTTTTACTTCGTATAAAAATACTACATGTTCATCCACTCCAATCTTTTCAATAGGTAAACAAACTCTGGAACGGCTGTCTTTATTGTCTTTTTAGAATAATTTCTAACAGAGCCGTTGACAGGAGGGATCTCTCACTTAGTACTAAAGTAATTCCTGAAATATATAATTAAGTATTAATAATTTTGCTATTGTATTTATAATGTTACGCACATGGTTGTTTTAAAAAAACATGATTTAAAAGAATAGTTTTTTACCTGAATTGTAAAGCTATTTTTAACAAAAACATTAAGGAAATTGAAATATAACAGCATATTGCTTACTATTAGGTTGGATAATAAGTTCGTAGCGTTTTTTATATTTGCTTTGTTTTACACCGATTTTTTTTGCTATTTGACAAAGTGTATAATATTCATTCGATAGAGCTATGGTATGTGCGAATAATTATATTAGCTTGGGGAATAAGTTTGTAGTGTTTTTAAATTTGCTTTGTTTTACAACGAAATTTTTGCTATTTGATAAAGTGTATAATATTCATTTTGGTTGGGGAATAAGTTCGTAGTGTTTTTATCAAACTTTAATTCAAATTAAAATGAAATAAATTAAAATTTAATTATTTATTTTTGTTTAAATTAAAATTTTTGATAAAAACGCTACGAACTTATTCCCCAACCCAAATGAATATTATACACTTTGTCAAACAGCAAAAAATTCGTTATAAAACAAAGCAAATTTAAAAACGCTACAAACTTATTCCCCAAGCTAATATAATTATTGACTTTTGTTTGAATTAAAGTTTTTGATAAAAACGCTACGAACTTATTCCCCAACCCAATACCTCCTCTTACCATCCAATTTCACCTGACGGCCCTTCTCTGATGCGTCGTTAATGCATTTCTGCGATTCATCGCCTTTGTCTCTTACAGTTTCGCTACGCCACTCACACACACACATTCACACTTTCGAAATCACTCACTCACGGATCATTCGCACATACCATAGCTCTATCGGATGAATATTATACAGTTTGTCAAATAGCAAAAAAATCGGTGTAAAACAAAGCAAATATAAAAAACGCTACGAACTTATTATCCAACCTAATATAATGAATCCAGACCGCAGTTGTTATGAGTACTTCTCTTCACATGTAATTGTTTAAAAATTTGACTGACAGATGTTATATCGTCTGTGGTTCATTTCATTATAAGTGTACAACTTAGAAAAACCTTACTTTTAAATGTTTTCTAAAAAGAGGTCAACTAGTGGTACCTTTACTTTTAGAGTTACTATCAGTGTGCAAAAAACATCAAATCATAGAGCAATTGTTGAAAAACGTGTAAACCGAAGAAATGTATATTCAAAATGAATCAAAGCGATTGGAAATCAATTTTTGTGCCATTTTGTGGTATTGTTAGATGTAACAGATTGCCTCTGTAAAACTGACTTGAAATGAGAGCAGTGGCTTCTGATCAAGTTGATACCAATTGATTAAAAATTTGGTTTGCGGCTGTTGCGGACCTAGATCCGCTGCGGAATTGCAAGATAATGCTTGGCTCTGGTCAAAGCTAAGGAATAATAGATGTAAAAGGGTATAGAAAATGGATGACGAACTTAAGCCGTATCGGAAGGCATGCATGCACGTACCAGTGATAAACTACCCCTACTTTTATGATTGAAACGGCATACAATGGGTGGAGGATGTCGGTACGTGGGGTACAGATTAGCGAGTTAGAACATTATTCGTTTATGTACAATCTGTGCAACTTTTAGGAGTAATTAACTCTCCGGGTCCCGTGTCTGGGTCACGGGTTTGCGTTCGCTTGGCAGCGCTAACGTACACTTTCGAACAGAATCGCTGACACAAAGTCTGATGTCGCCAGCGTTGGTCAATTGTTCCCGAACCGATAACGCACATATAAGCAAAATGAAATGTTTTTGCATGCATTCGAAATTAAGTGAGAACAAATCAGTGTAGTTTAACGCTTCAAACGGTAAATATGTGTATGATGTGTATAATTTCATATTCCTTGAATATATTTTACTATTCTTATTGCTTTATCAGTACGTGGTTGCGTTGATTGCTGCATCCGGAAGAAAAATTATAATAGCAACGAAAGCAGGCATTTAAAGGCATGCAAGATATTTTTATGTAGGCAACGACAATAAATATTCTGCAAAAGACATGTTTGCGACACACGTTACGAAAAAACGAGAAGCGTGAAATGTCATTCATGTAATGGCTAACGTACAGCAACAAACATTTTTTCACAAACTAGAATGAAAATCCTACATAGCTAAGCCACATAGATATTGTATATTAGTCTGATTTCCAAGCGGCTTAGGATACAGGGTCTATCTTATAAAGTGGAACGTAGAAATGGGGGAAAACGTAAACGTGGCAACAGCGCTAGAGTCGATACGCGCGCCGCTGGGGAGAGTGGCTGAAAGTATAAGTTCTGTTGAGTACATGCTCACTGATGCTCACGCGGTCATTCTGACTTCGGTTCCGTTCGGCGAATTTCGGGCGAAGTCGGGAAGCGGCAACTTTGTATGATATGTCAAACGCGATCGGAGAAGCAAAACAGGAGGTTTCGACGGCCACGCGTATTCCCGCCAGCTCGCAACCAAATGTTCGCTCATGCTTCGAGCCCGAATTCACTCTTCCAAAATCGTCAAAGACCGATTTCCTTCAAACTTAGTGCATCCGTAGATACGTAGACGGATTATCCATTCTGATAGTTTATTTATCCCGGAAAAGCTTAGGAGAGAAGAAGATGTCAATCAAGTTTTACTTTATCTAAACACATTTACAGCAATAACTGGTTGACAAATTAAGATATCGGGACGCCGAAATTCGCCGAACGGAACCGAAGTCAGAATGACCGCGTGAGCATCAGTGAGCATGTACTGGCATGTACTCAACAGAACTTATACTTTCAGCCACTCTCCCCAGCGGCGCGCGTATCGACTCTAGCGCTGTTGCCACGTTTACGTTTTCCCCCATTTCTACGTTCCACTTTATAAGATAGACCCTGTACTCTTTTGTCACATGATTCACCGGACGGCTGGAATAGTATTAGTGAACTGTCTGTGAGAACTAAAAGTAACCCAGGAATGGGACCGCGCGTGTAGTATTATGAGGGATATTAATGAAATATAATTATGATTTTATGCATGCAAGTAAAAAACGACAAAAATACATATAAAAAAAAACAAAAAAAAATATACATGCAAAACGGCAAAACCACTAGAATTCGAACTCTCCACCATGAGACTTGTAGTCAGACGCTTTACTAACTCGGCTAGCACGATTCGATGGAAACCTTGTAAACTACAGGACACTTAACAGGCATATAATTTTTTAAACATTCATATTTTGCAAAATAAAATAATACGTATTGTGTATTTTTCAATTCTGAACGTGTATCTAAAATTGCAGATCGATCGAAAAATTTTTATTTTTGACCTCGATTTTTTCAAAAATGGGGGAGAAGTGCCACTTTTGGCAAAACACGTGTCCAATATTTTCGGCTAAAGAAGGTCTGTGCCAAATTTCATCAAAATCGGTGACCCACAATCCTGGTCCTCCCCTTGTAAGAGAAAACCTGCGCAGTTCTGAGCAGCGCGCGTGGCTGACGGTTGCTTCCTCATAAATTCGCGTAGTCGTTAGCGTGTTACCCTTGAACATTTTATTTTTGATCATATAAATCAATAATATTAGTGTTAATAAAGTGTTTTCATTTAAATTCAACCTATTCAGCGCTATTTCGGTCAAAGTGATACTATAAGCAAAGATTCGTTTCGTCCTGGATCTACTGGCGGACTCTTCAGTGGGGCTATGCCAGTAGATCCTGCCCCAGACAAACGCTGAGCGCGTACCGCTAGGGGGCTTTTCCATCAATCGTAATTTTGTAATTCTCGCGCTAGGAAGGCCGTATGTCGCTCATTAGGAGTTACATGAACCCGAGCCAAACAGCGTTCGTCTGGGGCAGGATCTACTGGCATAGCCCCACTGAAGAGTCCGCCAGTAGATCCAGGACGAAACGAATCTTTGCTTACAGTATCACTTTGACCGAAATAGCGCTGAATAGGTTGAATTTAAATGATTCAACACGGTCAAACAAACCCTTGATTTTACAATAAAGTGTTTTGTGAAATATGTGCTCTCATTCTTTTGATAATTCTTTGACTCGATCGCTGCCAGGTCAGGCATCGAGGACGCGCGCGGCAATCAGCGCGTTAAATGTGACGGTGTAAAAATACCCTGTAACGTTTTATCCGTTGAGTTGCGCCCCATATATTATTTGACAAAAAGTGCTTGTACTTATGTGTTCTACCAGCCCCTAAATTTTCTCCCTCGAATTCTGGCTCACCTCGTATTTTCCGCGACGACCCTATGGCCCAAAGGTACGCACTGCTCAAAGATCTGTGGCAAACTTTTCTTTTCCGTATTGCACCGCATGTTTGAGAATGTGGTGGGGCAGCGTTAAGCCGGAAGTCATCGCCCCGTGAAAGCGATAACACAACGCACCCACGTCGTCACGAGCCATGAAAACGTGTGTGTTGCAGGTCTCGCGATGCGAGTAAAAAGTGACTCCGTCCCGGCAGACGAAAGGTTAACGAGGCAAAAGGACTAGAGGAGACCCTCACTCGTTTCGCCTGTTTCTACCGTTTTCTTTCCCTTTTGTCTTTCAGTAGGCACTGGCATAGAAGTAAGATTTGGGCTTCTACCAGGGTCACTCCTTTTATGACACACAGGACAGGAAAGTCTATCTGCGATTTGGAAAATCCTTCCACTTTAAACGAATAAAATTGTCTTCATTTAGTGAAATTAATTTGATTAGATCATTAAAGTATGCAGGAAATATGGGTATGAATAAATACAATATTCATAGAAATTATACCGTCGCGTAGCTCACGGCGCTTTCAGTCCGATTTCCCGAAGTGAAGGTGTTGTTATCGTTTTTTGGTTTTTGAGCAATGATATACAACATTTCCAACATTATGTTGCTGGAAATTTACAGAATAGAGGATAAACGTATATACCTTGTAATGGATTTGTTATAAGTGATTTTGCGTGGACCATATAAAGGAGAGCGGTATAAGTAGGCGAGGGTTTGATAACAGGTACATCAATTCGGATAGGATGGGATACACGCAGGTAAGCAGAAGAGTCAAGAATACAATGACAGAATGAAAAGGCAAGGCCGTTTATGAAAAGGGTATAAATCTTATGAAATATATGTGTGATAGACAAGAGGAATATATCTTTACATCAGAAGCTGTCGCACTACTTTACTACAGAAACCAAAGCAGATAAGATTTGCACTGACCTTTGCGACGACCCATTAAAAATATCATTTTAAAAAAACCTTTTAGTTTTTAAATTTCCTAAAAAAAGCACGTGTTTCATGTTTATTATTCATTTTATTGCGCTCACCAGCGTCCGTAGTGATATCAAAGGCAACTAATTAAGGTTGCTGAGGAAAAATAATGATAATATACAGGGTGAATCAGAATTCCAGGGAGAAAATTTAAGAGCTGATAGGATATATCAATACCAATAGGTGAAAAGTTTCAGGGTAGTTTTCCACCGTCACATTTAACGCGCCGACTGCTAATAAATCTCCGTATAAAGGTACGCCTCTTCGAACCAAACACTTGGAATTTTGCTATGTCGGTCCACAAAACATTGTTCCATTCCATAGGTGACAAACTTTGGTGTTGTTTTGCCTACTCAAGGCATTTCCTTGTATTTTGAAACTGCTACAATGGTTCATGAACAGATACTCGGCCATGCAGCCTGTTTCTTGCAGCCTTCTTTTGACAATTGTTACACTAATACTTGTCCAGTTCCTCGAGTTAATCTCAGCTGTTATGTTTGGAACTGTTTTTCGCTTCGACCATATACATAGTATATGGACCGCACAAGCCTACTCTTTACACACTGAGCGGAGCGTAACCAATATTTCCGTACCGAAAGTGAGAGTTGACACTAATGCGCATGCGTCAAATTCGAAAACTATAGCAAAATTCCGTCTCGATGACAGGTGATGACAGGCTATGACAACACGGCTGACGGCATGTGTCGACTCAGCCATAACCTATTCTAATGCGTTTTAAAGTTACAAATGCTGTTAGATACACGAAAACGTGTGTGCAATGATAACAAATTTACCAAGCTTATTCTTCATATGCATCAATAATGTATTTCTACGAAAAAAAAGTTTTTTTGTAATTCTAATATTACGTATGATATTATTATTTAATAGGATATTATTTAGCAGAGATAGGATTAATACAACTAAAAGTAATAAGTACCCTGAAATATAACTATTTTTTTATTACGGACAACTGTTTCGATTTATAAGAAATAATTTCCTTTTTCTATGTCTACAAATCTCAAAAGCTACTGATCGCAGTAGTTCGGCATCCCATCGAATTTTGAATTCGCGCTTTTCCCCACTGCAGTTGCCCATTGTTTGTAGCGTTTGCGCATTACTGCTTACTCGTAACGTTGGCATGAAAGATGTTAGTTACGGACTACACTATAGCTTGAGCGGTCCATATACTATATGGTCGAAGGTTTTTCGTCTATTTCGTTTGTTCAATATCATAATTTGTCTGTCGTTAGCGGCAGATGTTTTCCTGGGTCGAAGTCGATTTTTATTTAAAAAAGCCCCGGTTGTTGTGACCTTATTGACCTGGTAATCTACCGTTCTGTCGACATTTCAAAATCCTGAGCTATTTGACGATTGTATTTGTTACACTTGTGTAGGCTAATTATCATCGAACGTGTTTCAATTGGCAATTCTTTCTGTGTTTTTTGATAAGTCACTGGATCGACTCAAGAACGTCTTCACTCTGGCAGAATATGTACAAATGGTCCGTCTCAGGTGTGAATATAACCCACACGGCCGGCGCGGCGCAAGGCAGGTTCAGCGCGTTCGCCGGAACCCGACCCCGCGTTTTGAGAGGCCCTGCGGCCTACGAAAATTACGCAATTAAAAAATACCGGTTTTGATTAACTTTTTACAAAATGATGATACAATTAACAGATGCAAGACATTTTAGTTGCGCCAATTCAGTTTAAAGGAGTGACAAAAATCATCAGACGCGCGCGGCCGTCAGCGCGATAAATGTGACGGTGCAAAAATACCCTCTAACTTTTTATCCCTTGAGTTGCGCCCCATATATTATTTGACAAGAAGTGCTTGTGTTTATGTGTTCTACCACCCCCTATATTTTCTCTCTCGAATTCTGGTTCACCTACTTAAGTATAGGATTTGAATGTGTATTCAGGTCCCGCAAAATTTTTGAACCCGGCCCCGCAAAAGGTCATGCCGGCCCTGATAACCCATATGACCCAGATAGGTATAATACGAAGTTTAGCTTCATAAACATATTGAATAAAAGCGTTTGTCGCAAATAAGAGTTCAAAGAGATGGCTGAGTGTACGTTAACGAGTGTCTGTTAACGCATTGTATTTTCATGTTTTGCAGAATATAATGTAGTATACATTGGAAAAGGTTGGGTAGATAACGAGTCAGAACAAAAGGATATGAGCGGAAGGAGATCCAATAAGGGCTTGAGTAGCTTACAATTAGTGGGTTATAGAGCAACCGACCGGCAATCGGGAGACCCGGGTTTCTTCTTTCATGGACGGTAGTGTAGGTGGAACTTATTTGTATTTGGTGGAAATGGACAATGCTAGATGAAACAAAGTTTTTCTGGTTTCCATACGGATCGTGGATAGTAAAAAAACATGTGGAGAAATATTATATGATTTTTAATAGGCGTATGATAATTAAGCTATGGTACTGTTACGCGTAATAATTAGTAATAGGGATTTCAAGACGTGCTTATTGAATTTAAATTAGATGCTGACAAAAAGAAACGGTCGGTATGGCACTTGTCACGGAACAAATAAGGGGTTATATCCCTTTTTTTCGATGGGAAAACTTGAAAAAGACTTCAACGACCCCGGGGGGAGTCGCCGATAGTGTCGGGTTTCACTGACTAGACCCACACCAGTACTCTCTACTGGGTGGCAGGAGATACTCCGGTATCGCGTAAGTATCTCCCATCCGCGGCGCGAACAGGTCTAATATTTTAAATTTTGCGCAGGTTAAAAGAAAAGTAATAAACTACATCCAGTAGAAGTCCGTTATTAGTCCGAAATTCGGGACCGCAAACGGACTTATACGGGACAGAGGTATGTAACTACATCGAAAGGGTAGAAACATCGCGTCCCTCATCGCTAGCAAACAAGAAAGAAGAGCATGCAAGTAGGAAAGGGGAAATAGTCAAGGATAGTGTATAGAGCAAAGGAAATAGTGTGGAGGATAGAGGAGAGAGAGAAAGCGAGCAGAAAATGACGTGCGTATACTTCGGGCATTGACGAAGTATAGGATAGACTTATCATCTTATGGATCGATATCACGGACAAAAGGGATAACATTTTTAGTACATAGTCGAATAGAGCAGACGACGCAAATAAAGCTAAAGTTGAATTGAACGCTATTTATTTTTTTGAAAATCACCTTACAAAAGGGAACAGAGCGTCGACTCGATGATTGAAAGATATGCGCATACTATTCTCAAATTTCTGTTGTGTGGGATCGGGATCAACGCCTTCGCGTTGGTCCCGTGGTTCCGAAAGTTAAATAAATACTGTCATTGACCGGAAAATCTTTATTGTCTTTTTAACCGTCTACTCGCTCGCTCTGATTTCTTGGGAATGATCGCCCAGCGATTCGGTCGCTCGTTCTCGGTTGTCTTGCCAAAAGACGGTTGTTTGTTGCCGTGGTTGCGCTCGCTCCGTAGCCGTGGTCGCTGGCGATGATGTGTACCGTCGATGATTTGCATGTACGTTGGACTCGGCCGTGTACATGCGTTTTGTTGCCCTAATTTGGGTCGCGACGACGTCTTGAACATATTTTTATTATGCCGGATCGCGACGACGTCTCAAATTAGGGCGTGTTTTTGGTTATATTTTATTTGCACTTTGTGTGCATGAGTGCCGCCCTAATCAGGGTCGCGATAACGTCTCAAACATATTTTTATTATGCCGGATCGCGACGACGTCTCAGATTAAGGCGTATTGTTTATATTTTTGTATGTATGAGCGCTGACTGTGTGACAGCGCTCGGCTCGTTGTTGCTACGCGCGTAGCTTATTATGGTCAAGATGATCATCTTTTTTACCGATCGATCGATAGGACGTGATTGTGTGGCCGACCGCATGTATGTGTGTGAGTATGTGTGTTGTGCATGATTTCTGATTTAGACGCAACAGTTTTCTTTTATGTTACTATATTAATTAATTAAAATCACTCATGCAGTGTCAATGTCTGTTTCCAACGCACATGAAAAATAGGGAATTCTTCTGTTTTCGACGTAAATGTGTGGAATAATGTGGACTAACTTCTACACGAGTATTCACAATTGAGGCATTTACTATACAAATTGATTAATTCCACTCTTTGAAAAATCTTTGTTTTAAGTGTCAAAGCACTTGGCACAGTCATAACTTTTTATATTTACAATAACTTTCCTGAATAATAAAGGTTGGCATCACTAAACGACAAAATCTTTTTGGCCATCAATAATAAATAATTTATTCCAGAAATCAGTCTAGGTATCTCCGTACTGTAATGCAAACTGTTGCAGTACTGTAATGTAATCCAAATGAACTAGCGAGGAGTGAATGCGTTCTACGAAGTTTATTTGAATTTATATTATAAAGGACGTTGAAAAAATGATGGCACATTATTAATTTTTATTACTTTTCTCAACCTTATGTTTCGTGGAGTTAGTCGATTTGAGCAATAAACGGCTGAGATATGTGTTTGATTCCTTAAGCAATTAAGCTAGGTGTGACACTGGAAATCAGAATATGTTTGAGGTAGATTAGTGTTGTCCAACCCGCGGCATCGAAACAAAAATCTAACCCAAACCTACTCTCAAACCATTGTTTGATTGAAAACTCTTAAACATTATGAAAGGGGAGCGTAGCCTACACCCAGCCCTTAAATAATACGAAAAGTAAGATTTGGCTAGAAGTTTTCCCCTTCGGGGAAAACAGAAATCTAACCCAGCCTACTCTCAAACGATTGTTTGATTGAAAACTCTTATACATTCTGAAAGGGAAGCTTTGCCCACACCTAACCTTCGCCAATTCAATATTATTTCATTTCAAATACGCGCACTGTGCCTGCATGCTTGTCCGTGCGCATGCGCAGACGTCAGAGCGCATGCGCAGATGTCGTTCGTGCTGTCGGCAAGGCAGATTTTATAATAAACTTTAACGCTTAATAACTTTTTAATTAGGCCCGAGCGGCAACTTTTGCTTTTACAGATCTTATTTTTATGCAAAAATGTACCGTTACACAAAATTTCATGCAAATCGGTGAGGACCCCGTCTTTCTTTACCTTTACGCCTAATACCAAACATAACAAGTGTCGTTGAGAAAGAGAAAAGACATGAAAATGACCGTTTGTTAGTAAAGTGCTTGTAAAAGTCGCAGACGCAACTAGACGCAGCTGATTCTTTTTGCGCTCGAAAGTAGAGGCTTTACTCTAACAGAGGACACCAAAATCATTTCCGGCCCAGCCCGATCACTATATCAAAATCACTTTTGAAAATTAACATTTGTGCGAAAACTTCTTTCTTTACGTGCAACTTTTCCAAGCCCTCTAACTCTTTCTAACAATTTTGAGGATATTTCAAAATTTCTTTCACGACAGTAAAGTACATACTTTGCTGAGAAGATTCCATGTTTGGCACAATAAAAATCTGTTTTAAAACACTTACAAGGCACAAACAAACTTGGTGCGTTCGCGAGACTCTCCGTGAGCGATGCGCCCACTGAAAGCGACCGTCAACTTTGAACTGACCATACGGCCCTACCGGGCTTATGACTTGAAATTCCTTACTACCTCATATTCTCCCACTATTTAGCTATACCCTTCAAAAAGAATTTTCACGCTACCTCAAAATTGACAAAATTCACTTTTGTCCGCCTATTCGGAGCAAGTACCCCACTGTGCAGTGTGCGATATAGGCAGTTTGTGCAATTTACTTTACCCGCTCTACTCGACGATATTCCATTACAATCGCGTTTAAATCTAAAATACTACCAGCAAGACGGAGCACCTGCACATAACGGCCGTGTCGTTACCACATTTTTAATCGTAACGTATGGGCAAAATTGGTTTGGTACCCACAGCCCAACGTCTTGGCCGCCCCGTTCACCAGACTTGAATCCTCTTGATTTTTTCCTGTGGGGATGTTTAAAAAATGAAGTGTACGCGCAACCTTTTGTTTCTGTAGACGACTTGAAGGAAAGAATTAGGCATCACTTTTCACTCATAACTACTGCACAACTCAGTAGTGTAATGAGAAACATCAAGATACGTATTAAAAAATGTTTGCAAGCTAACGGTGAAACATTCAAGTATCTGTCATAAGAGTTCGAATAAAGCGAAATATCTCGTAAACTATTGTTTTTTCGGTGATTTCCCTTATACATTTTGATTGCAGAATGGCCTAAGGAACGCAATTATGTAACGAAAAATGGGTGGTTCCATTTAAAAAAACAGTGCAACTGCACTTTGCACATGCACTAATGCACTTGGAAAAAAAGTCGGTGCATGGGATGATAGAGCTTTTCAACTAATACAAACTTTTCCTCTAGGATTTTGTTCTAAATTTATTTAAAAAAAAGAGTTATAGCTTGGCCCAGTTACTAGAATCACCCTGTATACACAGACGTTTGCACCGGTGTTTATTCCGCTCCGGCAATTTTTGCACATACCTGTAAAGGCAATTGGAACAGCCCCACTCACATATTTTTTTCAAACATTTTGGGTATGTATAATTTCTATAGTAAGTAAATCATGGGTGTTGTAATATTTGAATCACTTGATATGTCTTCTTTTGTATAATCATATGTAGAGTAAGATAGCAGATTGAAAACAATGTAATTGTTGTCTACCACAGAAATGCATTTAATGTGGAGAAAATACTTAACACGTTGAGCACCACGCGATTTTATAAGGAAATCCCCGTCAGGCCACGCGCGTTGGTATCGTGGTACAGCAATGCGAAGCGCACGACTAATATATTAAAATTTACTCGATGTAAGTGTTTAAACATACCAGGGCTATTGTGTTTTATCGGCGGCACAGTGTGGCAGAGTAAAAAGCAAGAAGTTTTACCAAACATGTTGTAACATTTTGTGATACTTGCGAGGGACACCATTTTTATGTTTATCATTAAGAAATAATGATCATAATTATCATTAAGAATAAAATCCCGTATTAAATAAAAATTAAGTGGACTTTGAATCAATTTTAGATAACAACTTAAAACAATGTAAATTTGTTAGTTTTATATCACATTGTACACTGTCAGTCACCGGTGACTGACGCGGCCTGAACGGAAAGTTCAGTGTCAGTCACCGACGACTGACGTGGCACTCAACGTGTTAACATGCATAAATAACCTTCTCCCTTTTATATAATCATTTACATTTTAGTGCACTTTTGTAACAATGAATTGTTCAAGTTTATTTCCTATACTAACAACTTTGATTTTCTAGCATGATTTAGTACCTTTTTACGCACATTGCCGATTTAAAAAAAAATATTAGTTATATTCATGCCGCTTTCCGAATTTAATTATTTGTGCAATGTTAGTCAATAAGAATTAACAATACGAATATTTCCGAAAGTAAGGGAGTAAAAAAATACGTGTTTAAACAAAAGAAATTGTCGTATATAAATCAATCATCATATAGTTATTCTGGATTCCATTTTGAATGCTAAATTCCAAATGTTTAATAAATAATAGTGCTACTTTTTTCGTGGCATCTACATAAATCATGCCCCATTCTTTGTCGATAATCAGATATGTGAATTTTTAACACTTAATGTTGGGCACAGAAAATCCCAAAAGTTTATAATTATCGGTGTAATACCTGAATTAGAAGGAAAACATTTATTCTTATTTCAACACCAATATTGCTAATCAACTAAATTAAACGTTTAGCCACTCAAGAATGCTGTATGTACAGATATTACGTTTAAATTATAATAAAACACGTCGATAATATAAAGATAATATTAATATGCAATCGTGAAGAACACAAAATTTTACATAATTATTTTTACTGGACGATTATATCTGAGCTTGGCATGAAACATTATGAGACACAATTCTTGCATGCAGAAATGATTATTATGAATTAAATAGAATTTCTTAAAAAGAAATACAAATAATTCACGTTACGAATTAAATTATAAATATAGAAGAAGAACGAGAATGTTCGCAAAAATTAGAATCAACACAATTTTTATGAAATATTTATAGAGTAATCACTAAATATAATCTTCTACATAGATATCTGACGTATATTTGCGTTTTAGTACCCGGCGAGATGCTCTATAGTCATAAACGCTTATTTCAGGATGCTTCTCAAGAAGATATTTATAAGCACTTGCCAATCTATCAATATCTTCCACCATTAATTGTATTGGCTTCATTGTTGGATCTACATCAGCTAGTTTGCATGTCATTGCTGCTAATTCCTGGCGTTGTTCTGGAGGAAATAAAGTTCTGGGAAAGAAAAATATACAATTAATTATTATTTATTTATATGATTACAATAAGCAGAGTATTATTTTTAACAATTTGCTGCTGATATATTAACAAATAGCTAGCATTGTGCAATACCGATTACCTTGTTCAATATTTGTTTATTCAGAAAAAATGAACAGACTTACCCTATGCATTTAATGCAGTATTTTTGACGGAAAGAAAAAACATGACGTGTAACTTTCTCAAAAAATTTGAAATCGTGTTGCGTGCGGGGCCGAACTAAAGGCACAAATGATACCACGCCAACATCCACATCTGGTTTAGGAACAAATGCACTTCCTTAAAATTAGACAAATAATTTTTCATTAAAACTAATTTGAAGTAAGAGACATATTTTCACTGTGTAAAGCTACTATCTAATTACCAGGGATTATAAAGCGTAGTGTTGGGAATGTCCATGCTTGTGCCATTACTGAAAGTCTGCATCTTTGAATGTCAGAAGCTTGAGCTACAAGTCTTTCTGCAACCTCTTTTTGAAATGTCAATGTCATTTTTGTTCTGCCATATGACCAAATGTCACTTTGATTAGCTATAGATTGTAACCACTGTATTATAAGAGGTGTAGAGACACTAAATGGTAAATTGCCAATTACTTGAATATTTGGTGGTGCATCATTCCATGTTTTTTTCTCACTATCTAAAAATGTATTAGACATTTTCACCCTTATGGCATCCCCAAAGATTATTACCATTTCACCATTCACACTGGCAAATGCTTCTGCAAGCATATCCAATGTTGGCTTAAATCTGTAATCTTTTTCTACAACTACCAATGTTTGAGGACATTTTTTGATAATAGATCGTGTCAATCCCCCTGGACCTGGCCCAACTTCTACAATTTGCATTCCTGTTATTGTTCCTGCTTTTTTTACAATTTTGTCTGTTATGCGTTCATCCAAAAGAAAATTTTGAGATAACTGTTTTACAGCATTTAACTTATATAGTTTCAATAGTTCTTTGATACTCGGCAATGGTGGAAGTCTTGGTAGTGTCATATTTGATTTGCTTAGACTGACACTACTTAGTGCTTGTTTATAACAATTAAAAAAAATTGACAGTTATGACAAGTAATTCTCTTGTATATATAACCACCTTTCAATAGTTTTAATATTGTATCGTTAATACTTGCTCTGAAAAAGTATTAGTCTGCAGAAAATGCTCTTACTTTGAAGACTCTTCTATTATTTTTTCTGGTTCATTAAAATCATCTAAGAAATTTTCTTGTTTCCAAGTCAGAATGGTATACGCATAAAGACCAATAGCAATTGATCCTAAGGCATATGCAGCTATGTTTTTTGATCTACGACTTTGATGGAATTTTCGCACTTTTTCAATTTGTTCTGCTTCCAGACGACGCATAAGGATTAAATCATAAGGGTTTAACTTTGACGCATCCTTCTTCATATCAAATTTTGGCATTTCTTGTTCATCCATGTTTTATATAACTGCAAATACGATGGGCATGTATTTCAGCTTTGATGTTCTTGAAATTATATTATCATATATAAAAATGGTAAAAACAAAGATAAGTGCGGAATAACTTAAAACATGTAAATAGGTCTTTAATTCGTGTATGAATGAAATATACGGACCACATTTTCAATGTACCTACCGTCAATGAGAACTTCAAAGTATAAAAAAGTTCTCATACTATTTACGATCTTAACATGTACATGTATTATTACTGACGAGCACGCGCGTGATTAGATTAAGAACACACCTAAAAAATGTGCGGATTTTATGGTTATGAGAAAGGGGAACTGCAGCGCCCCCACAAACGATCAAGTAAGTTTCCACACCTTCTGCGCATGATCGTTTCTCAAAGATGCTGTTCATATGTAATTATGTCTTACAGAACCACGTTATTTAATTTAGAATATCTCTTTTGTTACAATCATTAACTGTTACGCATAAAATTATTTATAACATCATTAACTCTAAAATGTTTTTAAAATTATTATCAGAGAAGAATATTGGTTCGAAATGTGGAGAATTCTTTGATTTTGTTTATTGTCGTAGTCTCTCTAGTATAGCAGGGATTTCAAAGCGCGTATGATATACATATTGAGAATGTTTATCTTATATGTAATGTTGGTGCATTGACTCATAAATGAGCTTTGCAATTTTTCTATCCAAGCCCTAATTCTTTCAAACATACATCTGTTTTACGTTTCCATTTTTTTCTAAATCTTCGTGTTTCACATGATTCTTTAACGATTAAGAAGTAGTGCTCCGTTTTTTGTTTGCAAAATTCATTCGTGCCATGTTACATGTGGCAAAACAAAATTTGTATTTTTTTTTAGAAAGAATAATTGCCAGAAATACATTCTAAAACGTTATTTTGAGGGTCAGTATATTTCTAAATAACTTCTTTGTAAAATAATATGTTATGATTAGAATAAAATTCCAATAGAAATGAAAATTAAGGAATATGGTTTTTCATTCACAACGCACTGTTGTCTATGTAAGTTACTACATAACTGTTTAGCGTTTCAAAGATGTTGATCAAATAACATCACAAGATGTGATATGGAGTCCCATTGTTTTCTCATAAGAATGAAACTGAGATATCTTACAAAAGAAAAAGGAGAGTAGAATGATGCAAATGGCACTTTATCCAAATATTGCTTTGTCCTGTTTTGTAATGAAAGTTGCTAGAAATTTAAGTGGTTTATTAAACAAAACTTTATTGATAAATGTTTATAAAGAGCATGAGATACAGTAAAGTTGTATTATTAATAATATTTGTTAACAATCATTTTAGAATGACAGTAATTTATATTCAATGTATAAATTAGTATTAAAGTGGAGTCTTTTGTCAAACAAGGCACAATAATATAATTTCATATCTGAATAACACATGTGTAGTTTCAGTTTTGTTAATGTAAATAAATATTTCCTTTGTTAAAATTTGAAAAATACGTAGAAATTTGTCCTTGATAGATATATTAGTGCATTATTATCTAATATGTTTGCTGCAATGATATTTCATATAACCGAGTATTTAGATCTAGTACAAATCTAAATTGAACTATTTCTAGAAGTTATACATATAGAAATAAGCTGTTCTTTTTATTCTGTATTTTGGTCCATCACAAGTCATCAAGGCATTCAATTTTCAGATACATATTTTTATCATGGTTGGTATAGTAGTAGTTATATGCAATAGTACTTAAATGGAATAGCATTTTTATAGGCTGATAATACGAAGGCAGTACTCTTAAAAAAGTTTTGTTATGGTTAGTATCATGAAATGTGACAAACAAATGTGGTAAAGAAGTATTTCTATAATTATATATGATCACCATTAAATTTGGTAAAAGTGATGAATTCTTGAACATCTATCAAATTAACCAGTATCCTGACATAATCACGGAATTCATTAGATTTTCCACAACATACATATTGCTATATATTATTTTTACAAAATATATAGATGCTTGTATGTGCGTTTATTGCAATATATTTAAGACAATGAGATTAATTGTTTGAACAATTTCAGGTAAAGTATTTTTACAAAGATAACTTTGCTAAATTAATAGACTATTTGCTTTTGTGTATACATGTACATAGTTTTGTTTATATTATGAATAATGCAACATTATAAAAATCTAATATATTGTAATATAAATTAATCATACGATAATACCTACATCTTTATCAAACACCTTAGTCATGAAGCAAAGCATCAACTTTGATTATTAAAAAGCCCTATATCGTGCAATATTTACCCTCATGTGAAAGTCTTGAAGAATATTTATATGTCCACGTACGTAAGTTACATTTTAATCTAAACAATAAGATAAAAAGTTGAAGCATTTTAATATAAAACATCACTTTCCTTTCATTGTTTACATAAATGTTATATTGAAAACGTTTCAAAGTTTAAGATTTAATTTAAGTACATTATTGAAAAGTTAATAAGCAGGTAAGGAGTGCATCTCTAAATTTGATGATGTATTAAAACCACTGTACACATACTGTGGCTGAGTACTTAATCCAATATGTATTCCTATACTTGCTTATCTTAATAGTTATTAAACTGAATACAGAATTGTATTATCACAATCTATTATTGGTACTAAACTGTCTTTAAAGTTGCTATTTATGTATTGTGCTATATTGTGTTTTAAATATATGACAACAAGATGAGCGAACAAGATCATTAAACCTTCTTCATATTTTCAAAAAATCTACAATGTGCCTCATAATTGTACCAACTTGGTTCTTTAGAAATTATATCTTTGCTGCTGGTAGATTTACAATTAGCATGTATATGAAGTAAATAAAAAACTTTCAATGTGGTAGAAATTATGTGATTAAAATGTCTATTATAGAATTATATTTTAGGTTTAGGATATAATTTGCTAATGTTTCTGTGATGTAACTTAATTTGGCATTGGGTAAGGTGTTTAAAATAATTTTATTATTATCTGAATGTAGTTTTACTTACACAGATTTTTACAGTTTCAATGCATGAACAATTTAATTGTGGTATTTAATTATTGCGTAGAATTTTACTAGGATGAGTCACACAACATAAAAGTTGATAACAGTTACAGTTACATGATTTAACTCCATTGAGCAGAATAAAATACTATACTCCTGTTGCTCAAATGATTAGATTTAATTTTAACAAATTACAAATAGCAAATGCAAATTAAACATTATGTAGATTGAAATACAATCAAGAATATGGTATGTTTTTATTGAGCAACACAAACAATACATCCGTGAATATTGAAATATTATTTTGAGTTACTAGATTGTAATAACTCATATGCATATGATTATGTTTGGAATACTCATTTATTATTTGGAATCAAAACATGCTACATAGTAAAAGAAATAAAGAAAAAATATGCATGAATGAAGGTTATTTCACGTTTTATTTATCTACAAATTTCTTTTACAAAGTAATTTGATGATACTAACTCATCAAAATGTAATTTTTCTGCCCTGCAATGTTGATTTTCTTTTTACTGTAAAATAAAACATTAATCTGTTTATTGGAGAAACAAATAATTTGCTATATCAATTGCACATTGCGATAATGAATTCTTGTCCGGAAACTAGGGTTCAATAAGAAAGTCAATTACCTTACTTTTTATATTATTAATATATTTCTTCATATTAACAGCATTTGTTATAATTTTAATTGTTTCGTCTGAACCAAAACCATGATAATCTCGTGTGCAATTTTCAATACATTACAATTTTTGTTTATTATTCGTTGAAATCAAAGCATTTTTAAATGATTATGTCATTGAACCAGTTTGCTTCATATAATTTCTAATATAATTTAGTTTTAAAGTATGATTAATAACAAAACCTACAGTTTGTTTGCGGGGAAAAACGTAGTACAGTAAATGGTAAAGTGGTTTAATTGATAAAAAAAATTGTAGAGGGATACGAAGTTCCATTCTGTAATATTATAAATAATATTACCTGAAATTCGTGCTTCTATTACTCAATCTTATTTTGCCATCCAATAACTTATATTATTAAATGAAGTTTTAAAAATTTAGCGCTTAGTTTACAACAAAATAAAAATATTACCGACCACTTACTAAAACCATGCTATGTACAATAACTGATTATAAACAAAAACAATAGCTATTCGACTACATATTTGATGTAAATAATACTAGTATAAATAATACAATATGTCTTACTCAAATCTAATCACAAAGTATAATTATTTCCAGTTTAAATGTATAACTTTGTATGTTAAGACACAATACAATTCTAATACTGCTAAAATCTTGTTTTGTACCGATAGTAGTCACGACGGTTTGAATTGATTAAATTATATTGTACATGACATACAAAAGTCGGTTTTGTTTTTGCCAGGTTGCCATTTTGCCTAAAAGATAATTGGACGAAATATCAGTAAAGAATTCCTTCTCACTGTAAGATAGAATTGTAAACTTTACATCACATTAAAAAAATGTGTATATTTTTTTATGTTATTTTAATGTTTTTACTGTGTTTTGTTTAAATGTAGTATTGAAAGCATGCTTAACATTTTTCTGACGTTTTAGCTTCTTTATAGCTTCTTTTAGCTTCTTTAATAAACAGTAATAATGTAATACTTCGGACAATTTAAGACTAAAAAACTTATACACATGCAAAAATAATAGTAGAAATATGAAAACCGCAGAGTTGCTAAAATGTGTGTATATAATTTTGTGTGTCTGTAGTATATCTAAGTAACGTTTGACGCATATGTATAACAATTTTTTTCAAACAACTTAATATTTTTTCTTGCAGAAACTTAAAAAATATAACTGTTAAAATGCAGTAATATTTAAATTAAAATGGAAAAAAACAACAGAAACAATCTTCGTAACACAAACTTTTCAGAACCACTTCAAAAATGATAATATCAAAACGTGATTATTTCTACACTATTCTGCTTTTATTTAATCCGCTTCTACCAAGGTTAATAATATGGATTACTAGCAATATAGTATTTTTTTGCAGGAAATTATTGTACACTTTTATTTTTAGATTGCATTAAAAATTAGGCAAAGGAAATGAAGTGTGTGCTATTTGTTATTAAAATTAACGATAGACATAATTATATATGTATTCTCAGTTGGACGTGACTTAAATAGTTTCTTGTGCAAAAGTTGTTTTTTATATAGTAAAGTTCGTTATTTAAAGTGAAATATAAGAGCTTGAGACTGTTTTCTTTAGGTCGTATAAATGTCTATACTGGGGTCAAAGGTTACCCACACGTGTATTATATTTTTAGCCATATTTGTGCAATCAGTGAACGCCTTTGATATACTCTAACATATCTGACATCTATATAAGAAAGTATAAAATTTGTTATTTATGAGAAGCAAGAGGGTGACGAATGAGTTTAAGTAAGAATGTTTGTCCTTGCCTCTCTTGATCTACTGCATAGATACGGTTTTCTCCGATACGGGGTGATAGGTATAGTGTTTAAAATAATAAGTATCCTATAAAGAATGCAACTTTTAAAACACCTGCCACGATATTCAACTGTTGTCTTTATGGTTAATAATGACGAAGCGCCGATTAGTGTTTAATAGTGAGAGGTTCCCAGGTCGGGTGATTTCTCGCAACGGTGCCGTGAACTGGCCACCCAGATTGTAATTTAACACCACGTGATTTCTTTCCGTGGAGGTATTTGTAGTCTCGTGTGTGCGGCAACAAACCGTGGTCACATCCAAAGCTCAAAGCCGAGACTCAGCGTGTAATTTCAGAACTAGAAGTACAAGTATGCCGAAAAGTTATGACAAATTTCATCGAAAGAACGAGCGTGTGTCCGCAGAATCGTGGAGGACATTTGAGCAACATTGAGATCATATTTGATACATAATCACAGGTAGCATACGACGCAAAAATATGTAAATATGTAATATGTAATATGTAAATTACTCAATTTCATCAATATATTTATATGTAATTATGCACTCAAAAGTTGCGTTTTTTATGGGACTTAATATATCTTTAGTGTCATATGTGAGCTACAATCCTTCGAGTATGCAGAATTTATACTGCAGCTCATATCGTCATTTTATTGTCATCAATCAACTAGTCACACTATAATTACGTCAAAATTAAGAATATAGAATTAAACATGTACATCGTTAAGTAGTTAACGAAAGTGCCGTACAATAATGCCATAGAATGACGTAGAAACTGTTTCTTAGCACCGTTAAGTGTCTGGAAGCCTACTTATAATCATTTATTGTAATTATCCCTGCTTTTAAAAGTGGGCATTAAACAGTTGAATTATAAAGAAAGTTACTTGATACAAAATTATGAAAAATTTAGATATATGATTCTTTTACATGTACACAGTTCTGTGTTCTGTCGTATATTTGGTGTCACTATGCGTGGTACTTTTTATACGCAGATGTCTTGTTTCAATGTTATAAACCTACTGCATACGCCTTTTTAATTATAATTGCAAATTAATGATACTTCATTACAAATCTTGTAGAGCTAATTGCAAATGTTTTTCACTTATGAAAACGACGATGTGTTTGCACAACACTAACACCGGTCGCATTAAGTGGAATTCCAATCACGCTGATAAGTTCAGGAAGAAAATATCTTAATTTTAACTCCCCGTGTGTTTATTTGTATCATAATTTGTATCTTTGTCTGTAGAAGTATTGTGTTATATTACACTGATAAAAGTAACAATTGGAAAAACATAGTAGGACGGATAATCACAAAGTTAGTGTTTTAAACTGCGTTTTAATGAAAGGCGAGCAAGCGTTTTCGAGAGTGTTACGTTTACTAACGCTACAGGGTCGACGGAGGTTAGGTGAGAAGGTGGTCACAGAGGGGTGCACGGGAAGTTCCTTCGTTCGGTGGGGTGAAACAGGAGACCCGGGCAGTGCAAACCTGGCTGTCTGCCCGGCAATACGGTCCTCTTTTGCGCATTAGACTGGTGTGTTGATTTTTTTTGCTTCTCAGTCTGGTACCTGACATTGATACTGTCGTTATAAGTAAACGGTGTACATCTATTTCTATGTATCTTCATACATTGTGTTGAGATTTTTGTTCAGTGAAGTGTACAAATATTTTTATTATTTCTATTTGTATTTTTGGGTAATTGATTATAGAAGAGACGCGTAGTATGTGTGACTATCCGGAAGAGGAATAGAAAGCGGAGAGAAGGAAAAACGAGACGGCATATAGAGAGGGAGATAACAAAAACGTCACAAGGGAAGAATACCAGAGAATGGGAGGATGTATATAATCCTGACCTAACTGTACGTTGGTAAGTTCCTGAACATCAAGCAACTACGTAACAGGTTGGTCACTTCAATACATTTCATTGCCTATTTGGAATTTGTGCCAGTTGCATGCCGTTGCGCTGAATGTAATATAACTGACAGATTTTTTAAGGACGTTGTCCCGGCGTATTTTGACTCGCTCTTTAACAACGGTTTGTTATTTATTTTTTTAACA
The DNA here is from genome assembly GCA_914767735.1 of Anoplius nigerrimus. Lineage (NCBI taxonomy): Eukaryota > Metazoa > Arthropoda > Insecta > Hymenoptera > Pompilidae > Anoplius > Anoplius nigerrimus. Next base: position 16,633,826 of record OU612086.1, read on the forward strand.
ATCTTACGATTTACAATGTTTCACAACACACCTGTGTTGTACTAAAGATTCAGAAGAAATGCAATACAGAACACTGAAATAAAACAGTAACCCAATTTTTCGTTTATTTCACTTTTTCTTATGTGTATGATGAAATGTATTATTATTTTACCATTTTATCATTGCCACCATCTTTTTGGTTCACACACATTACTACGTGCAGCATATTGACACATAAAATAACGGACAGGATATTAATACAGAAGCATATATTGCTGTAAGTAATTAATATTCCATATTTGTGAATATATTAATAGAATACTTTCTGTCGTTATCGCCGGATGACCAGCGGTGTATTTAACGAAGACACATTCGGTGACCCATATTTCTGTTATCCGGGACACGCGCGATTTTCTTCACTTTTTTCTCATTTCTTAGAACGATATATGTATTTTGAAGCGTAACTTTGCAGAAGAATATAATGTTAACGCGTGAACGTTGTCTTTTCTTTGATGTATGTTGTATGTTATAAAGTATAATTAATATAGTACATCGTCGCATGGGAATATCCAAAAATAGAAAATAATGACGAATTTTTCAATTATGACTTTTCGTTACGTATTAATTTTCATTATCTTGTCTTAGGATTTCTTATTAAGTGTACGTAACGTTTGATAACGTTAATGTAACGTGACGTAATATTGTTATAATTAAAGACTTCCCGTACAGATTTACACAATTCTGTTTCAATACTTACTTTTGATATTAAAAAGTGTAGTAAATATGAGCAAGTTTTAAATATTTCTCAGCAGGTGTATTTTTCTCTGCTACAATCATAAAGAAGATCAAATTTGGCTGTTTAACTGAGAAATCGGCAGCAAATATTATCTTATTCTATTCACAGCATCTGTAACTTTGTAATCGACAACAGTATAACAACACTCTGCCCAAGATTGTAAATAGTAAAACGTGATATTGACGCTACAGTTTGTAATCATAACAGAAAGAACAATTACATTTCGACTACATTTCTCATTTGTGTAGTTTACTCGAATAAATTTTTGTTTCATGCTATTTGAATGAAATTGCAAGAAAAAAGTACTCTTAAAGGTTGTTGTACGTTTCATTTCCACATAGAGTTATGGATGTACAATGTTCCCCTCCAGTATATTGATTTGTAATGAAGAATTTTATATGCTCAATTGACGACATAATAATCGATGAACGTTGAAACTCAGAAATCAGGCAGACGCTTATAAAAAATATATTTCTTGTGGTATATGGTACAATGTGTCATTGGTTCGGACACCTGTAGCTATATCGATCGGCCAAGGTGGGTCGACAGCCCTCGACCTCGAACCTAGCCCCTTCCCTCTACGTCGAGAAGAGCCCAGTTGGTTAGTTGGTTGGTTAACGGGTTTGCTTTAAGTAGGGCAGAGAACAAAATTTAATCTGCTTTTCTTCTTTCCATATATAAGTTCGTTCGGATGAATTAATGCTAATTGGATAAAGCGCAGACGCAGTGGCAATATTTCAACGAGTCATGAAGTGATGAATTAATAACGTACTGACAGAGTCATTCTTGTTATCTACTTATCAATATAATAACAAACCAAATGTAAAAATGATGTCATTACAACATATAATGTTTCTTTTAGTCCCAGCACTTAGGCAATTATATATTTCAAATAAATCAAACTTTACGGTTCTCATAATTGCCTACATTGATGTTTGTTATATTTCACCACTACTATCAGAATATGGATAGTCTTAAAGGTAAGGATTCCGGCGATCAGAGACATAAAACGATTAAACATTTTTTAATAACTATATTTTGTTCTTTTTAATACAGTTTCATAATGCGGTGAATGTGATTAATATAGTATGTCACAATTTGAAAGTAACAAAGTTCGAAAATCCGATGTAGTAGTATACATAATTATAATAGATGATAATGGAACCGCTATTATCATGTTCTGTCAGTATACAATAAATATCTAAGGGTGTGAAAGAAGGAATTCTTATGGCCATCTGAATGGCGGTACATGCAATTCTACGTATATGTATATAGTATTGATACGTACATGTATACACATATGTACACATGCACGAGATAAATACATAGATAGACAGACAGACAGACAGATAGATAGATAGATAGCTAGATAGATAGAGAAATAGATAGAAAGATAGATAGATAGATAGATAGATAGATAGATAGATAGATAGATAGATAGATAGATAGATAGATAGATAGATAGATAGATAGATAGATGGATAGATAGATAGATAGATAGATAGATAGATAGATAGATAGATAGACAGATAGATAGATAGATAGATAGATTGATAGATAGATAGATAGATAGATAGATAGATAGATAGATAGATAGATAGATAGATAGATAGATAGATAGATAGATAGATAGATAGATAGATAGATAGACAGACAAAGAGCGAGAGAGGAGCAGGGGTGTGGAGGATGAGACGTAGTTTATATACTATAGGTATATAGGTATCTATATCTACCTACACTTCTAACTTGTTCCACCGATCAATAGCTACAGGTGGCAGCCATTTCCTAGCCAATGACGGGTCTTCGCCTGTTTCCCTCTTTCTTCATTTACTTACCTTTCCACTTTCGTTTATTATTTAGTTGTACTGTTTTCACCTAGTTATAGTACAATTGATATAGAAAAATGAGTAAAAGATGGACGCAAAATTTATTGTTTTGTTTAATGACACAAGTTATCAAAACTATATTACCTGCTGGGATGATTAAATCAGCAACGTTCAGTGCATTTATTGTATTGTGTTGTTGAAGTTAATCTTTTTGCAGTTATTTCTGTCTGTGGATATGCTCATTAAGCGAAAATGTTAAACGGTCTTTAGGATTTTTGCTTCAAAAGTATTCCGGCTATAGTAATTCAAAAAACCTATATTTTCAAAGTTGTAATACTATTCCTGATTATCGGCACTTGCATAGTAAAATATAAACTATCGTTTTCACCTACACTCGTCAATTTTCACAACATAAGGATTTCTAATATGCTATCGCAATATTATGTTTCGTGGTGCGGGGTATGAACATTTAATTTCAACGGGGCAGCATGATCACTTACACTTTCTTATCTTTATTGGTCTAATACGCACTGAATTAATTCTAAGTTTCTCTCCATTAACGTTTTTTTTTGTTTTATTCTGTATTTCTTCATAATTAACGCGTTTTTTTTTGCATCTTACACTGTCGGTAGAAAAAGTTGGTTAATTCCAGCGTTGACCAGTGATCCGTTGACAGCGGTTGAATTTTGTAATAATTGGCTAACTAATTGATCGATTAATAGTTCCAATACTTGATTAATTAATGCTTAATGAAACTTATGAGACTTCCTACAGTGATGTATTTCTTAATCAAATGATAACTTGTATATTTATTTATACAACGAGTAGTATATTTAGTTTTTGTAGTTTGTTAGAGCATAATTTATAATGGGTAAAGTTGTCAATTTTGTTTGTAGTGTCAAAAAAAGGGAAAAAACCTGTCCCGTCGGTAGGGTACAATACTAAATTCTGATTGCAACTGTTAAACCATTGCAATTTAAGATTATGACAAAGTACGTTGATAAAATCGCATCTAACTGATTAACGTGCCAAATAATGCAACAATAGCGTTCAAATAATCTTCTCCTTTAACAAATTTGATGTGTAGCATGGTTTTATTGCGAATATTGAACAAGATTTCTTGTAACTAATTAAAAAAATTGTGCTTCTTCTTCGCAATAGAAGAAATTAATAAATAAGTGAAGAATGAAAAACTTTTAGGGTTATAAAGCTTTCAAATTATTTTACCATCATTCTTCAAATAGTGATTACACGTTAGTTTTAATTTAGCAAAAGACGCTAAGGTTGTTGAAATACGTTACAGCGTAATTCCATATTTTTATAGGTGTATCTTTTCAATTTTTGTGAAATCAGTCATATTTGTCCGGAATACTGTTGATAGATTTCCACTGCACATGAAGTTTTATTCTAAGGCGTTATCTGCGTCGCGGTTTATCGAACATTTATATAAAATTGCACATATATATGGTGTTTATTATTTTGTGTTAATGAAACAAAGAATCGCCAAAAATAAAGAATAGCTTATCAAGTTTTGGCAGAGAATTTTATATTTTGACAGACAATTTAATTTCTTTACTTTGTTTCCTATACCGCATTTGCACATATTCATTGCCATTTCCAGCATAGATCATATTTTGCCTAATGTAAATAATAGAAATTAATCTTTGATCCCATTCGCATGATTACATATTTTATTTCGATCGTATTAATAAATTCTTGTTAATTTATATACAATCTATTGTTATGTAAATTATATATCATATATTAAAGCTTTCAATGAGTATTGTGTAAAATAATTTCACTTCCCTTTTAAGCTTGAAAAAATTACAGTACAAAGTAACAGTACGTAAAGTCTGTCTTTGATTCTAATGTCAAGCGTTGAGTTTTCTTTCTCTTGTATAACTTTGACAAACGATCTACAATTTATTCTTATTCTGTCAATAAATAATACAAGTTGCAGTAAACAATCCATCAAAAAGTTAGTGCTCCTTTATTCTTCCCAAATAGGTACTGTACTAATGTCAAATCACATCGGTGACCGATGTTATATAAACGTTAAATAGTGCTATTCTATTTAGGCGTAAATGTTAATATTCTTGCATTGCAAATGAATTTACATTGCATGGTGATTTGGTGTTCTAGTAACATTGAAGAGATGCTGCCATCGTAGCAGAAAGTCAAGCCCGTTGGCTTCTAAATATTTGAGATAGAATTTGATTCTTGGGGAATGATACCACAAATGCTTTGATGTTGGTTACTGTGAATAGCGCTGAAGAACTTGTTGCTGCTGCTGAGATATCACAAGATATTGTTCACCTCTTTACGTCAGACAATCAAAAGACTAAGATGTTGCCTGCAAATGTGATGTCCTTTGTAAAAAAGGTAAGTTTACGGTCGAAACACCTGTTAATATTTAAAGTTAATAAAAACTTGCGTGTATGCTCAAAAAATGATAAAAATCAAAACATAAGGAAGAAAATAAACAGTGGATTGACTTCATGATCCCATTGTCAAATGAATGTGAACCTTTCTTCTAATCGTAACATCCATTGGGTAATTTTTTTATAGTTTGATATGCTAAAAGCAATTACTCCTCTACTTTAAATATTATCTAGATCATATGTATAAGAGGAATGCAACTAGTATTCAGTGCAAATAATTCTGAACAATATTTTAGACACTACATTATCCATTAACTTGACACTTTAATCTTGAACATTTCCGTTCCGGTATATATATATGGTTTTCAATAGGGAGTTATTGAGTCAATAACCATCCATCCTATTTATTTCAATCTAATCGCCTACGATCAATATTTTGTTTGACAGAAAATTATTTCTATTCAGTACGACAAAATTTGTTCGTTCGAAAAAGTCAATAACCTGTCAAAAAATGTATTGAAATTTAAAAAAAGCGCAAAGAACATTGGTGTTGAAAAGTGAAACCAATTCTTCTAATCTTACCTTACCATTGAGTGTACAATACGAAATATTTGATACGTTATAGGAATACTTAGAAACATGTGAAAATGCCATGGAATGTATGATAAATAAGTCTTTGTAACATTTTTTTGCGGCCATAAACATGCATTTAAGTAGGCACTATTAATTATAATACACTTGCCAATCACAAAGACGGCGATTGTTAAAGATGAATTTCTAGTTTATGTATAAAATTGATGTACTGTTATAACCTTAATATATATTAAAACAAACGAATAATAAATAGAACTTGGTAAATTATTATATATAAGCTTCATAACACATTATTGTTACTAAAAGTATGTGTGCTGTATTGTTATCACCAATATTCAGATGCTTCGCGTCAAAGAGATTGTTTTAATACTACATAGATTACGCTATTTTACTGATTAGTAATTTATCTTGAGACACTTATGAATTATTAGTCGAGAAATATAATTTTGCACATTGTCGCTTGCATGTATTTAAATACCTATTCAAGTTTAAAGTTATACATATTCATTATATATTTGTTACAATAAATTGTACGTGTTGCGTACCAGATATTTATTTTATGAAACTTAACTAATCGTAAATTGGCTCCCTTTGAAGAAACTTGGCCCAAAGCCTTCTTTACAAAAACTTCTATGTATGGTTCGGACTCATTGTCCAAAACATGTACAACGAATAGGTTAAGACCCCCTTCAATAAAACAGTCCTTCCTTGACCAGTCACATACTCAGTAGTCATTACCTGGGCTGCCCCAGACATATATTATACTAAAAACTCATCAATTCTCATGCTTCTGAGACGCACATGTTGCTTGGGCCACCCAAATCTACCGAGGGTCAACCTTCACTCCTTTCCTCCCTCCCCCCCCCGCCCCCTCTCGGTGCTCGAGGAGTTTTCTTTAATTTTTCTACCGCCCATAAACACGTACTTTTTTTTTTTCGATGGGGAATCTTGAAAAAGACGCCAACAGAAACGGGGGCGATCTGCTGGTTGTGTCAGGTTTCACTGACTAAACCACCACCGGTACTCTCTACTGGGTGGTAAGGGCTGGCACGATAACTCACGTTAACATTGGCTCGCAGCAGCCCTCACCCGCGGCGCGGAAAAAACGAAGAAAAAAGACCGCGCCCGAATCGTCAGTGAGCAAGAAGCTCAGGCTGACGATATCTCGCCCAATCGCCGTCCCCGTAGAAGGAGTTGGCGTGATAGCAAATGAGGGCAATATGATGACTCCCCTAAGATAGGGAAGGTCTTGGACCGACGAGCATACTATGGTATATACGGATAAACGGATAAACCAAACCGCGAAACACGGGGTACACATGTTCCGCTTCATTCACCGTAATGACGTGTGCGTTGATTCCAGGAGCCCCCGCTCCTTTCCTCCGCCATTTTGTCGTCGAGACGTCACTGAGCGCAGTGGCATCACGACGCTAGGCGCTTACCCGGTGGTAACCCGCTCTCACACTCTTTCACGCTATTATTGTACAAAAAATCGTGCATACATCTCTTCCCCGTCACGGGGCAGACCCGCATAGTCCATCCCGTGACGCAGCAGCATACAGAGCTTATTGATAACGCGACGCGGTTGCCGCTTGCTACGGCGGCCGCCGCGCCCATCCCGCGAATCGCCAGTTATTCCTACTCCGGTTCAGGAAGCTGCGTGCCGAGAGAGGGTCTCTAACCATTTCTCTTTCCGCCTCCTCCTTTCTGGACATCACATCCTCGCAGAAAGCCGCGAAAGCATCCCAGCCATCTCTCCGCGATGTCATTGCAGCAACAATGGCCGGCAGAGAGATGTCCTGCCCGATTACCCCGCGTAGCGTTGCGCGCTGCTCCTCCCAAGCCGGACAGTGGACAAGCACATGCTCCGAGTTTTCGAGGGTGCAGTCACACTCTAGGCACTCCTCCGATGGCTCTTTGCTTATCCGATAGAGGTAGTGGCCAAACGAGCCATGACCGGTCATGATCTGTGTTACCCGGAAAGTTAGAGTTCCCTTATTTCCACCCATCCACGAATCAAAGACGGGGAGGATTGCTTCCGCTACTCTACGGCCCGATTCCGTGGTACTATCGGCAAGGATGTTCGACCAAGCCCGGAACGCCTCAGCTTGAAGGCGACGTCGGCACGCGCGTATTACTTCACCAGGCCAATAAAACCATTGAGAATGGGTCTCGGCCAGCAGCTGGAATGGCAGCATTTTTGCCAGTAGCAGAGCAGCATCATGCGATACCGTTCTGTATCCGCGTACGACTCGCAGCGCGACCTGTCTCTGCCCTGCCTTTACAAGGGCGAGGCTGCGCCGGTCGTGCCGCAGGTCATCGGCCCATATGGGCGAGCCATACAAGGCGACAGCCTGAGCCGCATTCGCGTAGAGGCGTCGGACCTTATCATTAGGTCCTCGTAGGTTTGGCAGCAACCTGCCGAGCGCAGCCGCTGCCGCCCCCATACATAAACACGTACTTCTACCAATAAGAACAGCTAAAAATCACTACCAACTCTTCAAGCTCCACTCATAATGTTTATTTACATCACATAATCCCAGAGCGAGCGTCATTACAATTACCTTAATCACTACAGTCCACTACAACTATCAATACTCTTCCAGTCGTCGTCACACGGTCAAACACTCAGTTACAATAAACCATCACAAGTGTACACTTCTATCACACATTTGTAAACTCTGTAAATTCTGTAAATTCCGTGTAACATAGTGTCAAATATACTATTTATCAAAAACTCAAAACGATCAAAATACCTTCAATCCGAGAAATCGGACTGCGGGACGTGGCAAGCTACGCGATGGTACAGTACGTGATCCGAAATGTTTTAATGGTCGCTCTGTATTTGATTTATCCGAGACGCTGATCAAACTACATACACACTTTATAATGACAATCAATTTTATCCTAACATCTATTCAACTGTTAAAAAACGATTTTTAGACATATTATTCATGTTATACTATTGCATGCATATATGCTGGTAACATATGTCGCAAACTGTCTCAAACAGTCTCAGCTTGTCTCAAACGATAATTGAGCTGTTACATTTGAAAGTAGAATATGTCGATTTCTTCACGTATCGAGATATTTAAGGGTTTGCATTTGAAGTAATGGCAAAATATTGGCAAACGCTAATCAAATTGGGTAATGTTTTTGACACTATAAGGTAAAGGCAGTAGTATAGTATAGTTTATTTATTTTTTCTCCCTTCCGGGTTACAAAAATTTCCACTTACACCTTCTGCTTCCTCTACTTTTACAATTTCCTTTAATCCTATCTTATATCTACTCTTAACCTATCATAATCCGCTCTCGCTTCGTCCGCTCGTTCGCTCGCTCGCTCGCTCAAAGGCAGTAGTAGTTGACCGGTGAAGAGAAATCTTCCATGAAAACAATGATAATCACTGGCTCTGTCATTAAAGGGCAAGAATCGTTCGTTAATAGTTGACCACTTATACTTGAAGGAAGATTAAAGCACTAATGTTCGAAATCATTATAGTATCAATTGGTTTTAACAATTACTAACATAAATTACTTATATTTAAAGAATAAAAGAAATTAATTCCATAAGAAGTTCAATTTGAGAGCAGAGTATACGTTGCGAGTTCTGCTTCATTTCGTGAGCCCACTGATATGAAAAATTACAGCCATCCACTCGTAGTCCAAGATCGTTTTAAAATCTTCTTCAGGAACTTATATACCTATTTCACAAAACTAATTGAATATATTAGCAATAGTAACTGCCGCTTGTAAAGCTGCTAGATTTTGTGCAACCCTTTTTAATGTTGTAGTATTTTTACTTAAAAAATCCTTTACCCAGCTACCTTATTATACTACATAGCTTACCTCACCACGCTAGGTACAAGTTTGAAGATTGTAACTGGGAATCCGCCTGCCGCCATTTTTTCAATCCACCGCAGGATCTCGTTCTCTTCAGTTTGATTTACAATTGGAGAATTTCCCATCTTTCTCTCCATAGGTGTTTTACGTTCCACTTTGTATTTAAGGATGATCGTTGGTACGACAATTTTACGTGCTGCTTGCATTTTAATGTTTGAACAGTGTTTATGATGTTATCCACATGGCTGTTTAAAAACATTGGACACTGCACAAAAATTGATTGCGGGTCCAGTCAATAGTAGACCATGCGGTCATCCGCTAGAACGCAGTATGGTACAACATTTAGAACTCTATTTGGCCTTTCTAACAAACTTCGATGTAAAACAAATGCATTATAAATCGTGAACAAACGCAACTGAGTCACGTTGACGAGTTGGTCACGCTGGTCAACTTCTGAAAATGTTTAGAACAACAATACTCAGAACTTGACTCCCACGTAAACTATTGTTTTTATGGATAGAATAACAAAAACGATGCATTGATCACTTATAGGTAACACGCTGTGAGAACTCAATCAACAAATAATTCATTCACAACATATTTACGGCGTATGAATTTTTTTTACCTAAACGGTACAGTTATTTTTAACAGGTACGTTAAGGAAATAGAAATATATCGATATGTTAGGTACTTACCTTATTGAATTTAAACGTGTGTTGTTAGCAAGCATACTTCGCTTTACATATAATTTTCATAAAATTTAATTGACAGATATCGCGGCATCTGAAGTTGACTTTTGTCAAGAGTGTACAACTTCTAGAAACCTTATTTTTATATGTTTTCTAATAACTGGTCAACTACTGATATATGGTCAGCCACTGGTGCCTTTACCTTACGTACACCTTTCAAATTTTATTGTAAATTGTAATTATTAAAATTATGTAAAAAAAATAAACGATTTTTTTAGCTCTAAATAGACTTATACCAGTTTCAAAAATAATATGTTATAACAAATAAAAACAAGACGAAATTGAAGTCCATATTTTTATAGACATTAGCTTCACTGAAATCGATTTTTTAGTGGACAAAATATTAATTAAAATGAAGACATGTAAATACACGAATAACCAAGTTTGTTAAGAATTAACTATTAGGTTGGTGCGTATAAAATGTCGGATTTTCACGAAAATATGTAAAACTGCATACCTTTGTTCAAAATATATTTATCTAAGCGAAATACGCTCAATTTGCTGGAATACACTTCCCCCAACGAGATTTTCATGCATAAATGCTTGTTTTATTGTTAAAGAAATTCTGATCTTTGGAACCAATAAACTCTGACACGGAGTGTTTCAGAATGACTTCACTTTCATAGTGCTTAGGCCATAAAAACGGTTCCAAATGTCTAAAAAAGTGAAAGTCTGTTCGCGAAAGGTCTGAGGAATAAGCTGTTCGTTGCTAAATTTCATATTTTAATTCGGTTACTTCTGGAATCGTTTTGCACGACATATGCGATTCGACAGGTCCAGCTTATTTCGCGCAGTAAATCCGTGCGGTACTGACTTATCCATTTTTTTCATCTTGCCAATTTCGGAAGCGTGTCGCAATATTATTGTATGGTTAACTTTCATTCTGATAGCAAGTTTCCTTGTAGATACAGTTGGATTTGTGTCAACCAACGCTTTCAGAACATCATTATCGTTGACGTTTTGGGTCTTCTACGCGGTTCATTTTGTAGGGAAAAATCACCAGACCAAAATTGTTCGAACCACACGCTGCACTTTTCGTTCGATAACAATATTCTCTCCGTACGCCTGGTGTATATTGCGTGTAGCTTTTGCAATATTATTGTCAAGTTTATCCTCATATAAACAGATTACACGAATTTCGGTTGAGTTTATATCCGTACAAAATTCAAAACAGGTAACAAAAGGACACACTTTTGAATAAATCTTCTTTGTTAAAATATGACTCAGGCAATGGACAGTACAACCGTAAAAAACGTTATGCCAAATACGAAAGCACAACGAAAGCAGGAAAACAAACGTTCACATGTGAAGAAAATCCGACATTTCATATGCGCCAACCTAATATTATAATTTCAGTTGTATTTAATAAACGATATAATTAAACAAATGTAAAACGTAAAATTACAATACATCGTTAAGATAATTAAAAATGAAAAAATGTATATTATAAACTGATTTCTCCTTTACTCTTTGCGTAGTGAAATATTCCTGGTAAACAGGTGGTATGTAAGGCAGTAAACTTATCATATCGTTGTGTTCCTCTTTTGTTATAGATTTTGAAGTTTTATACAGTAGCAATACAGTAATTTTACTGAGGTGTTTAGATGTTCCTTGTTTTGCAAGTAAAAAAATGTATTTTAAATGCAGTATTTTCTTCCATACTATTTTGTAACAAATTTTGTGCGTTTCATCCCTTTTGAATTCCATCCAGCATATTTTCAGTCATATTTTTATTTCCCCCAGCGTATTTTGTTTTGCTTTTCCCAATCTTCGGATTCATTCTTTTCATAATGCGATCGAAAATTAGTAACGTCGTCTTCGTCAGACACTGAATCAGTTAATTACAAAATTCTAATCCTCTTCTTAGTTTGTAGTAAGCTTGAATTACTATTGCTCAAACTGCTTTCTTTTTTAGTGTTCATGGTTCTTATTTATTAATAAAAAAAACTTCAATATTCTCGCAAACAATTTGTTACTCTTACTTACCAACATCGGTATCAGACAAAATTGACATATTATCATCTTTTTTATAGGTATGTGAACTCATTGTAACACCTGTATGAATAATATTATTATGATCTAAAACTTTGGTTACCTGCTTTAAACGCAAAACAAACAGTAGGGCTAGCGAAAGAAAACTAACCAAAATAAGTGAAATTTAATTACTTCTCACCACTTTATCAGAGCAATAATACCGTTATCGTTTAAACGATATTGTTTTCACGATATTAGCATTACCTAAGTAATTTCTGCTAAAGGCCAGTGTACACTGAAGTCGCAATAATCAGTAATAATTGCAATAAGTAATTTTTTTATTATAATTATTAGGAATGGACTTAGTCCACTTTCAACAAAAATATTTTTATGGTAACATTTTATAGCCAGAATTCATTTGCTTTCTTTATGAAAAAATGGTAAAGTAAAGCCCAAGTAGTTGTCACTGTACCAGTGCTTAACACATTTTCAAAAAAAGTAAATAATTGAGGGAACCGCAAGCTAGAATACTGCAAACTTATGAATCTGTATAGTGTCAACCTAAAGCAGCTTAATTGTGAATTATTGTGCATAGTTCGCCATTGAGAAGTGTTACACGAACCAGTTAAATAAACTTGTGCGATAGACTCTTACGATGTTTACGTATTCTCTTACATAAATCGCTAAAGACGTGGCTAAAATGTAAGTACATATTCAAGTTTGTGTTATTTAATTATTGTGGGTAAAAAAGACGTTCGTTTACGTTGTTTGAAACTTAAAATGGGGTTTATTTTTTAACACTGGCAATAAAGAATGCTAAACTGTCTAAATTTACCCCGTGTCAACTATTAAATTACTAAGTGTCAAGAACTAGCTTTGTTCGTCTGTCAATTTTGAGATGCCTGCTACGAAAGGTAACTTTCAAAATTATACAGAAGAAGTTATGCAAGCGGTTGTGGACGATGTCTGGATCGATAAAACCCCGTATGAAACGGCAGCTAGAAAAAATGTTCACAGAGTGACTTGAAAATACAAGATTGAAGGCAAACACCCAATTAAACGAAAAATGGGTCCAATCACAGAGGAACTGGATTTCCGAAATAGCCCGGCAGATTTTCCTGTGACAACCGATTTTTTATTGTAAATATACTCAAGAATAATCCTTTTTAAACATTTAATAAATTGTTGAATTGGTACAGTTGCGTAGTTGAGTCATACAATAATCCGTCATATGGCCACGGCACAACGGTATCGCTTAGATTTCCATAGTTCTCAATATGTTTCAATATTCTTTCTTTCTGTCCCATTTTTGACCCATTATTCCCTCATCCCTATTTTTCCCCCTACGCTTCCGCTCTGTCCTCCTCGATCACATGCACGTTTCCAACCCTCTTCTCCTTAGTCTGCACTTTTCGCGTACCCATTGTCCTGAAGACGCAGGCCTGGCGATTAGGCATCACGCGCTTATTGGCCCACCTCGTCTCCCACCACCCTTTCCTTCCTCGCGACTCGGGGTTTCCACCGTGCTGAGGCGTAGGAAGTAAGCGATGCGTTTTACGGTATCTTGAGTATTGCGTTCAGAGTTGAGTATTCCGTTATAGGGTTGTTGAGTCTACTCGAGTGTACATTTATTGTCTTCGATACTTTGTTATATCATCTATTCGTCATTCATCGTTATAAAGGGTGATTCTAGTAACTGGGCCAAGCTATAACTGTTTTTTAAATCAATTTAGAACAAAATCGTAGAGGAAAAGTTTGTATTAGTCGAAAAGCTCTATCATCCCATGCACCGACTTTTTTCCCAAGTGCATTAGTGCATGTGCAAAGTGCAGTTGCACTGTTTTTTTAAATGGAACCACCCATTTTTTGTACATAATTGCGTTCCTTAGGCCATTCTGCAATAAAAATGTATAAGGGGAATCACCGAAAAAACAATAGTTTACGAGATATTGCGTTTTATTCGAACTCTTATAACAGATGCCCAAACCATTCAATATCACATTACCTAAACGATTTTGGTCCCAGTTACGTTCCAATCATCTTTGCTAACATCTGATACACAAAGATCACCATCATTGCTCGGGAGATACGTTAAGAAGAATTCAATTTTGTCGATTTTTTTTACAACAAGAGCAACATAATGACAACTTTGCTCGAACAATTTTATGGATAGACGAAAGCCAACCAATTGCGTTACAGCATTAACGTGTGGTATGGAATACTCAACACGTCTCTTGTCGAGCCACACTTTTTACCTGACCTTTTAAACGGCGTGCGATATAGGCAGTTTGTGCAATTTACTTTACCCGCTCTACTCGACGATATTCCATTACAATCGCGTTTACATCTAAAACACTACCAGCAAGACGGAGCATCTGCACATAACGCCCGTGTCGTTACCACATTTTTAATCGCAACGTATGTGCAAAATTGGTTTGGTACCAACAGCCCAACGTCTTGGCCGCCCCGTTCGCCAAATTTGAATCCTCTTGATTTTTTTCCTGTGGGAATGTTTAAAAAATGAAGTGTGCGTGCAATCTTTTGTTTCTGTAGACGACTTGAAGGAAAGAATTAGGCATCACTGTTCACTCATAACTACTGCACAACTCAGTAGTGTAATGAAAAACACCAAGAAACGCATTAAAAATGTTTGCAAGCTAACGGTGAAACGTTCGAATATTTGTTATAAGAGTTCGAATAAAGCGAAATATCTCGTAAACTATTGTTTCTTTGATGATTTCCCTTATACATTTTTGTTGCAGAATAGCCTAAGGAACGCAATTATGTAAAAAAAATGGGTGGTTCCATTTAAAAAAACAATGCAACTGCACTTTGCACATGCACTAATGCACTTGGGAAAAAAGTCGGTGCATGGGATGATAGAGCTTTTCGACTAATACAAACTTTTCCTCTACGATTTTGTTCTAAATTTATTTAAAAAAGAGTTATAACTTGGCCCAGTTACTAGAATCACCCTGTATACTATTATTCACTATTAATTTGTTACCCATTGTTATCCGTTTTGCCAGCCTTGTTGCACTTGTAATTTGTACTTGCATTATTTAGTATTGCAATAAACATCGCGTCTTTCGATCTAGCCACCATGCGCGTTATTGTTTCGGTTTTCTATAAAGCAAATTTAACCTGAGCTATGTCAACAAATAGGCAAAACTCCTTAAAGTGTCAACTACTGGTACCTTCACCTTACTCCATTGAATGTAAGACTATAATTGTAAAAAGAAGATCGACCTCGAGTAACTTTCCCTCGCCGACTACGACTTCGTTCCTTGCCGAAACGTGGTTCATACATCAAAGGGCATCTTTTTAATTCGTTACTATCAACTAAATTATTAAAGGGAACTGAAAACTCATGCTCACTGCACCTCGTATCACATTTGCTATCCCTAACCAACAGGTTATGGGCCCAGATAACGCGTGTGAAATAGAATTTTTTCGTGACGGGACAACCGTATACATGCCGAGTGTCTTTACACCGACGTGTGAAATGGAGTGTAACGTGAAGAAAGAAACCCAGGGTTGCCATGAGCGGAACTAGCGTTCGATTCGAGGCTTCGGGATCGGACAGTTCCGACTGCTGGAAACTGTATGCCCTTGCCATATTAATCAAAAATGATTTATGGGTCTATGTCACTGATGCGATAACGGAACCCGACGGTGCGGTGGAATCACTCAGGTGGGAGCCACATGATTTCAAGGCGCAGGCCGATTCAATGCTAATCATAGGACCCTCCGAGTCAAAGTTAATTAAAAATTGTGATTCTATAAAAGAGATTTCGGAAGAATTAGAAAGGACGTACCAGTCTGAAGGCCCGCCAGAAAGGCGACACTTTTAAAGCGGATTCCACTCGCGCGCATGAAGGAAGGAACAAATATACGCGAGCACACCTCCCAGTTTTTCGACACTGTAGACAAGCTACAGCAAATGAAGTTAAGAATCGATCCAGATCTATAATACTAGCGATACTCCTACTTTATTGTCGCAGATTCCCTGCGAGTCAAAATCATTGAGGAGTGCGACGCAAGAATATCTAAGGAAAGCGACAGAGTTCAAAAAGCTTTGCTTGCAAAGAAAATAACGCGCATTGACAAGTGTAAGGGGCCGATCGAGGAAAAACAAGCACGTGAGTCGGTTTGAACACTACGTGAACTACCAAAGTGCCAGGAGAGCCGAAGACGTCGCACAAGAGTCAGCGAGCCAAGCGAAACCTGAATTGTACAACTTCAAGGTAGCATTACCAAACGTAAAGTCCAAACCAAAGAAAGAGTGGTGTTTGTATAGTAGCTGCACATCTCCCCACAAGAAGAGTCACTTGAAGATTTATCGAGGGTTAACAGGACAATGCAGCTTGCGAACAAGGGCTTGGCACAAATAAAAGGAATAGGAAAGGTAAATTTAAATCTTAGCAACGCAGAAGGTGAGCAGCAACTCAAACTTGGCAATGTATTACACGTGCCAGACCTCTGTACTTTGCTACCTGTAGCAAGAATAACAGGCGGGTATTATGATGTATTTCTTCGAAACCAGGAAGCCGTAATATTAAATCAAGAATTTGAAACATTGGCAATTACGAACAGCGAAGGAGATTTGTACTTAATACGAATGGTGGAAGAGAACGCTAAAATTGCGACATTACATTTTACACCCTGCACTGAACTTGAAGGGTGGCATTCGATATTAAGATATTTAAACGAAAAAGACTTGGTTGCAATGGCCAAGAAAGGAACAGTTCATGGATTGAAATTTCACTATAACCAGGAATTACCCGCGTGCGAGCTGCGTATCCATGGGAAACAAACTCCGTTTCAGAGGATCGGCCCAGGGCGTACGACACAACCCTTGGAAATTGTATGACCCAGTCTGTACGGTGAGATGAAACAACCCACGCACAGTGGAGCAAAGTACTTTGTTACGAACATAGACGACAGGACAAGATGGTGCAAAATATACTTTGTACAGGACAAAACTGAAGTCCTGAACATTTTTCAGAGATACAAATCTCCTGCAGAGACACGCACAGGAAGGCAAAGTAAGATCCTACAATCAGCTAATAGGAACGAGTACTGCAACCGCAACTTTGATCTCTTCTTAAACGAACATGAAATCAAAAGGAGACTGACGGCCCCCATACGCCGCAACAGAACGGCCTAGCGGAAAGAGAAAACAGAACACTTGTTAGAACGACTCCATGTAGGTATTGTTACGGCCGTGAAGATGGGTGAAGATGTCAACGAACACTATTTAATCAATAAATTAGAAAGAGATTGGACGTGTTCCAGTAATAAATGTTATCTTGTGCCTTTTTATAAACTGGTGTATTTCTTTATAGTTTCGGTATGCCGCGCCCACGTAACACTGGTCTCAGAAGTGGGAACCTTACATTAGAAAAAATAGAATTTCCAATATTTTTGGAGAGTTTATTTAAAAAAAAGTAGTAAAGATTTAAATTTACCACAACAAGAAGAATTTCGAAACCTTCTTATTGAATTCCAGGATGTCTTTGCAAAAGATTCCGAGCATGTTGGTCGTTGTGATTTAGACATTCACCATATTAGAACAGGAGATCATCCTCCCATTAGACAAAAACCCCGTAGAATGCCGTTCCATAAACGTAAAGTAGCTGAAGAAATAGTTCAATAAATGCTAAAACAAGAAGTCATTGAGGAATCTTCAAGTCTTTGGGCATCCCCAATCGTTTTAGTTAAAAAGAAAGATAGTTCAACCAGATTTTGTGTAGATTTTCGGAAACTTAACAGTATTACTAAGAGGGATTCGTACCCGTTACCGAGGATAGAGGATATTCTCGATGCAGTAGCAGGTTCATCTTGGTTTTCAACGATAGATTTACAAAGTGGCTATTGGCAAATACTTTTAGTGGAGGAAGATAAGGAAAAATCTGCATTCACAGTAGGGAATGGATTATATCAGTTTCTCGTTATGCCTTTCGGATTATGTAATGCACCGGCTACATTTGAAAGATTGATGGATAAGGTCTTATCGCAGTTGTTGTGGAAAATTTGTTTAGTTTACTTAGACGACGTAATAATTTATGGTAGAAATTTTGTCGAGGAGTTAGATAATTTAAGACAGGTTTTTCAGCGTCTACGAAAGGCAAGGTTGCTTATGAATCCCAAAAAGTGCATATTTTTCCAAAAAAAGATTACATATTTAGGTCATGAAGTTTCTGCAGAAGGAATCAGTACAATTCCTGAAAAAGTATCAGCAGATAAAAATTGGCCGATTCCAAAAAGTAGGAAACAAGTAAAAAGTTTCTTAGGATTAGGTTCATATTACAGGAGATTTGTGAATGATTTTGCACAAATCGCGAAACCTTTATATAGATTAACTGAGGGAAATCAAGATTTTAAATGGGATCCAGATTGTCAAGTAGCATTCGATAGGTTGAAACAAAGTTTGATTTCTTCACCAATTTTGGTTTATCCAGATGTAGAAAAGTTATTTATCTTA
Source organism: Anoplius nigerrimus (assembly GCA_914767735.1). NCBI lineage: Eukaryota > Metazoa > Arthropoda > Insecta > Hymenoptera > Pompilidae > Anoplius > Anoplius nigerrimus. Next base: position 16,652,454 of record OU612086.1, read on the forward strand.
GACACTGATGCTTCAAGTTACGGAATAGGTGCAGGTCTTTCACAAAACCATAATGGTCAGGAGAAAGTTATAGCATATTCAGTAAAGTCTTGAGTAAACCGGAAAGGAATTATTGTGCGACAAGAAAGGACTTAGTGGCTGTAATTAAAGCCATACGTCATTTTCATCATTATCTTTATGGTAAAAAGTTCCCAATTCGTACAGATCATAGCGCTTTGCGTTGGCTTCTTTGATTCAAAAATCCCGAAGGTCAAATAGCTCGTTGGTTAGAGGAATTGAGTCAGTATGATTTTGACATTGAACATAGGTATGGTAAACTCCATGGTAATGCGGATGCTTTGTCTCGAAAACCATGTGGTAATTGTAAATCGTGTAATAAAGCAGAAACCAAAGAAGGAATAACTTCTGAGAAGGCCACGTGCAAGAGAATCTGTTTTAGCGACGAAGATCAAGAAAGAAAATGGCAAAAGTTACAAATGGAAGACTCGAGTTTAAAATTTATTTTAGAAGCGAAGAGACACAATCATCGTCCTCTGAAGGAGGAAGTGTCAATTATGGGACCAAAGACCAGATACTGTTGGCGAATTTGGGACTCATTAGAGGTAAAGAATGGGCTGTTGTTCAGGAAATGGGTATCCGGAGACGGGCGAAAAGATGTTTTTCAACTCGTGGTCCCATCGAACAGTATTGAAGAGATTCTTCAAGAAGCTCATGATTCTTCAACCTCTGAGCACTTTGGTATAAACAAGACATTGGCCAGGTTAAGGAAAAATTTCTTTTGGGCTGGTTGTAAACAGGACGTGGAGGATTGGTGTCGAACTTGTGATGTCTGCACGGCAAAGAAAGGACCGAGGCAGAAAGGACAAGCGAAGCTTCTAATTTATAACGTTGGTTCTTCATTTGAACGAATAGGCCTCGACATATTGGGACCATATCCCAAGACGTTTAATGGATACAGATTTCTGGTAGTGGTGATGGATTATTTCACTAAATGGCCAGAAGTTATTCCGGTGGAAAATTACCAAGCTAAAACAATAGCAAGAGCTTTGGTATCACAGGTTTTTAGTACACATGGTTTGCCTGCGGAGATCCATACCGATCAGGGACGTTCGTTCGAGTCGAAACTTTTTCAAGAAGTGTTAAAGACTCTTGGAATTAAGGGGTCTGGCCACCATGTGCGCTCGCCAGATGAGTACTATTCTTAAAAATGTCATAAACGCGAAAACATAGCACAAAATATTTTTATTTTTTGTCACATACTAGAAAACGGTTTAGTGAACAGGAGAAAAAAATTTTGTGATAAAAAAATTAAAAATAACGGCGCTTCGTAAAGGGTCTAGCCGTGTTACAATGCAAAAAGTGCCCCTAAACCAAATGAGACGTGTCATACGCCATTCGATAGCTTATGGAAAAAGAAACATTTTTGGAGATTGGAAATCCGAAATCTCAACTGGGGGGGTACTTATAGACAAAAATCAAAAATATGTTTCTTGCCCAATCATTTTTACTCCAGTGGATAAAAAAATTTGAAAAAATTCACGAACGTATCGGCTAACGGTGTACACGTTGCAGAATTTTTTCAGATTTTTTGGTTGAAAAACTGAGCTGTAAAAAATTAATAAAAAAAATTTTTTTTGAAAAATGGCAATTTCTCATCGAAGAAGTAAAGTCTCCACTTTTATATTTTTTGTATAGGTACCTATTGTGAATACTAACATACTGAATTTTTTTCAGATTTTTTGTAAACCTGCGCCGTTATAAAAAAAATTAAAAACCGATTGTCCGGTTGCTTTTTGCGTGCCCCACCTATTTGTACAGTAGATCTTTGCATTTTTCCCAATCCACAAGTGTATTATGCAATGTGTAACGCTGCTCGAAGTCTAGAATTGGCGCAGGAGTTGATAAAGCCTTAAAATAGCAAATCATGGAAATTGCGACCAGTACGTTATATTCTAAAGTGTAAACCGAAATTCCAATGGCACCGGTGTGTACATTTTTGCGCAAGTTCGAATCCTTATAGGGTTATCTGTTTTTCACACATATTACTTTTTATTCAGAATTTAAAAATACATTGTTCTAATTAATGCTTACCCTCATACGTCGTAAAATCACATGGTTTTTTTAGTTATGCAACATACTATTTTCAAGCACTTGTGTGCTATTGTTTCTTTTCATTATCTTTTAATTTTTAGCAAGGGTTAACAATTCTTAATTATAATTAGTGATAACATCCGTGTTTATTGATTGAAAAGGTTAGGATAACTGCGATATTTTTGATCTCATGTCAATGTAGATATGAATACTCTGCCTAATATAATCCGTACGTTTCGATAACGCAATTTATCCTCTTCAGGGAAGAAATAAATTGACTCTGTAATTTAAAGTACATTGTTTTAAAAAGATTATTTGATAGAAAAAGTATTTGGAACATAGATACGGGTATTCACCATTTATATTTAGCATAGATACTTATCTTTAAAGAGTAATAATCACGTATATATAAAGCGACATGACATCCTCAGTGCAGAATTTTGTTGTATCCTCCAGTGTCCTGTGAATTATATAGTTATTTATATATTCTAGTGTTGAGCGTATATACAGTTTTTGTTCTGATAATACTTATCTTTTCGATCGTTGGCGGCATAAAAAGATAAAGTAAATGCAAAACTTTTAATCTTCATCACTGTCCTCATTAATAACTGGTACTATGTTGTCGTTGTTAAATATCCTACTTAATATTTCGGCTGGTCGTACAATCGGTGACAGATACCTTGCATGTGACAAATAATAAATTATTGCTGCTATATGCGAACAGCATCCGACGGTACGATTGCCATTCGCACATTGACAACAATATCGGCGAATTCCAGAACAACCTATTGAATGTGGCACGTATTCTATGTAACATCTGTATACTTTATTATTGATATGTCTTGACTTCACTTCGAATTTAATAATGTTTTCCTGATCTTTTAAGTAACGGAAGTTAATATTGTTTTCAGCTCCATCATTTCTGCTAAATAAGAAACTGCCTGCGATAATTGATACGATCCAGTGAAAAGAATTTTTAGATCCCTCTCCGACATATCAGGAAAATCGGGTAACTCTGTGGCTGAAATTGGTCTAAATGGAACTTTTCGAATATTCCATCGCTGAAGATCGACCTCTAATGATAATGAATTTTCAATTGTTTGATTCGACATTATTTTGTCAACTATTTCGTCAATCATCCCTACATCTGAATGTAGCCGTTTACCGAACGTGTTTTGTAAAAAACAAGCGATTTTACGACGTATGAGGGTAAGCATTAATTAGAACAATGTATTTTTAAATTCTGAATAAAAAGTAATATGTGTGAAAAACAGATAACCCTATAAGGATTCGAACTTGCGCAAAAATGTACACACCGGTGCCATTGGAATTTCGGTTTACACTTTGGAATATAACGTACTGGTCGCAATTTCCATGATTTGCTATTTTAAGGCTTTATCAACTCCTGCGCCAATTCTAGACTTCGAGCAGCGTTACACATTGCATAATACACTTGTGGATTGGGAAAAATGCAAAGATCTACTGTACAAATAGGTGGGGCACGCAAAAAGCAACCGGACAATCGGTTTTTAATTTTTTTTATAACGGCGCAGGTTTACAAAAAATCTGAAAAAAATTCAGTATGTTAGTATTCACAATAGGTACCTATACAAAAAATATAAAAGTGGAGACTTTACTTCTTCGATGAGAAATTGCCATTTTTCAAAAAAAATTTTTTTTATTAATTTTTTACAGCTCAGTTTTTCAACCAAAAAATCTGAAAAAATTCTGCAACGTGTACACCGTTAGCCGATACGTTCGTGAATTTTTTCAAATTTTTTTATCCACTGGAGTAAAAATGATTGGGCAAGAAACATATTTTTGATTTTTGTCTATAACTACCCCCTCAGTTGAGATTTCGGATTTCCAATCTCCAAAAATGTTTCTTTTTCCATAAGCTATCGAATGGCGTATGACACGTCTCATTTGGTTTAGGGGCACTTTTTGCATTGTAACACGGCTAGACCCTTTCTTTTCCGTATTACACCTGATTACACAGCATGTTTGAGAATGTGATGGGCAACGTTAAGCCGGATGTGTCGCCGCTGGAAAGCGATAACGCACACTCTCACGCCGTTCGGCGGTTGCCGCCAACTATGAGAGTGTGTGCGATACCGCTCTCGGATTGCGAGTCAAAAATGACTCCGGCACCGTATGCGGAGGGTTAAAGTGACTCCGTCCTGGCATACGGAGGGTTAAATGCATAACACCCACAATGGGTCATTCCATGTTACATCGACCAGTGATTGGAATCAATCCCTTTTGATTTGGATGAATTTTGGTCAGAACTTTTCTGTTATTATATAACAAAGTTCTGCCAAAAGATAAAAATTAAAAAAATTTTTTTTAAAGTTATGCGAAATTGAAAATGTTACCATTTTTCCAGTTTCTTAATCTTGGCTAAAGCTTTAAGATAGGACTACTAGCGAAAGTCCGTCTTCAAAAAAAAATTGTTTGAGTAGCAGTGGTCGACCAAGGCTCGTCCTCAATTAAGCAAGTCTTTTGTTTTTTTACTGTAACTTCAAAAATAATGCACTTAGAAGGCTCTGCCTGCGATTTTTGTGATCCTCTTTCCATCCTCTTTAAATAAGGGTAAGGACAAGTCGGCGGAAACACTTTTGTGTGTTCGCTGTATATTGTTGGGCGTTGCGCTTCAGAAGAATTATCGCCCTGGTTTCATTCCCGATAAATGGCCTTTTTCCTTCCATTCCACCTCTCGGATTAATGATTTGTTGCTAACAACGCTCACCAGTAAGATCTTGCTGCATCTGATAAGAATATGTGTTCAACAGTTGCTCTAATTCCTCGTCCACCACTTTGTTTTGGTGTTCCAGTACGTCATTAAGACCAACATTTCCACTACTAAACCTTTGGAACCACTTTTGTACGTCTAGTGTGTTTGGGCTTTTACGATTGACGCAGAACAAATCATTTTCGTAGCGTCAGCAGCATTTTTGTTCAACTCGAATGCGAAAAGACTACAATGCCTCACGTGCTCTTTCTGAAACGCCATGGTGCAAAGCAGGAGGTGAAGCTAATATTTTAACACATCAGAGCGACGGGAATAAATTCTTATCTGAACTGTAATTATAGCTGGTTATATGCAAAGGAACTGTGCTTACTTGTACATCTAATAAACCAATTCATTTTACCATATCCACCAATAAAGTATTTTTTGTTCTCTATAATTATTTTAACTGGTATCATTTCTTATTCAATAATTTTCGACATTATGCAAAGTACGTCATTTAATTATTTGAATAGGTACTTATATTTAAAGGCCATTTATATCTTTTAATAGCACTTTAGACCTTTGTAATAATTAAATATATTCCGTACTTGTTTATTCTTACGTTACGCGGTTACAGAATTTTATGACTTGTAGTACACTTTTGACGTGACCGGTTTTGAATCTTTTAACATGCTTGGTACTGTATAGTTAGATACTCAAAAGTTATGTAATGGCTTCGGTACCATCCTTGTGAGAGGGAAGGGTAGCTAAGGAAGATTTTCGCAACATGGAGAGCGATAGGCCAATAGCCAAACCTTAAGACCGCCCTGTTTCAAGACCAATGCTATTGTTTTGTTCTTATCCAGTGGAAACTGAGCAAGTTGGCGTAGTACAGCATTATTTATGCTCATTCATCAGCAAAGGTGCGCCAAACGATTCAGATATGCGTTATTACGCCGCAATACAAGATTCTTACTAGTGCCGCTATCTTTTTGAATTGTTGGACTTCTGCATCTCTGAACACAAAATTGTCGCGAGATGTTGTCCGGTAATTAGCTATTTTCTCGACGATGCTGCTTTCTCGGGTGGCGAGATAGCAGGGCGTGATTCGGTTCAGTAATACTGGTGCCAGCCTGCCACTATGCGCAGGGGTAGAGTGTCAAAGCAAGAGCATGATACATTGAGAGGCAGAGAGGTTTGCTGTCTTTTCTCTGAACTTCTTAACTGATTGTTTCTGATGGGACATGGACCGTTCTGGTTTAGTGCAAACTCAGGCGAGAACTGCTTCTCTCGCGTACTAAGTCTACGGGTACCCACATACATGGTCTGTTCCGAAAGTAATCGGACTGATTTAAAAAAAAAAATGTATTCATGAGAATATTACGAACCATTAATATTTTTCGAAGTAGCACCCTTCCGCATTTACACACCGCTGCCAACGAGTTTTCTAGTTTTCGTACGCCTCCTGGAACGCTTGGACCGGAAGGCTGTTTAGCTCCCTCGTCATGGCCTGTTGAACCGCCCCTACCGACCCGTGATGCTTCCCCTTGAGCGTCGATTTTATTCTCGGGAATAGAAAAAAGTCTGGACCAAGCCGGGGGTGTAGGGGGGCTGAGGCAGCCTTGTCACCTTGTGATGGGCAAGATACTCCACTACGCGGAACGCTGTGTGGCCCGGCGCAATGTCACGGTGCAGCCGCCAATTGTTGGCGATGACTGGGCGGACACGAACAATGAGTTTTCGCAGTCTTGTGTGGACTTACATGTAAAAATCTGCATTAACTGTTTTTCCGGGTGGTACAAACTCTTTGTGGATGACTCCGTGTCGATCAAAAAAGCAAATGAGCATTGACTTCGGCGTCCGGAGCGGCCGTCGTCTTTCACTCTTTCCCTTCCTTTTCGGAACAGCTTGTGCTACTCAAAAACACCCGATCAACCCATATCAGTATCACCGTAGGCATCCTTAATTATGTTGTTAGTCTCTTTACCCGTTTTACTAAGCTTTACGCAAAACGTGATCGCGTATTGCTGCTCGAGTAAACGCTCCATGATTCTCTCCGTGACGAGGCGCTTCGACAGGTGTTCACAATATAAGCAACCTGCTTTTTTTCAACGGCCGAGAGCCGACCGCCGATTTTTACCAACTTTTCCAATACCCCCCTTCACCGATCCTCCCAGCACAAACCGCTTCTCCTCCACCCGTTCGCCCAGGAAAAAACCTGTATGTAGATTCACCTCCTTTTTGGTTGTACCACCGGTTCGCGACCACTCTGTATAATAAAAGGTCGTCTTGCTGGATGCCGGGTTACGTCGCTGATGATGGTTAGCATACGCCTAAAATGTGTTTCAAGTTTTGGTTCGGGCAAATGAGCATCTTCAGCTCATTTTAGACCGCGTGGTATAAATCTGTGTATCCAGCAATCCCACATTTGACGGCGTTAATGGCTAACATGATTATTAAGAGCCTTGAATACTAATGATTATGGTCAGTACCAGCATTTGTGTGTCCAATTTTGCCTTCGGGTGTCGATTTTTCTATTCCATATAATTCGCTTTTGGATAATGGTCCGGTGTGAAAGGTTTTTGGATTCCAAACAAGTACGTGACCTGTTGCATCTACACTCATAGTTTGGGTTCCATTGTCGTTAAGTATTCGGCGGGGCATCACCTATCATAGCAAGACCTCAGTGATCAGCATGTTTGTAGGCGTTTATGGTCTATCTCATTATAATGAGAACAACTCTATCCATTGAGAAACAACACGTTTAATAACAAATGAGATTCAGTTGTCTTTCATTGTTGTTAATAGGGCTTCGATAAGACCAATGGAAAACAGTTTCGTTCCACACAATGGGTATTTTCAATAAGCCTGAAAGAATTCAAGTTATTAAACTGTCTGCACCAGAAGAAAGTTTGTATAAGTAAGGTTAGTTTTAGATTTTTCAATGTCTACATTTGACGAGTCCCTTTGGCTTTGTAAGGATCTAGTGGAATTCCTTTCGTCTCATGATATATCACAAATACTTATCTTTCGACATGAGAAATAAAGTAATTCGAATAAAGTAAGGGTGCCCCCACCGCTCAAGCCTGAGGAAAGGACTCAGTTATTACTTTGAATGCACAGCCCTCCGCGTAGAGGCAGCGATATAAAACCTAGATTGTGATGTCATAACCTTTTGCGCTACACTCACCATCGTTTTTCGGTCCTATAAAACGGCGTGCGAACATGCTTCGCAGGGTCATTCTTGTTCCGTCAGAACTGGTAGAATCTTAATTAAAGAATTCGGACCGTAACCAATAAGTGAAATTGTTGGGACGGAGACGTGAGCAATTGCTGTCAGAAGGGATTAGCCTGCAAAGACAATGGGCCCAGGACATGAAACAGGCGGCTGTAAACCAATAAAACGCATTTTGTATCTTAGTTTTAAAAGAGTGTTCTGATCACAATGTACTATGCAACATGTACCCTCGATCGTCGGTCACAAATTTGTTATTTCTCAAGCTCGTACCGTTGTTACAAATTTGATGTGACATCCGTACCACGGTGTATGTTAGCCAATAGAAAATAAGTTCCGCCACTCATCCCAACATTCGTTAAACAGTGTACAGTTTACTGAGTTAGGTCAAATTTGTATTTTAGTCAGTTAAAAATTGTATCCTAACTTTAATCATTAAGACGCTTCCAATAAAGAGTTTGTTTTCTAGTTATTGCGACTTTGTTTCTGACTAAGCCTTTGGGTTGATAATTTGATTTCTTCAATGATCGCACGGGGAGTAACGCGCATACACTGATTGTGAGTATCGGACGTTGCAACATCCCAAACAATTCTCACAAATTAAAGTCACGCTAATAGTACGTAAACATTACGCCCCATGTTCGTAGTCCTGGCGAACAAAATAGTAAGATCATCTGTTACGTCGCGGTTTGATTTAAAGAATGAAACGGCTCTCTTTGACCAATCTGGGCAGGGAAGGCAGACCGCGACAACAATGCATACGAATCCGACCTCGATTGGGTGTCGTAAGGACGTCTGTTTTAGTCAATCGCGAGTCCGCGATTTTACAGGGATCAGACGTAGGTAGCGTGAGTGAGGCGGGGGAGGAACTTGGGTTCGATTAATGGATAGAGGGGAAAAGGGAGAGTGAAATATTCCCACCGAATGATTTAGCGTGCGAGGAAAATCGGAAATCGAATACTTACCATTTCCTACTGCGGAGGTAGTCGAAACGCTAAAGGTAGGCGAACGGCTGCTCGTGAAGACGTCGGTCGGTTGCGAGTTCACTCTCGGAAGTTTAATAAGAACAAGGTGACTCGAAGGAAGGTAAAATGCAATAAGATGAATATGTAAATGGTTTTTTCTCGACTAACTGGATGCAAAGGCGAATACACAAATACGTAAGAGATATATGAAGAGTCTAAGGCGAAGGTTAATAATTCGAGAAAAGTACTCTGGACGGTGGTTAAAATCGAAGTGAACGAAAATCGCTAGAGCGCCGAAAAACGCTGTGCAAACATTAGTGCATCGAAACCAAGAGCAAGGACCCGGCGTTCATCATCGAAAAGAAACGCGAAAACAGTTGCAACATCTCAATCCTTACGCCTATCGTAGGATGGGCATCGTATGTCACAAACTCAAGAATATTTCCAATCGTTATTGCATTACTCTTCAAGAAATACAGGGTGATTCTAGTAACTGGGCCAAGCGATAACTCTTTTTTAAATAAATTTAGAACAAAATCGTAGAGGAAAAGTTTGTATTAGGTGAAAAGCTCTATCATCCTATGCACCGACTTTTTTCCCAAGTGCATTGGTGCATGTGCAAAGTGCAGTTGCACTGTTTTTTTAAATGGAACCACCCATTTTTTTTTACATAAACACGTTCCTTAAGCCATTCTGCAATAAAAACGTATAAGGGAAATCATCGAAAAAACAATAGTTTACGAGATATTTCACTTTATTCAAACAGGGTGATTCTAGTAACTGGGCCAAGCGATAACTCTTTTTTAAATAAATTTAGAACAAAATCGTAGAGGAAAAGTTTGTATTAGGTGAAAAGCTCTATCATCCTATGCACCGACTTTTTTCCCAAGTGCATTGGTGCATGTGCAAAGTGCAGTTGCACTGTTTTTTTAAATGGAACCACCCATTTTTTTTTACATAAACACGTTCCTTAAGCCATTCTGCAATAAAAACGTATAAGGGAAATCATCGAAAAAGCAATAGTTTACGAGATATTTCACTTTATTCAAACTCTTATAACAGATACTCGAACGTTTCACCGTTAGCTTGCAAACATTTTTTAATACGTTCCTATCCTTGAGTATGAGATGTTAGTAAACATGATTGGAACGTAACTCTGACCAAAAACGTTTAGATAATGCGATAGTGAACGGTTTGGGCATCTGTTATAAGAGTTTGAATAAAGTGAAATATCTCGTAAACTATTGCTTTTTCGATGATTTCCCTTATACGTTTTTATTGCAGAATGGCTTAAGGAACGTGTTTATGTAAAAACAAATGGGTGGTTCCATTTAAAAAAACAGTGCAACTGCACTTTGCACATGCACCAATGCACTTGGGAAAAAAGTCGGTGCATAGGATGATAGAGCTTTTCACCTAATACAAACTTTTCCTCTACGATTTTGTTCTAAATTTATTTAAAAAAGAGTTATCGCTTGGCCCAGTTACTAGAATCACCCTGTTTGAATAAAGTGAAATATCTCGTAAACTATTGTTTTTTCGATGATTTCCCTTATACGTTTTTATTGCAGAATGGCTTAAGGAACGTGTTTATGTAAAAAAAAATGGGTGGTTCCATTTAAAAAAACAGTGCAACTGCACTTTGCACATGCACCAATGCACTTGGGAAAAAAGTCGGTGCATAGGATGATAGAGCTTTTCACCTAATACAAACTTTTCCTCTACGATTTTGTTCTAAATTTATTTAAAAAAGAGTTATCACTTGGCCCAGTTACTAGAATCACCCTGTATAGTGTTATACAGAAAATACATAGCTCAATAAGATGGTCAAAAATGCCCTAATCGATTGAAATTTGGAATAGGTCATTCGATATCTTATGAAAAAATAAGCATTTCTTTTACATTTTCAACTTTGTATCTTGACCGTAGGGAGTGAGGGGGACGGGCTGTATTGTTCTCCACCATTTTCTTAGAAACAAATGAATATAAATATTTGCGAATATTTTATATTTTTTTGAGGTTTTTACATAAAAAATCTAACCAGGAAAAAAAGATTAATCAAAAAACATCCATTTGCCATTTTACAAACGACATAGGTATCTCTGACATTTTTTATGTTTTTTGATTTGATGTAACAGTGTCGGGAAAATAAAAAACCGCGTCTCTAGTCAGATTTTGTGTGTCTGAACATTATATGTGGCAAACTTTGGTTTACTTTTTGTCACATAACTATTTTATGGGATATTTAATGTAAATTAAATACATTGAGCAGTCGTAAGAATGCAAGAAAACTATGTAAATGGAAGAAGTCCATGTTACACCGTGGCTTTATATTCTAAAAAAATAAAGATAATTTCAAGACGTTAGTCTGTTAACTCAGAGACAACTTTTTACTCGGGTTCAAATCCTGTAAGGTGCTTCCTTTTTTCATCATTTTTTTCCCTTTGTCTGTGCAACAATAATTAACATTTACTGTAAAATGTTTCAACATTATTTTTATTAACATTTTTATGTGTAGTACACATATACGTGCCTTCAAAACGCCTTCACGGTTACCGATTTTCTAGTCATGCATTTTGGCAATTGTGATTTTGTTTTCCGAGTACTTAAATGGTGGAAAAAGCGAACAGTACATTTTCACCTCTCCCGCTCCCCACGGTCGAGATTCAAAGTTGGAAATTCACAAAAATGTTTATTTTTTCATAAGCTATCGAATGGCTTATTCAGAATTTCGATCAGTTTGGGGGCACATTTCATTGCTTATTCGCCTATGGCCTTTGTGTGTTCGCATTGACATCTGTGATTTGCTCCTCAAACGTCAAGAAAATTATCCATTTTTGAAACGCATCGTCACTGGAGACGACAAATGTATTGTCTACAGCAATGTTAAACGCAAAAGATCATGGAGTAAAAGATGAACCGGCTCAAAGCACTTCGAAAGCCGATATTGATCAAAACAAGGTGATGCTATCTGTTTGGTGAAATTTCAAAGGAATCGTTTTTTTTGAGCTTTTACCGGGCAACACAATGATTAATTCTGAAGTGTACCGTTATCAACTCGACAAATTGAATGATTCACTTCCACAGAAAAGAGCAGAATGGATCAATAGAAAAGACGTAGCGTTCCACCAAGATAACGCGAGACCTCATACATGTTTGTTAACTCGTCAAAAGCTATTACAGCTTGGATGGAATATACTGCTACACCCACCATATTTTCCAGATCTGGCACCTTCTGATTATTACTTTGTTCCAGTCTGTACAAAATTTGTTAGACGGTAAAACCTATGCGCCAAATGGGGAGGTCAAAAAACCCCTGGATCAGTTTTTGCTAGCAAAGAACAAAAATTTTATGAGCTTGGAATCTGCCAGAAACATGGCGAAAGGTATTGGACCGAAATGAACAATAAATAATTCAATGAAATATTTATTTACTATAAGAAAATCGTCTTTTGTTTTCATAAGAAAAAACGAAATTACTTTCCGAACAATCCAATATATTCAGATGTCGAAACGTTGCTACATGAACTTCGGGATTCCATATAAGATTTATTTTACATGGAATGTGATTGGCAGCATTTTCAGTCATTCTTCAAGGAGGACTTAAGAGATGTTTCCCGAATCAGTTTTATGGCAGACAACATTACGTCATATTTTTTCACCAAAAAATAACTGTGAGAGCTACTGTAAGATAAGGCACATGTATTCATTCGATAATGAAAGCGAGGGAGAAACAACTCTCGTCTTACGTAAAATGTTGTAATCGGAATAGACCACGATTGCGAGACGCCACAAACTTTCTAGTCTTGCTATATCAGTGGCTTGTTAAAAACAGTTCTGTTGCGACGCATCAAATTATCTGAGACACGAAACCATACAGGATAAGAACGAGTACAGTTAGGACACATGCAGACCAAGAACATTTAGAACACAATACAATACACGACGGACGGGACAACATTCAGACCGCAGGACAGGCCATCCTTTCCAATCCTCTTTTCTACTTTATCGTCCTGTACCCGTAACCATTACACACCTTCCCTACAGACCCTTCTTTCCATACCCGCAATATCATAATCCTCCACACAATGTCCTCCCAAATAACCACATCCCGACCACGTCTCTTTGACGTAATTTTCCTTAACATTCGCCTACTCACATTTGCAATCCCCACCGTTACGTACTCTTTCACCACTCTTTTTCCTCCCCTACAAGACAGCCTTCTTGGACAGTAACAAACAGACGACACGACAGTTATAGTGGGACAGTTACAGTAAGAACAGCGAAAGCGAACACTACACCTAGAAGGAGAAATTATACTACAAGTGTGCCCTTACACCAACACCCTTACACCACAATCAAACCCTTCCTCACACATCACACCGTCTCCCTTCCTTTTTCAACCACCTCACTTCAACCTTCTATCACTATATTTATAGATTCTTCAGACATATTTATTGTTGTTAAAACAATGTTCTTCTGTCTCCCCTTTCTTCTCTCCTCACTCTTTCCCAATCAACTAACCAGTCGTGCAGGAGTAAGATCTTGCACGGCAGAGTCCAACATTATACACGGACTCAACAAGTTCTACAGGGTGCCCCACTTGGAAGGGACCCCGGGAAAAGTGTTATAAAAATCTTAATAAATGGGGATATGAGATGAATAAAGTATACGCCGTACATTTATGGTTGAGAAATGAAGGTACATTGCAAGAGGTGCTGGAAATTACCTCCCTGCACATCTATACACAGATCAACTATGGGTGAGGTATAAACACGATTGTTTACATTGCCCACAGAGTCCCTTCGCCATTCATCGGAGGAATGTGGCGTCTTTCGCGTAGCACGTGTCACAGTTCTGCTAAGAAAGCAGTCTAGTATCTCGACAAGTTTTCAGTTATTCATCAATTGACACAGGCGGCGTCTATACATTAAAATTCCGTGACGTAGTCTTTGCGGGGTGTTTGAACATTGGACGCGGCATATGATAAAAACAACACCAACTTACTTGTACACCTAATATATACGATGTTAATTATGATAAAACAATAATATATTAATGACATAAGGATTTTACATTTTCTTTATGTACTTATCAGATACATACAGCATATACAGAAAATTTGTTTAAGATTTATTTTATGATTTTGTATTGTAATTTTTTGTAATAATAGCACCACATAAGAAAAAATATATACAGGGTAGTCGCAAACCGGTGGTACAACCGAAAAGGAGGTGAATCTACATGCAAAAATAAATCCGAAAAAATGTATGATACATTTTTTTTAAACGCTCCGTTTTCGAGAAAATCGACTTTGAATTTTTGCAAAGTGCAAGCACACCCGAGCGCGGCGCGATATACCGCGTGCCGTTATAGGACGTTTCATCGCGGCGCGATGGCTTATCTTCGTTGCGTGGCATCGAAGCAGGCCCAGCAGGGACACTCAGTATACGTGACAGTGACACCGAAGCGGCCTCTCGTGACGTCATAGCCGCCCGAACGTACTCGCGGACGATGCGAAGCGATAGATATAAATATACAATGCCATGCCTCGGGGTGCTTGCACCTGGAAAAAATTTAAAGTCGATTTTCTCGAAAACGGAGCGTTCAAAAAAAAATTGTTATATGTTTTTTCCAAATTATTTTTGCATGTAGATTCGCCTCTTATTTGGTTGTACCACCGGTTTGCGACCACCCTGTATAATAAAAGGTCGTCTTGCTGGATGTCGGGTTACGTCGCTGATGATGGTTAGCATACGCCTAAAATGTGTTTCAAGTTTTGGTTCGGGCAAATGAGCATCTTCAGCTCATTTTAGACCGCGTGGTATAAATCTGTGTATTCAGCAATCCCACATTTGACGGCGTTAATGGCTGACATCATTAGTCAGAGCCTTGAATCATAATGATTGTGGTCAGTACCAGTGTTTGTGTGTCCAATTCTGCCTTCGGGCATTGAAGTTATTGCATAATCCTCTCATATGTGTATAATCTCTTTTAACGAGTAATTTTTAAATCTTGGAAATTATGCTTTGCTTCTAGTTTCAAAATATCGACATTAGTTATACGATTAAGTAATGAAAATAGTTGCAGGCTTTATACCTAAGAATGAGAAGTAATTGCATTTGTGTTGCTAATGTAATTATTACAGATGGTGGCAAATCAACCAGAACCGAATACAAGTGGATCTATCACTCCAGAGGATAGCGGTACAGCGTTCAGTAAATTAAAACAGTTTGGGAGTGGCTTAATGATGGCTACAGGAAACGGTAAAACATGCTTCTTTTCTTGATGTTCGTCTACACATTTCTCCTACCGCTTAATGCTATGGTGAAGTAAAGTCAATTAAATAACATAAACGATATTTGTTTACAGACACAAGCTCTTTGTTTAAATGGTTCCTACGTTTTTTATACTTCTCAAAATTGTACGTTGCAGTTATCAATTATTAGTATCAATTATGGTTCCCATGTTTTTTTTTTTATTAAGAATTAGCGCGAATTCTGAAACAAACGAGATAATGTTGAACATATAATTTGAATTTTCTGTGCCTGTTACATTTCTAACTTCCTTGCATTACAATTTAAATGAAAGGGCATATCACTAATTTTGTGTTCCAGAGAGTTAAACAAGTATATACCAAATTGCCTCAAAATACCCAAAAATTGATTTGATTCAAAGTTAAATTTGGCGATATGTACTACCGGCCATAAGTATGTGGACACTTGGGTTTTGTGGAAATATAACCAGATATCATGATTTTTTTAGAGAAATCAACTCAATATTTCCTCGGCGTGTATTTTACAGGTTAAAGAACATATAAACAATAAGAAATCCATTTTTTTATTATAGCTTCCTCTCGTTTGTGTAGCCGCCGCGGTTTTGTATTACAGCCTTTACCAGCTTTGGCATACGGTCGGTCAGTTTTTTTACCACATATTCTGAAATGTTGTCCGATATAATTTGAATTTGTGTCCACAATTGTCCCATTGATGAAATATGCTGCATTTTACACCTTATTTTCAGTTCATCCCACAATTTTTCTATTGGGTTTAAATCGGGTGATTGCGGTGACCATTTCATAATTTTTTAAATATTTGTTAATTCCATCTGTTGCAAGTATTGAACGCACACTTTTGCTGTGTGTTTTGAATCGTTATCTTGCATAAACACAAAATTTTGGCCTATTAACTGGATTCCGCATGGCACAGCGTGGTCCTTTAACAATCCAAGTATTGTTCCTTTCGCAGTATGCCGTCTATTTTTATTAATTTTCCAGTCCTATTGGCCCCCATATATCCCCAAATCATGATGGAGCCTTCACCATGTTTAATAGTTGGCACTACGCAAATATTCCTTTAAAAATTGTCCATGACCTTTATGCATCTATCCCACGTCGCATTAAATCTGCACTTCAGTCAAAGGGTGGTCCAACCCCCTATTAATAAAGATTTTCCATTATTTCACAGGTGTTCGTATTATTTTATCCACCATCTGTAGTAGTAATGGGTGGCGCAAAAGTAATGTCATAGTTTGAATTTGCTGCCATTTTATATCGCTCAAATGGCCACCTCCCGAGTTGATGCATAATTGCGCTCGTTTTACGGCGTTTTGCATTGTTCCTCGCAAAACATCTGGCTCCAAATTGGCGATTTCTTCTTCAATGTTAGCCTTCAAGTCTTGCAAGGTTCGTGATTTGTAATGCAAGAAGATCCTTTGCATCCCCTCAAAGTGACTATTTGGTGCGGCATTTGCAGTGAAAAAGTGATTGGTCCTTATTTTTTTAAGACGCCGATGGCCCCGCCGTAACCGTAAATGGCGAGCGTTTTAGGCAGATGCTAAACGAGTTTTTTTGCCGCAAGTTGTTGCATTGGGTCTCGATCATTGTTAGTTTCAACAGGACGGAGCAACAGCTCACACAGCTCGGGTAACCATGGAGATTTTAAGACACCAATTTCCAGGTGGAGTGATCTCCCGTTTTGGAGATTTGAACTGGCCGTCCAGATCGCCAGATCTAACAGCACCAGACTTCTTCCTTTGGGGCTTTTTAAAATCTCGCGTTTACCACAACAAACCACGAACCTTGCAAGACTTGAAGGCTAACATTGAAGAAGAAATCGCCAATTTGGAGCTAGATGTTTTGCGAGAAACAATGCAAAACGCCGTAAAACGAGCACAATTATGCATCAACTCGGGAGGTGGCCATTTGAGCGATATAATTTTTTCGAATTAATGTAACCAATATTACACATTCAAGTAAACTTTTGATGAAAACAGAGCTCTTTTTTTTCATTTATAACAAAATGGCAGCCAATTCAAACTATGACATTACTTTTGCGCCACCCTGTAGAACTGAGTAATTGCGTGAATGATTATAAACACACGCGATGATGGTCATCCTTGAGTATGAGATGTTAGCAAACATGATCGGAACGTAACTGGGACCAAAAACGTTTAGGTAATGCGATAGTGATCGGTTTGGGCATGTGTTATAAGAGTTCGAATAAAACGAAATATCTCGTAAACTATTGGTTTTTCGATAATTTTGCTTATACATTTTTATTGCAGAATGGCCTAAGGAACGCGTTTATATAAAAAAATGGGTGGTTCCATTTGAAAAAAAACAGTGCAACTGCACTTTGCACATGCACTAATGTACTTGGGAAAAAAGTCGGTGCATGGGATGATAGAGCTTTTCGACTAATACAAACTTTTCCTCTACGATTTTGTTCTAAATTTATTTAAAAAAGAGTTACAGCTTGGCCCAGTTACTAGAATCACCGAGTATATTGATAATATTATATATATACTACATTTTGATCAATATTAAATTGCTCTATTGGCGATTAAATACATACAGGGCGAGCCACAATTCGAGGGAGAAAAAGGGCGTGGTAGGACGCATAAATACAAGCACTGTTTGTCAAATAATATATGATGCGCAACTCAAAGGTTAAAAAGTTACTGGGTATTTTTTACCGTCACATTTAAAGCGCTGACTGCCGCGAGCGTCTTCGACGCCTGACCTGGCGGCGAAAGTGTTAAAGAATTATGACAAGAATGCGAGCAGATATTTCACAAAACATTTTAATAACACTAATATTATTGATCTATATGCACAAAAATGCAAAGTTTAAGGGTAACACGCTATCTGCTACGCGAATTTATGAGGAAACAATTCCAATAGAAAGTTCAACAAATCCAAATGGAAAGTTATATGCAGGACAAATCAATAATGCTATCGAGGGTATGGAAATGCCTTTAAATATAAGGTAGACTATTCTTTAAATTATTTATCGGATATGTGGGGTGTCAAAATAGTACACTGCACTTGGTTTTGTTTGTTTCTTGTTAAATACGATACACGACTGCAACCTTCTCTCACTTATATAATATAGTTGTTTACAGATCACGAAATGCGATTCTGTTCAAGGCGTAATTTTCTACTAATGTAATATTTGTCAACGACTCAAATATATCGTTGTATAAATCCGAAAAGTTACATTATTATTATAACAAAATGTAAATACGGTGTGTTAACACAATTATTTCTTACTATTTCAGTGACAAAACTTGCACCAACTAAAGTGACACCCGTTGATGATGAGCAGCCTAAAGAGGACCCTGCATTAATTAATAACACAAAACCGTAAGTTGTAACGTTTGCGTTTATTGGCGTGTTAAATGTGTGGGATGTTTTGTATAAATTCTTTTATACTAATTTATTATTACGTTACATTTTTCAGACTATTTCTTCTGCCATTTATTCCGGATATAGTTGAATGAATGTTACAAAGCGGCTTTGTGGTCGTGGTATTTATACATGGTGAACATAAATTCGAAGGAGAAAATTGGAGGGGTGATAGAACACATTTGCACAAACAATTTTTGTAATACAATGTATGGGCGGAACGCAAGGGGTGATAAGTTACAGAGTAGTTTTCCACAGTCAGCAGTTCAGCAGTCAGTTTCACGTGGCGGTCAGCGCATTAAATGTGACGGTGGAAAGCTACCCTGTAACTTTTCACCTCTTGCATTCTGCCCATATATTGTATTACAAAAACTGCTTGTGTAGATGTATTCTATTACCCCTTAAATTTTCTCCCTCGAATTTAGGTTCACCCTGTATACGAATAATGTCATGAACAGCTGATATTTTTTACCTTGTTACTGATGTAACTTTTTTTTTAAGTCACTTGAAATTCAGTATATTTAATTTTATTTACCATTTCGGACACAAATTATAAGATTTATTTAATTTTTAAGCACGACGGTACTCTCTGCTACATTTTTTCCAGTCTTTCTTGAAATAATGGTCGTAATGTCTTATTCTAAAGATATACAGAAATTAACGTTAAAAGTAACGAGTTTATGGCACTTGATTATTCTCATATTCGTACAGGTATCGTTAACCGTTTGTATTTATGTTTCTTCCATATCGAACCACTTATCAAGGTTTCATAGAAATAATTTAGTATTAGAAGGAAACAGGTGCCGTAAACGTTGCCGTCACACATATTACAACATGACAAGTCTTGTCTCATGTACACACAAAATTTGAATGTGTTTTTACCGAATTAAAATGTGAATTAAGTTGTGGGCTTTGATTTATGATATGTTCTTTATCAAATACATGTTTTCCGTGGTTTAAATTTACTGTTTCAACACAATTATAACAACTCAGCGGCATCCACCGAATGATGCCACATATTTCCAATTATTTTTATGTGAAATATAATAATAATATATATTTATAATATATATCATGGTGCACTGTGAACAACTTTCTATGTAAGGTATATAAATCAAAGCACTATTATTATAATGATATATATTATTAATAAGTTAATGAGTTTCACATAAAAATAATTGTAAATATGTGGCATCATTCGGTGGATGCCGCTGAGTTGTTATAATTGTGTTGAAACAGTAAATTTAAACCACGGAAAACATGTATTTGATAAAGAACATATAAGGGGTAAAACACAAAACATGCGGAAGCAAATGAGCACGTATGCAAACGTTCGCGATATGTGTTTTAAAATTCTGAAAGAAACTTTGATGGATATAAGAACTTTTTAAATTTGTCCGATTTCGACTGCGACAGAATAGATATTTTCGAATAAAGAAAAAAAATACAACGTAGGGTTTCCTCACGATCGGACAAATTTAAAAAGTTCTTATATCCATCAAAGTTTCTATGAGAATTTTTTTCCAAAAAATCGGTTTTGAAAAAAAAACATTTTGCTTTATATAAAAAATAAACAATGAAAACAATAATTTTGATTAAATTCATATGTTTTTCTTGAAAGATCATTCAAAAACACAAATTTTGAAAAAAAATCTGAGAAACTTCATGAACTCGTTTTTTATCGGTCTTAAAAACATAAAATTTTGAAAAAAATCGGAGGGAGTGAGGTACAAAAGTGTCCGATTTGGCATGGAATGCTCCATATACAATAAATACTTTGTGCCGCATACAATTACATGGAGGCACTAGAACATTAAAATATTCGTTCGTTAATGCTGATTACACTATCAGTCTGTACAGATGAATACAAATATTTATCGTGGGATCCCCAAAACAGTTTCATTATAATAAAGAACGGTACGTTAAACAATAAGCAGGTTTATGCTTTCTTGCAGCTTCTTGATAACAATAACAAAACACATAGTAGAATAGAATGTTTTGAAAATCAGAAATATGATTAATTTAATGCATTCTACATACACTCAGCATATACGTTACCAATGAGATGAATTTAGAATAATTAATCTAACGTTTGGGTATGTTTACTTGTCAAATGAAGGAAACTAACGCATAAACGGATTATTAGTGTATGGCCTCCATTATTTAGGAAGCAGGAGGTGGCTGTTAAAACAAATAGTCGACATGATGAGTGCAGAGTATGTCGCAAGTCTTTTATGGAGGGAGAAGTTTCCAGAGTATGCTTCGAATGTCAACATAAAGTATGCGAAGATTGTGCCTCATACTCGACAACAGCAGATTCGGATGATTTGGTATGCTGCCGAAATAATTCGCAATTTTTAATTGTCGTGAACCACATAGTTTTTTGTGTAATTTCCTTTGTTCTCATAATATCTTATAATAATACTGGTTTTCAATTATTAAAGCAAAATTATGTAATATATAATATTTTTTGTTCATTTACTGATTGAAAGCAACCACATTCCATTTCTGAGACAAATCTCGTAAAAGTGAGAATGATACACTAAAAGCAGACTTTATAACTCTTACAGTTGTTGTACAGTTTAGTTTAAATATTCTTATCGCTCTTGTTACTATCATGCACAGGAGTAGCAGATTTGAGCAATCTTATTGTATATTTAAAATTAAGTGTCTTATTTCTATTACTAATTACACACTGTACTACTGATAATTTTTAAGCACTCAACAGCGAACTTATCTGTTCATAATAACACTTTGAAAGCATGTCAACGTTAGTCATTTTGTGATGCATCATTTAGAGAATAAAAATAAAAATGGTTTACTGGAAACTATGATATGATACCTAATTGAACCTTGATTAGATATAGGGTTGTCCGCGCAACCTGGCAAGCTAAATGTTGTAGAGTACGTATTGTATAAAAGAATGAGATGTATAGTAAATTAATATAAAACATAAATATATTTGTAACTGTGAGTACTACCGCAAAGGATAGTCAATTGTCACCGCACGGGGATGTAACAGAAGATTAGCTTAGCTCTCTGTCATCGTCGCAGGGACGGCGACAGAGAAGACAATGTGCCGGAAACTGGGGAAGATTCTGGAAAGATTCTGAAGCTTTGAAAGCTCCGAGGAATTGTGAACATTTGCGGCCACTTCCAACTACGACCTGACCTTAACGCATAGTAATGCATTTGTTGACTAGCCCACTCGCCTTTATTGCGGATGAATATAAGTATCATGGTTGTGTAACATTTATCCTCTTATTCCCTACTCGAAGAGAATGATAGTCACGGAGCAGAACCGACGGCTATCTCCTGAGTCCCTCACGGGAGGTATAAACAACTGAACTCACCGTCAGACGCCTCACTGAGAGGAGAGCACAGGTAGACCACCCAATAGCGTTACCTTTGCAGATCTAAGCCTGAGTCATTTCCCGGAGGAGATAAGGGCACGACTCTGCCTGGTCGCTCGTTGGAGGGTGAATTACAAAGCCGGTTTCTTGGATCATAGTTCAACTGAGTCCTGGTTCGCATATTGCAGGAGAGAACGGCAGGTCTTACTGTCGATTGCCTCGTAGAGAGCAGATTCCAGCTGACAGTATCTAGAAAAACTGGTGTAGGGAAAAAACAGATATTTGCAACTTTTAAAGTCGGATGTGGTAGCATCGAATCTTGTGACGAGCGGGCTTATTCATTAAAAGTCGAATGTTGCAAGGGATGATGGGAAAGGAAGATGTTTGACCCCACAGGATCTTATATCCTGTGAGATTGTACCACGTACATTTCCATAGATACTATACAAGATGTTCGATAAGCGGTGGTACATGAAAAAAAGAAGTGATTGTATGTCAAAAGACAAGTCGAAAATATGGAATTAAAGTTTTTCATTTCAGGCTTTATTTTCGAGAAAATCCACTTTGAAATATCGCCGTTTACACTGTCACTTGACTATATCTCGTTACAGCGGATTTCACTGTATTTCATTGTGTCGATTGATGTTTATATTGATAGACACTTTCAATGTTACGGGAATATTTATTTTACTGACTTATTATGTTGTTATGGATAATTTTCACCATACGCTGTCAGTATCTATGAATTTCCTGTCTACATATAGCCATTACGAATATCGTGATCGTTGTGATGTGGTAATAAAATGTAAAATTTAGGATATGAATGGGCATCTTTATTTCGTCAAGGATAGAATACGACTAAATCAAGGGCACGTTTGTCCGATGCTTCTTCACCTTGCGGGTCTCTGTACTCTTCGGATCCCAGAGGGAAGAGATAGGCATTGTTTTGCTACGCTTCGTTTGTTACCCGAAAACGTACCGAACGGTAAACACGACGACCATGAGCACGCAGTTTGCTCAATCACCATATCGAATGTATATGAACATGGGACTTTTGTTGATTGTGTGTGGTGAAAACGCATCAACCGCCGTTATTACTTACAGACACCGGAATCCCAGTCGACGACATTCTGACAAACGCACAATTCAAAGAGCAGACCGAACACTCGGCGAGTAGTTTATTTGCAGAATTTCGGCGACGTGGTGGTTGCGGGCGACACGTTACTCTATGCATTTAAGATCAAATACTACAGGACGTCGTGCAAAATTCCAGAACAAATGCAAAAAACCTTTCTTTGCAGTATAATCTTACTTGCTCGACAGTCCTTCGAAGTTTACATGAGAACATTACACCCGTACCACACAACGAGAGTACAAGGTCTTATATCTCATGATAACGTTTCACGAAACGCGTTTTGTCATTGGCTGCTTCAAAAGATGATCACAACGCTAAATTGTTCGCCATGTTCAATGACCGTAACACGCATAGCTGGCAAATCGAAACATGCTTTTAACTAAGATGGAGTATAAACGTCTCGGCTGTCATAATTGGATATTTCATTATTTTGCCTTATTTTTTAAAAGAAAATATTATGACAGCAGCATTTTGTCATTAATTGCAAAATAAGCTACCTGTTTCATTACAAAATGTACCACAAGAATTAGAACAAGTTTATGTTTTCAACAAGATGTGCACTGGCACATTTTAGTCGTCAAGTGGGAGATTTTTTTAATAAAAATAATTAAGATTAAATTGGTCGTGGTGGAGTAACAGTCCGCTGGACTTTTATTTTTGGAGTCATATTAAATCAATTGTGTGCTCAGAAGAAAGTACAAGTTGCGAGTATTTGACAAGAAGAATTATTTTAAACTTTTGTTCATCAAAATAACAGAATTCGTTAGAAAAGGTTCACAGAAATGTAATTAAAAGAGCTGAAATATGCATTCGGCAGAGTAGACGCCATTTTTAATCATTTCTCTAAGAATAAAGTTCATGGTCACTTTAACAACCCATTCTATTGACAATTAGTATTCTTAACGTCCGACTATACTGAACATAAACTTCAACTGCCATAATGATCCGTAGCAAGGTAATACATCAATAAAATAAACATTTCCGTAACATTGGAATTGTTTATCAACAGAAACTTCAATCGACCCAAGGATCTACAGTGAGGTTTGTTGTACATAAATATGGTCAAGTGTAAGTGTTCCTGGCGAAATTCCAGAATTGATTTTCTCGAAAACAGGCTCTCAAATAAAAAAATGTTATTCTATATTTTCCACTTGCCTTTTGACGTAGATTAACCTCCTTTTCACTTGTACCATCCGTTACCGAATACTCTGTATCTTTATATTAAACTGTAGTGAGGTTTTTCAGAGGATGATGGATAATCACAGTCGGGATGGTCCTGTGGGAAAACGTCAAGAATTTATGCATTTTAAGGGATTTATAGGTAATGTAGGGATTTGCCCGACTCACAATGTCCGGCTTTTGATTACTGAGTCCGCTCGTCTCAAACTTACGACGTTATAGTGTCCGCCTTTAGGTGTTGTACTCTACTATTTGTCTATTATCGGTGACCGTCGCGTGATTTCTCCCTCTGTACCTTACTTTCTAGGATATGACTGGCGGTGAGACCTGCCATTTTTTTTGCAGCGGGCGACCTAAGGTTTTGGTCTGCAGGTGATTTTACGGTACAGTCTTCCTGGACTCTTTCTTTGCGGAGGCGGCCCGTGGCGAGTCTTATCGTCCTCTCCTCCAGGAGTAATCAAGGAGATGGCCCCAGCCCTGCTGGGCGATCGGGGTATTATCTCCCTCTTTCCAGCAGGAAAATGAGAGAGCATGTGACGCGAGACACGGACCTTTATATTCAAGCATAACTAGGCAAAAGTTCGTTGCTACGTGTGAATGTCATATCAGTAGCGGGCCGCAATCGCAGGTTGTCGCGCATCTTCAACAACTTTTTAACTACTTCCCGATGCTTTCTAATCTGTTCCCATGGTCACGTGTGTGGCACCTCTAGTGTAAAGAGAATAGCTAGTAGTCTGTCTTGCTCAGTTTTATGCCGCGAAAAATTGTTCCGAGTAGTGTTGAATGGTGCAAAACTTATATTTCGGAAAATTCAACAAGATCAAATTTACCTTTTAAGGTGGAATACCGTATGGTCCCGAACATTTTTAAGGAAATACCGATCATTTTTAAGGCACAAAATGAAATGATCCATTATTTGTTATAGAAGAATTTAAAAATTCATCTTAGCAATTAATCATACCAATGCATAAAATAAAAGGGTTCTTCAAAATTGAACGGGAATACCTTTATTTCAGTTTACTCGTGACGATGAACATTTTCTCACTCTTGTTGTCTTAGTGCGCATTCTATGTCCAGATTAGGTGTGATGAGTTTATCTTCATTCGTCACTCCACTTGAACCATGCGCCTTCAACGAAAAAAACCTGTAGCTTACATTATTAAGTCTATGACTAATAAAGCTTAGCACTCTTTTATTGAGGATGTTACAATCTTCGATGTTTTGCATTGAAAATACAGATTGCCATACTGAGAAACAAAGATCTTTATACACGGTGGTTCCCATCCGATGGTACAACCGAAAAGGAGGTGAATCTACATGCAAAAATAAGCAAAACAGAACGTATACAAATTTTTTTTAAACGCTCCGTTTTCGAGAAAATCGACTTTGAATTTTCGTCAGGTTGTAAACGCATCCGAGCGCAGCGCGATATACCGGGTGCGCTGTAGGAATCTTGGTCGCGGCGCGATGGCTTATCTCATTACGTGCAACGAAGCAGGCCCGGCAGAAACATCCGGTATACGCGACAGTGAGACCGAAGCGGCTTATCGTGACGTCATAGCTGCCCGAACGTACTCGCAGACGACACAAAGCGATAAATATAGATATACAATGCCATGCCTCAGGGCGCTTGCACCTGACGAAAGTTCAAAGTCGATTTTCTCGAAAACGATGCGTTCAAAAAAAAATGTGTATACGTTCTGTTTTGCTTATTTTTGCATGTAGATTCACCTCCTTTTCGGTTGTATTATCGGATCGGAACCACCCTGTATATTCTAAATGCTTTCATGTGTAAGAAATATGGTCCCCTATATATTATTATATTTCCCTTCAAATCATACAAGTTTCCTGTCCAAAATTTGTTCATCAATATATATTTTAAAAGTTATTTGCGATTGCGCGGACAAGTTGCGTGCACAACCCTGTAGTGTCGTTCCTGTTTTTTCTTAACTTAACCAGACGAAACAATGTATCTTAAGATGATATCAACACTAAGAACTGAGTTGAGGCTTAAAAATAATTCTTAAGACTTAAGAATAATAAGAATAATTTATAGATTGATATAAGAGGAATACATTTACTCGAATATTCTTATTTTAATCAAATCTTTCTACACAACAATTCCTATGTTATTTTTTTGGTGCACTTTAGGTATTAAAAATTCTCAAGAACTGCCATGAAAAAAACTTTTTTTTTTAAAAGTGCAGTAAATGATTGCATTATTCTACGGCAATATTATAAGACATCATTATGCATTTGGGATAATTCAGCAGGTAACGATCAGTTTCTCTTTAACAGTCTACATGGAGATGTAGTGTTTGCCGACGTAAAATCGCGTCAAGAGATCAACCAATTGTAACACAAGAATCCACCGATTCTCTGCTGGAGGTACCGGTCTTGGAAGCCCTTCATAGGAGACACAGTGAAGCAAGGTTGGGTTGTCAAAGTGGAAGTCAACTTGGCAGTTTTGGAAGTGGACTTGCACCACCAAGAAGTCCAGAATTACGTAGACATTCAGACGTCTCCCCTGCTAGTTTTAAGGAACTGGAGAAGGTAATTAAACAAATTGTCAGTGTGTCTATCGATTGCGTCATCAATTGTGTTTCTGTGTTGTCATCAATTGAAATTCTAATTTCTTACTCCTGGTATATATTGCCACTATACATATTATCGGCTTTGGAGTGTTTTTGTATTATTTTTAATATTAATAAACTCAGAAAGACAGATCCATTCCATAGATTATTGTGTGTAATGTGATGAAATGTGTTGATGTATATTTAAATTGGCATGTCTGGGTGCATTAAGAAAAAGATGCTATATGACTAACGCTTAACAACGCTTGACAGTGTGAAAAAAAAGAAACTACATTCGTAAAGCATGAATAATTCACTGCTTAAGACAATTTAGAGCCATCTCAATGGTCAGTCATTTGACAACCTACGTTATTAGTAAGTGGTAGTCAATTGCAATAAGGTAAGGTTTTTAATAATTACTAACATTGCAACATTATTCGCGTTGCCATTTAGAATTCCGTGTTGTTACTGAATTTCGAACTTGATATAATAAGAGGAATTTTTCAGAAATGGGATGCTATATTTTTTAAATTTCTGCGGGTAAAAAACTTTTATGGAAACATTTTAATTTTTTATATAACATTTTTTTATTTTCTAAATAATTTTTTTAACAGTATGGGTTTTTAAGGTTGTTTCATCAAAAGACTACTGGAACAAAAACAAAGCGAAATTTTCTTGCCTTATATAAACTATGGTAAAAGTAATGCGATTTGTATGTTGCAACGGACTTTAATTCCATGATACTCTACGTATCAGAAACCAACTCGAATTTGTACGAGTAAATCGATACTGTCATCCATAAATGACACGGACGATTTCAGGAAGCTACTGATGATAAAACTGTGTTAAACATTTGAAACTTTAAAACTGTGTTAAACATTTGAAACTTTAAAACTGTGTTAAACATTTGAAACTTTAAAACTGTGTTAAACATTTGAAACTTTAAAACTGTGTTAAACGTTTGAAACTTTAAAACTGTGTTAAAGTTCTGAAAAAACAAAAATAATAAATGTGTTCTATACTACTTTGATATCACGAATTCAAGACGATTTAAACGCAGAACGTAGTTGTTTTGCGTCGAATCAAATGAAGTCTGTTGTTACGATCTGTATTTACAACTATCAAGACAAGTTTCTGGCTGATAAGAATACGCCCGAACTGATACAACAGGAGGCTGTATTTGATTTACTTACAGACATAGAACAGGCTTATGGGTTAATTTGGTAAAATTCCCCATTCAAAAAAGTTAAGAATAGTTGCGCTTAAAAAAATGTCGGGGTTGGGAAACAAAATTTGTAACATTGTGTTGACATTTTGCGAATGCGATTAAAGATGAATTTTAAGGGATACGTATGTTTTTAATTTGCAAGGGAATAATGTTTGAAAAATGTAATATATGTTCTAACATTCTGAAACATGTAAGGCTCTTATTGAGCATCCACGCTGAATGAGTACTGCATATGCACCGGAGTCTTGTAATCCAGCAGTTAAGTACTAGTAGTAAGCATAAAATATTTTTCTAATCAATTACACTTACATGTGATGATTTTCCAATGCACACCCTGTAACAACATATAATTTCGCCGATTTTCTTGTATTGGCTCCTACAAGATACACATAGGTATTACTCATTCTTAAATTTCAACATAGTTCCTCCAAGGATATAGATACTTTCAATAATACATTGATATCCTGTTTACAAGATTAGACAATACGTGTGGGATATGTATGTGTGTGTGTGTGCGTGTGTACACGGGAAAAGGGATAGCACGAGCGCTTGGTATGAATGTCGAAGCGAGTACACGGGATGCGTGAGTGTGTGCGTCGTGAGTGTGTAAGGCGTGAGGCGTGAGGTATGAGGTGTGACGTATGAGTGTTATGTCATATGTTTTAGTTTTTTGTTTAAGGATTACGACTGAAGACGATCGACGATGACGTGACGAGCGGACGGACATTGAACAAAGGGAGTGACCATTGAGACGCCGAGACGTAACGCCAAAGAGGAAAAGTTTAAGACGCACAAATTATTAACAGAGACAAATTAAGACGTGAAGACGTACAGCGACGACAGAGACGATAGCGACGATTGAGACGACAGTGACGGTGTTGACGAGTGTGACGACAACGACAATAGCGACGACAGGACGTAGACGACGAAGACGACCACACTTCAGACGGGTTGTTTAAAATAAAAAATATATATGTACTACCAGCAGTTTTATTGCTTGTATCATAAATAAAATCCTACATATGGATCTAAAAAAAACTCATTAAGTATATATTAGTTGTTCAAAAAACAAGTGGTTAGTGAGTTATGAACCATTTTAGAGGAACACAAAACGAATACGATTTGACATTTTATATCTTATTTTTCTTCTGCATCACCTTCGATATATAGTCGTGACGCATGAGGCTGTACGTGCGAGCGGTGACACACCGTTGCGTTGTGCGACAACGTGGTCAACACCGGCAGAAAACGAATACTTATTAGGCATTTCACGACAGAGAGTAGTCTCCCTTAGGTCACTGCCGCGTCACGTTTGTTGTTTCCTTAACACTTTTACGAGCCCCTTGTACGGGTGAGGTTATCCTGGTAGGGATGCGTTGGATGAGTCCTACGACACCGGGCGGAAATGCCGTAAGGATCGTCCGTGAAGGTGGGGGGTTCCCGTGTGCGGATTCGACCGGATGTCGTTGGGATACGCACACGTTGTCAGTCTACTTTATCAACGAATTATACAGGAGGGTGATTCTAGTAACTGGGCCAAGCTATAACTGTCTTTTAAATAAATTTAGAACAAAATCGTAGAGGAAAAGTTTGTATTAGTCGAAAAGCTCTATCATCCCATGCACCGACTTTTTCCCCAAGTGCATTAGTGCATGTGCAAAGTGCAGTTGCACTGTTTTTTTAAATGGAACCACCCATTTTTTTTTACATAATTGCGTTCCTTAGGCCATTCTGCAATAAAAATGTATAAGGGAAATCGCCGAAAAATCAATAGTTTACGAGATATTGCGCTTTATTCGAACTCTTATAACAGATGTCCAAACCATTCAATATCACATTACCTAAACGATTCTGGGGTCAGTTACGTTCCAGTCATCTTTGCTAACATCTAATACACAAAGATCACCATCATTGCTCGGGAGATACAACAAGATCAACATTTCTTTTACAACAAGAGCAACATAATGACAACTTTTCTCGAACAATTTTATGGCATAATGAACTCGACTGGCGTATGGAAAATCCACATTTGAGGAGAAGTACAAACAACCAATTGCGTTACAGCATTAACGTGTGGTGTGGAATACTCAACACGTCTCTTGTCGAGCCACACTTTTTACCTGACATTTTAAACGGCGTGCGATATAGGCAGTTTGTGCAATTTACTTTACCCGCTCTACTCGACGATATTCCATTACAATCGCGTTTAAATCTAAAATACTACCAGCAAGACGGAGCACCTGCACATAACGCCCGTGTCGTTACCCCATTTTTAATCGCAACGTATGGGCAAAATTGGTTTGGTACGCCCCGTCTTGGCCGCCCCGTTTGCCAGATTTGAATCCTCTTGATCTTTTCCTGTGGGAATGTTTAAAAAATGAAGTGTACGTGCAACCTTTTGTTTCTGTAGATGACTTGAAGGAAATAATTAGGCATCACTGTTCATTCATAACTACTGCACAATTCAGTAGTGTAATGAGAAACACCAAGAAACGTATTAAAAAATGTTTGCAAGCTAATGGTGAAACGTTCGAGTATCTGTTATAAGAGTTCGAATAAAGCGAAATATCTCGTAAACTATTGTTTTTTCGATGATTTCCCTTATACATTTTTATTGCAGAATGGCCTAAGGAACGCGTTTATGTAAAAAAAATGGGTGGTTCCATTTAAAAAAACAGTGCAACTGCACTTTGCACATGCACTAATGCACTTGAGAAAAAAGTCGGTGCATGGGATGATAGAGCTTTTCCTCTACGATTTTGTTCTAAAGGGCATAGATGAATAAGACAGTGAAATGTGCCCCCAAACCGATTGAAATTCTGAATGGGCCATTCGATAGCTTATGAAAAAAGAAACATTTTTGTGAATTTTCAACTTTGTATCTCTACCGTCAACTAGCCTTATATGCTAAAAGATTGAAGATCAACCCAAGAACGTCGCTAGCGCAACTGACAAGGTGTCAGTCTTTTAAGCCGGAGGGAACTTTTTGTCTGGGTTCGAATCCTGTTAGATCTATTCTTTTTTTCATTCTTTTTTCCTTTCTGTGCAACAATAATTAACATTCACAGATATTACGTATACGTCAGCTATTTTAACAATGTTTTTGTCAATATTTTAATGTGTAATACACGTGCACGTGGTGTGTCGAAAAACGTTATTGACCGTTAGTTCAACGCAACATTGTATTTTGGCGTAGTGGTTCAGTAGACCCGATTAATTCAGTGTGCTTACAATTCTTGAATTTGAGTTGCAAAAATGTTGTGATAACGTCTGACAGTAAATGTTAATTATTGTTGCACAGAGAAAGAAAAAAAATAATGAAAAAGAAGAATGGATCTAACAGGATTCGAAACCCAGACAAAAAGTTTCTCTCCTACTTAAAAGACTGACACCTTGTCAGTTGCGCTAGCGACGTTCTTGGGTTGATCTTCAATCTTTTAGCATATAAGGCTATACTGTAACATTGACTTTTTCCAGTTATTTAGTTTTTTTCGCACTCTTACGACTGTTCTATGTACTCAATAACATTAAATATCCTATGAAATAGTAATGTTACAAAAAGGAAACCAAAGTTTATCTCAAACGATGTTCTGACAGGCAAAAACTAACCAGAGACGCGGTTTTTGATTTTTCCGACACTGTTCCACCAAAACAAAAATTATGAAAAAAATCAGAGAGACGTTAATTCTAATATTACATCACAGGTAAAAGCGGCATCGATGATCCGGACCTCCTTCGTTGTCAAATTAATAATTTTCTGACTCACTCTTTGGTTTTTATTTTTTTTCTCGGTGGATATTTTATATAAAAATCTGAAAAAAATCTGAAATGTGCGCACCATCACCAGATGTAACTCTAATTTTTTTCAATTTTTTTTATCCAATAGATTCCGAGAAAATCGTAGGAGAAGCGAACAGTACATTTTACCCTCCCCCGCCCCCCACGGTAGAGATACAAAGTTGAAAATTCACAAAAATGTTTCTTTTTTCATAAGCTATCGAATGGCCCATTCAGAATTTCAATCGGTTTGGGGGCACATTTCACTGTCTTATTCATCTATGCCCTTTATTTAAAAAAGAGTTATACCTTGGCCCAGTTACTAGAATCACCCTGTATAGTGACGACTGGAAACACTTATTAACCGTTGATCAGACAGCACACCTGATAGCGACGAATCATGCAACAACGAGTGGATGTTCGTTGACCGTCACTACGCTTAGTCAACTCGCGGGCTCGAACCCCGAGTAACAACTGTTACTCATCGGCCGTACACTGTTCTAATGTAACCTGAGTTACTTCGAACAGGACGAAATTTAGGAAAGGAAGAAGGGATGTCCGCGTGCGATAGACAACGGAACGTTGTACGGGAGGCGCACGTGTTGACGGTTCTGCTGGGTCGACGAATTATATAGTGACGACTGGAAACACTTGTTAACCGTCTCTCTAACAGCAGAACCTAGCCGTTGCGAATATGATCTGGGTTACCTTGAACAGGACGAGTGGAAGGAAAAGGGGGGAGGGGGTAAAAAGGGTATCTTAAAAGAGGGGTCGCTTTGTTATTCTATACGATCCGCTTGACAGCAATTGCGGATCGTCGTGGGTCCTGGCCCTGTCGTGAATTTAAGATTGATAAATGGCAATCCGGAGTTAAGGTCTTTCGGGAATGAAGTGGGCTAATTCTCTGACAATAATATATTCTTTTGGTAAAATATTTCAGTAAAAGAAAAGCGATAACTATATATGTACTATTAACCCGTGGGGCTAGGCTTGAATTGTTTTATAATTGAAAGTTTCGCGCGATCAGGACTGGCCTGGTCTTGCTCTAAATCCTCTCTACCAGAGAATATGGATTGGGGGTTTTACTCGCAAGGAACTAATGTCCGATCTTGCTGGAGACACTCTGGAGTCCAGACGACTAGGTTGTGGCTTACTTACTCGTAGTCTTTAACGGAGTAATAGCGACAGAGATTCGTCGTCTGGAATGAACTACACAGGAATGCTCCCTGAGTCCTTCAGGATCCGGGTTTTTATACACGGATACGGAGAGGGTGGGGGAGTAAAGGAGCGGGAGGATGCTGTGGCTGGGTGCTGTTGTTGGCGGCAAAATAAGGCGGGAAAAATCAGGCGGGAAGACATATGGGAGAGATAAAGAGACGAGGGTGTGTAAGGAGCTGACTAGAGTGACTAATTGCTTGACCTGGCCGTCCCTTTCTTGTTATATAGAGAAGGCACAGCGCTCTTATCTCCAAATGAACGCTAAAACTCGGTGAAAAATATGCGGAAGGAATATTTCCGTTAATATTTATAAACATGGGAGTTTTCGCACGTAACAACACATTGATCGCCACGTCACCCGTACTTGGATGACGGCTATGTTTCCGCAGGGGTGCGGTCATTCGTGGACGGATGACAGTCTTCTTCGTTCAATTGAAACAGAATTT
Source organism: Anoplius nigerrimus (assembly GCA_914767735.1). Lineage (NCBI taxonomy): Eukaryota > Metazoa > Arthropoda > Insecta > Hymenoptera > Pompilidae > Anoplius > Anoplius nigerrimus. The sequence continues at coordinate 16,686,073 of OU612086.1, forward strand.
TGTAGGCAGTTTACAATAATTTCATTTGTATCGCAATAATGACGAGTACACATATATAGAATAAACAAATTAGAAATATACAAAAATTTAAATATGACATATATATGTAGAATGCCGTTTCGTTAAGATGGTGTAATTAATTGAAGGTACTCAATTTTAATAGGCAAAAATAAAGTATATTCAAAAATACATTCGCTCTTCGCAAGTTCACGCTTGCCCTCAGACTGTCGTTCGTTTCATTTGCCTATGCTTGTCTCTTCTCGCTCGGCGCATCGCAGTCGTCATTTGTTCAGCAGTCATTCGTTTTCTCTCGCATTCGTACACCTCATACATTCTCACATATGTATGAAATATTATACAACAAAATAAATTTAATAATCATAAAATAAATAAAATATGTGGGTCATTCCATGTCAAATCGACCAGTGGTTGGAATCGACCAATTTTGATTTGGATGAATTTTGGTCAGAACTTTTTTTTTATCATAAAACGAAGTCCTGTCAAAGGAAAAAAATTAAAAAAATTTTTTTTGGTAGTTATGCGAACTTGAAAATGTTGCCATTTTTCGAGTTTCTGAATCTTATTTTTTGAATATCTCGAGAACTATTATAGGTACAGAAACGGGCAACAACTTTTTTTAAAGAGCATACTTGGAACTGTAATCAAAAATTATTGTGAAAAAATTTTTCGAAAAAATCGCTGATTTGCAGAATTTTAAAAACTAAAAAATCTTAAAAATCGCTGAACCCCCATAAATTTTTGGCTCAAATTTTTTTCTAAGGTACCTCTAACTAATCTCAAAAGATGCTGAAATTTTCAAGAGGGGTTTTTTTTTCTTTCAAAAGATATAAATTTTTGAATTGATACAAGTGTATTTATCGTTATTTCATTCAGTATGTTCCGAAGAAAAAAATGACAATTTCAGCAAAATTTTTTTCTAAGGTACCTCTAACTAATCTCAAAAGATGCTGAAATTTTCAAGAGGGGTTTTTTTTTCTTTCAAAAGATATAAATTTTTGAATTGATACAAGTGTATTTATCGTTATTTCATTCAGTATGTTCCGAAGAAAAAAATGACAATTTCAGCATCTTTTGAGATTAGTTAGAGGAACCTTAGAAAAAAATTTGAGCCAAAAATAAATGGGGGTTCAGCGATTTTTAAGATTTTTTAGTTTTCAAAATTGTGCAAATCAGCGATTTTTTCGAAAAAATTTTTCACAATAATTTTTAATTCAGTTCCAAGTATGCTCTTTAAAAAAAGTTGTTTCCCATTTCTGTACCTATAATAGTTCTCGAGATATTCAAAAAATAAGATTCAGAAACTGGAAAAATGGCAACATTTTCAAGTTCGCATAACTTCCAAAAAAAAATTTTTTATTTTTTTTCCTTTGGCAGGACTTCGTTTTATGATAAAAGAAAAGTTCTGACCAAAATTCATCCAAATCAAAATTGGTCGATTCCAACCACTGGTCGATTTGACATGGAATGACCCATGTATAAGGTTCAAAGGTTCGAAGGTTCCATGATGACGATGTTATGTGACGGACTGCTATGTTGCGTCGTATCGCTCTTGCAGCCTATCGCGCTGTTTACACTTGAAGTTTGGGATTTGGGTCCACGAAGAAACTCTGCGGATTCACGCTGGGCGATCAACATGTTAATTCCCCATTAGTACGCAGTCCTTATGTATACCCTGTGTTAACCCTTTCCTTAAATCCCGAAATATAGTGAAATATATACCTATTGTGAATGGTGCTTAAACTTCGCCATTTGTTTTATTTTTCCGGAACCTAACACAACCATACTATGATTTTTTACAAGGCAATGGGTTTTTTTAGTCTTACTTCATTGCCAATTGCAATATTTATCTTTTATAGCATTATTATAATATATTGCAACGTTTGCGTTTAAAAGTACGGATACTTGAATACATACAAAACCAGAAATATTTAATTGTTCTTAACATACACAAAATTGAAGGAAATACCACTAAGTACACTAAACACACCTGGAGCAATTTACCAAGCATAATAATACCATTCTAATGAGGGGAGAACCAGTGATGTGGCTCACCATTTTTTTTTACACCAAAGGATTTTTCGCAAACCTTCTTTAGCTGAAGATATTGGACACGTATTTTGTCAAAAGTGGTAACACTCCCTCATTTTTTTAAAACTCAAGGCGAAAATCAAAATTTTTTGATCGTGCTGAAATTTTGTAGATGCATTTGAAATTGCCTCCTAAAAGATACTTACACATTTATTTTGCAAATAAACAATATTTAAAAATATCCAGTATACGAGGAGGTACCCAAGAGTAGCCGGAATCGTACTCCCACGCAGTGTGCACTTGGAGTACGAACTTGGAGTACGAACTTCGTACTCGAAGTACGAAGTTGCGCCGCTAGGGGGAAGTAGATGGACCTCTTTTGAGTCATTGTGCTAGGTGGCGCCAACCCGATGACGACGCAGATGGTTTTTATGGCAATTCTTTAGGAGTGTATGTAGTAAAAGCTTGACACGGAACATAGCACGATCTTACGAACAACGTACAGCGGTAAAGTTCTGCTTTTTACTTGTCTCGGGATCGTACTCATAGCACCATGATTCGTCGCCTGTTATAATTTTGGCAAAAAACTGTGGATTGTTTGCGACTGCTTCTTCATTGCGCGAAAGGCATCCACGCGACGATCCCTTTGCTCTTCGGTGAGGAGTCTGGGCACAAATTTTATGGCCACACGTCGCATTCCCACACTGCTGTGTAAAATGCGTTGAACAGATCTGCAGGACAAACCAGACACTTGTTTTAGTCGGTCGATCGTTCTCCTGAGATCTTCCCCGATCGTATTGTGGATTTTGCTAACGTTGTCATCGGTTCACGTACTTGATGGACGACCGGAATAGGCTGATCACCAATCGTCATTTCTCCTCCTTTAACCCATTTGCATCCGTAAGCGGAATAATCCGCATATGTCAACTGTTACGTATCACCAAACGCGGAAAAATCCGCTCGCGTAGATGTTCACTTATCACCAACGGATGTATAACGTACGCTAGACATTCAGATCGTTGATGCAAATGGGTTAAATCGAGAAAACCACTCGAGCACTTGTGTTTTGTTCAGGAGATGTTCTTTGTAAGCTGATTGCATCATTACAAAAGTTTCGACTGCGTTCTTCCCGAATAAAAACGAAACTTTACAGTCGCACGTTGTTCGTAAGATCTTGTCATGTTTCCGTGTCAAACTTTTACTATATACCTACGCTCTCAAAGAACTGCCATAAAAACCATATGCGTCGACATCGGGGGCGCCACTTGGCATAATGACTCCAAAGAGGTCTATCTACTTCTCCGTAGCGGCGCAACCTCGCACTCCAAGTACACACTGCGTAGGAGTACGATTCCGGTTACTTTCGGATACCCCCTCATAGATAAGTTCTATCAAATTTACCGGTTTTTATCGAAGTGACGTAGCAGAGTAAGTATGGTACTAGCATAGTAACTCACGGTCCAAGATTTAACCGTTTTAGTGCCACGCAGCGCGATCGCGCTGTTCGCGTACTGTGGCAAACCGTATCGCTAGTTTGGGTCACGATCGTCAACTCTCAACGCGTTCGACTCAGACCGTAAGTATATTTCGACGAACAAGAAGAGCAGCGCGAACGCGCCGCCTCGGCACTACTCGCAGACAATTGAAGGAAGCGCTATCGCGCTTCCTGGCACAATCCGACACGGATTTCCAAAAGGCTCTGGCACTAAAACGGTTAAGTCACCATACGGTTTTGCGTTCTGTGATTTGTTTTTGTCTATTTTTTACATGTACACGCTGTTTGCACGACATCTTCAATAAAACAACCCTGGCTTACGTTTAAAAAAGATTTGCGGGAGTCTGTTAATTTTTTCGCGTACCATGCATATTCAATCATTACCGACAAAATTGACGCGGATAATTGTTGATGAATTAATGAATGCATTTTGTGGCGTCTTCGCTACTACTAAAATCCTGTTGTTGTTTCAGCAATATTGTTGAATTTTGTATACATCGGAATAAATAATTAGACTTGACCGTAAAAATATACATTGCAAAGGTAACATACCGGTGTGCAGTGAAGGGGAGTAACTTGTAAAGTTACAGCACAAACTATCATTATTGGCATTCAGAATTTTCTCATTATTTGCGTTTGGACCTACTTGACCAGTCCATGAATCAGAAACGGAACCTTTATTCTTCTTCACATATGCTTCGAAAATATGATTTAAATATAATAGTTAGCATGTGACGTCCTAGCGTCAAGAAAATTTATTGTATGCGCGTTTTTGGGGATTGGTGCCTACGCGACACACTCCTGGGATTTGCGCTTAGTGGGGTTTTTCGGAGAAGGGGTCGAAGGTGGGAGTCGTGTGATCCTGAAGAAACCGGATTTCTTCTTTCGGGGATATCCGTGTGGGCACTGAAGGAAGGTCTGGTAAGCAGTTCGCACGTGATTCCTAATACATGATCGCAATCTATGTCCCCAGCAAATCTTTTGAGGGACTGTTAAAATTCTGCAACAAAGGTTTTTATTAATTTGCGCGTTCCCGAACGGGTACTGGTCTTGCCCATTCAATTGATGAAGCGAATTTTACGCCGCCGCCAGTTGATCAGGATATCTCTAATTGCGCGAGCATTCTGATGGAGTGGGTTCTACGCCGCCTCCAGGAGGGTTAGTTTCTATTGTGGTAAACGGGGACAGGGAGAGTAATTGAGGTGTCAGTGTAGATGAAGTTATACTTGTACTTCTTTCAAAGGCTGTGAAGGGCTCTTACAAAGACGTTTCATGATATTGTCTGACAAACTGATTGACAGATTAATTGGAGTCAAAAATTAAGAGCGTGTAGAGCACTGGAGCGTTGTGAGTCCAGTTTTTATAATCGCTGTCCGATCCATGGAGAAAGGCTTGTCTTTTAGAGAGGACCAATCAGAGATGGCCATCCTGTACGTAGATTCTTTCCATCTCCACTGCCCGGCCATCAATTGTCGCTTCTCAGAAGGGAGAGGAGTGACTGTTTTGGTTCATGAGAAAGGTCGCTATAGGACCAAATGTATCAGCAAAGATACGAGCATAGGTGTCAAATCACCTGTCCTTGGGATGCACTCGACTATCGCCGGATCGGCGGCGTTATTACAATTTTGCGAGGAATGACCGGGCGGACGTTACAGCATGTTTTACTTTATTACTATTAGATGACAATTTTTAAGTTCAGCAGGCAATTTCGATATGTGATGCATAACTCTGTGATCGAAGCATCCAGTTGGTTCTTACAAACACAGAAATCCTTTACACCAGGTTTCTTCAACCAACGATTGCAAGTCCACTGTTCGATGGTAGGATATTTGTCAGATATTGTCCAACCCGTGGCAATTTCTTCCTCTCCTTTATAAATTTGGTGTTTCTTTTCATGTGAATTCCTTTCTTTATCTGTACCGTTTTCAACCTCCACGTTGGGTGAAGTCTTGCAAGGGTTGCAGGTTTTACTTTTTCTGTCAACGTGGCGTGTTGCATTTCTCCTTTCTTGGACGGTGGAGACATAGAGTAAGGTTCAATACTTGAGGCAGGAGTCGACTCGTGTACTTGTTCTAACAATACATTTTCTTGATTTGCATCACTAACTATACCGCTTTCATGTTGTAAGTAATTCGTCACCTTCATCAAACCGAACTCGCAATCCATATCAACCACGAGCAACATCATAAGGTACGTCATGAGTGACAATTATTAGCATGTTAGAAATGCGTTGCAATAATAGAGTAAATCACAGAATATAAATCCGTCAGTTTCGAAGGGTCTGGAGTAAGTGCTGTGTCCTTCGTCACAGTCCTCTTGCCAGAGAGCGTCAAGTTCTCCCCACTCCGTGGCCAGATCTTTGTTTGACTGTTTATAACATTCTAACGTGCAGACGTAGCATCGATGACGTCAGGTCATCGGCCACGTGCATGCACTTGAAAGGGTCGTCTATCTCCTAGGCGCCCAAACAAGGACGTCATGCCTTTTGCTTACGCTTCGGGTTGCAATACCCTCGATAGTCGCATTCTAAGAATTACGAGGCTTGAGTCTGTTTATGACAGGCTCACCCCACCGGGGTCTGCCCGGTAATTAAATCTGCATATTCCTATATCTAATATGTTCTTGTAGAAATCGACACATAAACGTCGGGGAATTGATGGAATGTAATAAAACGTAATTACTTTTAAATTACAGGGTGAGCCAGAATTTGAGGGAGAAAATTTAGGGGGTGGTAGAACATATGAATACGAGCACTTTTTGTCAAATAATACCACCCCCTACATTTTCTCCCTCGAATTCTAGCTCATACTGTATATTAATGTATTAGAACTGCGCTTGGAAAAGGAAAATTTGCATTTGAAAAAAAATACAACACCATGTGGAGACTTGAACCTTAGAGCTTGAGTTACTACGTTACTACCATTCTTTCTCTGCTATGGCGCTTCGATGAAAACCGAGTAATTTTATGGAACTTATCGATAATGTTTATTGTTAAACATTGTTAATTTGCAAAATCAATGTGTAAGTATTTTTAGGAGGCAATTTCAAACGTGTCTGCAAAATTTCAGCACGATTGAAAAATGTTGATCTTTTGCCTCGATTTTTTTAAAAATGAGGGTGTAGCGACCGTACTGGTGCGGACGGCAAGGATTGTCACGTCCTAATCCTCCCATATCCTAATCCTACCATATCGTAATCCTTTCTCAATAGGTCGTCCCGCGATATACATTTTTCCAATTCCGTCCGATGCGTCACCACCTGAACAATAAACATTTCGTCCTGTCCTCTCATCCAACCAGAAATTTGGCAACTCCCACTCCTCGTTCCCTTCCGAGTCTTCCTCCTGAGTTACGAACCTACGATGGGCTAGTTACGACGAGACCACGAGGAGTTAACATACGAATAAAGAGTTGCAACAAAACGACCAACGAGTCCCCTTGTTAGATTACATGAACGAATTACTGGAGAAATTGTACACGCATCAAAATGCTTTAGCTGGTAGTCTTACAAACCAAATTAACATCATTAGAGTCAGCTTAAACACGTTCCAACAAGACTTAGAACAATTATGAAAGGAAGGGAAAGCAAATATTTACGCAGGCAAGCAAATTCTACACATCCTACATAACAACACACAACACCTTTATATTTCGAATCAAATTGCAATTGTTTATATCACATTAATTGAGATAAACGAGGGGATTCCAAAAAGATCAAAAAATTCTGGACATAAGCGAGAAATGGATGAACTTAATGGGTAACAAATTAGTATACATCCTACAGACCCTCTACTAGAACCCGACGATTACCAAATTCGACAGCCCCATTCCTCAGAAACACGGAAACAACTTCATTGCGATTATATCGGAATGCGAAATATTACTGATTAATAAACAACATACTCATTACTTGCGAGCTGATCCACAATACAGTCGCAATTACAGAACATCGGGCCTAGTACGGATATGTAAGTGCACACAACCCACCCTATTAGTGACAAAAGCTTATTCATGCGGGAATCAAATCTGAGATGGACAAATGAACGTAATTTCCCATCCCAAGTACCGAACTTCACTTTTTTCTGTTCGAGAAAAAGCTCACTTGACTGTTTCGCATTGGAATCAACCGTTTGGAATTGAGGTCAATCATTAGTTTCGTTTTCTATATTTTGAAAATGGTTGAAAAATAGTTTGTTGTACATTAATCTATTACAATTTGTTGGTCTAATGGAAGTAGTTTGTACGCCAGTTGCTTATAGAATGAGCGCATGTGCCCGTCTTGACGGCGATGGGCCGATTCGACACTCATCCTTTCTCCGGTAAAATCGCGTAAAAAAGAAAAGAGAGAAGTACTGCGACAGAAAAAGGGCGCACATGCGTCACTGCGTCGCCGTCTTAGGCAGTTACGGTTGCTGCAATAAAAGACGCACTAGAACCCACTCGAGATGCGCGAGTAACGCACGTGATCCATTGACGCATGCTTACAGCTACACAATACATCTCGTCTATGTTTTATGTCGTGCACAACTTTAAGGAATGCTACGCAACATTGACGCTCAGCGGCGAAAAAGGATATAATAGGCAATCCAGAACGTCCGATGACCTTCAATACAATATGCATCAATAAAGAAAAGGAATCAGGATTAACACAGCCACCCTGAGAGAAACCGACGAAGATTTCATTCTAAATGGTGCAGGAACTACAATCAAGCTTAGCTGCTTAACGAACCACTCGCTAGACGTCCGAATGCAGAAGAAATATATCTTTGCGGATCCCCGAAGAAGACCTCAATTTTATTTCCGAAAAATTGATCCCATTACAACACTACGTTACCCTTGAGGAACCGCGACAACTCGATTACAATATAGACGACATACAGACGACCATAGACAACATTAACACCGCATACCGCACGCTCACCTGAGTTGAGAACACCATCAGTACCTTATCTGGGTTATGCATAGTTCGGGTTAACTGGGTTGTGGGTCCTAAACACTTTAACGACCAGTTGCACAGCATGTGTGCGATGCGAGCGCCGACTGCTGTGCGACCAGTCATTAAAGTGTTAATAAGATGTTTGACTGCATTGGCAAGTGCGTGCCAAAACTGTGTTTTAAACTATGTTGCCACAAAAAAGGTCAACATAAGAGCAAGTTGTAATTACGTCCACCAGACCAACAACATCGAGCTGAACACGGTACTACGCCACTAGCTTCGGCAATCAAAAGGAGCAACCCACGTGTATCGGGCATACGACGTATCTAAGTGGGGGGGAAGACATGGACCATTTTTCCCCGTGTCAGTATACATGAAGGAAATACAAATAACTTTTATGGCACCTCAAAAACTGCATCCACAGATAAATTACACTGTACAACATTGTCTTTTATATTGTAGTATTTGTTGGATGATTGTTCTACATATTTATATATGTTTATACGTATTTGGATGATCTCAGAATCTTCCTCGAAATAATTGATTACGGTAGGCCTAGATACGTCTTAATAGCCCGTACGCACGAAGTTGCCTTTAATTTTCATGCGCGATTTCTTTGAATTTATTGTTCTAGTTTCGGAAAGGTGCTGCTGAGCGCCGGGATGATCTAAAATGGGAGAAAGAACTTGAGCGTAAGAGCAAGTCTAGGGGCGGATCACCTGATCGCCACCAGCCTGATAAAGTTAGAGCAATTAGTCCGCAGAGAACAGCAAAACCAGCTCAACCTACAGGTAATTTGAACACTCTTATATTTTCTTATTATTATACATTGATTGCAAATATATGAGAACTTTAAAAATGAATATTGTGTGAAGTAGCACCGCATTTATTCTTTAAACGCTCAATTGAAATTTAAGCATTGTAAACCTAATGGCTGTTGTTATGCATCATACACACTACCCAAAGGTGGTCACATTTTGATTCTAGCGGCAAAGGGCACTAATCCAAAGCTATTGGCATATGGTACAACGTTGTATAGTGTCTTTTTTTTCTTACAATGGTGTACTCTTGAACAACACATCAGAAAGTACGGGGGGGGGGGGGCGGGGGGGGGGGGGGGATGTCAGGGTTTACAGACTAAAACACTACCGGTACTCTCCACGGGGCTGTTAGGGCTCGAATGATATCTACGGTATCATTGGCTCGCAGCAGTTTTCGCCTGCAGTGGGGAAAAAATAAAGAGATTAAAAAAACCACTCCCGATCAGTCAGTGAGCAAGAAGAGCAGTGTAGTGGTTAGTCTTCGCTCGATACATTCAATAGATAGGGTCTCGTGATGTATCGCGGGGACAGCCACCGGCGTCACATAATGTCTATATCAGGGATGGCGAACCTTTTTTTATGTCCGTTCCACAAAGTCATAAAAATTATTTTTTAAATAGGTAACGTGCCACAATAAAATTTCATTCGAAATGTTAGCGTGGTGAAACTATACGTTAGTATAATTAAATAAACAAATAAAAGCAATTCTTCTTTAAACAATTTGTTATTAATCAATGTTTTACAAAAAGCAATGTGCTAGAAACTAAATTCACGTTAAAAACAATTGTTGTACACAAGATGATAAAGATTTAATATGTGGTTCTTATTTAGTTAATTTTAACAGTACGCATGCAGAGCTCGACTCATCCGTCATTCTATTCCTATATTTATTTTTTATAAAATTTAATTCTGGACTTCCGCTTCCGGGGCTAGACAGTGTGGACGGGTGTGACAAGTGTGCGAGGGAAAGGAGATGAAAAGAGGGGTGTAGTGAATAGGGAGGGCGAAAGAGAGGGGTGGAGAGTAGAGGATAAGGAGAGGGTGCGGTGGAAGCGTGGGCGGAACGGGAGAGGAAGAGGAGAAGACGTGGGAGAAGTGAGAAGTGAGAAGCGGAAAGCGAGGTTAGGAGGAAGCGTGGAGTTGAGCAAGAGAGGGAACGGAGGAAGCGACATCTGGAGGGAAGAGAAAGAGCGGTGAGAGAGTCGGTAAAGAAGAGAGAAGAAGGCAGGTTAAGGCGGAGAGAGTGTGGAAGATGGGGAGGACAAAAAAGGGAAAGGAGGGAAAAGTGGAGGAGTTATGGAGAAGGAAGGAAGAGGAAGGGGGGAAATGTGGGGGAGGAGAAGAGGCGGAAACAGGAAAAGTAGAGAATAGGGATAAGAAGTCACAAGGGGGGGGCGAGGGAGTAAGAGGAAGAGTTGAACTGTCAAAGGAAGAGGAAGCAGAAGGGGCTGAGGAGAGGATGGAAAAGTATGGAGAAATGGCAGAGACGATTATGAGGCTCCTGTGGGAGAGGTTGGACAGGAAGATGGACAGGGAGGTAAAGCGGTGGGAAAGGATGACGGAAACGGATTTTGAGAAGATGGAGAAAGCTGTTAAGGAGAATGTGAGGGAGTGGATGAAGGAGTTAATGAAGGAGGTGGGAAGAAAGGAGCGGGAGGTTGAGGTGATAAGAGGATTACTGGAGAGAGAGAGGAAAGAGAGAGAGAGGATGGAGGAGAGGTTAAGGAGAATTGAAGGGAGAACAAGGAAGATGGAGTCTGAGGAGAAGAGTGGAGAAGGGAGGATCGAGGAGAGGTCAGAGCAAGGCAAAGGAGGAAAAGGGAAACGGGAGACAGAGGAGAGGAGAGGAGAAGGGAGGTTGGAGGAGAGGTCAGAGAGAAGTGAAGGAAGTAAAGGGAAGATGGTGACAGAAGGGAAGAAAGGAGAAGGGAGAGTAGAGGAGAGGACGGAGCAAGGCAAAGTAGGAAAACAGAAGCTGGAGACAGAGGAGGAGAAGAAAGGAGAACGCAGGATGGAGGAGGGAACGGAGCGAGGTGAACAAGGAAAAGGGAAGCTGGAGACAGAGGAGAGGAAAGGAGAAGGGAGGAGGGAGAAGAGGACAGAGAGAGGTGAGGAAAGAAAAGGAAAGCTGGAGAAAGGGAAGAGGAATGGAGAGAAGAGGTTGGAAGAAGAGATGGCAGAGAGGTTGAGGAAGATAGAAATATGGAAGGAGCAGAAGGAGAGAGAAGGAAGAAGGAGGAACATGATTGTGAAGGGGCTGAGGAGTGGAGCAGAGAAGAGGAGGGAGGAGATATGGGAATTGATGAGAGAATTGGGGGTGGAAGGGGAGGTGGAGGAAATCAGGGAACTGGGAAGAAGAGGAAGGGAAGGGGGAGAGGAAAGGGGCATGGTGGTGGTAAGGATGAAGAGTGTGGCGGGTAAAGTAGTAGTGATGGAGAGGAGATGGAAAGTGAGAGGGAGAGGAGTAAGGATAGAAGAGGATCGTACATGGGAAGAAAGAAGGATGAGGTGGAGGGTAGTGGAAAAGGTGTGGGAGGAAAGGAGGAAGGGGAAGAGGGTGTGGATGGGAGAGGGAAGGATCAAGATAGAGGGGACATGGTGGAGGTGGGAGGAAGAGAGGAGGGAGTGGCGGGAGGAGGAAAGGGGTGATAAGGGGGAGGAGAGAGAGGAGAAGAAGGGGCCTGGGGAGAGAGAGGAGTAGGGGAAGGGGAAGATGGGGGGGGGCGAATTGGCGAGAGGGAAGGAAGTGGAGGAAGAAGAGCAGGCAGGGGGGAAGTGGGATTCCGGGGGGAGCCGGAGGACAGTGGGACGCAGGTGTTGGAGTGTTGTTGTTGTTAGATTTGTAAGTTAGGATAAGAGAGAGAGGAGGTGTATAAGTATGTAACCCGTAAGGGAATCATAAATAAAGATATACAATATAAAATTTAATTCTGAAAATAGAGATTCAAATGCCCACGTCGATGAAAATATTGATAAAATTGCCTTTGCTAATATTTTTAAACAATTAAACGTGTCAGAAATTGAAGTCCATGTAGTTAGAATGTCATCTTCTGCAATTTTATTTATTTTATCCAATAATCGATTACTATCAATAATTTGTAAATAATTTCTTAAATCAACCAATTTTTGGTTCCATATGGTAATTGACTGAAATTCAACTAATTTCATTTCTAATTCATTAAAATTTAACCATTCAAGGACTTTTAAATTTAATTTTTCAAATGGTATTGTATCAGGATATCAAATAAATTTTAAAGCTTCTTCAAATTCTTTAAACTGCGTAAAACTTGCGGAAAATTCCTGAATCAGGGATTGAATTACCATTGTCAACTCTTTCGTTAATAACTCTTTATTTGGCTTTTCGTGACATTCACTTTCAGAAAAAAATTTGTTTGTATTCGGAAAATATTTATAAGAATTTGAAAGAATATCACGATTAAAAATTTGTAATTTGACTTCAAACGCTTTGATTCAGTCAAACATTACAATGACTGTTTTATTAACACCTTGTAGCTTTATATTTAATTCATTTAAGTGAGAGCATAAATCAGTGAAAAAATATAACTTTGCTAGCCATTCTACATCCAATAATTGATTGAATTGGTCAATAATGTTCTCATTATTTAGAAATAATCCTATTTCCTCCAAACAATCTACAAATCTTTGCAAAACATTTACGCGGCTTAACCAGCGTACATTATTGTATAAAAGTAAGCTATTGTACGACGAGTTTACTTCGTTTAACAATTCTTGAAATTTTCTTTTATTTAATGCTCGTGTTGATATAAAATTGACTAATTTTGTTACAAAACTCAAAATATCATCAAACATTTTTAAATCTGTTTTGGCACATAACGTTTGTTGGTGAATAATGTAGTGAAAATCAAGAATTGTGTATCCAATACGTTTTGTAAATAAATTTATAAATCCATTTTCCCGTCCAATTAAGCTGCGAGCACCGTCAGTTGTAACTGACACAATTTTAGAAGGACATATTTCTCTTTTTTCCAATGCATCTATAACTGCATTACAAATGTCTAATCCTTTTGTTGTTGTTGTTAATGTTGATAAACTTATAAACTCTTCTTTAATATTGTTTTGAACAAAATAACGTACAAAAATTGCTAAGCGAGCAGAGCCTGTTACGTCGGTAGACTCGTCACGGCAAATGGATATAAAATCGCAAGACTTTATATGAATTTTTTGTTGACAATTTACATTTTCCGCCATATCCAAAATTCTCTCTTTCACTGTATTCCTAGCTATCGGCATGTCTTTAATTCTTTGGATAATTTTTTCTTTGTATTCGAAGTAATCGAATAAGTATGGTGCACATTGCAGCCAAGCATCCTCTAAAAATTCGCCTTCATTAAAATTTTTCGCATATTGAGCAATATTTTTTGAAACTTGATAACTAGCAGCAGTGGTGTTTGATTGAGTTCCAATATATTTCATTAAAGAAGTAGTTTGGGCATTTTTATTTTTTAAGGCACGTGATATATACCCCTTTTGTGCTCCTACACTTCGATCGAGAAGAAATTTATGGTTGGTTTCATAATGCCGCTTTACTGAAGATGTTCTACAGACTACAGTTTTAGAACATAAAATATAATACAAATTGCTTTACTGTCCTTTTCAATCATACCGTATCTATCGGTCCACCAAGCTTGAAATTCTCTGCTACTACATGTTTCGGATAATTTCGATTTTATCATTGAACTAGCCATAATAAGATATTCTAAAAAATATATATTCTAATAACATTGTTATAAAATAAATAATTTATTCTGCATTCGTTTGCAAGAACATATTTCGTCACATATTAAAGTACTAAAAATATTACCAACACAAGAAAATAATAAATAATATATTAATTCAAGGTCATTTTAATCATTATTTCCATATTTTACACTGATTTAATGATAAAATAATTTCTCATAATATTAAAATATTTTATTGTTCAAAAATAAGCAAAATAAATTATAAGTTTAGTAACTTTTAATACCTTAAGGTTGTTACAGGTTAAAACTTCAGTGGTGACGCAATATGTTATTGCAAACGAATGCAGAATATAAAATATGAAATAATATGTAAAAATATTTACCTAAAAATAACACTCTATCTATTTACAAAAAACGGTTATATTTTTTAACAAGTCACTGGAGTTTCAAAGACGACGGTTTACTAAAAATGACTAATGCAGTCTGCCGTCTGATTCGAGCGCTGCGTCGGCAACAACATGCAATAACATTAGAAGGCGAAACTGGATACGCAAAAAATTTTATCTAATGCGCATCTTTATATACTTCGAGAGAATTCATGCGATATTTTAATAATAAAATGTATAATTTGACGGTTCTGGTTAACATACTAAGATAGGTATTCAGTACTGTAAATTTATATCATAAATTATAAATTAAGTGTAGATTAATAATTTTTAATTCATTTCTATCATAAAAGATAACTTATAAAAAAAAAAATTTTGTGTTACGTGCGAAATTCCTATATATATATATTTTCCAATATTCCTTCTGAATATTTCCGTGGAATTTAGCCCTCATTTGGAGATGAGAACGCTCTGCTTGTATAAGATAAGGACGAGGGCCTGGCCTTCGTCAAGACGCAGGTCAACTCTAGCCGTCTCCCTTCCTCCCTCCACTCAGGAGCCTCCTTGTCTTCCACACTTTCCCTCCAAGGAACACTTTCCCGCCAGGAAACAGCGTCCCGCTACGAAGCAGCTTCCCGCCTAGAGATCCTGCAACGCAGCCACCCAACCAGAGACTTTCCCGCTCTATTTTCCTGTAACGCAACTATCCAACCAGAGCAAGTCCCGCTCTATTTTCCTCCCACTTCTCTCAGAAAACACAGTATAAAAACCCCGGTCCTGAAGGACTCGGGGAGCACTCTTACTCAGTATAGTCGCGTTATCGAATCTCTGTCCGAAACCCTATCTGAGAAGTAAGTTGGTTTCCCCATAACCTCTTATAACTAAAGTGTCTCCAGCAAGATCGGACATTAGTTCCTTTCGAGCAAATCTCCATATCCAAGTCCTCGGCTAGAGAGGGCTACGGCAAAACCAGGCCAGGCCTGATTGAGCATTAACAATTATCGAACATTGAGCCTAACCTCACGGGTTAGTAGTTTATAGTGAATCTTCGTTTATAGTTATTCTGACCAAAGAATATAGTTTATAGTTTTCTTTTGTTTGTATTATTTTTCAACAAAGAATATAGTGTATAGTTTTATATTCAATTGAGTCCATTCAATTTGATAATAGAACCCGTCCTCCTTATTAACGTTCCAGTACTCGCGCCACAAAGGTTCCTTCCGAACCTTTAATCTTAAATCTACGATAAAGCTAGGGCCCACAGGATCTGCATTTTCGCTACCAGCAGATCCAAACATTTCGAATATCCCGACATCCTCCTTCCCTTTCCCCTACTCCCCACAATTTCGTGCAGTTCAGGGTAACTTACGTTACTCCGGAACACGCGCGACCGTCTATCCGCAGTAGCCACGAGGTCAGCCGAGTAACGATTGTTACCAGGATTCGAGTGCGCGGATAGACACCGAGGCAGTTGCGGTCAGCAACCGTTTCTAGTCGTCGGTATAGGATTCGTCACTGCCAGGTCGAACTGTGCGAGGTGGTCAGCAACCGTTTCTAGTCGTCGGTATAGGATTCACCTCCCAGTAAGACCGAAAACACGTGTGCCTCCCGTACAACGCTCCGTTGTCTATCACACGTGGTCACCTCCTCCCTCGCGCTCAGGCGGTCAGCAAACACCTACTCGGTGTTATAGGATTCGTCTGAGGCAGGGGCGCCGCATATCCTTACATCCTTCCTCGTACCACCCTTTCCCATACTTTCGTGCAGTTCAGGGTGACATTACGTTATCCCGGAACATCACGCACGATCGTCAGTCCGCAATAGCCACGAGGTCAGCCGAGTAACGATTGTTACCAGGATTCGAGTGCGCGGACTGACGCCGAGGGCAGGTGACGGTCAGCAAACGTCCACTCGACGTTATAGGATTCGTCACAGGCCAGGTCGAACTGTGCGGGGCGGTCAGCAACCGTTTCTAGTCGTCGGTATAGGATTCGCCTCCCAGTAAGACCGCAAACACGTGTGTAACCCGAGCGACCCTGAGTCGCTTATCGTACGTGGAATACACTCCCTTTCCCTTTTCCTTTTCCCCTTTACCTAAAAACTCCCCTGACCAGGCCCCATCGGCCGTGCTAGAACGCGGTCGCCGAGCTCAGGCCCGGCGCCACTTCGACCACGACCCGGAGCAGGTCAGGAAAACCCCCCTTTCCCCGTGTGCTGCATCACTGCACCACACCACTCCCCCCTCCCTCTCGTCGGGGCTCGTAACATTTGTTTTTGTGCGTGCCATCAAAATTTTCAAACGTGCCACTTGTGGCACGTGTGCCGTTGGTTCGCCATCCCTGGTGTAGACGGTCAAAGTCTAGTGCTGATCTCAATGGCGGGAGTGGACCTTTTTTTTTTTTGTTTTTTTTACGTCCAGGAAATCTTCGGAAGAGTTCTGCCCTCAAAAGGCGGGAGTGGACCTCGGTCAGGTAATGCACACACGTAAGCAAGGGAAGGAGATTCGAGCAATGATGTTCTTTTTTCTTTTCCTTTTGAAGGGGGAGAGGAAATCTTCCAAAGACACCCAGATGTTGCGGGTAGTGTCGGATTTCTACCGACTAAAACCTCTCCCCCGTCCCCACACCCCACACATGTTCCGCTTTCGCATAACTTCTATGTGTTGTGTTTTAGTCCTCTCTCGGACGCCGCTGTTCATTTTAGAGTAGCCTGGCCTCTGCTCTGCTCCTCTCTTCCATTTCCCTTTTCTTTTCCATCGTTCTTTTTATGAAGAACGATGCCTGCATCCATGTTGCGCTGAGCATCAGCGGTATCAGATTATCTTCGCTGATCGACCCATGATCGATTTGCACTTCCAGGTTCCTTCGCTCGTCTTCTGTAGCTGGGCACTCAAAGACTACGTACTGTGCATCGTCTGGGCTGTATCCACAGTGACTGCAGACTTCGCTTTCTCGCTTTTTGAAACGCTTTAGGTACTCGTTGAAACACCAATGGCCTGTTAGCGCCTGGGTGAACTCGTAGTTCAGCTGGCCGTGTGGTTTTTCGATCCATGGCGCTATCCTGGGGAGAAGTTGGTAGGTCCATCTCCCTTTGGTGTCGGCATCCCAGCGCTCCTGCCACCGTGTAAGTAGCCTTTGGAGGGCTCTTTCTTTTGCCGCTGTCCTTATCTCTTCCGTGATTGGGTTCCCGTCGCTGTTTTGATTTATATCCTAAAAGACTTCCCGTTTTTCTCGTCCCAGTAGGTCGACGGGTGGTGTACTGGCAAGAACAAGAGCTGGATTTTCGGAGACGGTCCCATATGCGGATATTATCCTTGTGGCACCGCGTCTTTGTACAGCGGCTAGATTCCGACGTGCCCCGATTTTCTCCGCTGCGTCTGCCCATATCGGGTGGGATTTTCGAGTGGATAACGTTGTTTAGCAATCGCCTCTTCAGCTGGCTCGGCCCGTCTACATTCGGCATTAGCCTTGCTAGCGCCGCAACGACAGAGGCTGCTTTCTCGCTTACGATGTTAACATGCTCCGTAAACCTCAGGCCTCCATCTACTTGCACTCCCAGATATCTCAGAGATTTCCCCCAGTTGATAGTTCGGCCTTCTAGTTTCAGCGATGGTGTCACGAAAACCCTTCAATCTGTGACGAGGACTGCTTTCGTTTTGTGGACTGCTATCTCGAGCCCACTTTCTCTCAGCCATTTACTAGCTCGGTGAAGACTCTCGTTCGCCAGTACCTCCAGTAGTTTTGTTGATTTGGCCGTTACCACCAGTGACTACCCTGTGAGCCTCAGCACCAGAAGGCCGTCGTACACGATATTCCACAGGAATGATCCGAGAACCGATCCCTGCGGCACACCTGCCATCACCTCATACTTTACGGGGCCTTCCTCCGTGTCATAAATCAGCGTCCTGTCGCTGAGGTTTCCTTCTCTGCCAGAGCCTCCTTGATCTTATTCCACCTCGCTGAGTTGAATACGTTGCGGATGTCCAGTGTTACAACCGCGCAGAAGCCTTTGCTCTACCGTGGTCCTTGCTTAACCTTAGCAGCTGCTTCGGTGTCCCGCGCTATGACGTTTATCGTCGAGTGACCTTTCCGGAAGCCATACTGTCTGGGTGACAGCCCTCCGTTTCTTTCTACATGTTCTTCTAGCCTCCGAAGCAGGAGTCTCTCGAAAAGCTTTCCACCAGTATCGATGAGGTATATGGGTCGATACGATGACGACTGCTCGAGTGGCTTATCTCCTTTTCTCAGCAGGACTAGTATCTGTCTCTCCCATGTGGCGTGGAAGACACCTTTCATTAGGCACTTGTTGAAGGCTTCTAGCAACACTTCTGGCCATGTTTCCACTGCTGCTATCAGTATCCCGTTGGGGATGCAGTCTGGCCCGGGTGCCTTCCCTGACTGTAGTGTCATAGCCGCTGCCTGCAGTTCTTCCGTGCAAAAAGGGGTGAAAGCCACTTTTTGAGAAGGTCTTTGAGCTCGGCTCTCCTGTTTTGGGAATAGTGCTGTTACAATTTGACTCATGCGTGTTGGGCAGGCCAGACCGGGGATCTCTTTCCTGCTTACAAGCTTTTTGGTGATCAGCCTGTACGGTAATCCTCAGGGGTCGTCGTCCACCGATCGGCAAAGCTCTCTCCAGCATCTTCGCTTGCTGCTTTTAGTTGCATTTCGCAGTTCTTTCTTCGTCTGTTTATACGCTGCAACCAGGTGTTCTTGCCTGTTATTCGTGCGTTGCATTTTCCTCTGCGCAGATAGGCACTGCGTCCTGAGCTCGGCGATCTCTGTTGTCCACCAGTAGACCGGTTTCCTTCCTGGTGGGGTCCTTCTACGTCTAGGCATTGCTGCGTTGCACGCAGACGTCATGGTCTTCATGGCGAAGGTCACAGCGACGTTTGGGTCCGCTGTCATGTCTTGACGATTCTCTGATGGTCCCCTGCTTGCTTTGTCCTTTTGAGTGTCGATATGAGCTTGCCCGTATCAAGTTTCGACAGCACCCAGCCTCCGCACTTCGCAGTGGGCGTTCGCGCATCTGCCTCCCTGTTACGGATCTGCTCCCCGGTTTTGATGGCAAACTCGATGTATTGGTGGTCACTTAGGGTGAGATCTTTCAGTAGCTTCCAATCTGTTGTTCTGCGTACCATTCGAGCAATGATGTGCAAGCGTTTGAATGTGTATATGTATGTATTTGAACTGATGGTGTGTTATACTTTTTTTCTCGATGGGGAATCTTGAAAAAGACGCCAACAGAAACGGGGGCGATCTGCTGGTTATGTCAGGTTCCACTGACTAAACCACCACCGGTATTCTTTACTGGATGGTAAGGGCTGGCACGATATCTACGTTAGCATTGGCTTGCAGCAGCCCTCACCCGCGGTGCGGAAAACACGAAGAAAAAAAACCGCGCCCGAATCGTCAGTGAGCAAGAGGGGGGATGTGCGGATAGTCTGCGCACCATGCACTCGGAAGACGTGGCTTCCTGGTGCATTGCGGGGAGAGCCACCGCTGATGAGAGTGGAATAGAAAATGGAGTCAGGGAGATCGGTGGGTAAGAGAGTCGAAGCTCAGGCTGACGATATCTCGCCCAATCGCCGTCCCCGTAGAAGGAGTCGGCGTGATGGCTATAAAGACGATAGATGACTCCCCTAAAATAGGGAGGTTTTGGACCGACCAGCATATTATGGTATATACGGATAAACGGATAAACCATATCGCGAAACAAGGGGTACGCATGTTACGCTCATTCACCGTAATGACGTGTGCGTTGATTCCATGAGCCCGCGCTCCTTTCCTCCGACATTATGTCGTCGAGACGTCACTGAGGGTAGTGGCATCACGACGCTAGGCGCTAATCCGGTAGTAACGCGCTCTCACACTCTTTCACGCTATTATTTATACATAAATCGTGCATACAACTCTCCCAATAGTCCATCCTATTCCGGTTCAGGATGCTGCGTGCCGAGAGAGGGTCTCTAACCCTTTCTCTTTCCGCCTCCTCCTTTCTGGACATGACATCCTCGCAAAAAGCCGCGAAAGCATCCCAGCCACCTCTCCGCGACGTCATTGCAGCAACAATGGCCGGCAGAGAGATGCCCCGCCCGATTACGCCGCGTAGCGTTGCGCGCTGCACCTCCCAAGCCGGACAGTGGACAAGCACATGCTCCGAGTCGCAGTGCGACCTGTCTCTGCCCCCTTTTTTTTTTTTTTACGTCCAGGAAATCTTCGGAAGACTTCTGCCCTCCATTGGGGAGGAGGGCAGCGCATGTCAGATTCCTACTGACTAAAACCGGACGTTACTCCTCTGGGGAGGGTGCTTCTGGACGTCGCACGGCGACGCCCAGGGCGCGGGGCTGTAACGGTACATTCTCTCGAATTCATCACGATTACAACCCCCCCTCCTCCGAAAACTGGGAAGTGGCGGCCCGGCTCGTATGCCCTGCTGACCGCTCTTTTGGGAGTTGTAGGATTCATTCAAACTCAGGCTTTATAATTATTTTTCGAGGGTGTGTATTTTGGGTATTCTTATTTTATTTCATCGTGCTGTTATCCGAGGAAGATTGCATATTTTCGGTTCTTCCTGTTTCCCGAGTTTTGGATGTTCTGGGGACGCGTATACGTTTGATTCTCATAAATAAGTCGATCCGCTTTGAGTTAACCGCGGCGCATCGACCTTGATATGAGATTCCTTGTATTTCGTGGTTCTTAGTTTTGCCTGTTTTGTCCGCGCGCGGACTCATTTATAGTGCTTCTAAATTTTGCTATTCCTTGTCCGCACGGTAGCAACATTGTGTTATCGGGAAAGCGGCCGCCTGACTTTTTCGCTCAGTCCACCAATATTTACTTTACTTTTATCATGCTTGATTTTACTATTGGCCATTCCGGTTGAATGGCTTATCAAAACAATTTCATCTGTGGCAACTGAGCGCGCGCACTAGGTTCCCCGGGGAGACCTTTGGCTCTGGAGAGCTTGACATAATATTCCGGCCCTAAGTGGGCAGCCTCAGATGACCACACCTCTCTCTTTTTATCCGCGCTTCTATTAAGTTATTTTTAAGTTATCTTATTTTTAATTCTTATTTTCTAACGAATATCTTACCCTAATTCGCTATGTTTACTATAATTGAGAGGTGATGACTTCTGAGGCTTAAATTTCATTTACGAGCGCAACTCTACATACCGCGGTGCACGGAGTAAGAGTGCACCGCTTCATTCTCCGCAGGAGTCGTGCTATGTTCCAGCAGGGCCCCACCCCTGCTTTCACTGCTCCTGAGCGATCTCCCCCGTTTTGGAGTCGCTTTCGAGGCATCCGGTGATACCTCGCCACTCATTGTGCTAGGGCTTTGCACTTCTTCTATCAAACTGAACATCATCGCAACTCTATTTGATATTCCCTACTGATTTATAGCCCTTCATACTCTATCGCGTTATTACTCATTCACTCTTTCGTGCGCATTCTTCTATCTTCGTTCCCGCGGTTGTGTTCACTCGCGACATTCATACTGTGGTTCTACAGCCACTTTCCGTTGTATTCGCCCGCGTAGTCGGGGCGGGCCTGGGTCCTCGAAAGGCCTGACCGGAAGATCCTCTAATCGCTTTCGATCCCTGATATTCCGGCGCTTCCTTCTCATCCGGGCCTTTCCCTTCCGCTGCGCGTGCCCGGTAGCACGGTGTCACGCTACGCTTTTCGGAGCAACCGCACGATTTATTGCCAAACCTGTCTCTGCCCTGCCCTTGCAAGGGTAAGGTTGCGTCGGTCGTGCTGCAGGTCATCAGCTGATATGGGCGAGCCATATAAGGCGACAGCCTGGGCCGCATTCGCGTAGAGGCGTCGCACCTTATGGTTTGGTTCTCGTAGGTTTGGCAGCAACCTGCCGAGCGCAGCGGCTGCCGCCGCCATTTTTGGGGTAACCTTCGCAAAGTGGTCGCTCCATCGCCAAGAGTGTTGCAAATGAAGACCTAGATACTTGAAACCTCTCGATACTTTGATTAGCCGATCTCCGACAGTTATCCAGAGCGTTTCAGGCGGCCGCCGAACCCGTAGCGTGTGTCTGCAGAACCACATGTCCTCGGTTATCTCGGCGGCTAATTTAAGCCCGAGTTGGCTGCGTTTCTCCAGTCGTCCCCTCCTGCAACTATGAGAGTATCATCCGCGTAGCAGATGACCCTCACACTGTCGGGGAGGGGGATTCGCAAGACTACGTCGAAGGCCATGTTCCACAGCAGTGGCCCTAAAACAGAGCCCTGCAGGATGTCGCGTTCTAATCGACGTCGCACTGTGACGTCTCGACCGGGGTATACTATATACCTGTCGCGCAGGTAGTCGCGCACGACAGCTTTTATATACGCGGGGAAGCGATGGTAGTCCAGCGCATCTCTGATACTCTGCCACGGAATGGAGTTAAAGGCGTTGACGATATCGAGGCTTATCGCCAAGGCCACTCCGCCTCTAGCCATTACCGTGTCGGTGAATTCCCGTAGTTTTAGAATTGCGTCCACCGTTGAACGCCCCCCCCCCCCCCCCTGAAACCGAATTGGCTGTCGTGTAGATCGGGGCCAGTTGTCTCTAAATGCTTGACTAGACGGGATACAATAATCCTTTCGTATGTTTTGCTTATCTCGTCAAGCAAGCAAATCGGTCTGATGGGAATAGATTTCGTTTAGGGATAAATCGATAAATGATACTTGTTCTCTTTTGTGTGTACTGCTCACTATAAAAGCTTTATTAAGACTAAGACTAATTAGTACAGCGAACATAGGCGCTTGCGGGGCTCATCCATCTTTACCATCGATCGGTATCTGGCGCATGTGGTTACAAAATACGATTTTTGTTTCGTCTATCTCAACACGGCCCCTCGAACAAAAATTACATTTCTTTTTCTTTTTCATACAGAATTTAATCCTAAGTTTCTAACTAAAGCATCAAACCTTGGTTTCGCTAAAGGTTTGGTGAAGATGTCCGCCAACATATCATCAGTATTTATATAATCAACTACAATCTTTTTATTTTCAATATTTTCTCTGATGAAATGATGACGTACATCGATATGTTTTGTTCGTTGACTAGTCGTAGCGTTCTTACTTAAAGCTATTGCGCCATGGTTATCACAAAGTATATTAATGGGATCCTTGTTGACTTTGTTTTCAATTTCTGTCGATAATTCTCGCAACCAAAGTCCTTCTTGGCAGGTAAATGCTAGAGAGATATATTCCGCCTCTACTGTGGACAACGCTACAGTACGTTGTTTCTTACTGAACCATGATATAGGTGCGCCATTCGCTACGAATACTGAGCCGGTGATGGATTTTCTATCCGTCTGATCATTCGCCCAATCGGCATCGCTATAACCGATTATTTTTAGACTATTAGCTGAAGAAAACTTTAATTTGTAATCAATAGTTCCTTTTAGATACCTGTAAATTCTTTTAACCGCTGTCCAGTGCGCCATACCTGGATTTTTACTAAAACTACTTACACTATTTACAGCATACGCAATGTCCGGACGCGAAATTTGGCTTATGTATAATAAGTTTCCTATAGCTTCCATGTAAGGCACTTGTTGCATATTTTTCATTTCTTTCGCATCGTTTGGTTGAGCCTGTAACTTTACATTGGGATCCGCTGGTGTGCCTACAGTGTTGCACTTGTCCATCCTGAACCTTCTGAGTGATTTTTCTATGTAGTCCTTCTGATGGATTGCAATATCTCCCTTTTGGTTTCTTTCTATCGTCATTCCAAGGAACGTTTTTGCTTTGCCTAAGTCTTTCATGTCGAAATCTTTGCTCAATTTTTCTTTTAATTCTTCTTTGCTTTTCTTGTTACTTGATAGGATGAGGAGATCGTCTACATATACGGCTACGATTAATTTTTCATTATTTCTTTTCTTATAGTATACACAGGGATCTGCCTTTGATCTGAGTAGCCCGTAGCTTTTGAGTGCTGAATCCAGCTTCAGATTCCACTGTCTTCCGCTTTGCTTCAATCCGTATACAGCCTTCTTTAATTTCCAAACCTTTTTGGTCTCATTTTGTTGTGGTAGACCATCCTCATCTTGTGGCTTTACATATATGTCTTCGTCTAGATCTCCATTTAGGTATGCCGTTTTGACGTCCGTATGGGTTAACTCTAACTTTTCCTTAGCTGCTAAAATTAAAAGATATCTTATAGTATTATATTTGACCACGGGTGAAAAAGTTTCGGAGTATTCAATGCCCTGGGTTTGAGTGCACCCTTGCACCACGAGTCTTGCTCGGTATTTCGGTTGTGCCGTGTCGTCCATTTTCTTTTTGAATACCCATCTCATTCCTAGTATTTTGGCATTGGGGGTTTTCGTACGCATTCCCATGTTTTATTTTTCTTTAATGCTTCGTGTTCTGCTTGTATCGCATTTCTCCATGAGTCCCAATCAGGGCTATCCATAGCCTCTTGTACAGTAGTGGGGATCTTTTTTTCAGCTTCCGTAGCTATATATGCTACATAACCTTCTCTCGTCACTGGTTTCCATTTTCGTTCTGTCCTTCTTATTGTTGGAACCTGTTGATTTTCCTGCGATATTTCTCTGTTTTGATTTTCTTGTTGCGATTCTTCATCCTGACTTTCCAGTGTAGGGTTTTCTATTACCGTCATTTCGTATGACGTACTTGATGCCACGGACATGTACGAGGCACTTGATTCATCTGAATCGCTTTCTTCAATTTCTTCTTCTTCTTTTTCATTAGAGAGAGAAACGAATGAGTTTTGTAGGTTGTTCATCTTTTGTTCTTTAGTTACCTTTTTCTTGTCTTCTTCAAAGAACACGACATCTCTACTATTAATTATTTTCTTATTTATCGGGTTTATTAACCGATATCCAGTAGTACCTTCTGGGTATCCCATAAATAGCATCTTATGTGCCTTTGGGTCCCATTTGTCCCTCTTCACCTTTGGGATATATGTTCTTACTTCGCATCCAAATATTCGTAAATGCTTCAAATCTGGTTTTTGACCAGTCCAAATTTCTTCTGGCGTTTTATTTGGAATTGCACTTGCCGGGGATCTGTTAATCAGATACGTTGCCGTCGAAGAGGCTTCTGCCCAATATTCCTTTGGGAGCCCTGCGTCGATCATCATTGACCGTGCTTTTTCAACAATGGTTCTGTTGGCCCTTTCGGCTAGGCCATTTTGTTGTGGTGAATATGGTACGCTAGTTTGATGTATTATACCAAAATCCTGAAGAACCTTTGTGAACTGACTATTGACATATTCTTTACCGTTGTCAGTCCTTATTGCCTTAATCTTACGCCCTGTTTGATTTTCGACTAAATTTTTGAACATAACAAATTTATCACATACTTCGCTTTTATATCTTAGAAATTAAACAAACATTTTTCTACTGTGATCATCTATAAAAGTTAATAAGTAACGCTTACCGCCAATGGAACTTACTGACATTGGACCACATACGTCCGAATGTATCAGGTCTAATAATTGTTTGGCGCGATTATTCTTAAACCTACTTTTGAACGGTAGACGTGCAAGTTTCGCTTCTACGCACACCTTACATATTTCTTCACTTATTTTACAGTCTTCTAGCCCAGTCACCATATCGTCTTGGAGTAACCGTATTCCTTTTCTGCTGAGGTGTCCTAATCGCCGGTGCCACACTTGATTCTGGTCCGACGTTGATATCGCTGCGAAAGATTTTTCCGTTCCACCATCCAGCTGGTATACGCCTCCTTGCATACTGGCCGTTGCTGCTATATTGCCCTTAAAGTCTTTGATAAAGGCCTTTCTTTCCGTAAACAAAATAGTATACCCCTTTTGAGTTATTTTACTGACAGACAATAAATTAGTAGTCGACTCTGGTACGTACAGTACGTCATTAATATCTATCACAGATTGCTTGCCGCGAGTATTTATTTTCAGACTGGTATTACCTTTGGATACGGCCGTCATGTTTGTACCTTGCTTTGCTGTCCCTATATCTGATTTGTGTATTTCCACATCTTTCAATATTTCTTTTGTCCCAGTCATGTGCGTTGAGGCACATGAGTCTAAATGCCAGACATTTTCATTTGGCATGGTTTCGATCGCTGAGAACGCTCTGTTTTGTGCATTATTTTTATTTCCTTTGCTAGATTTATTATGCCAGCATACTGATGCTGCGTGTCCAACTTTGTGACATACGAAACACCTGACTGTTTTTCTTTTATCGTTGGCACGTTGCAAATTTGACTTGTGAGGTCTACTGTAGAATGCAGATTCCTTGTTGTCGCTGCTACCTTCTCCAGTACTCTTTACCTCTTGTAAGAGCTTGACTTTTATGGCATCTGCTGTGATTGCAGTGCCTGAGCCCTCTAGTCCCATTATCATGGGCCGATATTCTTCTGGCAGTCCAGATAGTAATAACGCAACTACCATTTCGTCTTTAACTTCGAAATTTAATTCTTTGAGTCTGTGAGCAGTACCCGTTATTTTGTGAACATAGTCCTCCACCGTCGCACAATCTTCAAGTTTTGTGGAGGTGAGCTGCCTAAGCAGTCCTTCTTTTCTCGTTAAGCCCGAATCTTCAAAGACGTCTTTTAATTTTTGCCAAATCTCGTTCGGTGTGGAAGTATTTTCTATGTGTGTATAGTTACGTTTATCCACGGACAAGATTAGTTTTGCCCTCGCTTTCGTCATCTTTTTCGGGTCGGCTATGTACTCCGCTTTACCTTCAACGCAGCCCCATAGGTCTTCACTTTCTAGGAAGGCCCTCATAGAGAATCTCCAGCTCGCATAGTTTTCCCTTCCTACGAGCTTTTCTATGAAATGGGAATTAGATCCTGGATCCATTCTTGGTTCCTTCGGGCACGTGGTTGTGTGAGGTTAGGATCTCGCGCACCGCACGTGTTTCCGCGTTTCGCGAAGATTTATCGATTTTCCGAAATTTATCGAATTTCGTTTATAATTCACTGTGACGATCTTTTTGTCGTTAATATTTTTCGCGTATATCTGGGCCCATAACCTGATGGGAATAGATTTCGTTTAGGGATAAATCGATAAATGATACTTGTTCTCTTTTGTGTGTACTGCTCACTATAAAAGCTTTATTAAGACTAAGATTAATTAGTACAGCGAACATAGGCGCTTGCGGGGCTCATCCATCTTTACCATCGATCGGTATCTGGCGCATGTGGTTACAAAATACGATTTTTGTTTCGTCTATCTCAACACGGTCGATACGCCGAGGGCGAGTCGGAGGGTCTGCCGTTTTTTTTGAGTAGTGCCAGCCGGGCTGTCTTCTATAATTCAGGAAACCTTTCCCTCTCAAAGCAGCCGTTATACAGCCGCGTCAGGATGGATCCGGCCGCCTTGCCAATTCCTGTGAACACTCTGCCCGGAACTCCATCCGGACCCGGTTCCCTTTTGCCTAATTTCGCGAGCGCGTTTGTTAGCTCCTCCGGTGATACGCGGTGCTCTTCGTTCTAGCCTCCCTCCTCTCCGACCGCGGGAGGGATGCTAGCCTCGCTATTTGGAGAAAAGAGCGTGTTGATTACGCGGTCGAGAAACTGACAATCAAGTTGCTCCGTCATCGGAGCTTCTCGTGGCGTCAGTCTCTTTTTAACAATTTTGTAGGGGCGATCCCAAGAATCCTCGTCGAGGGTGGCGATGAATTCCGTCCAAGCGTCCGCCTTGGCTTGCCGTATGTCAGTTTTTAATTCTACACGGGCTTCTCGGTAAGCCTATTGCGCCTCCGCTTCCCCTTCCGCATCGGGGGTACGCCTACGGCGGATTCGTTTATATCGACGGTGAGCTGCCTTGCATGCGACGCGCAAAGTCGCAATGCTCTCGGACCGCCAATATACGCCTTTTCGTGAGTTGTTTCGCGCCCGGGGCATGTCTGCGTCACTAATTGACGTCAGCGTCCGCCGAAGATTGACCGCCTCTGCGTCGGGATGGAAGTCGGTACCTTCCTAGACCATGGCGCCGTTGGTCCAGTCTACTCCGATTGCCGTTGCAATTAGACCGACCGCGTTCAATCGCTCTTTATTCCATCGGACATTCGTCGTCCCCGGCCTGCGAGGCGTCGTGCGGGGACGTCGTCGCCGATGTTTATCGCGATGTAGACGTGATCGGACAGCGTTTCGATGCTTCCGAGCACCTCCCATCGCGTGACGCGCTGTACGGTAGCCCGACTGGCTAACGAAATATCTATGCAGGACGATTCGTTCCATCTCCAGCACGTGGGAGCGTTGCCGCGATTCAATAGGCGAAGGTCAAAGCTAGTCGTCCATGAGTCGAAGCTGGATATTTCGTGGATTCCCCCAGTTAACAGACTTAGCGTTGAAGTCACCCAGGACGAGCAACCTCTCCGGCGACAGTCTTCTGGCACAACGACCCAAGTTCACGAGATATTCTTCGAAAGGGCTAATCCACACGAAGGTGATATCTAGCACGAGCAAACGTAGTATTCCCCTCACCGAACAATCACGAATCCATCTCCCTTCTCTACGAGGGAGCAGGGGATAGGTTTAACTACGTTCAGATAAAAGATGCAAGCGAAACCGATATTTATCCCCCAACCAATGCGGATGGTCAGAGACGTTATACGGCTCCGATACTGCGGCCAGTCTGACTCCGCGTTCTGCCATGCTCTGGAGCATTAGGTCCTGTACACGGCGAGAGCGACCGAGGATGATTTGGAGAAGGCGTATAAGCATTGTTAATGCTTGCTGGACGCCCTCTCCAGAGTTACGTTTACATCGCTCATCTCCACCTCGTCCGCAATGACGAGGTGATTAGCGCCTGCCGGCTCCGTCGCCATCGGTATCGGGGTCGCGGGTTTCGCGAGTTTCGCGGATGCACAGGCTGCGCCGCCCAGCATGTGCTCGCATTTTCGCCCCTTGTCGGAGCAGAGGGGGCAGCGCGACTTTTCGCGCGGCGACGGCCGGGCATTGTACCCATGCCGTCGCGCACCCCCTTCCCATTGCGCGCAGCGGACCGACTTTGATCGCGGAGGCATCGCAATCGGTCGCACTAGCGATGGCCGCGACTACTTTCTCACTCTGCGTGTAGTTCATGAGACCACCCACGCGGAGCACGGCTCGTTTCTCCGGGTGAGATATTTTAAACCTTTACACTCGAGCGGCGCCGCTACGGCGCCCGAGCGATACAATGCGTTCAATCGCTCTGACGGTCTCAAACCCGATATAATTGTTTGAAATGCGCGATAAGATATTCTAATCCAAATTTCTTTCGTAGACCAGGCTCGTCCTGTATTCTTAGCGTTATTCTAAGTTTAGCATTAGCCTGGAACGGTCTTGATAGTTAGAATAGCAGTGTAAATGTTTTTGAGCTCTATAAATATGGATAAAGATCAGATCAGTTCAAGTTCAGAGAAATTCGATTTTTCGCATTTGAACGAGCAAATTACAGCGATTGAGGATGCATCACGCGATGAAACGAATGAATCCAGTGGGGGAGATAATGTCAAAATATAAGGTGGAGACGACGAAAAGTTAGATTTATAGAAAGCGAAAGTAAGCCGAAAATAAAACTGTGGAAGATGAAAGCAGTTCAAAATTTTGTGAAATTTTATTATTTGTATATGAT
This sequence comes from Anoplius nigerrimus, assembly GCA_914767735.1. Classification (NCBI taxonomy): domain Eukaryota; kingdom Metazoa; phylum Arthropoda; class Insecta; order Hymenoptera; family Pompilidae; genus Anoplius; species Anoplius nigerrimus. The sequence goes on from OU612086.1 coordinate 16,716,044, forward strand.
GGTTTAAGTATAAAATGATTTTAAAGTACCTATAAAACGCTTTTCTTATAGGTATAACCGAAATCGTATCGAGTTGCTGGTTCATCCGAGCGAAAAAGGCCTCGAGTGCAAAGGGTTAATGTTCCGAGTACCCGCGAGAGCTTGAAGGCGTTGCGCGAGCACGTCTGGTTTCTCGTTTTGCCCCGCTTCCTGAATTTGGATCATGAAAGATCCGGGGGCGGTGCGCCTCATCTCTGTGCGCGAGTGGATGCCAAGGATACTGAGGTCAATTCCGGCCCTGGCTTTTCCCAAGAACGCGGCATAGGTTATGCCGGTATCTTCTGCAATCGTTATGATCACCGCAGCTGTCCGGGGTACTGATTTTTGGAAGGGCATTATCACTCCCTTACGTGATCGTGATACTCCCTCCTGCTTACCTACGCCGCTTGTTCTGGGTTTGCCGCGGCCTGCGTTGACCCCGGTACCCGTAGTTGCGCGTGGCGGCTGGATCGTCTCGCGGAGGATGAGCCCCGTCGGGGTCGGGACCATACCCTCGCGAGACGCGCGTTTCCTCCAACCGCTGCTGCGAAGAACATGGGCGGCATCCTTTGCGTATAGGCAGCACCTCCTGGCGGGGGGAATGCGCTGAAGTGTCCACTTCTCCCCTGTGGGACCGGGTGCTGTTCCCTTTGCCCCGCTGCGTGACGTCAGGCCAGGATCTCGGGTTGCTGCGCTCTGTATTCCGCGGCGCGGGCTTCTTCCTCCCGTTGTTGCTGCTGTTGCTGCCAAAGCAGCCTCTCAGCGGCTGCAGCCGTTGTCTTCTTCCTCTTCTTTTTTTTTCTCTTCGAGACCTTCGCCTATTCCATTGTTTATGGTATGTCTGGAAGGGATTGTGGCACTTTCACAGTTGTGCACTACCCCTACTGGGACGCTATTTGCACTCACACTCGCGGCCACACTATGTGCACTTTCACTCGCGGGTGTGGGAGGTGTGATGCCGCTCGATTGTTCGCGCACATACTGCGACATCGGCTCCTGGAGCGCGTCAAGACGTTGCTTGATCGCATTATATCTTGTGACGAACTTCTCAAAGCTCGTCTGGAGTCCAGTTAGTACCGCATTGACTCCTGTCACCTCATTCTTCTTCCCGCGCTTGTGGTGCCCACGCTTTGTCTCGTGTCGATGGGCGTCGTAGGGGGTGGCATTCCGTGCTTTTCGCGGAGAGCCCTATTTTCTATCTCGACGCAGGTCTTTTACTTCGGCTTGTGCCTTAGACAGCTTGTCCAAGACATCCTCCACTCGAGGCGGCTGCCTTTTTGCCTCGTGCTCGGCGCGGTCAGCTTTCGAGTTGGCTTCCAGTATTAGGGCCGATCGGCGGAGGGCGCCTACGAACTGTATATACTTATATACGATACGAAATTTCACGGATACGTTCCAGCGCCGCCGCCACATCCACTCGCCGGTCTTTGCCTTCGCGATAAGAAGAAGATCTATGCCGGTGACCTTTCCGGCATATAGTCTTTTCCTTCTGCGTGCGTGCGAGTCGCTGACGCCAGACTCCTCACCAGACTCTGCACTGTCTGTAGTTTGTTCGCTACGCGAACTGACACGGCGCTTTCGCGCTTTCTTCATGCCGACGGAGCTCGTGGGGGCAACGGATACACTATCCATTTCCATCCGCTACGTGGCGGCGGGTGTTCCAGGCGCAGTTTCCATGACTGGCGTCGCCCGGGTCAAATTGGTGCTACCTTTGTCTGGATCTTCCAGATCATCATGGTCCAGACCCGCTTTGTTTGGGGTTTTCCCCGTTATACCGTGAGGCTCGCCATCGCCAGGTACGCCTATAACACCTGCGCGCGGTGGCGCCGCGCGGTCGCGCCTCGCTGGCGCCCGAGGGATTAAACTAGACCTTACAAGGTCCAATTCGCGGGCCGGCTATTGTTCGACGATCCTTCGATACTAACCGCTATCTACCTGCCTTTGCTAGCCGACCGATGCACAGGGTTGGGAAATTCCGCTGCATACACCGTTGGCCACATGCACTTTTTTCAATGCAGAACTGACTTACACCTGATATGGTTTTTTATCCCATAATAATTGTTCATGGGATTGTTTACTACTATCAGTTACCACTTCGTCGGGACGGCATAATCCAGGCTGTGGTTGACATCCTCCCGCCCGGGGGCAGAGGACACACAACAACCGAAATTTGGCGATTATGTATTTCGTTCTTTTCCTTTTTACCGGGCGATGCTCTTCGTTACGCAAATGTGGGAGGAAAGTATCCCTCAACACACACATGAAGCTCATGTGCAACACACTTATAACACTCGCCACATGTCAGACTGATCCCAGGCAGTGGCCGTGTTTCGCACGGCAGGGTGCCACGCGTCGCACAGGTACCTTTGAAATCGTCCCGGGGGTCGATCCTTCAGGAGCGATCTGTGACACGTCCGTTCACTTCAGCGGTCAAGGCCGAACCTCCATGGTGTGCTGTACTGGGGTGAATTCACAAATATGTCTGAAGAGTTTAAAATGAGTGGAAATAAATATTTCGGTCGAGAAGAGCAAAAGGGACTTTGGTAGTTAATCGAACGCTGCTAAAAACGGAGTGACGGGAAATTGAGCAAACGGAAAAACGGTGACTCCACACCCCCAGACCCACGGGCCTCGCGGGGCGTTGCCCTTGGACCCTTGTGGATGGGTCCTGGGTGTTAATTGGTTGGTTGCAGTTTCTCGTTCTATTTCCCGGAATTGAGGTGTCGCTTGGCGAGCTGTCACCTCGTGCCTTTCGGGATGATTGAGGCTAAACAGTTTGAGCGTCTGTTTGTCGTCGCCATTTAGGTCCCATAATTGACGTGCTCGCGCTTGGTTTCGATTGTTACGGGTTCTAGGAAAAGAGTGTTTCCCACGTGTTCGGGTGGAGGCATGGCTAGAGTGAAAGGTTTTAAAAAAAAGGCGAAATCTGATGACGTAACAGTAGTGATATCGGAATTTACGTTTTTGACAAAAGTGGGATGTGAAGAATGTATTCGTCACGTGTCCCGAATAGTACAATAAAGATGTATTTTATATTGTTGTCTCCGAGTATGTCTTATGCCTACCATTTCTCTTATATCACGTGTATCTTACTGTCGGCAGTTATTCGCTTTTACAACCCCCCAAAAAAATTCTAACGCATAAATCGCTTACAGGTATGAAAAGAGGTTGTTCAGAGGTGTTTTATTGTGGTACAAAAAAAAATGTTTGAAAGGGGGATGGGGGTGGAGGTTATTTTTCACAAACAAATAAGAAAATTTTTAAATTGATTGCGCAATTTTGCAGATACGATTGAACAATTTATTCTTTAAATAAACGTTTTTTCGATATCTCTTACCGTTTCTGAGATATTTCACAAATGAAAAAATTTTATAATTTTTTCAAGGGGTGATTTCTCCCTCCCATGTGGGATTTAGCACGTGGAAAAAAAAACTTTTTTGGTTAGGGGTGGTTCACACCACTTGCGTGCAAAAGCTCATATTTTTTTTAAGTTCGGGGTTGCCTATGTTCCCTTGTTAGTGCTGGGTGGATGATTGCTTCTTCCTAACAGTACATCGAAAACTTTTACAAATAATGCGCCAAGAAGATTAGGCATGTTATAAAACAAAATGTGCAAAGTTATTAAATATATGTTCAGATTTTATTTGAAAGAGAAAGAAATATTCCTTCGCTATGAGAACTTACATGGGTTAGTCAAAATGCACTCTTTCACAGATCGTATATATTTTTTTGCCGCTCTGGCTACGTATGGAAAAGAAGATCCCCTCAGACAACTGCCGATTGCGTTATCGCCTTCCCCACTGCTCGCCGCGAACCACAGGACTATCGCTACATGCGTCCCTGCAAACGGCCGCTGCCGACGTCATCGGGTGCCCTTTTGTGGCTGTCGGCTCGTATCTTCTTACAAAAGGAATACTTTCAGAACTGATCAAATATTTTTATGACCTGAAAATATAGAATAGTTTCATGTACTTACCATTCGTTAAAATATAATGCAAGTAAAATTTGTAAACAATTTTATAAATTTCTTCAGATTAACGATTAGCTTATTACGAGAAAAAAATGTCGAAAACAAACCCCACATAAACAATTAAGATATATAGCCACGAGCTTCAATATAGCTTATGGTAGTACCTCCGCGACAATCCAGGTAAAAAGTTTTAACTCAGTACCCACAATAAACATCAGCAATTTCAGCAAATTCAGTCCGTAGCCTGTGGTTTTTTTTACGAGATTGTACCTCTTACACTATCATATTCTCTATACGAATACACACATCTATGGAATATTATTCTGTGTGAAAATGTGGCAACGTCGCATATTTTTTTTCGGTTGTTAACGTGGCCGCGACGAAAATACACACACACTCGCGCAGCGCCGATAATGCATCGTTGCCGCATCATTTCTACGCGACTTCATTGATATCCTCTCCAGAAAAAATAATCATCTAACTATGTTATTCTTTCTAATGTCTCATTAAAACTACGTGGTAAACAATTTCCATTCTTTGTAAGATATTCCAAATATATTACTCTAACAAGTATTAGTTTTTCATCAAGATGGTAAAAGTCCTTCAATGCAAAAAAATATAAAACATGTCATTTTCCCACGCTTCTCCTATGCTGTATGTACAAAACATGTCATTTTTAATTACAATTATCTAATGTTTGTTGTGGTCAATCGTCTCCAAATTTTAACATCGTGTGTGTTATGTATTTAACTACTTACACTCCAAATTTTAAAGACTTCTTGAAATTTTGCAAACGCGGAGGTACTACCTTAATGTTCAAATATTTCTGTGAATCACTGTACGAGCATGTGGTATTCGAGTTTGTTGATATGCAGTAGCAAAGCGCGTAGAGGTTAAAATGACTATCATGATTGTTGCCATGCAGTGGCAATGCGCGTAGAGGGCGAAATCGGGTTTGGTGGCTGTGAAAAAGAAAGTAGAACATCGGCCATCGAACGCGGTGCACGCGAGAAAGGAGGTGTCCAAATATATTTTTATCATTTCGTCCAGAGTTCCTACCGAAAGTTTCATCCTTATGCGCAAGACGAAATTCAACTATTGATTGACGATATAATTTGCGAAAGAACCGTACATGTGCTTTTACTCATACGCTTTGCAATCGATTCTCCTCAGATAGCTGTGGACAAAAATATCGCGTCATGACCCGAAGCAACCGTATTTTCTCGACAAATGTAATCTATTTATTATCAAATGCTGATTGCATCATTCACGGCAACTCATGTTTGTTTCATGGTTCTCAACTGGTTGTCTATCGTGCTGCTTGTTCCTTTTACCCGAGCATAACGCATTTGTTAGGCCTACGTACTTAAGAAAACAAACACATTTTTGGAATACGTATGTGTGTATGGGGATATAGAAGAAGGTTTCCAAGTAGCTTCGTATAATACTTTATTCTTTATAGCTCGAGTGCTACGGTTCGACTGAGTGTGGCCTCTTTATAACACATATCTTTTCAACCCTTCTCTTTTTACAGAAAACATTTCCATCGGTAAAATCGCCTTTGATGCCGCGCTTCGCGCCGTGCTCGCGTGGCGCATACAATGTGCACGTGGCCGTATGCGTCACAGTCACCACACATTCTTTTTCTTCTCATATTTCTTACAATTCAAACTTTCTCTTTAGCGTGGTTTTTTAATCCATAATTTGATTTTTTGTGTTGTTCGGCATTATACCATCCACTATCCTCTGTTGCGAAACTCGATGGACTACCTGTTACTGGTAGGTGTTGGGAATTCCAGTCTCGTATAAGGAAAGACGTCGACTCTTAAGGAGGGTGTTATCCATGTCAGACGGGCGAAAGGGAGGGGAGATCCGTAACCTCGGTGGGCTAACCGAAGGAACCAAACTTCGAACCCGTCATTGCTTGCTTTTTTGTCTAAGAGGTTACATCTAGTCGGAAGCAAAAAAATGAGAAGGTTTTTTGTGAATATTTGTATCTTTACTAAAGAATTGATTAATGCGAAATTTTGAGGGCTCGTTACACTTGCTTTGAGGTACAAAGAAACATTTTTTATTTTAATTTTTATGACAAAATGACGGCTCAGCAGTGCACGGAACGAAGGTCGATTTTTTATAGGCGTCTTGCGACTAGCAGCACAAGTCTTTACCGAACGTATTTGGAACAATGCAAATTTTTTTTTCATGATACACACGATATCAACTGTTAAAGTACACATGGATATTCAGAAATTTTAATTTTTGAAAATTTGGAGGCACTGTGAAACAAAAGTCGATTTTTCAACTAACAAATCGGCTTCAATTTGTCTATAGAAATCGTAATTGTTTATGAAACTGAAAAAGCGTGTGTACTAGACTAGATAATCTATCTAAGAAGGTACAGCCAAGATTTCAAGTCAATCGGACAAAAATTACTCGAGTTCTACTGCTAGTTGTTTTTGAAAACATAGTTCCGAGAAAAACGCGTTTAAAGTTTCACAATGTGTTTACTACATAAAATTTGTAAGATACAGGCTTGTTGAGTTTTTTTTAGCTTTACTCTGCTATCCCAGCATCATATAATTGGCATTCTGCATCGATTTCACTCCACCCGATTTTTTTTCTTGCCGATGTAGCGTCATGACGGCTGGTTTTTGCGCCATCGGACAGTGCGCGCTCGACGAGTTTGATACGGGACGAGCCGGTTCCCATGCGAAAATGGACACATTGGCGACCAACAGTACCTAATACCGAGTACATCCATGACCTTCATTACACCAGATAATCCGTCATTACAAATTATAACCGCAATATTTATTGCAATATCCACTATCTTCTTTCCGCTTGAAATCGCTTTCCGAGCGATCGACCAAGTAATGGAATTGAACGTTGCGGTTTGTTGTCGGTTGACATCTTGTGCTCTAATGTTGCATAAATATCATTCCGCATTTTTTTAACCGCCGGTAACGAGTAAAAAGGGCGAAACTCACTCCGAAACTCAATTTATCATTTTCAAGCGCTCGGACTTGCTTCGAAAATTCGCCTTTTACGAACACATAAAATTTATTTTCAATGATGGAGGATGTCAGACATTACTTTTGACATGTTGCATTTCCAATAAAAAAAATGGAAAACAATTTTTCGACTAAATATTACCCCCTAAAAACGTATCTCCGTTTTCTTGATCTTGATATTTGCACCTTCGTAGATGGTCTTGCTGTTCTAGAACTCTTGCGAGGCATTTTAAAAGACAGAACTAGAAACTAAGAGTGTAAACTGAATTCTCGCACAACTTAACAATGTGGCAGAACTGCTTGAACTGACGAGATTTACGTATTTCGTATAAGAAATTACTAAATTTAATTCTTAGGTCTAAAATAAACCTTTTGTATTCTCATTCTATGGATACAAACACAATAAAACGGGTGCTCAAAGGTATTACAAGTCAGAAAAACAGCTGCTACTCCGGTCTATGCTCTGCATACTTTCAAACGCTCAGAGACGTCCTTACGAATATGCATTTATCTTCAAGAATATTTGCAGGTTCTATTTGAAATTTTCAGAGAATATACTCAAATATATTTACATTCCGAAAATGCAACAAAAAAAAATAGATTTTTTGAAAATTCTGACTAGGTATAACCCCTTTTAAATAAATGAAGTAAGGATAGAGTTCTCCTAACGTGCAATATGTAAGATTCCGGCAGGATATGGGCAATAGAGGACAGTCGCGGATTCGTTACTCGATATGTTACTAGTTTCTTACTTTATAAGAGACTGATATCGCGAGCTCAGCACTCTCCAAAGGACTGACTGTTTGTGCGTTGGCCGGCGTCACCAACGTCCGTCCCAACGTCCGTACTTCTTGTTTCTTCGCTATCTTAAACATTTCAAATGGCAGTTGACCTACCTCCTCTTAAAGAGTAGATAAACTGCCGACACATTATTTCACAGTGTCCACGTGCGGATTTTCTCACAAATACACCATGAGTGGCTGAAACGTATCGGATGGATTTGTCTGGACGTGATTATGCATGGAAGGTCAATAAACAAGTTATCTTATTACTCAACGATACATGCATATATTATATATCTGGAAAAGTGCGATGGTTCGGATGTTCAAGGATGTGAATGACTCCGACGAACTGATATTAAACTGAATTTATATATCTAAATAACGAAACAAATACACACAACGTTAAGATGAAATAAACAAGAATAAACTAACGATACGGAATCTCGGAATCTACTACGGGTGATGTTTGACTCTGTACTCTCTCTCTGCTTAACAGTCCGTAACCATGTTGGCTCTTATATAAGGAGTTCGTCACTTTATCTTAATCCCTTCCACGCCATGGCAATACAATACATGCACACGCAAGCTATTTTTCTATTTTTCGATGTTGCACATACAGGGTTGCGGCGTTAATTTTTGACACCTTCAATAAGCCGGAAAATATGATAGTAGCAGAAAAGTTTTCGGAACAAAAGTACTTATGCAAGTAATTTTTACTATATTTTGTCCAAACAACAATCTTATCACGTATATGCATATAACGACAGCGAGGGTGTGTTGCTTGGAAAGTACAGGCGCGAGATCAGATGCAGTTGGCGCCTCCGAGTAGATAAGTTTTATACAGCCAGACAATTGTTCGTTGAAATAGACGAACGTAACTAGGAAAGGCCATAGATCAATAAGACGATCAAAAGTGCCCCCAAACCGATTACAATATTAAATAAGCCTTTCGATAGCTTATGAAAAAATAAACATTTTTGTGAAAGGGCATAGATGAATGAAACAGTGAAATGTGCCTCCAAACTGATTGAAAATCTGAAGGGGTCATTCGATAGCTTATGAAAAAAAAAAACTTTTTTGTGAATTTTCAACTTTGTATCTCTACCGTGGGGGGCGGGGGAGGGGAAAATGTACTGTTCGCTTCTCCTACCATTTTCATGGAATCTATTGGATAAAAAAAATGGAAAAAAAACAGAGATACAACTGGTGATGGTGCGCACATTGTATATTCTTTTTTAAAATTTTTATATAAAAAATACAACTAGAAAAAAAATAAAAACCAAAAAGTGAGTCAGAAAATTATTAATTAAACGATAAGCAAAAATTAATGACCAGGGGTTAATCAATAATGGAAAAATTCTTGGTGAATGGACGTCAGGTGTCTAAAAAAAATAGGTACAGAAGAAACAAGATGATGTGTTCTAAAGATTCGGTTCGTCCTGGATCTACGGCGGACTCATCAGTAGGGCTATGCCAGTAGATCCTGCCCTAGACGAACACTCATTTACTCAGGCTCACGTCCCTCCTATTAAGGGGGTATTCTAGTTTAGAGGCATGAATTTCAGGTAATTTTTGAAGTGTCATAAAAAAAAGGCAATTAATATTTTTAGAATCCATTTTTTTATTAGTTATTTATTAACATTACAAGAATACAGAAAAAATAAAAGAAGTTAAATATTTCAGAAATTTACTGCTGATGAAGTGGGGGATCTCAAAAAATTGGCACGTGACCATACCTACGATTTCAACCCATCTAGCAATCTGAAAAAAAAAAATGATTAATCTAGAATAATGTCGCAATGTGTGCAACTATGGAAAAGTTTGAAAAAATTTTTTTGACGAATTGGCGACTGCCTGAATAAAAACAGTTTTTATACCACGTTTTTGACTGTTTCGAATTTTCGTGAAAAAATTTTTTTCAAACTTTTCCGTAGTTTCAGACATTGCGACATTATTCTACATTAATCATCTTTTTTTTTTCAGATTGCTAGGAGGGTTGAATCGTAGGTATGGTCACGTGCCAATTTTTTGAGACCCCCACTTCATGAGCTGTTAATTTCTGAAATATTTAACTTTTTTTATTTTTTTCTGTATTCTTGTAATGTTAATAAATAACTAATAAAAAAATAGATAGTAAAAATATTAATTGCCTTTTTTTTATGACACTTCAAAAATTACCTGAAATCCATGCCTCTAGACTAGGATACCCCCTTAAGGTAGCGTGAGGCAGCGTGAGGCTCTTTATGTCTCTATGATTCACTTTTCGGTTTTTATTTTTTTACTAATTGGATTTTTATGTAAAAATCTGAAGAAAATCAGAAATATGCGCGCCATTACTAGATATAGTTCTGATTTTTTTCAATTTTTTTTGTCCTCTACATTCCGAGACTAGGGTGGGTGAAGCGGACAGTACATTTTATACCACGCCCCCTACGGTCGATATACAATATTGAAATTTTACAAAAATGTTTATATTTTCATATGCTATCGAATGGTTCATTCAAAATTGCAATCGGTATGGGGCTCATTTCATTGTTTTAACCTGCTATCCCCTTTGAACGAAATCGAAATCGGTCTTCGGCGGTTTTGGAAGACGGAATTCGGGCTCAAAACATGAGCGAACATTTTGTTGCAATCTGGCGGAAATACGCATGGCCGTCAAAATCTCGTATCGCGTTTGACATATCATACAAAGTTACCCCTTCCCGATTTCGTTCGAATTTCGCTGAACAGGACCGAAGTCAGAATGACCACGTGTGCATATTGTTAACACAATTCTAGCGCTATTGCAATTTTGTGTTTCCTCGCAAGCAACCGTTGCGAGTTCAATGATAGACCCTGTATATTCTTCTAACTAAGTAGGTAAGTGCTACACCTGCTTCCTTACCGATGGCGGCTACAACTTTGCTCGGAACTCCGTCCGGACCCGGTGCCTTGTTGTCGAGTCTGTTTAGCACCGCCGTTAGTTTGCGGCTTGCAACATTAAGCTCGTCACTCCATGCTATCTCCTATCTCGCAGATAGGGAGTTGATGGGGAAAGAACTGGTCTACGACTGTTTTAACCAATTTTATATCTATTCTCTCCGCGAGAGGAGCCTCTATCGTCTTCAGGAGTTCGGTTTAAGCCTCTACCTTGGTCTCTTTAATCGCGACACTTAGAGCCTTTCTCGCTTTGCTGTACTCTACCCCTACTGCTTTTCCGTCGGCCGCGTCCGCGGCCCCACCGCGTCGCGTTCTTTGCTATTTGCGGCGGGCATGTTTGCACGCGGCGTGGTGATTTGCTATGCTCTCGGATCACCAGTATACGTCCTTCCTGCCACCGGGTCGCTTTCTCGGCATTGTCACGTCACGGATCTGCGTTAGCGTTTTTCTCAAACGTAAGCAGATCCTTTTTCGACGACTGAAAAGGGAAGGCGCTGGCCTACACTTCGGCAAGTGAGGAATGTCCTGTTATCTCTGTCTCCGATCCAGGGTTGATCTGCCTCTGCTCTGCCCTGCAAGCATTAGCCCATGTCGGCGAGGTATACAACGTAACAGCCTGAGCCGCACTCGCGTAGAGGCGTCAAACCTTATTTTTCTTAGGAGGATTACGTCCTCCTAAGTTTGGCAGCGACCTACCGAGCGTAGCCGCTGCGGCCGGCATCTTTGGAACAACCTTCGCAAAGTAGTCACTCCATCGCCAAGACTAAAGCAAGTGAAAACCTAGATACTTTAAATCTCTTGATACTTTGATTAGCCGATCCCCGACAGTTAGCCAAAGCGATTCAGGCAGCCGCCGATCCCGTATCATGTGCCTGAAGAACGACATAGTCTCGGTTTTTTCGGCGGCTAGTTTAAGCCCGAGTCCTCGGATGCCGCCGCAGATCAGCCGCGACCCTTCCTTCGCCCGTTTGGCTGTATTTCTACAGTATTCCCCCCGCCCCCTGCAACTACGCATCCGATATATCCGGCGCGCGCTTAGCGACCGCCACAGCCTGCCAACGGATAAATCCGGCGGGCATGAAACGATCGCTCGGGCCTACCGCCGGATATATCCGTCGAGCGCGAAGAGACCACCAGGGCCTAACGCCAACGATAGCCGTCGTCGTTGCGAACGAATTTCTATCAGTCCCGACCCTTTCAAATCCTTTCTTTATTTTCTTGTCGCACCGAGTGTAACAAAATTAGAGTCCCGTAAGTGTTTACCCTTTGATAACCCTCCTTCCTTCTACTATTTTGCAGCCTTATTTATTCGTCTTTACAATCTGCCCCGTTTAGTGAAAGTAACGATCACAGCCAATCACCTACTTTACATTTTTTCTTTTACCCAAACACCCATCTATCTAGTTCTATTGAATTCACAAATTTTACCACACTACATTCCAAGGTTTTCGTTTACATCTTTCAAGACCCGTCAAGCCGTACACAACGGCGACAATCAGGCGTAAGCCATAACTCGGAACGCCCGAGACTATGCGCGTGCTCTGTGTACATTTTCGGGGCGGCGCGCCGTAGCGAAAGGGTTAAACTAAAGTGCGGTCACCTTGCAAGAGTATACTGCTACAAAAGATCAAAGGAATATTAGGAAATTCAATTTCCTCTCAATATATTAATTCATCAGCCGGTCAATTAAAAACTTCTGGTTGGCTAAAACAGTAAACAATGTTGGTTCATAAATCCTTGATTATACAGACTCTAGTCAGTGTCTTTGGGATGCGGTGTTTACACGCACTTGAGCTGTGTACCGATGGCAGAAGTAGTGCCATCCCTCAGAAAAATCCTTTACAGGAGTGTAGGCCACACATGTGTGTAACATTCTATGGCCCACTTACAATTAGTAGGAGGCACGCGCGCACGCTCATTGATACGAGTGACAAAAGACAGCCGAAAGGCCCGGGAAGAAAGGGCAGCGGGCGCGTTCATGAGGCAGTCTTGACGCAGCGAGCGAACAGAGGAAACCGAACAATGAAAAGATTACCAAACACGACTGTGTCTTATCTCACCGCCGAGTCCCGAAATCCCGAATCCGTCCAATCCACTATGACAGGCGTAATAAATTACTTATAATATGTTGTTCCCCATTGTGAAAAACATTTAATGACTTGCACAACTTTTTATGAACAACCTGTGGTACCGTGCTTTAATGAATTCCACTCAAAGATTAAATACCATCCATATTCATCTATAGATATTGATGCAATGGGATGATAAAATCTCTTATATTAAAACCATAGCGAGGTTAGAAAAAAAGTGTATGTTTTCTTTCAGCAACAGAGCAAGATCCAGCAACCGAAGATATTGATGAAGAAGAGGACCATCGACGTCGAATGCGGCGAACTGCCGGAACAATTCGTCGGAAGTCAAGGGTTACTAGACAAAGATCGTACGACGACGAGATCAAAAATTTGGCGCCCGCAACAGGAGCTACTAGCCCAACACCGCATACGGATACCGGTTTAGGACTTCCTGTTCAGCTTCCCAGACGAGCGTCCGCTTACGATGTTTATGCCATACCTGGAGCTAGCGGACTTAATGTGGGCCCTGCCACAGGAATTCAACCAAGAGGATCGATTTCAGCAGCGGGTAAGTATTTTACATTTTCTAACACATTTGATTATTATTATAAATCTGAAAAGTTTATTAATACTATCAAGGTTTACATATGCTCCGCTCATCCTTATTTTATGAAAAGAAAAAACCAACCTGAGTATAAAGAAATAGACCAACGTGTTTAAGTATTTGAATTGTGTACCGTAAATTTTCGATTTTAACACGTTGCGTGCCACGCTGATTTTGCGTGTCCGCCGCGTCTGGCCAACGTGAATTTCTTATTATGCCTTACATATTTTTTCGAAATTTTTTGCACAACAGGTAAATTTTAGTATATAAGAGCGTATAATGCAATAATTTTTTTTGGGGTCACCGGTGACCACCATGGCCAAACGGAGCGACTTAGTTTTGGTGACTGGTGACCCCCACCACCAGACGGACCGACGTCGACCGACAAACGATGATAATATTGAAAAATTTGAAAAACATTGAAAATTCACTCGAATTATGTGTTCTAATAATCTTGGCTCCGCCGGTCACCGGTGACCCCCATGGCCAGACGGAGCGACTCGGTGCCGGTCACCGGTGACCCCCATGGCACGCAACGTGTTAACCATAAAGCCAGCATGGACAGAAAATTTAGATGACTCTATAATGACCTTATATCATACTTATCCATACTACCAGAGGGTTGCTAAATACTTCATTGCGTTTTTATTTTCAAACGCCTGTGAACTGCTGTATACCTCTGTACTACGGGCTCAGAACGGCGTCAAAAGGGAAAAGAAGTGCATCTAATGATTTCTGATCAATAGGTCGAATTTGTCACAAACATAATACTAAATTCAGTGTATATCAAGTATCAAAAAACAACGCTTACATCCTCCAGTTGTTGATCTTATAACAGTGAAAGCAAATATAAAGCATTTATCATATCATAATGGTATAACCAATGTTATCGAAATAACAGAAACTTCTCACACACAGGAGTAAGAGAGGTAAATAGCTGTCTTCCTAGCACGGACGGTGAAAGATAACACATCAAGCCAGAGGCTGAGAAACTAAACTAAACGGGAAGACTTGGGGCATCTCACGAGGCGACGCCACCTTAATGCAGAGTCATGCATTTGTTGACTAGCTCACTCAGCTTAGTGACGAATGATTATAAATAACGCGGATCTGGAGCATGCATCCTCTTATTTCCTGTGGGGGGCATACCCTATGCTCATCTCAGGAGTATAGATCGACTGGGTTTTTCCCGGATGCTCCTGAATATTAGACTACAAAAGCGGTTTCTGCAGTTGTATTTGAATCGAGCCCAGGATTGCTCCCTGAAGGAAAAAATGGCAGAATGCACCGCCAGTCGCCCCGCCTCGAGAGCAGAATAATGAAAGAATTTCATAAAAAACTACCTGTAGTAAAACAACCAACTGATTACAATATTTAAAGTCAGAAGCAGTATCGTCGAATCTGATAACGAGAGGGTACAATCATTAATAATTGTGCATCCAGAGTAAAGCAATTCGCCACATTATCTATCACAACGGACTGAAACCTTGATATTGATTGGAAATTAATCAATTTTTTTGCTTGCCCTACAGAACCTTATATTACGTGATATTCTACCCCCCACTTTCCCATAGCGACTTCAATAGCAATTATAAAGCATCTAATGATTCAATTTATCGACTTTATGGATATATCTGTATGTATGATATACAGGGTGGTTTCGATCCGATGGTACAACCGAAAAGGAGGTGAATCTACATGCAAAAATACACAAAACAGAACGTATAAAAATTTTTTTTTAAACGCTTCATTTTCGAGAAAAACGACTTTGAATTTTTGTCAGGTGCAAGCGCCCTGAAGCATGGCATTATATATCTACAGGGTCTATCTTATAAAGTGGAACGTAGAAATGGGGGAAAACGTAAACGTGGCAACAGCGCTAGAGTCGATACGCGCGCCGCTGGGGAGAGTGGCTGAAAGTATAAGTTCTGTTGAGTACATGCTCACTGATGCTCACGCGGTCATTCTGACTTCGGTTCCGTTCGGCGAATTTCGGGCGAAGTCGGGAAGCGGCAACTTTGTATGATATGTCAAACGCGATCGGAGAAGCAAAACAGGAGGTTTCGACGGCCACGCGTATTCCCGCCAGCTCGCAACCAAATGTTCGCTCATGCTTCGAGCCCGAATTCACTCTTCCAAAATCGTCAAAGACCGATTTCCTTCAAACTTAGTGCATCCGTAGATACGTAGACGGATTATCCATTCTGATAGTTTATTTATCCCGGAAAAGCTTAGGAGAGAAGAAGATGTCAATCAAGTTTTACTTTATCTAAACACATTTACAGCAATAACTGGTTGACAAATTAAGATATCGGGACGCCGAAATTCGCCGAACGGAACCGAAGTCAGAATGACCGCGTGAGCATCAGTGAGCATGTACTGGCATGTACTCAACAGAACTTATACTTTCAGCCACTCTCCCCAGCGGCGCGCGTATCGACTCTAGCGCTGTTGCCACGTTTACGTTTTCCCCCATTTCTACGTTCCACTTTATAAGATAGACCCTGTATATCTATCGCTTTGCGTCGGCTGCGAGTACGTTCGGGCAGCTATGACGTCACGATAGGCCGCTTCGGTCCCACTGTCGCGTATACCGGATGTCCCTGTCGGGCCTACTTCGATGCCACGCAATGAGATAAGCCATCGCGCCGCGACCAAGATTCCTACAGCGCACCCGGTATATCGGGCCGAGCTCGGGTGCGCTTGCACTTTGCGAAAATTCAAAGTCGTTTTCCTCGAAAACGGAGCGTTTAAAAAAAAATTGTCATACCATTAAATACACGAGTAGATAGATTACTCCGGCCCTGTATCGGTCAATTGGACAGCACTTGTTTCAAAATAATTTCATCATTTACTCCGACGTTTCGACCCCGAATTCGGGTCCTCTTCAAGGGAAAAATAATATTTATCTGAAATTATAACAGTGGTGAGAAAAATGGTGCGAGAATAATCAAAGTTTAGTTGAAAATCTATATTTTTTGTTGAACAAATGTATAATTAAACATGAATAGTGATGTGTGAACGAATGATGTATCAAAAGAATTGCTGAGTACTCACTTATCATTAAACATAGTGGTCCTTCGCATTAGTTTTAGTTGCAAATTTCATATATGACTTGAATGAATATTGTAATTTAACTGCTCAAGCAGGTAAAGTGAAAGTAAGATGGAAAAATTATCAATTTATAACATGAAAAATAATTATTAATCTGCGATTGTAAAGATTCGTGTTAATCTTCATGACGGCCAAATAGTTCCTCTTTTCTCCTATGTTCCTGAAGGTGTTATTTGCGTAGCGTCCCGAGGCCGACTGACCTCTCTGTTTAAAAATTCATGAATAGCACACAATACACCTATCCCCCGATTTACACGGAAGATAGGTGTTACGGCCTGGGATACGTGGTGGGTTTTTCTTGGGGTAGGAAGCTCCTTGTGACTTGTAATAGTTTTCTTTCACAATACTTTATTAATTATTTAATAAATGGTTTGATCGGAGCTGATGACTGAGATGAAGAATGCTCAAAGTTGTCGGTCAAAAATGGAATGCTGACTATTGAATATAGAATCTTGAATGTTGAGTATTGAATGCCCGCTGGCGGTTACAGTCGGCCCTTAAATATGCTTAGAACTAGGTATACAAATGTATGTGTGTGTGGGTGAGTGGATATGGAGAGGGGATAGCGCCCTCAAGGGCCCAGTCGCAGGCCTGCGGAATACAGTAATAAAAAGGGTCTCAGGTATGGGGCTGCAGGTATGTGTCTGTACGGTAATTGTGTAGTTACTATAAATCTATATGTTACTTAATTAATGTTAATTGCTAGAATTATGCATATGCTATCTTAATTCTATAGGGTGTGGGGTGTGGGCCGTAACACGCCCCCCCTTGAGAAGAAAGATGTACGCCCCGAATGGGTGTACATCTTTTCTATTGGTTTGTGGGGTATTTATTTTGATATAAGACTTATTCTATAGGTACATATATGTTGTTTAAAGTTACGTTAATAATGTATCGCAAAATATGAGCTATCTTTTGGTCGGTCGAGAAGTTCGTGATTATTGGACTTAACTTCGTCGTCTCTTTCGTTTCCTATGGCCTAAATAAATAACTTTACGTAACAGGAATCGGCATTTGTCGGGTGGTAACTTTAGTCGAGCATGTCTTAAACGTTGTAATAATTTTATTCTACACTTATCGTGGAAAGTTACTGGAACGTTTTTCCAACTGAAGGGCACTCGTGAGTATGTTAATTGTTTGACCAATGTAGGGAATCGAGGGTGTGTGTCTGTTGTCTGTATTTGGTCTGAGAATGAATCGTCGGATTGTCTGTCGTTAAAATTTTCGTTGTGGACATCGTGGTTTATATATTTTTTTCCTTCCTTCTCAGGGTTGAGAGATTTAGGGGCTGTTGATACGTCTGTGTCGCTGGATTCTTCGTCATATGATATTGTTGCACGCGCAGTTTTATTTATGCTACTTTCGTCATTTTCGAGTTCCATACTTCGTTGTGCTGATGGAATACGTTCGGGATCGTTAATGTTTGTCTTGTCCATTAGTTTGTCGTCGCTGTCGCTTTCTATGTCTGTGTGCGGGTCAGTATTCGAGTCGCTATCACTGGTTGAGAACGTTTTCAACCTCGGTATTTTATGATTTGTAGCTGTCGTCGCGGTTAATTTGTCGTCTGGTAGGTAGAAAAGATTGCTATTTGTATTGAATATTTCAAAAATATGATCGTTTTCCTCCTTGTGCGTGTGGTCCATGCCTAGTACATATCTCACTTGAGTCGAGCATTCGCGATGCGATAGGGTTTCGTTTCCTGAAGGGACCGAATCTTTATCATTTTTTAGTGTTTGTGTTTCGTCTCCGTTTTGGGTCTTACTGGTAGGGGTCTGTTCGTTTCCATCGAGGTCAAATATATTTGTGAATTGGGTAAAGCGTTCGGGGTACAATAGGGTTTTATTACTTGGGGGGTTTCCGTGTTTATTGGTTTTCGAGGTCTGTTTTCCGTCTTCTAAGGGGTCCGAATGCTTGTCGTTTCTATGGGTCTCTTTACAGTTTTCTACGGGATCCGAATGCGTATCGTCTTTATGGTTCTGTTTT
Source organism: Anoplius nigerrimus (assembly GCA_914767735.1). Taxonomy (NCBI): domain Eukaryota; kingdom Metazoa; phylum Arthropoda; class Insecta; order Hymenoptera; family Pompilidae; genus Anoplius; species Anoplius nigerrimus. Next base: position 16,734,520 of record OU612086.1, read on the forward strand.
TCATTTTCCAAGGGGACCGTATGCTTATCGTAGGTATGGGTCTGTTCTTCGTCTTCTACTTTGTCCGTATGTGTATCGTCTTTATGGGTCTGTTGTTCGTTCGTTGAAGGGTCCGCGTAATTGTCGGTTTTCCGAATTTGTCCTCCATTTATATTTTCAGTTTTATAGCTAAGGGACTGTCTGTTTAAGAATAGATTTTCCGCAATTTCTATTGGCAGACTATCAGACGGCGGTTCGGGAAAGTTATCTATCTCCTGAAGTGACGTTGCAGTAACTGGGATATTTAAATCTACTTCATTTGTGGTGATTCTATATATATGGGTTACCCCATTTACGGCTTGAACCGGTGTCTCGTGTGGGTATATGTTGTTCGCTAATTCTAACTTATTCGGTATGCCATATGCGTCTTCAATTACGTTAGTTACATGATTTTGTACGGCGCGGCATTCTTCTATCGTGTGACCGCGTGTGTTACATTTTTGACAATTTGGTTCGTTTTTTGTCAGCGCCCTACAATCTTGTGTTCTATGCCCGGGTGTGTCACAAAATAAACAGATTATGGAGTTCCGATTGTTATACGTACTGAGATAGGTACGACACTCGTTTGTCGTGTGGCCTCGAATATTACAATTTTCGCAAAATTTTTGATTTTTCATTAGTACTTGGCATTCTTCAACAACATGATTTGTTCTGTGACAGTACAAGCAATTCTTTTCGATAAAATTGTTATTGTGTTGGTATGTGTTTACGCGCTGTGGTTGTGTAAATTGTTGTGCATTTATTGGTTCTCTATAGTGTGATCGCGTGCTATGATGTGTGAGTGAATGGTCCTGTACTTGTAGGTATTGTTCTGGTGTAGTATAAGAGGTTGTCCGCTGTACACTTTTCATATTCGGACAATTGTGGTAATCGTGTCCAAACCGCCCACAATATTGACATTCGGTGTTGTATGACGGATGAGCACTTCCAGAAAATCTAATAATTCTATTTTTTATGTGTTCCCACGCTGTTTCCGCGTTGTCTATGGCTACTTTTAATGACTTTGGATTTGTGTATCCTACTTTATTTTCTAATTCCGTGCTATTTAGCCCAGATATAAAACTATTTAGTGCGGTCTGCTCTAGTCCTACAATAAGTCCTAGTGCTATTTCTGGTGTGTAATTTGTTCTAATTGTATCTTTTGCTCTATTTTGAATTGATTCTACTCTGCGACCGAATTGTAAAGGTGTTTCCCACGTTTCTTGTTTTATAAAGGCTAATTCTGTTTGCCACTTTGTTTGACTTTGCGCAGGGATATATGTCCGTTTTATTTCGCTTATCACATTTTCGAAATTTCTTGAATCTATATAACCTAAACTAATATCCGCTTCCCCACGTATCTTTGACCGTATTACCGTCGTTAAAAATGGTATGTCGCATGGGTTTATTAAGTCTCTAGCAGAATAGCAAGCGCGTATAAATGACGCTGCCGGTACATTTGATCCATCGAATACAGGTATACATTCTGCGGCTTCTTTCACAGTGTAGAATTGTTTGGTGCTATCGGCTTGCGACATTTTTACCGACGATAAGATTTTACTTTAAATGGGTGTATGAATGTTTGTAATGTATGTTTGTGTATGTGTGTTTTTTTTTTTTTTTGGACTTACAAAATACGCAGATCCATTAGGTTTTTGACGCACGGGAACGGCTGCGGTCGGGGCTCGTTCGGCTGCTGGGTGGCTGATTCGCAGTCCTACTTCCAGGCGACGATGCTCCTCGTACTCGGCGTTCTCCTGTAGCGTCTTCTTGTGGATGCGTTGTTGTCCGTGTCCGGTCGTGGGTTGTCGTTCTGCTGCTGGGTGGCTGGGTGTCAGTCCTACTTCCAGGCGACGATTCCACACGTACTCGGCAATTTGTTGTTGATTTCCTCCGTGATTTTTGATTAGTCTCTCCGGAGAAGTTCGAGGTACCGCTGCCACCAATTTATGTTACGGCCTGGGATACGTGGTGGGTTTTTCTTGGGGTAGGAAGCTCCTTGTGACTTGTAATAGTTTTCTTTCACAATACTTTATTAATTATTTAATAAATGGTTTGATCGGAGCTGATGACTGAGATGAAGAATGCTCAAAGTTGTCGGTCAAAAATGGAATGCTGACTATTGAATATAGAATCTTGAATGTTGAGTATTGAATGCCCGCTGGCGGTTACAGTCGGCCCTTAAATATGCTTAGAACTAGGTATACAAATGTATGTGTGTGTGGGTGAGTGGATATGGAGAGGGGATAGCGCCCTCAAGGGCCCAGTCGCAGGCCTGCGGAATACAGTAATAAAAAGGGTCTCAGGTATGGGGCTGCAGGTATGTGTCTGTACGGTAATTGTGTAGTTACTATAAATCTATATGTTACTTAATTAATGTTAATTGCTAGAATTATGCATATGCTATCTTAATTCTATAGGGTGTGGGGTGTGGGCCGTAACAATAGGTTACAGACAAAACCGTGTAAATCGAATATAAACTAAATGTGCATAATTCAGTTATTTATTTCAAAGTAAAATAAAACTAAATACATCTTAAAAAACATAAAAATAATAATAGTGTATATAATACATTTTACGTGTAGAAACAAGAAATATAAATTAAAAAATTGAACCAAAAATTTCATTATGTACTGCTATCACTTTCATAGACTCTTCGTTTTTTCTTTCTGTTTACTATGATGTCACTTTCATCACTCGATAGTATTTGGTGCAATTTGGTGCAATTCACTTTCGTTGTTAGATGAATAAGAAGCAATTTCAGATCGCTGAACCTTGGTAATAAAATCCGTAATTAACAATTGTGTTTGGTTTTTGGTCAAATCCTTATAGACCTCCTCATATTGAGTTAAGCGTTTATTAATATTTCGCTGAAATAGGGGAGCTCGTTCAACATTTGAGTCATTTTGTACAAAATGATTACCCAATTTTCGCCCTAATCCAAGTCCTTCACGGATAATTTCTTTTTTCTCATTTTCATAAAGAAGCGTTCACAACAAAATTTCATATTTTAAAAACCGTGTAAAAGTGAAATCGTGTAAATCGGGGGATAGGTGTACACTGCTCTTACGAAACACAGCATAGAGGAGGATCACTTTTTTAACTTTGACAACACTGAAATATTGGATACACAAAATGACCACTCGTTAAGAACTTTCCAAGAAACCATCGAGATTATTAGGCATAAAAACAGTGTAAACCTAAAATATGAAAAACTCATAATCAATAATTATTACGTCCATATGTTCTAACAATGAACATTGACGCTTGATACCAATATCGGTATTATGACGATTATGCGGTGAAGTTCTATTGCCTTTAACACCCGAGATCTGATGGGAAACCTTTTCTTGTGTATTGTATCCATACTACACATCCAGTATGATTTTTGTTTTTATGGGTCTTTATACAACATCTTTTTCTTTATGGAAATTGGTATCCAGATTGTCATACACACTAACTTCTAGTGATCATATACCCATCTCTTTTGCCTTTTGTTGGTTTCGTACATTGTTTCCGGTTATTATGTTATCTTGAGTTTCAATCATTATTAGATTATATATCATTACTTGCGTACAATAGGTCAGACCAATATACACGTTACCTAGTTTCTTGTTTCCTTGCCGTTTACATTCTATATGTATTTTTGAAAACTCTTTTGTTCATGTGATTTCTCGATATATACCGCATTATTTCTCATTACATATTTTAGGCCCACGCACACAATCCGAACGCTTTTCTATCACTTTTCTGAAAAATGTTTCCATAACTTAGAGTCGCTTCCTTTTTCCCGGTTGTTTTGAGTGTTTCATTTCTCCGATGCACTCAGGCAATCTCTTCTTTCCTAACATGTAATTGCTTCACGAGGAAATTAGTCCCCGCGTTATTTTCTACGAAGCAATAGTTCATTTAAGAATTTGGTAGTTCGCCCGTTCGAACAACAAATGATATCATCCTTTATTCATCTCTTCTTCTACCATACATCATATTTCTTCCTATCTCTTTTACGTATTTTGCGATTTAACTTAGAGTCATTTCCTTTCTTCTCGGCTCACTGGGTATGTCGCACCCGCAACATACGCGGTGAGCTCACCTGTCCTAAAATTTAATCGTTTCACGAGTGGACTTAGTTCCCGCGTTAGTCCCTACGAAACGATAGATGTCACTTATACCGAAATAAACACATATCTCCGTATAGCCTTGTGTCTGCCTTCAAGTGTTTTTCTTTGCTTTTTCTCCATTGGTCTCTCTATATGTTTCAATTTCTCGGCAAGCTTATCGGTTTTTCTGTTTGCGAATAATCTACGTTGCAATTGAATCTCTTAGGAGAGAATTGGACCGTTTATTTTGAAAGTGGTGTAAGTCCACTTTTAAACAAACATGAGTTATTACGTAATTTGTACTCAATCTAGCGTAAACTCTTTATTTATAACGTGTTAGCATTTAATATCTTAAAAATGCTAATACTTTGTTAAATTTAAAACTGATCGATTAAAGAAATTGCATATTCATAATTATGAAAGTGGTGTAAGTCCAACTTTCATAGACATAGGTGGGTCATTTGGTTACACGTGCTTTATTTCACGAATCTTGTACACACCACAGGATTATTATGATGCCATAAAACAATGTAGACAGAATAATACAGTTATTTTACACGAAATTCTCTCGTTTTATTTCGTGTAAAATAAAGAATCTACAAATCGCAATTTAAAAACGGGTAAGAAAAATTACTAACGGAGAAAAAGTAAACTCGTTGAAAATATTTGGATGAGGTTTTGTAAAAGTGCGCCGTATGCTATTGTATATAAAATATCGATGGGGGATACAGAATTTTAGACGTTAGATTTATCACTTACATGTCGGGAAAGACCACCAAACTTTGAAAGAATTGTCCAAACACCTTTGTATAACGATGACAAACCAAATTACATACGAAAAATATAAGCATTGAAGCAGTTATTTTACCTTAATAACTAAACAATAGCTTAATAGCAAACTTAAATAATATAAACTAATTAACGTTCAAAATAAAAAATACTAGTCCCATTTTATTTCTCCTTATTATTTATAAACAAAATTGGATTAGTATAATATATATTTGAAGTGATATTTATTTTTTCAGAATTGAAACAAAATGATTTTTACAACTGACTAATTATGAAAGTGGTGTAAGTCCATTCGCAGCCCGTAAATATACATTATTTCAGTTAAATTCGCCTAAAAGAAATTTATATAATCAAATTACACATTGATAAATCCGTAGAAACATTGCCAGACTTGATATAATTAATGTATATTTTTTAATTGATTAATATGCTAACCTTTAATTTCTCGAAACAACAGAAAATGGACTTACACCACTTTCAAAAGAAACGGTCCAATTCATAAAGACTAATAATTATTTTTCATGTTATAAATTGATAATTTTTCCATATTAATTTCAGTTTACCTGTTTGAGCGGTTAAATTACAATATTCATTCAAGTCATATATGAAATTTGCAACTAAAACTAATGCGAAGGACCACTATGTTTAATGATAAGTGAGTACTCAGCAATTCTTTTGATACATCATTCGTTCACACATCACTCTTCATGTTTAATTATACATTTGTTCAACTAAAAAAATAGATTTTCAACTTAACTTTGATTATTCTCGCACCATTTTTCTCACCATTGTTATAATTTCAGATAAATATTATTTTTCCCTTGAAGAGGACCCGAATTCGGGGTCGAAATGTCGGAGTAAATGATGAAATTATTTTGAAAACAAGTGCTGTCCAATTGATCGATACAGGGTCGGAGTAGTCTATCTACTCGTGTATTTAATGATATCAACAACGGTCGATAAGTATTAATTTAAAAAAATTTTCATACGTTCTGTTTTACTTATTTTTGCATGTAGATTCACCTCCTTTTCGGGTGTACCATCGGATCGAAACCACCCTGTATATAGATATGTTTCTAGATAGATATTCGTTTAAGGATTTTTTAGGTAAATTGAACAATCTGGGAAAAAAATGAGTAGATATTATTTTTAGGGTTAAAGATTTTGCACGAGTTTAATTGAATATATGAATTAATGAATAAATAGAAATTGCTTAAGGAAAACATTGACATTTTGAATCACGCATACATGTGTAACGAAAGTTATATATTTTTGAGAGCATCTTCTCGAAAACCACTTGCAATATAGTCTACACCAGAAAGATATAGTGCGAACAGAGACCGTGTCACGTGTGTAAATACTTCAGCCTCGATATTTCCTTAGCAATCATAATTAATATAAAGCAAAAGATCAACATGTTAAAATTGTGCTAATTATGATATTTGCCAGACATCAATGTTATTTAATAAAGCACTGATGGAAAGATAGTACAACTTTTTAAAAATGATTTGGAAATTAAATTTTGTGTTTTGCCGCAACATATACGAAAGAAAATAATGATGCTTGAGAGAAATGATAATACAAACGACAGAACAAATAAAGGTCCCAAAGAATATAGTACTATACCCATGAATAGCGAACTTGAATATTCATTGACTATGAAATGATAATTCATTGTATTGGAAAAGCAAAGGCAGCAGGATTACCTACATAGAATATGGTACAATTAAATATATGAGGCATTCCATGCCAAATCGGACACTTTTGTGCCTCACCCACTTCGATTTTTTTTAATTTTTTATGTTTTTAAGACCGATGAAACACGCGGTCATGAATTTTTTCAGATTTTTTTAACCATCCGTTTCGAAAATATGAATTTTCTTAAAATTTGGGCTCATTTTTTTTAAATGCTCATAACTTTGCGAAAAACGCGCCAATTTGATCGTTCTTTTTTTCAAAATGTGTGTTTTTGCATGTTCTTTCCAGAAAAAAATATAATTTTTATCGAAATTATTGTTTTCATTGTTTAATTTTTATGTAAAACAGAAAATATTTTTTATCTCAAAACATGTTCCCTTCGATTTTTTTGAAAAAATTCTCAAATAAACTTGGATGCATATAAGAACTTAAAAAATTTGTCCGACCGTGGGGAAACTCTTCGTTCTATTTTTTTTCTTAATTCGAAAATATCTGTTCTGTCGCGGTGGAAATACAGGGAACATACGATTTGATTGGATGGATACTATCCAATTAGGAACAAGGAATAGAACGAAACGTGTCCCCACGACCGGCCAAATAAAAGTTCTTATATTCATCCAAGTATTTTCGAGAATCTTTTCAAAAAAATCGAAGGGGACATGTTTTGAGATAAAAAATATTTTGTGTTTTAAAGAAAAATTAAACAATGAACACAACAATTTCGATAAAAATTATATTTTTGTCTTGAAAGAGCATTCAAAACCACAAATTTTGAAAAAAATAACGATCAAATTGGTGCATTATTGGCAAAGTTATGAGCATTTAAAAAAAATGAGCCCAAATTTTAGGAAAATTCATATTTTCGAAACAGAAGGTCAAAAAAATCTGAAAAAATTCATGAACGCGTGTTTCATCGGTCTTAAAAACATAAAAAATTAAAAAAAAAAATCGAAGGGGGTGAGGTACAATAGTGTCCGATTTGGCATGGAATGCCTCATATACGTATATGTTAAAGACGCGCGTCTGTTGCGTTTTCTCGTTTTTAGACTAAATTTTGTAAGATATAATGTAGATCATGATACATTTAATACTGATATATCTTAGCTCTTGGATATTTGCAATTGTTTTCATGACTGTCAAGTGTGCGAGTGTGTGTTCGGCGAGAATGATTTCTGTCAACTAGTGAAGAATTTTGTATAGAAAAACGATGTCATGTTGACAGGAAACCGATAGAAAAATGGGGGGTATGTTTTCATTAACCTGACATTGTGTAATTTTTAAAATGAGTGAAAGTTCAAGCTTTTTTAGGGAAAATATGACAGTGGTCTACGGTGTGTTCACATTTGCTTGGTTTTGGCCAACATCTGGCTTGTAGAAAGTGTTGGATTAGTACCTTGAGGATTATGAATAATGATTATGGACAGAATATTATACAATAGATGTGATTCGTGCATACCCATAACAGTCATAGACTGGTGTTTGTCACATTTTGATCATTCTTTGATTTATGCCTAGGGCTGGGTACTGCAGTTATGTCGTACGGAAGTCAAACCGATGGCGATGTGGCTAAGGGCATCCCAGATGGGAACAACCCTAATTGGTTTTCTGTGATTAGTTTTGATAATCTAAAAAATTGACAATGTAGTTGTTAATAACGCCCATACACGATGTTGTCCCAATCGCACGCCTTACATAGGCTTTACGATTCCACTATACAGCAGTTTAATTAATTATTATTTTGCATGTTTATTAATAATTATTTGCACAGAAATAAATTTTAATCGTTCTATGATGTAATACAGAATTTCAATATTTCAAAGTGGTTGAAAAACAAATATATTTCCTAATTCATTGAGATATTAGAAGCTTCACTGTAATGTTCAGTCATCAGAACATAGCATACAATTTTAGGATAATGTAGACAACATTTGCCATGATATAGCCAACTGATTTAGTAGAGATAAATTGACACTTCATGATATTATATCAAATTGAATCTTGCCAAAGCTATGGCAAAAAAAGCTGAGAGACATCGTCTGAATGAGTTGACATGTTGAAAAGGAAATATAATTATTGTTGATGTAACAAACATTGTTTTTATTATGTTTAATACATGCTAGTACGATTATAATTGTATTCCGGATGGGTAAAAAATCTTGCGCTCAGAACTGTGTCTAACATTCTTACAACAGCAAAATTTCCGCTTTAGAGTTGCAAGGTAGAAACAATAAAATAAACCAGGGGAATTAAGAAATGCTTTAGAACGTTAGATTCAAGTATAATGTTTTTTAGTAAAGGTAAAAACAACTGAATTGCCTAAAAATGCATTTACGTCGGAGCAAAAACTGCAGAGGCGGCCCTATTATCCCATCACTACGAACAAAAGTTAACAATACTGAAAACTATGATGTTTGTAGATACTTAAAACCATTTTTAAGTAAAATACTTAAGGGATCTGGCCACCATGTGCGCTCGACAGATGAGTACTATTCTTAAAAATTTCATAAACACGAAAATATAGCACAAAATATTTTTATTTTTTGTCACATACTAGAAAACGGTTTAGTGAACAAGTGAAAAAAATTGTGTGACAAAAAAATAAAAAATACCGACGTTTCGTTCATTTTGGTGAAAGCCCTCGGCACGAAACGCACGAGGGCGGTACCGCCACTACCTGCTTCATTTTGCATCTGAAAAAAAATAAAAAAATTAGCTTATTCCTGGATCGTATTGCAAGAGCGTAACGTGGGGAAATTTTTTTTTTACATTAGGGAAATTATGGTGAGCCGAAGAATTTTTTTTCACGATTATCACCGAAATTTCACGAGAAAAAACGTCATTAAAAAAAAACTAATCAAGTAATCGCAAAAATCCCACGTTACGCTTTAGATAATGTATCTAAAAGTACTGTGTTCAAAATTCACAGCAATCGGACCGATAGTTTACGAGATTTACGCGGTACCGTTTCGAAAAATATAGTTTCGAGATAATCGCAAAAGAAAGTAAACGTGCGGTTATTCGGCTGACGGCGCGGTTTTTGTGAGTCTTACCTTCAATCAGCAACTCCTGGTCCATACATGTCCTCTTCGGCAGTTGTTTGAGCATCCTGGGCCTCTTTTTGAGAAGATCTACGTGCTTGGCGTGCTTTTTTGTGCTCGGACATTTGCTGTAGCGCAACGCTTCTCGTCGACTGCCCTACAGAAATCGTAGCAGCGATCTCCGATGCTTAGATCCATGAGCTTCATCATCAGCAAAATACTGTTGTACCCATCGTTGAAAGTGCTGATAGCAATGTAACTGTCAATTTCGACGGTTTTCGCACCGCTGGAACTCGTTTTTGGAGCCATTGACCAGATGGCGGAGTTGACGCTTTCGTTGGCGTTTTGCGTGAAGACTCCTTCGCACCGTTCTAACAATTCATCTGAAGTGAGGTCCTCATAAACAGGTCGAATGGCATCTTGAACAACTTGAGGCAGAGGATTCTTGTGTAAATATTCATCAAAAGTGCCAATTACTTTTGATATTTGCCAAGAGCACCCCGAGTCTTCTCCCGGACGACAATTTTCATGCTGCGGGATTTCGTCGGTCGAGCTCTTGTGCTTGAATGTTGCCCAAATAGCTTTCTTCATTTCGTCTTTAGAGTTAGAGAACCTTCGAATAGCGAGACCGTAATATACTGTTAGCTCGTTAATTAGTTTATCGGTTAGCTTTCCATTGCCAGCAAGACCTTTCTTTTCTTTTTTGATTTTACGAAGCGTTGCGCTACAGCAAATGTCCGAGCACGAAAAAGCACGCCAAGCACGTAGATCTTCTCAAAAAGAGGACCAGGATGCTCAAACAGCTGCCGAAGAGGACATGTATGGACCAGGAATCGCTGATTGAAGGTAAGACTCACAAAAACCGCGCCGTCAGCCGAATAACCGCACGTTTACTTTCTTTTGCGATTATCTCGAAACTATGTTTTTCGAAACGGCTCTTCGTATATCTCGTAAACTATCGGTCCGATTGCTGTGAATTTTGAACACAGTACTTTTAGATATATTAACTAAAGCTTGACGTAGGACTTTTGCGATTACTTGATTACTTTTTTTTAATGACGTTTTTTCTCGTGAAATTTCGGTGAAAATCGTGAAAAAAAATTCTTCGGCTCACCATAATTTCCCTAATGTAAAAAAAAAAATTTCCCTACATCAAGCCCTTGCAATATGATCCAGGAATAAGCTAATTTTTTATTATTTTTTTCAGATGCAAAATGAAGCAGGTAGTCATGGAGCCGCCCACGTGCGTTTCGTGCCGAGGGTCTTCACCAAAGTGAACGAAACGCCGGTTTTTTTAATTTTTTTATCACGAAATTTTTTTCACTTGTTCACTAAACCGTTTTCTAGTATGTGACAAAAAATAAAAGAATTTTGTGCTTTATTTTCGCGTTTATGAATTTTTAAGAATAGTACTCATCTGGCGAGCGCACAAGGTGGCCAGACCCCTTAAGTAGGTGGACTTCTGTTTCCGGAGTGGTTGAGAGTGCACGTGGGACAGCACGGCTGAGAGAAAGGGAGGCTCTGGGAGTGTATGAGTGATCGGGGGTGGTAGTTAAAGCGACAAGGGAGCGTAGGGGTAAGAGTAGGAGTAGTACAAGTGTGGGTGAGACAAATCGAGGCATATATAATAGAAGGCACAGGGATGGGAAATAAGAGTGCGCGGGAGTGAGATTAAAAAACGGAGTGGTTAGTGAGAAAAGTGGGAAGGTTATGGGCAACGCCTACAAGGAAAGGAAGAAGAGGGTGAAGAACTAAATAGGGCAGATGAGACAATGCCTGGAGGAGTTGCAAGAGAAGAGAGGAATGCTGGGATGGAGCAGTTCAAAGAGTCGACGATGGGAGTAATAAATACATGATGACAGGCTGGCGTGGGAATCTTATCAAGGAGAATCGGGAATGATGGCAAAGGAGATGAAAAGTAAAGTTATGGATCTAGAGGAAAGATTGTGGAAACTGGAATGAAATCTACAGCAGAAGGATAGGTTGGAAAGAAGAAGAAACATAAGGATAAAGGACCTTGATAAAGGAGGAAAAGAGAAATTGAGAGAGCTAAGGTGGTACTGGGAGACTGGAGGTGGACAAGGGGATGGGGAAAATAAGGGAGATGGGGAGAAATGAGGGTGCCAGGGGGGAGGGAGGGGGTGGGGATGCAGTCATTCTGAGACTCAAGGAAAGGGAGCAAAGGGTAAAGATAATGAAATGAAGAGGGAAATTGAGGGAGAAGGGAATTACAATAGAGGAAGAATTGAGATGATCAGAAAGAAAAATGAAATGAAGATAGAGGAAAGGGCATGGAAAGAAAGAAGGAAGGGAAAGTGGGTCTGGAGAGGATACGGGAGGATACAAATCGGGGACAGGGCGGTGGCTATAAGGTGAAAGAAGAAATAAATTGAGGGAAGGAACAGGGAAAGGGGACAAAGGGAAGGAAGAAAGAGGCAAAGGGGGAAGGGCTGAAACGGGTGGCAAAGAAAGGATAGGAAGGGGGCAAGAAAACGGTTGTAGGAAAACGAAGACAGATAGATCATGGATTAAGGGAAGCGAAGAAAGGAGGGGTGGGGCAGACATGGAGTATAGCTTTTTGGAAAGTGGCAGGGATAGAAAATTAATATGGGTGATTCTGGGAAGCGATAAAAGAATGGGATATAGTAGTGCTATCACATACATGGTTGGAGCAGAAGAGATTTCAGAGTATTTTCCTGAGTTTTGTCTGTTTTCGTACACATTCAGCTTATGTAAATGGGGCATTCCATGCCAAATCGGACACTTTCGGACCTCACCCCCTTCGATTTTTTTTTAAATTTTTTATGTTTTTAAGACTGATGAAATACGCGTTCATGAATTTTTTCAGATTTTTTTGACCATCCGTTTCGAAAATATGAATTTTCTTAAAATTCGGACTCATGTTTTTCAAATGCTCATAACTTTGCGAAAAATGGACCAATTTGATCGTTCTTTTTTTGAAAATTTGTGTTTTTGAATGCTCTTTCAAGAAAAAAATATAATTTTTTTCGACATAATTTTTTTCTTTGTTTAATATTTATTTCAAGCACAAAATATTTGCAATCTCGAAACACGTCCCCTTCGATTTTTTTGAAAAAATTCTCAAATAAACTTTGATGCATGTAAAAACTATAATAAAATTTCCATCGTGGGGAAACTCTTCGTTCTATTTTTTTTCTTTTTTCGAAAATATCCATTCTCTCAAATCGTTTGTTCCGTTTCAATGAAAAATGTTTTTTTTCGAGATGTATGCCTCGTCCAATTTTTTGGAAAATATTCTCAAAGACGCTTTGATGCATGTAAGAACTTAAAAAAATTGTCCGATCGTCGGGAAACTCTTCGTTCCATTTTTTTTCTTTATTTGAAAATATCTATTCTAACAAATCGTATGTTCCGTTACAACGGGAAATGTTTTTTATCTCAAAACAAGTCCCCTTCGATTTTTTTGAAAAAATTCTCAAATAAACTTTGATGCATGTAAGAACTAAACAAAATTTCCCATCGTGGGGAAACTCTCCGTTCTATTTTTTTTCTTTATTCGAAACTATCTATTCTGTCACGTATTCTGTTCGTTTTGGTGGTTAAATTGAAATGGAACATACGATTTGTCAGAATAGATATTTTCAAATAAAGAAAAAAAATAGAACGAAGAGTTTCCCGACGATCGGACAATTTTTTTAAGTTCTTACATGCATCAAAGCGTCTTTGAGAATTTTTTCCAAAAAATTGGACGAGGCATACATCTCGAAAAAAAACATTTTTCATTGAAACGGAACAAACGATTTGAGAGAATCGATATTTTCGAAAAAAGAAAAAAAATAGAACGAAGAGTTTCCCCACGATGGAAATTTTTTTATAGTTCTTACATGCATCAAAGTTTATTTGAGAATTTTTTCAAAAAAATCGAAGGGGACGTGTTTCGAGATACAAAATATTTTGTGCTTGAAATAAAAATTAAACAAAGAAAAAAATTATGTCGAAAAAAATTATATTGTTTTCTTGAAAGTGTATTCAAAAACACAAATTTTGAAAAAAAGAACGATCAAATTGGTCCATTTTTCGCAAAGTTATGAGCATTTGAAAAAAATGAGCCCGAATGTTAAGAAAATTCATATTTTCGAAACGGATGGCCAAAAAAATCTGAAAAAATTCATGAACGCGTATTTCATCAGTCTTAAAAACATAAAAAATTTAAAAAAAAATCGAAGGAGGTGAGGTCCGAAAGTGTCCGATTTGGCATGGAATGCCTCAAATATATTTCATTTCTTTGCTTGCAATTCAATCCATATTTACTATCATTCGCAGCGTAACTCCTACAGCAATTAAAACATGATCACGCGTCAGACTACGTATGCGTCGTTAGTCCAAACTTGACTGTAATGGAGAGGCTGGTAGTGTGGTGGCAGAGCTCGTAGTGATCGAATAAAGGTCTACACGATGTACAGACGTGGTGGACTCAAAGTTGTAACCGTTTTTATTTTTACAAATTATATTTTTTACAATGATGGGTTGGACCAACCGCTAGGTCCGCGTGTAACCAATAATTTATGGTTCTTTCATGGCGCGCGCACGGCTTAATTTATTTTATTAACTAATTAACTTAACTAGTCGGGATTTGGTGGCTCGAGTCGCTCCTTGTTTCTTCTTCTCTATACCGGATTTATTCAACGGCGCCCACTCCGGAGTCCCGTGCCTCTAATAAGTTGTCCTGGCAGAACGCCTTCGGATGGCCGGTCTCTCAAAATGGGTTGAGATAGATCACAAGGTTTTGCTGCTTCCCTGCCTTGACCCTTCAGTGTTGTACTAGTCTTGCTGGATAGATCTTTTCTTGTTGGTTGGAAACGAAAAGTAAGCTCCTCCGATACCTCGAGCTGCCACTTATATAACTTCGGGATCGGTAGGAGTCCTCACCGATTCCGCAGAATAATTGCGCACGCACAGAAAGGGCCGTACACATCGGGTCCCTTTTGACATGAAACCGGAACGGTTACAAAGTTACGAGCCGCAAAACTATGCCTACTGCCCGGGCGCAGAAACCTTACTGTGACGTCTTAGCGTTTATTTAGAATGAAAATGCATTTTTGGGGGTCTTGTGCCTACGCGATACATCCCTGGGAATTGCGCGTCGCAGTCCGTTACGGGTTTGGGAATGGATTAAAAATTGGGATCCTGGAGTAACAAAAGTTCACCTTCCGGGGATATGCGGTCAGGAACTGATGCAGAGGTTGCGGGAACGAAAGGAGTGCAGATGATTTACAGTACTTGGTCGCAATTGAGATCTCCTGCGAAAGTTTTCGCGGGGCTCTCTGAATTGGTGTAGGAATTTTTCCGTTTCCGAAGCGGGTTTTTTCTTTGTCCCCCCCCCCCCCCCCCGAGGCGTACCTGGAAGCTCATGGCTCCCTCACCGCCTCAAAGAAGTGCGTCGTGGCGAAAAGGAAGGTGCACCGGTGTGTTGCGTGTGTCGCAATACGCGTTAATGTTGAAGCGGGTGCCTACGTTTGATTTTATATGGAATCCTGCGAGGCTGGAAGCTACACGCGTGGCGGAATAACGGATTTATGTAAGTTTTGCCTAGGTACTTGATCTGTAATCGATTGTAAAATTCTTTTATGGATAGAGTTTGCGCTTTCTCATGCACCAGCGATGTTGGAGTGCCTCCATGAGGGTCTTCAATATTTTACTTTGAGTGCACTGTACTAGGATACGATGCCGAGAGGTCGCCGAGTGTCATACGAGATTGCCATAGGTCAAAACCGGGCGGAAACAAATTTTTTCTTGTAAATTGTACAACAGTCTTTTATGATTAAATCACATTGTCACTTTATTGTTCAGAGGCCTCGGCAGAGCCCGAAAGAACACGATCAAAAATTGCTGGGCCTAAAGTGAGTTTTTTTTCAAGGGTGAGTCCGAGATGTACAGCACTCTCACTCCAGGGAATACGAAAGTTTTGAAGTATTAAATGAATATCAGTTATATGTTTATAAGTATTTCGTTTCAATGAAAAGATAATGGCTTATGTTTTGACCGTGAGTTTTCAGTCTCGCAGGAACCTGTCCACCGCGTGCAAGTGTGATTTTACGTATTCGACCGCGTGTTGGAACTTGGAAGGTGTGGCTGATTAGGAAGGAGGAAGTCATTGTTGAAGTGAGGAAAGGATAGAAAGAACAACTTGTTTTAGTTTTTGAAGTACAGCCTCCGAGGCGGTAATTAATTGATTGGTGATATTTAACATTTCTTGGGTATTAAATAGTTGGTTAATTCGGTGATAGCTTTCTTGAGAGACATAATATTCGTGACAAAAATTTGCGACTCTGAATGACGTAAAGCTGACACGGGCTGGGAAGTGTTGTGTCAGGATAAAATACCACCTCCCTGCTTCTCACAAGGGGAGGACCAGTGTTGTGGGTCACCGATTTTGTTCAAATTTTGCACAGAACTTCTTTAGCCGAAAATATTGGACACGTGTTTTGCCAAAAGTGGCAACACTCCCCCATTTTTGAAAAAATCGAGGTCAAAAATCAAAATTTTTCGATCGCGCCGAAATTTTGTAGAGGTGTTTAAAATTGCCTCCTAAAAGATACTTACACATTTGTTTTGTAAATAAACAATGTTTAAAAATGTACATTGTGTATAAGTTGTATAAAATTTACTTGGTTTTCATCGAAGCGGCGTAGCACAGTTAGTATGGTACTAGCGTAATAACTGACGGTCCGGGGTTCGATTCCCGATGCAGTTTTGCGATTTTTTTTTTGCCCATTTTTATAACATTCGGTTTTGACTATTCTAAAATCATTCTAGAATATATCAATAATATATATGTATACATAATACAATTAAGGTGATAAATATGCTGTACAACTATTTGAGTGGTATTTATCGTAAAAGCATGAAAAACATAAATTTTGTCTGCATCACGAGCAGTTTATAAATGACTGGATTTTGCACGTACATACTGTTTGTATGACATCTTCAAAAAAACAAACCTGTCTTATGTTTAAAAAAAATCTGCGCGAGTTTGTTAACTAACGAAAAAATTGGCGCGGATAACTGTTGATGAACTAATGAATGTATTTTAAAGGCGTCTTTGCGGCTACTTAAATCCCCTTGTTCTTCTAATAATGAAGTTGAATTTTGGATACGTTTAATAAATAATTTGACTTGACGGTAAAAATAAACATCACAAGGCTGACACACCGGTATGCAGTGAGGTGGAATGACTTGCAAAGTGCACAAACTATCATTATTTGCATTCAGAAATGTTTTGTTATATACGCTAGGATCTACTTGACCAGTCCGTGAATCGAGGGTCAAACAAAATTTTTTTTTTTTTACATACGGTTTTAAAATATGATTTAAATATACGGCATGTTGTGAGTTCATTAATTTTCCTGTCTTTGTACATGCTACATGAACTGTATCACTAATGATACTTTGCTCGCGAAGAATTTCTGAAAAATATTATACGGCGACTGTCAGTTCCTGCTTTGTGGGACTTGTACTGTTTTGAGCAATGCCAAACCCTTCATTAGCAGAAGCACTAGTCGATGGTTGACCCATGTTTGATGTCACTGAAATTACTGTCAAATAGATTTTGTAAAGTATTCCACTATATATCATAAATGCTCTAATATTTTCGTTGTAAGAAATACAACTAATATTCCGATTTTAATTTTTGTAGAAATAATGATACTCACCCAGCACTTTTTTTAAACACAAAAGTTTGTTTTCTCCCTCCGTAAATTTGCACTATAGCACACCAGTGAAAATAAGTTTTTGATACTTTCACCTTGATGTTTTCACCACGAGATGTAAGTCAGGAGTGACAGCAGTTATTACCAAGAAATTCAGATAATATATATTCTCGTTCCTAATTATATTTGCGTATACCGGATTCAATCAACGGACCGTTATTTTATCACACTAATAAACGAATCAGGTCCGGGTTATTAGTTTTTATTGCTTCTTCCAAATCTTGAAATTCCCATGTACCTATGTTTTTACAGGAACTGACGCCAAAACGCCGGCAAAATTGTTCAAAGACGGCGTAGTTGTTCAAACGCGTTTAACAAAAAATAAATCCATTTGAAAAAAAATGTGTGTTAAATGTTATAAAAATAGGCAAAAAAAAAATCGCAAAACTACATCGGGAATCGAACCCTGGACCGTCAGTTATTAAGCTAGTACCATACTAACTGTGCTACGCCGCTTCGATGAAAACCAAGTAAATTTTATACAACCTATACACAATGTACATTTTTAAACATTGTTTATTTACAAAACAAATGTGTAAGTATCTTTTAGGAGGCAATTTTAAACACCTCTACAAAATTTCAGCGCGCTCGAAAAATTTTGATTTTTGACCTCGATTTTTTCAAAAATGGGGGAGTGTTGCCACTTTTGGCAAAACACGTGTCCAATATTTTCGGCTAAAGAAGGTCTGTGCAAAATTTGAACAAAATCGGTGACCCACAACCCTGGTCCTCCCCTTGTCAGTGGATTTCTGGGTGTCACCGACGTAAGACCTTCGTCCCGATTGCGTGTTTACGGGTATAGGCGTTTGAATTTGAACGCGTTTCCGTTGCGAGACCGATTTATATGTCGGCTATTCAGACCATCGAGAGAGTTTTTCCATGGGGAACAGCCAAACAGGAATGGTAAATTCTTTTGTTTATATCTCCTGCATCGTCCGATCATCGACGTGGCTGGGTTCTAAGAAGGGCGGCATAGGCATGCTATGCGCCTTATATTCTATGCGCCTTATGGCACCGAAACTAAACCAAAGTATCTGTTTGGTCTCGGGCGTTGCAACGATGACTCATTCTTCAAGTGGCCCGACTCGACTGTTGTTTTAGTGACACTATTGCTACGTTAGAATTTATACAGACGTTACACCACCACGTGAAACAAAAAACAACTTTAACTAAGCATGATTTTGATTTTTCGGTTATGTGCGGCGAAGTTATGTCTATACACTTAACGATCCCGTGAACTAAAGGATCCATAACAAATTCCAAACAAATGAAGAAGGTTTACAAATCATAAAAGCAATACTCTGCCTTCGACGCGATAAGATAAAAGGATAATTATTTGTCTGAGCATTTGAGATAATACGCGATTTACTCCCGTACGAAAGGTACAACGTGGTCTGGATGTGTCGGTAAGAAAAACGAAAACGATTGTAAATTACATCACATGTTTAGGTGACGTGGGTTGAGCAAAGCAACATGCTTTGGCATACTGTTTTCAAAAAAAATCTTGAACATGTTAGCACAAGCTGTTTTTTGGGGATTTGAAGGATTTGCATTAATTCGTATAAAGCAATATCATTCGTGATCACTTAGAATTTTATGCAATGGAGAAGAGTGGTCGAGTACAAAACTAAATAGATTTTATTGTTCCGAGTGTTACATCGAGGACTGAAGATGAACACTCGTGTACACCTTTGTTTTAGACGTAACTTTAGTAATTTTGGTATACTGGCCAAACAACAGGATACAAGGTTTGATTTTTAAGGATTACGTCTTGTCACTAGGAAGTTCGAGTTACAAGTGCTTTAGAAGCACGAAAAAAGCCATTGCTCAGAAACTTAGGCAAAGAGATTTTCTGTTCAAGGCGTACATAAGAACGTTGTCTTCGGGGGTAGATAACGGTGCGTGTGCTGGGCGCGTAGCCTACACTTATTATACAGGGTGAATCTGAAAATGCGTGAGAACCTGTACGGGGTGATAGAATACATCTACACAAGCAATTTTTGTAATATAATGTATGGGCGGAACGTGAGCGGTGAAAATTTGGTGGGTAGTATTCCACCCTAACGTTTAACACGCTGACTCCCTCCCGCGTCGTCAATGACTGACATGGCGGTGACTTAATAAAAAATTATCACAAGAATGCGAAGAGACATTTCAGAATACATAATAATAGTCTTCTCCTACGATACGACACAATGGTCGTAATATGTTTACACATCTGCATCGAGTATGTTTGAATCTTAGAAGTGCGCTTGGTATTGTTATGCCAACGAAACAACGCATTTCTGAGCAGCTAGCTGAGAATACCAGCGCGCGTGGTCTGACGCATATTTCCACATAAATTCGCGTGACAGTTAGCGTGTTTCCTTTTAACTTTTTTTTCTTTGAGCATGTAAACCAACTGCATTCCTGCTAATAAAATGTTTTCTGGAAAATCTCTGATTCTTGTGATAATCCTTTAACACGTGAACCAGCATGTCAGGCATCAGCGACGCGCGTCGCAGTCAGCATGTGACGGTGGAAAACTACCCTGCAAACTTTTCTCTGCATGCGTTTCACTCATACATTGTATCACAAAAAATGAAAAAAACCATCAATTTTCTTCTTGATCTTCTCTTCAATGATCTTCTTGCATGCAATCTGAGGTTGATGACTAGGACTGGGAGATGTGTGTGTTCACGTGTGGGAGATAAGGGTCGTTTCTCGATTTTTGGGATTGTGGATCTTTCTCGTAGTTTAGTTTTCTTGCAACGGATGTGCTAATTATATGTAAAAGTTAATAGCTGATTAGACATATGTATAGGATAATAACATATATACATGGTCTGTTCGGAAAGTAATCGGACTGATTAAAAAAAAAAAAAAAATGTTTTCATGAGAATATTACGAACCATTAGTATTTTTGGAAGTGGCACCTTTCCGTATCCACACACTGCTCCCAACGAGTTTTCCAGTTTTCGTACGCCTCCTGGACCGGAATGCTATTTAGCTCCCTCGTCATGGCCTGTTGAACCGCCTTTTCCGACCCGTGATGCTTCCCTTTGGTCGCCGATTTCATTCTCAGCAATAGAAAAAAGTCTGACGGGGCCAAGTCGGGGCTGTAGGGAGGCTGAGCCAGATTTGTCACCTTCTGCTGGGCAAGATACTCTACTACGCGGAACCCTATGTGGCTCGGGGCGTTGTCATAGTGCAGCCGCCAATTGTTGGCGATGACTGAGCGGACACGAACAAAGCGTTTTCGCAGTCTTGTGAGGACTTTCACGTAAAAATCTGCATTAATTGTTTTCCCGGATGGTACAAACTCTTTGTGGATGACTCCATGTCGATCAAAAAAACAAATGAGCATTGATTCCGGCGTCCGGAGCGGTCGTCGCCTTCCACTCTTTCCCTACCTTCTCGGAACAGCTTGTGCTACTCAAAAACACCCGATCTATCCATGGCAGCATCACCGTAGGCTTCCTTAATCATGTCGTGAGTCTCTTTGCTCGTTTTATCAAGCTTTACACAAAATTTTATCGCGTATCGTTGCTCGAGTAAACGCTTCATGATTCTCCGTGACGAGGCGCTACGACAGGTGTTCATAATATAAGCGACCTGCTTTTTTCAACGGCCGAAAACCGACCGCCGATTTTTCCCAGCTTTCCCAATACCCCCGTCCGCCGATCCCACCTGCGCAGACCGTCTCTCCTCCGCTCGTTCGCCCAGGAAAAATCCAGTCCGATTACTTTCCGGCAAACCATGTATTCTGTTCTGAGAGCGGCATCCAACAGTACTATAACATTCAATATCCACATATCCGTCGCAGGCAGAGTCTCTGTATTTTGTATCATTTTCTTCCTGAATATGGCAACTCCATGCGAATTATTCCAATAGTCTAATTGCTGCGCTGACATAGCGTGCGGTTTCTATCGGGTACGTTGTTCTGGAAAACAGATTTCACGCCTTATCCCTCACATAATTTTTGCTTCATGATCACTGTAAGAGCTTGAGAATTTGTAATACTTTCAAAGTATAGAGTACATATCTTATGAAACCAAAAAACCACTAAATGCAATTGCCATTGCGGCACGACGCAACTTTATTTGGCCACGCTAAAAATAGATATTAAATATGGGTGGCATGAAGAGTTCATTTTTAAGCGTGTCAAAACAACTACGTTGGTTCTGTAAGATAAAGCCAGGATGCGGGGCAATATAGAAAAGTTATCAATACGTGGTTATTCTTTATTTGCTCTTCGCTATGTAACCCGGTATCGTATGTACTTCAAGTGGCAGTACCTCTACTCCTAAAAGGGCGGTAGGCGTACGGGTTTGCTCACACGTGGGCGGCTAGGAAACAAGAGGCGAGGTTATCCGTTTTAAACATGCTGCTTGAGACACCTCCGATCTCGCGAACTTTACAATTCTTAATTCCTAAAATTGACAAATCATTCTCTTCTTCTGCATGTGCATATCCATAATATCCCCTAGTTCATTATACAGGGTGGAACGTTCGAGTATTTGTCATAAGAGTTCGAATAAAGCGCAATATCTCGTAAACTATTGTTTTTTCGGTGATTTCCCTTATACATTTTTATTGCAGAATGGCCTAAGGAACGCAATTATGTACAAAAAAATGGGTGGTTCCATTTAAAAAATCAATGCAACTACACTTTGCACATGCACTAATGCACTTGGGAAAAAAGTCGGTGCATGGGATGATAGAGCTTTTCGACAAATACAAACTTTTCCTCTACGATTTTGTTCTAAATTTATTTAAAAAACAATTATAGCTTGGCCCAGTTACTAGAATCACCCTGTATATCAACACCAAACGATGCGCAAAAAGACCTTGGTTTCCTTTTTCACTCACACTCCTCCGAAGATACAATGTCCGTGTCCATAACAGAGACGCATCCAAAAACTTCAGTTATTCCAATTGCACACAAATTTCCCTTTTCATCTGAAATGCCGGTTTCGAGTTAATCACTCAGGAATGTAGGAAACTTACAATTAGTTCTGGTGTAAAATGTTGTGACACTATAGTAGTATGGTTGAGGTGGGATCGCCGATAGAATAGAAAATACCGTAATCTGCGGACGAGGTTTATTATAGCATACTGCGCTCTCTGCTGGGTTCACTGCGACTGACCGAAAACGCACCGTCCCATAACGCAATAAATGCAGAGTGTCGAACACCTCACAACATAAAATTTCGTGTATGGAAGTGTAGTTGAGAATAAAGTTAATTTCGTTAAAACCCTAAATATCGAAATTCAACATTAGCACTTCTGTGTATAGAACTGTAGGGTTTACATTTTTAAACGACATGGGACAAATAAGAAGTATTTCTATTTTCAAGGTTTATTAATTATAACTACATGTCATAATAAAAGTATTGTATATGGCGCATTCCATGCCAAATCGGACACACATTTGATGGAATAGATATTTTCGAATAAATAAAAAAAAAAATGGAACAAACAGTCGGTCTGCGATAAGAAAAATTTTGAAAGTTCTTATATCTATCAAAGTTAATAAAATAAACTCTGAAAGCAATAATTTCGGTTAAAATTACATTTTTTCTTGAATGAGCATTCTAAAGCACAAATTTTGAAAAAAATCACGATCCATTTGGTGCTTTTTCGCAAAGTTATGAGCATTTGAAAAAAAGAGCCCAAATTTTAAGAAAATTCATATTTCTGAAACGGATAGTCAAAATAATCTGAAAAAACTCCTGAACGGGTTTTTCATCGGTCTTAAAAATATATAAAATTTTGGAAAAAAAAATCGGAGGGGTGACATACAAAAGTGTCCGATTTGTGTTCCATATACAGATATTTAAACTGGTAGAAATACAAATCATATCCGTCTACAATATGTCATATGTCTTGAACTGTTCGTGCACTTCGTTCCACATACATTGCATGTGCGGTAATCAGCAGCGTCGCATCATGCGGCATTCTTTGCACTTCGTCTTCTGCTTCAACACTGCCAAGCACACGACACTCATATCCACAGAACTCTATGCGTTGTCTATCCAAGATATATGAGACGCCAAAAAAAATACATGTTTTATTTAATAGGTGGGCGGGAAATTGATGAGAGATCTGGAGGACGCAGGCCTTCATTTCGAGCAGGAAAGCCAAAAATTCCGTATGAAATCGGCTCTGATGACAAGAAGATAATTAACTTGGAGATGGCAAGTGGATCGGCGGTGACTCCTGCTGCTCTTGTACAACCAGTTCTTGTTCCGGACGAGGAGAGACGAATTAAACGCAAAGGATCGCAGTTGTAAGTCCTACATTCGCGTAACTAATTCTAGCGCTGTTGCAATTTTGTGTTTCCTCGCAAGCGAGCGTTGCGAGTTAAATGGTAGACCCTGTACATGGACTACGAGGTTCGCCGCTAGGGAGCAGTGGGTGGACCTCTGCTGAATGCATTGAAGTAATAAGTTGCATCTGGCAGATTGGTTAGCTTTATTTTCTTCGGACAGATTATGCAGGGCCCTAAAACCTGCTCTGCTTCTTTTACCAATCTGCTGCAAATGTTGTTAGACGGTCAACCAAGGTTTGCGTAAGACTGTTTGAGAATTTCTCGATTGTCTGACACGGATTTGTTACCATTTCCGCCCTTAAAACATCATTGTCTAAGATTTTTGGCCTTTCTGATCAATACAAGTCGGAAAAACCAAAATTACCAGTCCTGAACTTAGAAAACGTCTTTTGGCATTTGCGAACATTTATTGCACATGGATAAAATTGGCAAATTTTTTTGGTAGCAACCATTGCGTTATTACCCTTGTGAAACTCAAAAAGTATATAATTCCGGGTGTGTACCTCTTTTGGTATTCAATTGGCCGTTTCATCCAAAATCGAAAAAAAAAGTTTAAGATTGAATTGTATATAAGTAAATGAGTCACTTTAACGTTAAAATGCCTTTGGTACGATCTTGAAGTATACAATGAGGTAACAAATGATAATCAAATGTTGACATGCACAGAAACGACATTTCTTTTCGATCCCCCTAATACGTGAAACACGCATCGTTGTCATTTGACGCCACTTGGCATAGAGACTCACGAGGGAAACACCAGGGTTGTGGGATCACCGATTCTGTTCAAATTTTGCAAAGACCTTCTTTACGCGAAAATATTGTACATGTATTTTGCTAAAAGTGGCAACAATCCAACATTTTTTTAAAAATCGATGTCAAAAATCAACATTTTTCTGAATTTGTAATTTCGCTTGTGCTGAAATTGTCTTGTAAAAGATACTTACACATTTTTTTTGCAAATAAACAATGGTTAACAAAATACGCTAAGGATTAGTTGCGTAAAATTTACTCGGTTTTCATCGAAGCGGCGCAGCAAGGTAAGTATGATACTAGCGTAGTAACTCAAGGTCCAGAGTCCAAATCACCATAGGGTCCTGCGTTTTTTAATTGTTTTTGTCTATTTTTTTGCAACTTTTAGTTTTGACTAGAATTTCAAAATCTATCAATAATATATGTTGTATATTGGAAAGAGGGAAAGGCGTAAGTGGTGGGAAGACGAATAAGAGAAACCGAATTATGTAGACTACTATAATAATATATTCTAAAGATAGGATATCATGCGCGTATACTGCCCAGTGATTCGCGCGAAATAAGAAAAAAATAGAACGAAACGTTTATCCACGAACGGACAAATTTTAAAAGTTCTTATATGCATCCAAGTATTTTCGAGAATTTAAAAAAAGAAATCGAACGGGGCATACATCTCGAAAAAAAACATTTTTCATTGAAACGGAACATACGATTTGATAGAATAGATAACTTCGAATAAAGAAAAAAAAATAGAAGGAAGAGTTTCCCCACAATCAGACAAATTTTTTATGTTCTTAAATGCATCAGTTTCTTTGAGAATTGTTTCAAAAAAATCGAAGGGGACATGTGTTGTGATAAATAATATTTTGTGCTTTATACAAAAATTAAACAATGGACACAATAATTTTGATAAAAATTATGTTTTTTTTCTTGAAAGAACATTCAAAAATACAAATTTTGAAAACGAGAGCGACGAATTGGTGCATTTTTCGCAAAGTTATGACCATTTGGAAATAAATAGACAAAATTTTAAAAAATTTCATATTTTCGAAACGCATGGTAAAAAAAATCTGAAAAAAGTCATGAACGCGTTTTTTATAGGTCTTAAAAACACAAAAAATTTTGAAAAAGAGCGAAGGGGGTGAGGTACAAAAGTGTCCGATTTCGCATGGTATGCCCCATATATGTATATTACATTTATGGGGATTAATATGATGTAGCGACTGTACTGGTGCGAACCGCAACGAGTATACGCAAGGATTGTCTCGTCCTAATCCTCCCATATCGTAATCCTTTCTCAATAGGTTGTCCCGCGATATACATTTCTCCAATTCCGCCCGGTGCGTCACGACCTTAACAATAAACATTTCGTCTTGTCCTCTCCTCCAACCAGAAATTTGGCAACTCTCACTCCTCGTTCCCTTCCGAGTCTTCCTGCTGAGTTACGAGCCCACGATAGGCCAGTTACGACGAGACCACGAGGAGTTGAAGTACGAATAAAGAGTTGCGGCAAAACGACCAACGATTTCAGAGTGCTCTGCCTTGCACCAGCTCGCCGACAATGATGTACAACTATTTCAATGATATTTATTGCAAGAGCATGGTAAACAACAATTTTGTCGGCACCACGGGCAATTTATGAATGACTGTATTTTCCATGCACACACTGTTTGCATGACATCTTCAGATCAACAAACCTGACTTTCGTTTAAACAAATTGCTGGAGGCTTAATTTTTACGCGTACCATGCATATTCAATCATTACCGATAAAATTGACGCGGATAATTGTCGATGAATGAAAGAATGCAATTTAATGGCGTCTTGGTTACTACTTAAATCCTGTTGTTGTTTTAGCAATATTGTTGAATTTTGTATACGTCGAAAAAGATAATTTGACTTGACCGTAAAAATATACATTGCAAAGATGTGCAGTAAGGCGGAGTAACTTGTAAAGTACACAAACTATCATTACTGGCATTCATAATTTTCTCATTATTTGCGCTCGAACCTACTTGTCCAGTTGACGAATCAGAGACCGAACCATTATTCTTCTTCACATAGGCTTCGGAAATATGATTTAAATAGTTAGTGTTCGGGACTTGTCATAACGTTGGATACTCAGTGTATGCGCGTTACTCACCCGCTGCGATAATTCGATTTCTCGAGTTATCGCTAATTAGCCGAAGGTTGAGTCAGAAGTCGCAATGACTATATAAACTAACTCTTTATTGGAAGTGTATTGATGTGTTGAAGTAGGGGTACAATTTTTGACTGACTAAACTAGAATTTTTACTTAACTAATCGTAAGTAAACTGTAGACTGTTTACCGAGTGGTGGGATGAGTGGGCGGAACTTATTTTCTATTGGCTAGCATGCACTGTGGTAGGGATGCGAAACCAAATTTGGCAACAGTCTGAACTTGAAAAATACCAGGCTTGGGACGGACGATCGAGGGTACATGTCGCATAGCATATGGTGACCAGAACACTTTTTTATAATGAAAGTACAATGGCATTTGATTGGTTTAGAACCGCCTCTTTCGTGTCCTGGGCCCATTGTCCTTGCGGGTTAATCCCTTCTGAGGGCAAGTGGTCACGTCTCCATCCCAACGATTTTACTTATTGGTTACGGTCCGAAATTAAGATTTTACCACTTGCGACGGAACAGTTAGCATGTTTTACTTTCATTATTTGCCTGGCTTGGTTCACATTAGATGACCATTTTTTAGTTCAGCAGGCAATTTCGATATGTGATTCATAACCCTGGGATCGACACATCTTGGTTCTTACAAACACAGAAATCTTTTACACAAGTTGACACAAAAGCAATGAATATCTCTTTCTTCAATGCAACGATTGCGAGTCTACTGTTCGATGTTAGTATATTTGTCATAATTTGTCCTTTTTTTTTTAACGTCAAGGAAATCTTCGGAAGACCTCTGGCCTCCTAGACGCGAAGCCAGCGTATGTCAGATTCCTACTGACTAAAACCCAAACGTTACTCCACGGGTGAGGGTGCCCTCTGATTGTAGCTGTCGCGCCGCCCCGGGCGCGTGAGACTTCCGCGGTTTTCGTTCTCGCATCCACCACAACAGCCTCTCCTCCCGGGAGCTAGTTTGGACATCCCAGCTCCAATTTTCTTCCGGAGGCGCCGCCCTTTTGTGATATATTGGGTGAATGCAGACTCTATTGCTATGTTTTAATCGAGTGGGTTAGGAGGTTCTGGATTGTTTTTTGCTGCTTTATTCGCTGCGAATTGGGGAAGGGTCCATCTTTTCATTCCGGCGGTTTTCCAGCTTCCCGGTCTAGGTTTTGTTCCCGGTGGATGGTCGCGTTTGTTATTGCATTTCCGAGCTGGGTTCGCTGGGATGTCCTTCGGTATATCGACGGGCAGCCGAGACGGTCCCCTTCTGGAAGGCCCATAACTTTGATTCTATCACGATGCAAGAGCACTGGAGAAGACGGCGAACCAGACTGGTCCAGACAGCCGACATTTACGTTATATTGTACATTTTGAATCTACTTATCGCTGACCCGGTGGTCATGGTACTGTCCTGCCAATGAGTGCCCGGACCCCGCTGAGTGCTGAGTCCGCCCCGGGGAGACTTTAGCTTGGAAAAGCTTGACTTCGCGGCCCTGAGGGGCGAATTAATAGTTCTCTTTTTGATTTGACATTACTGGAGGCATCGAGTGTTAACAATTTGAGTTCTAAATTTTGATCTCAAAAGTTGGAGATCCATGAATTGGTTTTCTGAATTCTGCTACGCTACATACCGCGATGCACGGAGAAAGGGTGCATCGCTTCATACCTCCGAAGTGATCGTGCAATGGTGTCGCAGGGCCCCAACCCTGCGATCCCCGCCACTGTACGGTTTCGTTCGTCTGAAACCGCCTGCGTTGCATCCGGTGGTGCGCCGCCATTCATTTACGTATCATTCTTTGGTCGCGTTATTAATGTTGGCCAGATTTGCCTTTGCATTCATTCCGCAGTACGCTGTCCGCTCGCGATTTCACAGCAGAGTCGGACAGTCGTCGGGGCGTCAGCTACACCTTCCCACGCACCTATCGATTGCGACCGGAATGTTGGGGTTATAGTCCGAAGACAGTGTGCACACCTCGCCGCACTGACCGACTCTCACTTTCCCATTGCTGAGACGTGCCCGGTAGCACGTTGTGGTACCGCATCGCGGCATCCACTCCGTGATCCGCTGATCCCATGTCGTTTCGTCGCGTGGTTGGGGTGTCTACCGGCGGTGTCGGCTACACCTTTCCCCTCACCTATCGTTAGCGACCCGTGCGTTGGGGTTATGGTCCGGAGACTGCGTGCACACCGAGCCCAGCTGAGCTGCCCTTCCCCTTTGCTGAGACGCAGACGGTGGAGCGTTAGGATCCGCTCCGCGTACATATATTCTGCGGTCGCTCAGTATGTGTGACTGTGGATATGCTCAGATGACTCGCATGTTTTCGTTCATTCGCTCGCTCGCAGTTCGTTGGGATCTTATCCGGTGACATTCCCCTCTGTTATTCCCGAGTTGAGGACTCGGCTTGCTTCATGATTCAGGATACTGACTCGGCCTGATTTCGTGTGCGAGTTCATATCCTGAGCGTGGTCCCTATTTTCGTTCCGGCTATCATACTATCATACTATTGGCCGTGAGTGCCTTGCTCGACAATAGCGTCCGCCGATTATCACTATGCAACAATAAATTTGCTACTGGTTGAAATTAATGTGAGTCTTATGTAATAGGGTGCACTGATTCCGATTTTGCATTCAGAATTTTTGTAGCACGTCTGGATTTAAAGTTATAGCTGAAAATCATAAAATATGACTTTAGTAATAAAGTCATAAGATCATTAAAACCCTGTATATGCGTTATTATGTAGCTGCATCAACGAGCCGTATTATTTGGTATGATGTACGAATGTGTGTGTGTGTATTTTCAAGGTTACTCTGCTTTATGCGCCTGCAAAAAGAAAAGCGTGCAGTCGTAAAAACAAATAGGCAGAAGTTCTATCTTGCGCTCGAGCTAGAGCATGCGGGCAGGATTCATCATGTTTTCTAAAATTAGTGTGGGGTCTTATATGGAAGATAAACGTAAAGATGGTTCATTTAAGGAGTGATGATTTGAATAAGCAGGTACGACTGTTGTCAAAGAAATGCCCATCGAGTCTCGTGAGGCGACGCCGCAGTCCCATTTCCAACTCGGATAAACAAAACGCTTTCATGTTCCTTCTCCATCGACACGTATCTCGCCTTAAACCCTACATTACTTCAGTTCAACAGTCGCAATAACACGTATTTAATTCATTACATATAAAAAGATTCGGTAATTTGGTATATGGTGAATCAGTAAACGAAAGATGGATAGGCGCATTTTTAAACCAAGGTATTGCCAATGTTAGTGTAACTAAGGGCCACTGACTCATTTCAGAGGCAAATAAACATATATAATTAATTTCTTAATTATAATACTTAGTGTTTTCATCCCAAAGTACGCACATTTATTTCCTCAAAGTTTATCACATTCGCAATACAACGTAGTTAATAGCATTATCCTCGACAGATTTATACGTACATAACTTTCTTTCCTGACGTGCCAGAGCAAATCCGATTGCAGTTCTGTATTCAGCGCATATGAATTACTATAAGGAACCTATTTTCAACCCAGTAGCAGAGAAAAAAATTTATTTTGTTGTGTAGTGTTATGGCTTTAGGTTTTTCTGCCCAGCAGCTCCGCGGCCCGCGGTAGTCTCGTGATTTGAGCTATCCGCGCGGTCCAGTGCTAGAGCTTTTAATTTACTGTCGGCTTGTTATGTTATTTTGATTACTGTGTTCCGCGGCGTTTGACTCTGTTTTCCGCTTTTGCTTGTTTTTGTCTATTCGCGTTTGTGATTGTCCTGTGTGATTGTTTTGGTATTTCTGACTCTTTTCCCGCGGGTTTGTTGTGTTTTATTTGTCGCTATGCATAGCGCGAGTAGGCTCTCTTCCGCCCGTCCGTAATGCCTTACGGCTCCGTATCGGTCGTTCCTGGAGCGGTTGTCACCAGCGCCGCGGTGCGGTAGCGCGTTGCGCCCCGTCTCCCTTTCACTGGCTTATTTTTTGGCGATGACGTCCTCGCAGAAGGCGGCGAACACATCCCGGACCTTGCGATTTCTCATCATTGCTCTAGTCACCGCTGAAAGTAATATGTCCGCATGAGCCATCCTACGTAGCACCGCTCTTTGCTCTGTCCATTCCACACATTGTGTGAGTACATGGTCCGCATTGTCTCTATCTCACCGCAATGTAGGCACGCTTCGGACGGCTCTTTTCCTATCTTGTGCAGGTACTGACCGAAGTATCCATGTCCCGTGATGATCCGGGTCATTCGGAACGTGAAGGCCCCCTGCCTTCCTCCCATCCACTCGCTGATGATGGGGAGGAATGCGTCAGTTGCTCTTTGCCCTGACTCGTTCCTGCTGTTTTGTAGTTCTACCTGCCATATCTGCAGGGATTCTCTTCGCAGACGGCGTCTCCGTGAGCTAAAATATCCTGCCGGGGGGTCGTATTCTGATTCCGCGAGGGACTTTTTCATTTCATATAACTTTGCGTGATCAAGTGCTAGTAGCTTAAACGGAATTACTCTAGTTAGAAGGAGCGCCGCGTCGAGAGACACCGTCTTGTGACTCCTGATGCGCCACACCACTCCCTGTATATCTTTTGCCAACACCGGCGCTGCGCATAACGCTACGGAGTAAGTATGCCGTGTTGCAATAGAACCGGCGCACGATTTGGGATGGACCGCGTAGGTTTGGCGGCAGCCTTCCAAGCGTAGCTGCCACCGATTCCATCCTTGGAGCCACTGCCACAAAGTGTCGTCTCCATCGCCACGCGCGCTCTAAGTGCAATCCTAAGTATTTAAACACATCCCCTATTAGGATAGGCCTACCACCGACGTTAATCAGCAGCGGCCTCGGCGACCGTCTAAACCGTAGCGTGACTTTGTAGAACCACATAGCCTCGGTTTTCTCGGCGGCCAGCCTCAGGCCCAACTCCCGAATGCAGTAGGTGATCCGTTTCGCCCCGTCCTCGGCCAATCGGACTGTCTTCTCCCAGTTGTTTGCGCCAGCGACAATTACCCTTGGAAGTGGAGTTCGGAGTACTCTATCGAAAGCTAGGTTCCACAGCAGCGGTCCCAACACGGACCCCTGCATTGTACTGCGTTCTAATTTGCGCGTCTCGATTCCGTCCCGGTGATTATAAATTATTGCCCTATTGCTGAGGTAGTCGCGGACTACAGCCTTTAACTCGTGGAACACAAGTGCCTCCCGGATGCGTTGCCACGGAATGGAGGTAAACGCGTTGACAATGTCCAGACTGATTGCCAGCGTCACTCCGCCCCGGGCATTTATTCTCTCGGTGAACGATCTTAGCTTCTGAATCGCATCTACGGTTAAGCGCCTCCCTTGGAATCCGAACCGGCTGTAACTGAGATCCGGTCCTACTGTTTCTAGGTGCTTGACGAGGCGGGTCGCGATTACCCGCTCTAAAGTTTTGCTGTCTCGTCTAACAAGCAAATTGGTCAGTATGCGGATGGCATGTTCGCCGGTTTTCCCTTCTTCTGGAGGAGTACCAGTTTGGCCGTTTTTCAGATTTCCGGAAATCTGCCCTTCTTTAAACATCCGCTATATGTATATTCTTCTAAGCGCTAGGCCTACTTCCTTGCCGATGTGTCACAATTTGTCCTACCCGTGGCTATTTCTTCCTCCCCTCTATAAATTTGGTGTTTCTTTTTATGTGAATCCCTTTCTTTATCTGTACCGTTTTCAAGCTCCACTTGTATAAAGTCTTGCAAGCGTTACAGGTTTTACTTTTTCTGTCAATGTGGGTGTTACAATTCTCCTTTCTTGGACGGAGGTGACGTAGAGTCAAATTTGATACTTAAGGCAGGTGCCGGCTCGTGTACTTGTTTTAACAAAAAATTTTCTTGATTTGCATCTCTCACTATATCACTTTCATGTTGTAATTCATCCCCTTCATCAAACCCAACACGCAATCCATATCAACCACGACCAACACCATGAGGTACGTTATGAGTGACAGTTATTAGCAAGAAGTTCACATAATCTAGTCTCATTCCGAATGGTACCTGGGTATACCGCTTCCGTCCACCGGACCGTTATTTCATTACATAATTAAATTAATCTGGTTCGAGTTATTCCTTTATTGCTTTCTTCAAATCCGGATATTCCTATATGTGATATGTTCTTCTAGAAACCGACACAAAAACGTCGGTATGTAATAAAATGTAATTCCTTATTATTATAGAAAAAGAAAATTTGCATTTGAAAAAAAAGATACAAAACGCAAAACCGTATGGAGACTTGAACCCTGGACCTTGAGTTAGTATGCTAGTTCTATACCTACTCTGTTACGTGCTTGAATGAAATCCGAATAAATTTTATAGAACTTATCCATAATGTTAATTTGCAAAATAATTGTGTAAGTATTTTTTAGGAGGAAATATTAAACACTTCTGCAAAATTTAAGCAGGGTCGAACAATATTTTTTTTATGCCCTCGTTTTTTTAAAAAATGTTGGAATGGTGCCACTTTTGGCAAAACACGTGTCCAATATTTTTGGATAAGTAGCTCTTATAGTAACGGTTGTTTCCTCATGAATTCGCGTACCAGTTAGCGTGATACTCTTACACTTTTTATTTTTGTGCATATAAATCAATAATATTAGTGTTAATAAAGTGTTTTGTGAAATATCTGCTCTCATTCTTGTGATAATCCTTTAAGGTAGCACCTCCGCGACAATTCAGGTAAAAAGTTTTGCCTCAGTACCCACATTATACATATCAGCAGTTTCAGTCTATAGCCTGTGTTTTTTTTTATTTTTTACGTGATTGTACATCTTATTGTCTATACCAGGGATGGCGAACCAACGGCACGCGCACCACAAGTGGCACGTTTGAAAATTTTGATGGCACGCACAAAAACAAAATTATTTTTTTTTATAAGTTATCTTTTTTGATAGAAATGAATTAAAAATTATTAATCTACACTTAATTTATAATTTATGATATAAATTTGCAGTACTGAATACCTATCTTAGTATGTTAACTAGAACCGTCAAATTATACATTTTATTATTAAAATATCGCATGAATTCTCTCGAAGTATATAAAGATACGCATTAGATAAAATTTTTTGCGTATCCAGTTTCGCCTTCTAATGTTATTGCATGTTGTTGCCGACGCAGCGCTCGAATCGGACGACAGACTGCATTAGTCATTTTTAGTAAACCGTCGTCTTTGAAACTTCAGTGACTTGTTAAAAAATATAATCGTTTTTTGTAAATAGATAGTGTTATTTTTAGGTAAATATTTTTACATATTATTTCATATTTTATATTCTGCATTCATTTGCACGAACATATTGCGTCACGACTGAAGTTTTAACCCGTAACAACCTTAAGGTATTAAAAGTTACTAAACTTATTGTTGTGACGTGTTCCACACCAAGTATACATTGCGTTACGGGACTATACGTTGTACGTGTGCTTGGGGATTTGGCCCGGCAATAGGCCTTCTTTTGTTCCCGGCGTGTGAGCTGCCGATGCGCTGTGCGTTTTCGGCAGTCGCAATGAAACCAGCAGAGAGCGCAGTACGGTATAATAAACATTCGAGAATAATACGGATTATCTATTCTATCGGCGATCCCACCTCAACCACACTACAGTGTTACAACAGGTTATGGGCCCAGGAGATTGCGATTAGCGGAAAGTGCAGAGAGTGTCTCTCTTGTGAAGTGTCGAGTATATTGCAAATCAAGTTCGGTGCGAGTGCAACGATGGCGAACTTCGCGGGAATCGAATCACTGAGAAAAGACAATTACGACACGTGGAAGATCCAAATGCGCGCATTGCTGGTGAAGAACGACGCGTGGTGTTTTGTTAGCGGCGAGTCAACGGCGCCGACAGTGATAGCCAACGACGCAGCGTCGGCGGCGGCGTTCAAGGCATGGGCGACAAACGACGAGAAGGCCAAGTCTGACATCGTTCTGTCGATTAGTCCATCGGAATTGAAACAAATAAAACACTGCAAAGCGTCGAGCGAAGTGTGGAAAACACTCGAAGGGATTTACCAGTCGCGCGGTCCCGCACGCAAAGCCACATTCCTGAAGAAGCTAACACTGCAACGCATGAACGAGGGCGAAGATGTTCGCGAACGGCTCACGAGGTTCTTCGACGCGGTGGACAAGCTGAGCGAAATGGACGTCGATGTCAACCCGGACTTGTTGACGATCTTGCTGTTATACAGTTTGCCACCGAGCCTCGAGAATTTTCGTTGCGCGATCGAGTCGCGCGATGCGTTGCCGCCACCCGACGCGTTGCGCATTAAAATAATAGAGAGCGACGCACGGAAAAACGAGACGCGCGACACGGCGCCGAACGCTATGATGGCCGGGAAATATGGAAAGCATCATCGCGGAAAGAGGAATATCGCTCGGAATACGGAGAGTACCAGCGACGACAACACCTCGCGAATAAAGTGTTTTCGGTGTCGCAAGTGGGGTCACAAGGCATCCGACTGAAATAAGAGTGACGGAAAATTCCGGCAGTTCGCTAAGACAGCAAACGACGACGTGTGCGTGTTCGCGACGGCAAGGCGGGAGTCGCGTTGCGAAGCCCTGCAAGCCGACGTCGAAACAGGCGAAGATCAATGGTGCCTGGACAGCGGCTGCACGTCTCATTTGTGTAGGCGCCTGGAGAATTTCGAGAGCATCGACGAGCGACGACCGGGCAAACTCAACCTCGCGAGTAGCGCGTCAACGGACATTAGTGCGCGCGCCACCGTGCGCATCGTCGTACAGCAGGAGGACTCGACATGGGGCCTCACGATAACCGATGCGTTGCACGTGCCAGATTTGCGCACGAATTTGCTGTGAGTCGGAAAAATTACAGACCACGGCTACAGCGTACTCTTCACAAGGGATCGGGCGAGGGTTTTCGACGAAGAGGGCAACGACAAATTAATCGCCGATCGCAAGGCCGGGCTGTACTACGTCAGGCAGAAGGCTCCTGTGCACGGCTCGATGGCCGTCAACGAGGACGTTGAGGGACGACAGAGCCCCGACGCACTGGGAATCTGGCACAGAAGACTCGGACATCTTAATCAGACGGATCTCCTGGAAGCGAGGCGCAGGGGCATCATACCCGGCGGCGGTGTTAAACACAGCGGAAAATCGCTGCGCTGCGAAGTCTGCATGGAGAGTAAAATGACGAAGAGTCCTTTGTTGCGACGCAATTGCATTTTTATACACAACCATATGCAACACTTGCCTAATTTAGCGGGATTCTCGCTTCTTCCCGTTGCCGGGCGCGGGCCAGCGCTTGGTATTCATTTCGAACGATATTCATTTCTCTACTGACTAATTTGGCGGGATCCTCGCGTCCTTCCGTTGCCGGGCGCGGGCCAGCGCATGGTAACAATAGTTTTTTTTCTCGCGTAGCATAGGCTAGACTCATTGTCATAAGGAGTCACTTGTCTAACAGCCGTGACGGCAGCAAGTCATAATCTTATAGACAGTCGAGGCGCACTACACTTTCAATATTATAAACTTCTATAACCACAGTCTGGCGTGTATATCATTTATTACAATCCGCACATTCGACTTCGCCGATTAATTTCACGCGGAGGAAGCGCATTCAATTTCAAGACCACGAATAATAGTCGAGTTTTGACGAGTGCGCGACATCCTTCTCCGAAGAAATCTGAGCGACGGACGGAAATGTTGGACATAATCCACAGTGATGTGTGCGGCCCTATGCGAGTGAAGTCACATGCGGGTAACAAATATTTTGTCACGTTTATAGACGACCGTTCGAGATGATTTATAAAATCGAAGGATCAAGTGTTCGAGGCGTTTAAAGACTTTAAGGCGAACATTGAAAATCAAACGGGCCGCAGAATTAAGAGTTTCCAGTCGGACAATGGAAGGGAATATGTTAATTCGGCGTTTGATAAGTTATTACGCAATCACGGGCTTAAGCGTAGGTTAACCGTCGCGTACAACCCGCAACAGAACGGGATGGCGGAAAGGAAAAATCGTACGATAATCGCCACAATGCGATGTTTGCTAGCGCAGTCCGGCTAGCGGTGTCCATCGAGAGTCTTAGACGGAAACTCTCCTTTCGAGATGCTATTTCGCGAATTGCCGAGCGTCAAGCACTTCAGAGATTTCGGATGCGGAGTTTACTACCAAAATAACGATCCGAACAAGGGGAAGCTCGATCCGCGTTCGCGGAAGGGGACGTTCGTAGGCTATTCGGAAAGCTCTAAGGGTTACCGCATATGGGGACCGATAGGGAGACGTATCAAGGTCGCGCGCGATGTAAAGTTTTTAGAAAATTTCGATACAGGTTCGAATCGTTCCCGCGACAGTCCTATTTTAGACAGCGTCCCTCTTGAAGGCGCAACAAACGAGAATCGTAGCCGAGAACGCGACGGCGAGTATGACTCAACGGTGGTCGACTTATCCGCGGGAAACAATAGTCGCTCGACAGATGGACTTAGTAACGACGATCGCGAGAGTGAAGCGGAGGACGTCGATTCCGACGGCACCGCGAGCGAGGCGGACGCGGACCGCGTGAATCGCGGAATCGGGGATCTACGAAGGGGCCACGGTAGGCCGAGAATGGTGCGCTCCAGCTCAAGGGGAAGGCCCCGGAAAGAGTACCATATGGTGGAAGCAGGCAACCAAGCGATCGAACAGGCGTTTATGGCGGAAATTCCCCTGGAACGGACCATCGAAAGCGCGAACGCAAACGAGTGGTACGAAGCCATGGCCGTCGAATTAGGGTCGATTATAAGAAACGACACCTGGGAACTCGTTGAGCGCCCTGCGAATGTAAAGGTGATCGGTAGTCGCATGGTGCTGCGAAATAAGTACGAGCCAAGCGGGGAGCACTGCCGACGGAAGGCGAGACTAGTGGCACGCGGATTCGCACAGCGTTTCGGGGTTGATTACAGCGAGACTTTCGCCCCGGTTGCCCGACTGGAATCCGTTAGAATTTTAGCCGCCCTCGCGGCTCAACATGATATGCGCATCCACCAAGTAGACGTAACGTCCGCATATTTGAATGGCAGGCTTGACGAGGAAATTTTTATGGAAGTTCCTCGACACATTGAGAAACCTCTTGATATTCTTATAGCGAAAGAGGATAGCGAGCTCAGGAAAAGGTGCTCGAAATGCGGCGTAGCTTGCGACAGGGCAACAAGGTTTGTTTAATGCGTAAGGCCCTATACGGATTCAAGCAGGCAGGGCGCAGCTGGCATCGTCGATTAGACGGCGAGATGAAGCGTTTTGGGTTAGCCTCCAGTAATGCTGACCCGTGCGTTTATTATCAAGGGCGGGGGGAAGACATCCTACTGGTGCTCGTCTATGTAGATGATATTCTGATAGCCTCGTGAGACCAGAAAAAGATAAACGCGTTTAAGGATCATTTGAAGAGCATTTTTGAAACCAAGGACTTGAATTCCGTACAATGCTGTTTGGGGATCGAATTCCGTCGTTCCGATCGCGCAATTCAGTTGCACCAGCGGGGACACATACGAGATCTCTTAGATCGTTTTGGCATGGCCAATTGTAAACCGGTATCGATTGCAAATTCATTATTTTATCAATATTTTCATCGACGTGGGCATGTGAATCTCTATTTTCAGAATTAAATTTTATAAAAAATAAATATAGGAATAGAATGACGGATGAGTCGAGCTCTGCATGCGTACTGTTGAAATTAACTAAATATGAACCACATATTAAAACTTTATCATCTTGTGTACAGCAACAAAAATCACATTAAAAACAATTGTTTTTAACGTGAATTATGTTTCTAGTATATTGCTTTTTGTAAAACATTGATTAATAAAAAATTGTTTAAAGAAGAATTGCTTTTATTTGTTTATTTAATTATACTTACGTATAGTTTCACCACGCTCACATTTCGAATGAAATTTTATTGTGGCACGTTACCTATTTAAAAAATAATTTTTATGACTTTGTGATTTATGACGTTGACCACGGACATCAAAAAAGGTTCGCCATCCCTGCTCTATACGAATACACACATACCATGAAATATTATTATGTGTGGAAATGTGACAACATCGCATACTTTTTTGGATGGCCTAACGTGGCCTGCGACGAAAAGACTCGCCCAGCGTCGACAACGCATCGTTGCCGCATCGTTTCTATGCGACTACTTTGAATTCCGTCCACAAAAAATAATCGTCTACCTATGTTATTCTTTCTAATGTTTCATTTAAACTACGTGGTAAACAATTTCCATTTTTTTGTAAGATATTCCAAATACATTACTCTAACAAATATTAGTTTTTCATCAAGATGGCCCAAGTGCTTCAATGCAAAAAAATAAAAAATATTTTTTCATTTTCCCACACTTCTATGCTGTATGTACAAAACATGTCATTTTTAATTGCAATTATCTCATGTTTGCTGTGGTCAAACGTCTCCAAATTTTAACATCGCGTGTGTTATGCATTTAACTACTTACACTCCAATTTTTGTAGACTTGTGCCACTGTTGCAAATGCGGAGGCACTACCTTAACACGTTCGCCGCCAGGTCAGGCATCGACGACGCGCGTGGCAGTTAGCGCGTTAAATATGACCGTGCATAAATACCCTGTAACTTTTTATCCGTTGAGTTGCGCCCGATATATTATTTGACAAAAAGTGTTTGTATTCATGTGTTCCACCACCCCCTAAATTTTCTCCCTCGAATTCTGGCTCACCCAGGACATAAGGAGATTTTTCTATAATGTTTTAAATTGTTATTTACGTGATCCTAACAAATTAATTTTCTATTTTGTTTCATGATGTAAGAACTCAGATGTCTGCACAAGAATTAGATGACGTAAATTTTGTCATTTGTCGTTGTAGACCCGATATAAACGCCATAAGAGCGTTTACGGCTGCACCAGGAACAACAAAGCCTACATCTCCTGCGCAATCCGCCACAATTACTAGGGTTGCTGCCGACGAACGGAGCGAATTACCAAGGCAGGGAAGTCTTGTTGACGGCGAAGGAATTAAAATCGTCATTCATGATGTTGATAGCGATATGGGTAAGTTCAATTTTATTTTTCACGCTTCAAATCATTTTACGCAAGCGTAAATAATAAACGTCTTTCAGAACAAAATAAACGTAGCAGTTTTATTAATAAGAGATATTACATTGATATACAGTTTATCCCACATAAGCTGACCACATCGAGATATCTCGCTTGTTTTCAATGATAGCCAAAAATGAAAGAGGACACGTTTGTTTTATCGGAAGGGGCTGATATTTTGACGCAGAAAAGATTTTCGCCATGGTTCTACTTTTCAATACAACAAGGTCAATGGCATTTTTTTAAGCGAGACTAAATATTTTTGCCGGTATTGCATTGTAGCTAAGGTCAAATTCAATCCAGCAAGCAATGTATGTGCACATGATGACACAATAGCGATTTATTGGGTTGACAACTAAGTTTGCGGATTTTGTCGATAGATGATCTTTACACTTTTTTTGCTTTGTTAACGTGTTCAAAGCACCTAATCTATATATTTTTTCTTGTTGTTTGGACTTCTACCTTTAATTTAGAACGAAAATTATATCGATTAGTCCTCCATCTCAATTTAAAAATGGAAGACAACACGTACATTTCAGACATATTATTTGTATTATTTCTGAAAAGGCAAGAACGCATCGCAGGCGCAAAAGAAGTTATGTGCCGTATGTGGGAATGTAGCCTTGAAAGAAAGGCAGTGTCAAAATTGGTTTGCCAGTTTTCGTTCTGGTGATTTTTCACTAAAAATGCTCAACGATCTGGCCGTCCAGTTGAACTCGATGAGACCTATATCAAGGCCATTATCGATTCAGATGGTCGTAACACAACCTATATCACGGCCATTATCGATTCAGATGGTCGTAACACAACATGTGACATTGCAGAGGAGCTGAATGTACCCCATACATGCATTGAAAAAGAAATAAAAAATTGTTCGGTCGTTCTTCTTATTTAAAAACCGCGATCACTTAGTTGCCAACCCAATAGATGCAGATTAAGAGGTATTATTTTGTTGCTATTGTAACAGGCGTTTGCCGCCCCCCCCCCCCCCCCCCCTCGTTGGGATGCGATGCGGGACTCAGCTGGCCGATCGGCTTAACGACAGACGTTATCGCCTTTTTTATTTTGTCGTTGATACAGGAACCGAAGACGCACTGCGCGTCACGTTAGTTCTCTCTCACTCTCTATGTGATCTACCCTCGACCGTCACTCATTGTCATACGAGAACAATTTTAATAAATGTTCAAAATGACGGCTTACAGCTTCGATACACGTTTGTAATCGGTACATGAACGATGGGGGGTGCACTCCTCTCGATGGTTTCTTCTTCTTCTTCTTCTCTTCGTTTTTGGATACACAGCAGCACTGCTGTATCGAATTTCTCGATTAAAATAAAAACATGCGTCTCCAATACGCTCTTTCATATTTTTCCAGATGTGAGAACTTCTTCGTACACCGCACCTTTAAGTGCCACCCATACAAAAAAAATCCAATGATGTAAGATCACGTGAACGAGCAGCCATGTAATATTTGCCCCAAGTCCGATCCAATACTGAGGAAACTTCTCATTCATACTTGAATGAGAAGTACTATGAAGGTACTACTGAAGTACTATAAGCGTTGTGAGCTTGACATTCATCGCGTTGATACCACATCCAATTTCTTTGCACGAATCTACTATTATCCATTAACATAGATAAGTGAGATACCTAAAAGTTCGCGTACCTTTTCCCCGTCAACGTACCATCAATAAAAAATGCACCAATAATGCGGTCACCAAGTAAAGCACGCCAAATATTTACGCTCCATAGACGTTAACGGTCCGACTACTGTGCCTGGGTCACGGTACCGGGATGGCTTGGCTGCGGAAACGCACACATTATAGCAAGACGTTCGCTACTTGGGCCGGTGTCACCGGTGCGGCGTTGGTTAATTGTTCTCAAAGGGATAACGCATAAAAGATCTTTTGAAGTGGGCCGACGGCATCCGGCGAGCAGCTCGCTTGAGCCGTCACGGATTGGTATTAGTGAACTGTCTGTGAGGACTGGAATGACCCAGGCGCCACCGCTCAGTGGACGTATCTATCCGCAGTAATCGTTAAATTTTTTTTCAAGAGCTCGTAATGAATAATGTCTCGACAATCCCACCATACAGACAGTAAAATCTTTTTGCCATGGGTGTTTGCTTTCGGATCTGGTAGGGGTGGTTGATCCTTGTCAAGCCACTGTCTTTTGCGGACGATATTGTCAGAGATAACCCATTTTTCATCGCCTGTTACAATCCTGTTTAAAAATGGCTCGATTTTTACC
Organism: Anoplius nigerrimus; assembly: GCA_914767735.1. Classification (NCBI taxonomy): domain Eukaryota; kingdom Metazoa; phylum Arthropoda; class Insecta; order Hymenoptera; family Pompilidae; genus Anoplius; species Anoplius nigerrimus. Next base: position 16,776,406 of record OU612086.1, read on the forward strand.
CGTGAGAGCAGACTTGTGGCGATTGACATGCGATCTTCTGTATTCCGTTCTCTGAGATTGTGAGGTACCCATACCCCTAATTTGCTGACTTTCCCTAATTTCTCCAGATGGCGGTTAACAGTTGATTGTGAGGTATTCAACCTTTTTGCTATGCCGCTTATTGATTGACATGGATTTTGCTCCAATCTTGCCTGTAAAAACTTTTCATCAAAGTCGGAAGGACGTTCTGCTCTCGGTTTGTCCCATCAGAAGTTATTTATGTAGGATGGTGGGAGGGTTAATTAAGAAAGTCGGATAAAAGTAAAAGTTTAATGTAAAAAGAATACAAAGAATATATCCGCTCGGACCGCGACTTAGCTTCGGACTGTTTTGCGACGTGTCCTCTCCACGCGCCCTGTGCCCTTCTACGCGGCACACTCATCTATCCTATGCCCGCGTATACATTCCCACATACACGCTAAACGAGCGTGTTGTCCGAGCATTATATCCCACATTTATGACTCGACCTAATATATTACGTCCGTTTAACTGCCCATGATTAGTAAACATAGTTTCGACTGTGAATAGCACGTTACGAAAGAAATATTTGTTTAGTCGTTCTGGCTGCTGTACCCATTCACAAAATGTGACATTCTGGAAATCGATACCATGAAACTCCTGATGCAATGACATATGAAACTGATGTTTGTACTGTTGACGTATGCGAAGGATGCTTCATTTTCAAACGCCAGTGCATCGTGCTATTTTTCGGCAACTCGTGTAAGCATAGTTAAAAACTGCAGCTAATACAGCAACTTATGACTGTTCACAAGTTTGTTCACAGGCTTTGAATAGCGTAAGAAATAACACGTGTGTGTGAGGAAAATTGGTAACATACAAGGCAAGTACTCGGGTTCTAGCTTTATCTATAGTCCTAAGAATCGCGTGGTCTCACCTGAGTCTCTTATAAGAATGGGAAAAGCCCGTGTCCGCGTTGACGACGACGGGGCGATTCAGCACTCATCCATTCTCCGGCAAATCGTCGAAAGAAAGGAGAAGTATAGCGACAGAGAAGAGGGCTCACATGCGTCGCAGCATCGCCGTGTCGAGCGGTTACGGTCGTTGCAATAAAAGACGTACTCAAAGCCACTTGGGATGCACGAGTAACGCACGTGATCCCTTGACGCTTGTTTACAGCTACGGTGTATAATTTATTGCGTCTAGTCTATGTCTTATGTCCTGGACGGCTTGAGGTATGCTACGCAACACAAGTCTCTCGTCGGCCGGAATTCGGGTTCGCGTACATTTGCTTACACTTTCGATTTATGATGAAACAAACCTTACTGAATGCCTAATTTGAGCTGAGTACTGTGCATGACACTAGAAGAATACCAATGCTTACATTACAAAATTACTATTCATGTTACAACTACATGTTATAATTAAAGATATGAAAATGAATAGTCTACTCGAGATCAAGGTTCTGGGGTAAGTGCCTCGTCCTTCGACTCGGTCCTCTTGCCAGAGAGCATACGCTCCCCCCACTTCGTGGCCAGATCCTTTATTCTAATGTTTATTATGTGGCGTGCGTAATCGAAGCATCGATGAAGTCGGGTCATCGGCCTCGCACACTTGCCTCCTTAGAGCAATCAGCTGTCCTCTCAAAAGAATAACGCGTTGCCGCGGTGACATAGAACAAGGCGTCGGGCCACTTGTTACCACCTTGGCAACCACACAATTATTTATTATCTTAATTTCCTTTCTTGAATTTCAGTGAAGAAACCTTTCTTAAATTTTCAACCTCAAGGTCACATGAGGGTCACGATATCATAGGTTGCTAGATTGCTCTTGACTCCACCTACAATAACGGCGAAAACATGTAGTCTTATTTTAAAAAATACCGATGGCCTGGATGTATTGGAAAATGTGAGTGTAACGACAATTTTTTCTGCAACAAAATATCAACCCCCTTCCGATAAAACAAATGTGTCCTTCTTTTTTTTTTTACTATTATTAGATGCAAGTGAAATATTGCATGTGGTCACGTTAGGTGGCACACCCTGCATTACAAAACAAACATGCACAAATTTTAACTTTCAAACCGTTCAGACTACTCCTTTACGCATTAAACACGTTCTTTCTTCGGTGAGCATTCCTCTTAAAAGGGAAAGTCCCGTGTTGCGGGTCACCGATTTTGTTCAAATTTTGCATTGACCTTCCTTAGCCGAAAATATTAGTCACGCGTTGTGCCAAAATCGGCAACATTCCTGCATTTTTAAAAAAATCAAAATCAAAAATCAACATTTTTCAATTGCGCTAAAATTTTGCAGAGGGGTTTAAAATTAACACCAAAACCATGTTTGCACACTTATTATACAAGTAATCAATGTTGAAAAAACACATTGTGTCATGTTCACCGCCTTCGATTTTTCAGCCTTTGAAATAAAAAACATTTTGTGCTTTAACCCTTTTAGCACCGAGCGAAAAGAGCGTACCTAGGCGAAGAATACCGGGCCGAATCGACGAATTTGTAGAGGTTTGCGAAAATGCTCGCAAAAACCAAAGTAGGCGTGATATTTACAAAATTCAAAACGCTGATCTAATAAACATTTGTGTTGCATCGAATATGAACCATTTTAACATTTTATGAATTTATACTTAAACACAGATCTCTTGTGATGAGTATAATAAGGCTCTAACGGAGGCGCAACGATATATCGTCGTTCGGTGCTAAAAGGGTTAAAATAAAAATAAAAAATGAAAAAATAATTTTGATTAAAATCATATTTTTTTGTTGAAAGAGCATTCAAAAACGCAATTTTTGAAAAAAGAACGATCCAATTGGCCCATTCTTCACAAAGTTATGAGCATTTGAAAAAAAAGGGAACAAATTTTAAGAAAATTCATATTTTCCAAACGGACCGTCAAAAAAAAAAAAATTGAAAAAATTCATGAACGCGTTTTTCATCGACCTTAAAACATAAAAATTTTTGAAAAAAAATTGGAGGGGTTGAGGTAGAAAAGTGTCCGATTTGGCATGGAATGCCTCATATATTTTTAACTATGACAATACTGTAATATCAGTGGTATCAATACTATAATATAATTGAAATCGATTACAAATCATATTCTTTCATTTTTCCCACTGTTGCGTACTAGGCAACATGGCGAGCGGTATGCGGTAAAATCAGAGATAACGATCAAATAAAAAAGTCAGTTATTTATTATAGACGGAGAGCTGGCTACATGGTTAGCAACATACCTCGGTGCAAGCAAAATTTTACATGGAACAGGTTCGATTGTTGCCGGCAAAGCGACAGCCCGATTGTCAGAAGGCGCGCTGGAAGCTAAATGCGTGGGCGGGCGATTAAACGTGTAAATTTCCCGACAAAAAAAACTGTCAATGTGCAAGGCTGAAAATTTGCACAGATGTTGAAGAGCATTAGGAAAAGCAGGGGAAAAAATGTCAGAAGCGCAAGTGGATGTTAAAGGGTTGTCAGAAGATGCCAAAGTTGCGAAAAATCTCGGAAAATTTACATATCAAGGAAAACTGAACAATAGTATCTTTAATCCTCTATAAATATTCATATTAATTGTCAGAAGTGCACTGAAATATGTACGGTATGAAAATCAAGAGAAAAGCCATCGGTCCGCTGCGCGCCGCGCCGCGCGCGAGAAGACGCTCCTGCACTTTGCCCTCGAATTTCTCATTATCTCTTCCACTTTGGCTTCTGACAATTTGCAAGTACTCTATTCTATAGGTAAACAATACAATTGCAAATTGTCAGAAGTTTTCCTTGACATGTAAATTTTCCGAAATTTTTCGCAACTTTGGCAGCTTCTGACAACCCTTTATCTTCCTCTTGCGCTTCTGAAATTTTTTTCCCTGTTTTTCCTAATGCTCTTCAACACCTGTGCAAATTTTCAGCCTTGCACATCGACAGTTTTTTTTTTGTCGGGAAATTTACACGTTTAATCGCCCGCCCACGCATACTGCTTCCAGCGCGCCTTCTGACAATCGGGCTATCGCTTTGCCGGCAACAATCGAACCTGTTCCATGTAAAATTTTGCTTGCACCGAGGTATGTTGCTAACCATGTAGCCAGCTCTCGGACTATTACGTCTTGCTTCGCTGGGTGTCGTTTTGGAACTGCGCTGCGAGCGAGTTGCGTTTCTTGCTCAGTGCATCCCTTTACAACGAGCCTATTGTCACATCCCTTCACAACGATGCATACTGTTTCGTAAAGAATTAACAATATTCGACAACATTTAGATGGTTCGCACCTGCAGCAATTACCGATAATCCCACATACGGGCACTACGTAACGGTATGTCTTAGATTTCAATATCTTTCCAGATGTTTGAATATTCCTTCTTTCTGTCCTGTTTATGGCCCATAATTCTTTCAATCCTATTCCGGTACTTTTTTTTTTCGATGGGGAATCTTGAAAAAGGCGCCAACAGAAACGGGGGCGATCTGCTGGTTGTGTCAGGTTTCACTGACTAAACCACCACCGGTACTCTCTACTGGGTGGTAAGGGCTGGCACGATAACTCACGTTGTAGTGGATGGGTTTGGTGATGGGTTTGGAAAATCACAGGAGGTTTGGTTCTGTGGGAAAATGTTAAGGATTTATTCATTTTTGGAGATTTTACAGGAAATTGGTTCGGGTGTCGGTAAGGTAGGACTCTCTCTACTCTACTCGTAATGACCGATCTCTTTTAACAGAGCACGCTCGTCTCAAACTCTCGATGGTAAAACGCTTGACTTTACAATATTGGATTCTACTATTTAGAGGGTGTCTTGTATTTTTCTAGGAGGTGATCGGCGGTGAGTCCTGCCGATCTATCCTCTGGCGGGCGACTTAAGGTCTTGGTCCGCTATTGACTCTACTGGGCAGTTTTCCTGTACTCTCCCCTCGTGGAGGCGGCCGGTGGCGTAGTCCTACCGTCCTCTCCTCCAGAGGGTGACCCGGGAATCGCCCGCAAATGACTCTACTGGGTAGCCTTCCTGTACTCTCCCCTAGTGGAGGCGGCCGGTGGCGTAGTCCTACCGTCCTCTCCTCCACAGGGTGACCCGGGAATCGGCTCCCATGCCTAAGGACACTCTGTACTCTCCCCTCCTGGAGGCGGCCGGTGGCATAGTCCTACCGTCCTCTCCTCCAGGGGGTGACCCAGAATGGTCCCCGGCCCTGCTGGGCGACCGTGGTATTACCTTGTCTTCCCAGCAGGAAACTAAGAGAGAGTATGACCGAAGACACCGTCTTTTATACTCCTTCGTATCTAAGCAAGCGGGCTCATCAACAAGTGCGTTGCTACGCGTGGTGGTCATCTCGGCCGCGGGTCGCGATCGCCGGTTGTCGCGAATCTTCGAGAACCTTCTCGATCCTTCCAGATGTTTCTGGACCCTTCTCGATTCTTCCCCGTCCGTTGCCTTGGTAACGTGTTGTTTGGTGCTGCTAGTGGGAGGAGGATAGCGAGCAGTGGGTCTCACTCACTCCCATGTCGCGAAAAATTGTTGTGGGTGTTGTTGGATGTTACAACGTTAACATTGGCTCGCAGGAGCCCTCAACCGCGGCGCGAAAAAAAAAACGAAGAAAAAAGACCGCGCCCGAATCGTCAGTGAGCAAGAGGGGGTGATATGCGGTTAGTCTCCGCGCCATGCACTCGGAAGACGTGGCTTCCTGATGCATTGCGCGGAGAGCCACCGCTAATGGGGGTGTGATGGAAAATGGAGTCAAGGAGATCAGTGGGTAGGAGAGTCTACGCTCAGGCTGACGATATCTCGCCCAATCGCCGTCCCCGTAGAAGGAGTCGGCGTGATAGAAATGAGGGCAGTATGATGACTCCCCTAAGATAGGAAGGCCTTGGACCGACGAGCATACTATGGTATATACGGATAAACGAATAAACCATACAGCGAAACACGGGGTACACATGTTCCGCTTCATTCACCGTAATGACGTGTGCGTTGATTCCAGGAGCCCCCGCTCCTTTCCTCCGCCATTTTGTCGTCGAGACGTCATTGATCGCTGTGGCATCACGACGCTAGGCGCTTATCCGGTAGTAACCCGCTCTCACACTCTTTCACGCTATTATTTGAAAAAAAATAAAAAAAAGTCGTGTATACATCTCTCCCCCGTCACGTGGCAGACCCGCATAGTCCATCCCGTGACGTAGCAAAATACAAAACTTATTAACACTTTAACGACCGCCCGTCTACGTGGTCAAACGTCGCCAGGTGCCGGCAGTATGTTTGAAGAAATAATTTTAAAGAACTTTATTGAATTCACGAAAAAGTTAACATACAACAAAAAACAACAACAATTTAACGACAAATTTAATATTTTTCCTTTGTATGATAATTATTAAAGCAATCCCCTACATGTAATGGTATTTTACATGTCTTACACATAAAATATGTAGGTTTTCTAATTTTATTTGCATAGCAAACATGGCAATCCCTTCGTACCGTCCCTACCGTTCCTTTTTTATTGCCGATATTCGATTCCTCCAGGGAATCTTTCCACTGGATTGGAACGAACGACGCGAGATGTAGTAGGATCACCGTCATTAGTAGTTTTAATCCACACAGTTCCTAATTTAATTAAAAAATCGTGGTAATTTAATTTCCGAATGTGCTCCTTGTTCAAATGTCGATATATACAGAACGAGTTAAATATGGCACAATTTATGAAATATGTTTAATCAACTTGTTTACATTCATAAATTATCACACAAAGAGTGTGGTACTGGCAAACAACCTTCGGCGGTAGCATAACACACATGTTGTGTGAACGGTCGTTAACGGTTGTTCCGGCTATCACACACATGTTGTGTGAGCGGTCGTTAAAGTGTTAATAACGCGACGCGGTTGCCGCTTGCTACGGCGGCCGCCGCGCCCATCCCGCGAATCGTAAGTTATTCCTACTCCGGTTCAGGAAGCTGCGTGCTGAGAGAGGGTCTCTAACCCTTTCTCTTTCCACCTCCTCCTTTCTGGACATCACATCCTCGCAAAAAGCCGCGAAAGCATCCCAGCCACCTCTCCGCGATGTTATTGCAGCAACAATGGCCGGCAAAGAGACGTCCTGCGCAATTATCTCGCGTAGCGTTGCGCGCTGCTCCTCCCAAACCGGTCAGTGGACAAGCACATGCTCCGAGTCTTCGAGGGTGCAGTCACACTCTAGGCACTCCTCCGATGGCTCTTTGCCTATTCGATAGAGGTAGTGGCCAAACGAGCCATGATCGGTCATGACCGGTGTTACCCGGAAAGTTAGCGTTCCCTTATTTCCACCCATCCACGAATCAGAGACGGGGAGGATTAACTTCCGCTACTCTACAGCCCGATTCCGTGGTACTATCGGCAAGGATGTTCGACCAAGCCCGAAACACCCCAGCTTGAAGGCGACGTCGCCACGCGCGTATTACTTCAGCAGGCGGTCGAGATCCCTCCTGGCCAATGCTGCGTTTATAATAAAACGATTTGGAATGGATCTCGGCCAGCAGCTGGAATGGCAGCATTTTTGCCAGTAGCAGAGCAGCGTCATGCGATACCGTTCTGTATCCGCGTATGAGTCGCAGCGCGACCTGTCTCTGCCCTGTTGGCTGCGTTTCTCCAGTCGTCCCCTCCTGCAACTATGAGAGTATCATCCGGGTAGCAGATGATCCTCACACCGTCAGGGAGGGGCGTTCGCCGGACTACGTCGAAGGCCATGTTCCACAGCAGTGGCCCGAAAACAGAGCCCTGCAGGATGTCGCGTTCTAATCGACGTCGCACTGTGACGTCTCGACCGGGGTATACTATATACCTGTCGCGCAGGTAGTCGCGCACGACAGCTTTTATATACGCGGGGAAGCGATGGTAGTCCAGCGCATCTCTGATACTCTGCCACGGAATGGAGTTAAAGGCGTTGACGATATCGAGGCTTATCGCCAAGGCCATTCCGCCTCTAGCCATTACCGTGTCGGTGAATTCCCGTAGTTTTAGAATTGCGTCCACCGTTGAACGCCCCCCCCCCCCCCCCCTGAAACCGAATTGGCTGTCGTGTAGATCGGGGCCAGTTGTCTCTAAATGCTTGACTAGACGGGATACAATAATCCTTTCGTATGTTTTGCTTATCTCGTCAAGCAAGCAAATCGGTCGATACGCCGAGGGCGAGTCGGAGGGTCTGCCCTTTTTTTGAAGTAGTGCCAGCTGGGCTATCTTCTATAATTCAGGAAACCTTTCCCTCTCAAAGCAGCCGTTATACAGCCGCGTGAGGATCGATCCCGCCGCCTTGCCAATTCCTGCGAACACTCTGCCCGGAACTCCATCCGGACCCTGTTCCCTTTTGCCTAATTTCGCGAGCGCGTTTGTTAGCTCCTCCGGTGATACGCGGTGTCCTTCGTTCCAGCCTCCCTCCTCTCCGACCGCGGGAGGGATGCTAGCCTCGCTATTTGGAGGAAAGAGCGTGTTGATTACGCGGTCGAGAAACTGACAATCAAGTTGCTCCGTCATCGGAGCTTCTCGTGGCGTCAGTCTCTTTTTAACAATTTTGTAGGGGCGACCCCAAGAATCCTCGTCGAGGGTGGCGATGAATTCCGTCCAAGCGTCCGCCTTGGCTTGCCGTATGTCAGTTTTTAATTCTACACGGGCTTCTCGGTAAGCCTATTGCGCCTCCGCTTCCCCTTCCGCATCGGGGGTACGCCTACGGCGGATTCGTTTATATCGGCGGTGAGCTGACTTGCATGCGACGCGCAAAGTCGCAATGCTCTCGGACCGCCAATATACGCCTTTTCATGAGTTGTTTCGCGCCCGGGTCATGTCTGCGTCACTAATTGACGTCAGCGTCCGCCGAAGATTGACCGCCTCTGCGTCGGGATGGAAGTCGGTACCTTCCTAGACCATGGCGCCGTTGGTCCAGTCTACTCCGATTGCCGTTGCAATTAGACCGACCGCGTTCAATCGCTCTTATTCCATCGGACAACCGTTGTCCCCGGCCTGCGGGGCGTCGTGCGGGGGACGTCGTCGCCGATGTGTATCACGATGTACAGGTGATCGGACAGCGTTTTGATGCTTCCGAGCACCTCCTGTCGCGTGACGCGCTGTACGGCAGCCGGACTGGCAAACGAAATATCTATACCGGATGATTGGTTCCATCTCCAACACGTGGGAGCGTTGCCGCGATTCAGTAGGCAAAGGTCAAGGCCAATCGCCCATGAGTCGAGGCTGCTACCACGCGGGTGATGTCGCGGATTCCCCCAGTTAGCAGACTTAGCGTTGAAGTCACCCAGGACGAGCAACCTCTCCGGCAACAGTCTTCTGACACAACGACCTAGGTTCATGAGATATTCTTCGATAACGGCTAGTCCACACGAGGGTGATATGTAGCACGAGCAAACGTAGTGTTCCCCCCACCGAACAGTCACGAATCCATCTCCCTTCTCTACGAGCGAGCAGGGGATAGGTAGATAATAATACTTTGCCCAAAGTACCAAAAAGAGTTGGGCATGAAATTAAAGAAAAGGAGGGCAAATTCACTTTAGTGAGAAGACGGTGCAAAATGTGTTATAAAAATAATGTAAAAAAGTTTGGCTCGAAATCTGCAAGAAATTGTACGAGAAAAGTTATAACATTTTGTGATGATTGTCCAGATGAGCCCTATTTATGTTTGCCATGTAAACAGATTTGTAAACAATAATATTAAACTTTTTTGAAATAAAACACCTTATTTTTTATGCGTTTAGACTTTATTAAAATAATTATGTAGGAGCTTGGAACCCGTCTGGTAGAGTAAACGTTCGACCATATGTTTGTTAAAATAATTCCTTAAAAATAAAATTTATTGCTTTGTTGTCTAATGCATATTAAAATGTATAAGTACCCTTTTCTTGCTAATTATGGCTTTGTACTATTGAAAAATTGTAAGGTATACGTCAAAAACGAGTTTATTTAATTGTAAAAGTGTGGGTCGTATACGCCCCACGCGGCCTGTACGGAAAGTCTTCAAAAATCGCTCGGGCACGGAACGTGTTAATGAATGTCAATACAGTAAAAGAAATCAGAGCCGTGAATGAACTCATGTTGTATTAGAGTATCTGAACGTCGCAAGAGTGCCATCGACGCGAAAAATTCAGTAAGTAAGCGAAATGCTGAATAGGCGCATTATTAAGCACTCGAAGTCGCCGTATAATTATTCACCCATCTGGGTAGTATCAAAAAAGAACGACGCCTCGGGGAAAAAAATGTGGAGAATCGCCATTGACTTTAGGAAACTAAACGAGAAGGCCGACCACGACGCCTACCGGTTGCAGTCATCGGCGACATCCTTCACCATCTGGGCAAAACCAAATTCTTTTCCGCTTTTGACCTCAGTTCTCGGTTCCACCAAATAGCCATCGTTAAAGGATTGAAAAAATATACGGCGTTCTCTAACCCCGAAGGACACTTCGAGTACGAAAGAATGTTATTCGGGTTTTAAAACTCACCAGCCACCTTTCAGCGGATAATGGATACCGCACTGAAAGAGCTAATCGGAAAACTCCCTTCGTGTACCTGGATGATATAATGCTACTCGGATCAATCATAAAGGAACATAACGAAAATCTCGTCATATTATTCGGACGACTACGCGATACGAGGCTCAAGCTGCAACCCGATAAGTGCGAGTACCTGCGGACCTGAATTAGGATACCTAGGACACCTTATTACAAAAGACGGGATAAAGCCCAACCCGGCAAAGTTGAAACAATAAAAGAATTTAAATAACTGAAGACTCCCAAAGAAGTCACGTCATTTCTCGGATTAGCCAGTTACTATAGAAAATTTATTGAACACTTCTCCACCATCGGCAAACCGCTCATCAAACCCACGAAAAGGGGTCAGGAATTCATCTGGACTGCGGCATACCAAACATCATTCGACAGCTTCAATCTTAAATTGTGCTCATCTCCGGTACTTCGCTACTCGAAGAACTAAATATTATAGTACATACTCCTAGTCCCACATTGGGTATGCCTGTTGTTAGGGCCCAATTGTCCCAGGACGGACATCTCTGCTGCTATGTTCCCCGAATACTTAACACACCGTAACAAAATTACAGCACAACGGAAAAGGAACTGTTGCGCATTGTTTGGGGGGTCAACAAGTTACGTTAATACCTACTGGGTCGCAAGTTTAAGATACAGACCGTTCACAAAGCTTTAATTTGGTTTTTTAATGTAAAAGACGGTTCGGTCCGATTGCTCAGATGGAGGCTCAAACATGAACAATAGGACTATACCATCGAATATGTTAAGGAAAAAGAAACTCAAGCAGCCGATGCCATATCCCGAGTACTGCATACGCGGGATATACTTCAAAACACGATGAACCTCGCAGGTGTACGCTCGCCCGGAAGCGTGAAGACCCCCCCCCCCCCCCTCCCCCATATCCAATTACTATAACTAAAATCCTACAGACTACGAACAAAGGATACTGGATGGGCGTCATTAAGGAAGTTCCTCTGCGACAATCCAGGTAAAACGTTTTGACTCAGTACCCACATTATACATATCAGCAGACTCAGTCTATAGCCTGTGTTTTCTTTACCTCTTACACGGCTATATTATCTGTACGAATACACACATACTATGAAATACGATTCTGTTTGAAAATGTGACAACGTCGCATATTTTTTTGGGTGGCGTAACGTGGCCGGCGATCAAAAGACACGCACACTCGCGCAGCACCAACAACGCATCATTGCCGCATCGTTTCCACGCGACTACTTTGATATCCCTTCCACAAAGAATAATCGTCTAACTATGTTATTCTATCTAATGTTTCATTAAAACTACGTGGTAAACAATTTCCATTTTTTTTGTAAGACATTCCAAGTATATTAATCTAACAGATATTAGTTTTTCATCAAGATGGCTTAAGTCCTTCAATGCAAATAAATAAAAAATATGACATTTTCCCACGCTTCACCTATACAAAATGTACAAAATATGTAATTTTTAATTGCAATTATCTAATTTTTGGTGTGGTCAACCATTTCCAAATTTTAACATCGTGTGTGTTATGCATTTCATTACTTACACTCCAAGTTTTAAAGACTTCTGCCAATGTTGCAAATGCGGAGATACTACCTTAAGGAAGCAGAAAACGAAGACAATGTCGCCTCGTTAGGACCCTACGACGAGGAAAATTGATTAACGAACTCGCAATGGCCACGGAATTCCTAAAAGAACAAGAAAGATCGCACCAGTTTAGGGTTAATGAGCCAACGATCTCCAAATCGGTTAGAGAAGACCTCAGGGATATAATCAACTTCTTGGGGAATAAACGTCAAACCATAATTAAAACATCCTTTACGCCCCAAGGTAAACCGACGAAATAACAGAAGCAATGACTCCTCGCAGATTGCCACGCAGCATTTTGGGGAGTACCGATCCATCAAACAACTCAGAAAATCCGACGAGTTGACAAACATGGACCAAGAAATGATCGACTTTGTCAAAACCTGCAAACAATTCCGAAAGGAGAAACTAGTACCTATTACACAAGAAGCACCAGCCATTATACCGGACCCGCCTATGGCTCCCAACGACAAGATAGTACTGGACATTGTCGGCGCAACCGACGAATATTCTACTATTCCCACTGATACAAGACGTCGCAAGATAACCTCCCTATTTTTATTTTCGTGAAGTGAGTAGTAGGGATAGTAGTCCGAGAGCTTGGTTGGAACATGGTTAGCAACATACCTCGGTGCAAGCAAAATTTTATATGGAACAGGTTCGATTGTTGCCGGCAAAGCGACAGCCCGATTGTCAGAAGGCGCGCTGGAAGCTAAACGCGTGGGCGGGCGATTAAACGTGTAAATTTCCCGACAAAAAAAACTGTCGATGTGCAAGGCTGAAAATTTACACAGGTGTTGAAGAGCATTAGGAAAAGGAGGGGAAAAAATTTCAGAAGCGCAAGTGGAACATAAAGGGTTGTCAGAAGTTGCCAAAGTTGCGAAAAATCTTGGAAAATTTACAAATCAAGGAAAACTTCTGACAATTTACAGTTGTATTGTTTACCTATAGAATAGAGTACTTGCAAATTGTCAGAAGCCAAAGTGCAAGAGATAATGAGAAATTTGAGGGCAAAGTGCAGGAGCGTCTTCTCGCACGCGGCGCGGCGCGCAGCGGACTATAGAGGATTAAAGATACTATTGTTCAAATATCAGAAAATTTTTATGAGAAATAAAAAAATTATCTTTATTTGCAATAAAGAAATGATTAGTCGGTTTCGTATGCAATATCGTGTTCAGTTTCTCCTTCTTCATCTTCAGCGCTTTCATATTCGGACTCTTTGTCATGAACATATCTAAATTTACTTTATTGCAAATAAAAATGATTTTTTTATTTCTCATAAAAATGTATGGGCAAAGGTAAAGAAAGACGCGTTCCTCACCGATTTGGTTGAAACTTTGCAGAAACATCAATTTTTGCATAAAAATAAGACCTGTAAAAGCAAAAAAGGCCGCTTGCGTCTAATTAAAAAGTTATTAAGCGTTAAAGTTTAGTTGTAATACCTGCCTTATCGACAGCACGAACGACATCTGCGCATGCGCACTGATGTTTGCGTATGCGCGCGGACAGGTTTGCAGGTAAAGTGCACGTATTTGAAATTAACTAATATTCAATTGGTGAAGGCTAGGTGTGGGCAAGGCTTTCCCTTTCATAATGTTTAAGAGTTTTCAATCAAACAATGGTTTCAAAGTAGGTTTGGGTTAGATTTCTGTTTTCCCCGAAGGGGAAAACTTTCAGCCAAATCTTACATTTTGTATTATTTAAGGGCTGGGTGTAGGCTTCCCTTTTGTAGTGCTTTTGTCGATAGAAATGATGTTGCTGCACTTTTGGCAATTAAAATCTAACCCAAACCTACTTTCAAACCATTGTTTCATTGAAAACTCTTAAACATTATGAAAGGGAAAGCCTTGCCCACACCTACCCTTCACCAATTGAATATTAGTTAATTTCAAATACGTGCACTTTACCTGCAAACCTGTCCGTGCGCATGCGCAGACGTCGGAACGCATGCGCAAGCATCAGTGCGCAGATGTCGTTCGTGCTGTTGATAAGGCAGGTATTACAACTAAACTTTAACGCTTAATAACATTTTAATTAGACGCGAGCGGCCTTTTTTGCTTTTACAGATCTTATTTTTATGCAAAAATTGATGTTTCTGCAAAGTTTCATGCAAATCGGTGAGGAACGCGTCTTTCTGTACCTTTACCACAAAGTTTTCTTGAGTGGAATGAATGTCTCCTATTCGTTATAACCCCATTTGGCGGCATTTTTTTGCGTCTCTTACCGTGTAGGGACACCATTGGCAGGTACCTCTTCACAAACTCATACAGGGATCCTGCTACAGTTTAGACGGCTTTAAACTCCTCATACGCAAATAAAGTGGCAAGCAATTTTATATGTAAATAGAAGTTTTAATTAGTAACAAAATATAACCCGATTGGTTTCGTGTTTGGTCTCATTTTACTTGGCAAAATATTAGCAATACGTTACTGACATTTTTATTCATAAAAAGTCAAAGTTGTAAAAATTTCTTCGCTGCACTAGTGTTGCCTCATCGTCATGTGGCATTCAATCATTCAACAATGGCTTCACCTTCACTCCCTCTTTCTTTATCAACTGTTCCTATCTACGTTTGACGGTGTCGGCAAACTACAAACAGACGGGCGCGTGGCCCAGCGTGGTCCAGCGTGGCCGGCAACGTGGCGCAGAGACGACATTCGTGTCAAATCACCGCATGTAAGAGCATCGGAAAAACTTTAGAATTGCAAAGATAGAAATAAAGCAGTTTTGCATACAGACAGGGTCGTTTCGTTTCTCATGTTCCGATCATTTGTATGAAATGGAATACAATAATCAATGTAAGAGAGCAAGTGTATTGGAAGGCGTTTACTTCTTTAATTAACAAGTACTTTTTGCAACATTTTCAACCTCGTCGGTGCTGCTATCACTTAAAATTATCACGATACAAAAATTGGGAGTGATGGGATTCGATCATGTATAAAAGATTGTTCTACAAATTAGTTTAACACACCAGTATACGACTAGAAAGGATGATCTTGACTTTTTCACTGACACCCCTTTTTTAAAAATGAGCAAAAAGGGAAGTTTTTAATTTACACTTCACTGCCCATCGCCCTTGCAGATTCAAAGTTAAAACATGATGAAAATGGGAATTTTTTAATGAGCTATCGAATGACGTTTTTGGTTTATAATTGTTTTGGGATCGCTTTTGAGCCCCACCATCCAACTACACCCTTCGAATAAGATACTTTATCAGATCATCGGTTAGATTAGGGACGAAAAAGCATTTTAATACCGCTGGCTTATGCCAAAGGAAACACTTGTATGCAATCGTGTCGGAGAGGAGTCGGAGCCGTAGCTCATTTCTTGTCTCCGTTCGGTACGTAGTAGACGACTCGCTGACTGAGAGCACGTATACATACATCTTATTGTACATCTTTTCCCCACCACGACCGTCACGACAGTGGTTCTTATGAATTCCTCGTCGGTACGTGGTGTTACCTACAAAGTTAGAACCTTGGAATTCTTCCGTGCCGACAGAGCATTTGGGCCCCTTTGAGCCCCCTTGCGTGCCCGAACTTTTACCCAGGGTAAGCGGTCTTTAAGTATATCTCGTCGGTGTTTCAGTATCTACGCTAGTTGGTAGTACTATTAGCAATGCGCGAAATACTTTTTCCAAGTATTTACCTCTATATCCCTCATCTTCAAGTAAATCGATTTCTCGTCGGGTGGTTTTGGATATAACTGATTTCTGTATTGTATTTTGGTTTGTTTACATTTTTTTAGTTAGCGCTAATTCTAATTTTTCTTCAAGAGACAATTCCTTTTCACTATGGACATTAGTGTTATCATCATCTTCGATAACTGTACCGAATTTTTTTGAATGTGGATAGATTTATGGATAAAAAATTTTAAGAAAACTTACTATAAACTTGATCAAATTTGAACTGACTAATCTCTTTTCTTCTTTTCATTTTCATTTGTAAAATCATTATAATTGTGTAAATACCGTATAGACATTCTATGTATATCATATCTATTTCGGTATGCCTTTCTTCCGTGCGATTTTTCAATGTAATATATTATATAATTCTTCAGATAGTGATGTGTGCTGTTCTTTCAGTGACTGCAACATGAAATTTATTGTTGCATTTGCTGTTAATAAATTAGAATCTCTTCGACATAATGCCTCCACAGCCAGTTTTATTGGAAGTAGAGCTGATACAGTTCTGGATATTAAGCCGAATTCACTATCGAAAAAATTAATTTGTAGCTTTAAGTCGTTTATTGCTTTTCTAGTAAATACTGAATAAACGGTATTTAAACTTGTGAATACCGGTATTACAAAATTGTACAATTGGCTCAAAATACCGGTATTCAGTATCTCGGTATACCGGTATTCCAATCTCTAGTCACCACAGGCCTTCCAGCCTTTTCAATTGCAATTTAAATTGCTTTAATCTTCTTTAATTTCATTACTTTAAATTTATCACATATACTTACTTATTTCATCTCTTTTAGATTAATAGCAATATTTATACCCTGTAGCATAAATCCATACAGACTTATATCAACTCTCTGCTTTTCGTTTGTATTACTTATTCATTTAACTTTATATTATTTAGTTAAATAACTAGCATTACTCTTGTTCCTCCTTGGCTCATGATATTGTTATGGGTCTCGATCTGAGCTTGTATGGGTAGATTTGGAATCAGAGTCTTTTATAGGGAAAGACGTAGACTCTTAGGAGGGTGTTAGCCACTTCAGACGCGGGCAGCAGGAAATACCCTTTTGCCGTAGCTTCGGTGGACTAACCAAGGGAGGTAGACCCAGCACTCGGACGAGGCTCGTCGCGGAGACAGGCTCGTCGGTCGTCTAAATCTACCAAGGCGTGAGAGCGTACAAATTCGGGATCAGACAAGAGATCTGTCGTCACCGGAAACGTAGCTCGCGGAAGATAGGATGACCAGTCGGGACGCGGACGTGGCTCGTCGCAGAGACAGGCTCGTCGGCTGCCTTTCCAGTCTTAAGGATAATAGGAGGGTTTCGATCGAGTTCGCAACATGCGATTCGTCTCGAGCGGCTGAAACGTATCTGTGGGTTTGTCCGTATGTGATTGCGTACAGGAGGGTAAAATAAGAGAAGGCTAATTCTTCTATAATAAATATATTCTTACAAGTTATATGATAACAACCGAAGGGTCTTGAGAACGTTCGCAAGGCAGTAGTTAGGAATGAGGTTTGGGGGGCTTGACTAACAAGTCCTGATCTTTGGGTAACGCCTCGGAGCGAAGGCGGAGACTAGGACTTACGTCTGCGGAAGCTAATTCCACCGGGGTGCGTGAACAGGATGTTCGCACGAGAGCGTATTCCGTAGAAGTCCGATGTGGGGTTTTTCGGGCGCCCTTATATACCCTGGGACCACGTAGGGCTCGCCACAAAGGAAAGCCATCAAGTAGATTAAATTATACACACTAAATAATTATATCCTTCTCGCGTATAAGGAAGGAACTAACATTAGAACAGAACTACTATTCCATAGAGCATACCTCAAATCTCAAAGACCGGCCACGCCACCCTTGGTACCCACTTCTAAAATCAAGTGTCCCTCGCGCACACGTAACATACGCGAGGGCACATCCAAGAAGCCTCTTACTGAGGCCAATCTTAAAGTATTTAATATTTCCCTGGCGGATAAACCACCTGAAAGTATGGCGGACCCTAGACCGTCCACTAGTCAAGGTAAGGCACCACAGTCGCCCATGATGGCACAGGCGAAACTCCATCTCAAACCAATCAGCGCGGACGAACCATCGTCGCACGATTCGAGCGACGAATCTGTATTTTCAACCTATAAATTGGTACCAACTAAACATGCCGTAAGACGTCTCCCTTGCAAACCGCGTCTAAGAAATCAAAAACCATTCGAGGAGTTTTTTTTTGGACACGATTTCGTTTTTTGGACACGACGAAAGGTAATGCAGGCGCGATACATCGGACAACTCCTTGTCGGCTATTACTAATGTCGTGAATTTGTCGCGGAAGCTTTCCCATTCGCTATAATTTCCGGTGAACTCTGGTAAGTGAATTCGCGGGAGCTGAGTGGTGGTTGACTTACTAGTCGCTTCCGATGTGGTGTGATCCGGAGATGCCGATGTGGATGTAGGTTTGGGTTCCAGCTGGACGAGCCACTCGGTCATGTAGTCGGCTGCAGCGGTGTAGCGATCTTCGCAGGTGAGGAAACGATCCTCTTGGAAGTAGCTGTCGGCGGCTTTGGTTGGTTCGTCTTCCGACGTCAGGATTTGGTTGTGTAGCTTTTGACAGCGGGCGACGTTCTCTTTCAGCGTTGCAAGGCGATTACGGACAAGCCCGTAGGTATAGTTCGACTTGCCTACTTTCTTGAAATTGTCCAACGCACGTTCTACTGACCGCATTGCCTCACGTTGTTGGATGATTAGTTTATCCATGGTTGCTGGATCCGGCTCGAAGGACCAATTTGTTCGGTGATGGTTGAAAAGGTGGCAGAATTCACTTTGACTCAGTTTTTTCTTTGGTTTATTTGCTCAAAAGTACTTGGTAATTGTTATAATGTACTTTGATGCGGTTTGGAGATTCTGACCTCGCGGCCAAAGCACGCAGTTACATATATGAACTTAGGGTCTAGGTACGCAGGCGCGAATCGGTGGGTTGTCTGATTGGCGGACAGTAGCGGCGGGTAAAGGTGACGTCACATAGACCGATCGCCGGCACATGAGTGTGCTTTTTTTTTTTTCCCCCACCAATTCCTCCACTCAAGCCAACTTTCCCGGTCTCACGAGCAAGCGTATTGTCACAGGAAAGTGGCACCGTGCCTTCCGCCGGATTTACCGTAACCTACATCCCCACTTCGTAGGAGAGAAGCTCCTGCGAAGGAGGTTCGGCCGGTACCGCGTCAATGATTCTACCGCGCCGATTGGGAGAATCGCGTTTAATACGTGTCATCTCCCTGCCCCGTGGACAACGTAGCCTCGTCAAGTAATAGAACGATTTGCGTTCCGAAAGCGGAGCCGCCGCCTTTCTGTCTTCTCCGTGCCGGAGCCACACACTATGTCTCAAAATATAGTGTTTAAAGTCAATGCGCCGCGCTGTGAGTGGGAGTTTGCCTGCTCCTCTCTTCTTGTAGTTTATAATTTATTATTGTTGTAGTGAACTGCTGGAAAGCCTTCCAGTGCTCGAGCGGACCGTGAATTATTTTCCGGAGATCTTCGACACTGCTTATTTTAACGCCGCACTGCTGCTCTAGCACAAGCCTGTCCCTATACCAGAAGTCACAGTGTAACAGGGTGTGCTCTACATTGTCACTTTGCGCGCTACACATAAGGCACTCTTCACTGCTGCTTCTCCCTATCCCGCAGAGGTAGGATTGGAAGATGCCGTGGCCTGTGAGGCATTGCGTAGTCTCGTACGTTGGCGCGCTGTCACCCGTCGCTTGTAGCTGCCTCCACACGTCTGCGTCTGGGATCAGGGCTCGTGTCCAGGCAGCCTTCTCTATCTTCCTCCATTCTTGACTCCATCCCCGCCACTGTGCTTTTGTGATGTCTCTCGCTCTGGCCCTCATGTGTTTGCTGTTTGCCGGCCTGTTTTTAAGTACGTACTGCGCCTCCCACTTCTCACAATATAACTCGTGGTTTGCGTGCACCATGTAGTCGATGGGCAATATCCCGGCTATGACACAAGCCGCCTCTCGGCACATGAGTGTGCTGACGTCAGGTGTGATTCCAACCGCCTCGGAGACACCTCAGTTTTTGTTGTTGTTGAGCCGTAACAACCCGTTTTCTTTCGTGGGGGAATCTCTCCCAGATTCTACAGGGGATATGCGGGGCTCTCACCCGCTAAACCACCCACGATGGCCGCCCTAGATCAACCGGCGCCGGGACGGGCTGCGAGCATGACGATTCTCCGTCACCGGCGCCGATCTCCTCACTTGATTGTGAGTCCTGTCTATGCACCCTTTCAGTGCTTGGCAAGGAGCCTTAATCACCGCACCGACAGAGGCCACACCCTGCCGGCGCCAATAACTAAATAAGCTAAATAAACTAACTGTGTACATACAAAACAAGCAAGAATTAATTAATTATGTACATAGGGACAAGAGAAAAGAGAGAAAAAAAGAAAACTCCTTCACACTCCAGCCCCCACCCGCCAAGGTCCCATTCGTGTCCACTATTTACACACCACGAAATGTACGTTCGCGCACTACGCACTGTCACTCCCGCACTGCGCGAAGTTATTTCACCCACACATCACATTACCCGGCAACCCTTAGTCGTGTCCGGAGTCACCCTCCCCTTCCCCGTTAGTCCGGAGGCCTCCCCCGTCTGCGCCTAGACCTTCTGGCCCTGCACCTTGATGTCCTGTCCGGGTCTTGCCTAAACTCCCTCCCCCGCTCCAGACACTCGAGTTGCCCGATAACCTCCGCGCAAAAGTTCGCCACAAGTCCCCAGACCTTGGGACCCTCAAGCATTCCCTGTATCACGGCACTCAGTGACAAGTCCCACCCGAGCACCCTCCTTAGCGGTGCCCTTTCCCTGGCAAAGGCTGGACACTCCTCCAACACGTGCTGGGCGTCCTGAGTTTCCGCCCCACACTCATGACATTCCGGAGTTCTTTCGGCCCCTATCCTATGCAGGAAGGCTTTGAACGCCCCGTGGCCCGTCACCATCTGGGTTAGGTGATACATGGGTTCACCGTGTCTTTTATTCACCCACTCCCAGAAGCTCGGCATAATTCCCGCCACTGCCCTCTGCCTTGACGACCTAGGCTCGAGCAGTTTAACCCGCCAGTTGGCCCACACTTGGTCCCTGGCCTCCTTCCTTATTTTAAGGAATTCCGTCTCCACCATTCCTGGATGTCTCATCATCGTTCGTATCCTGTAAAAGGATTTCGCCAACGCCCTAGCCTGAAGATGGTGCGGCGGGTCCGTGATCAGCAGGCATGCCGCCTCGTGAGAAATACTCCTATAACCTCTGGCCACTCTGATGTTAATCGTCCTCTGAATGGTTGCCAGGATCTTTCTACACACCCGACTCTTCGCCGCCTGGTCTGCCCATACCGGGCACCCATATAGGGCCATCGCCCTCACAACTCCTCCGTAGAGGCGTCGCACCTTAGTGCTCGGCCCTCCTAAGTTCGGGAGCAGCCCTGCTAGGCGCCCAGCAACCTCCATGGTCCGATCCTTTATCTTCCTAAAGTGTCCCTCGAACCTCCACCTGCTGTCCAGGTGGAGGCCCAGATACTTGATGGTGCTGCTCACTGGTATCACCATACCTCCGGTCACTAATTCCGTGTTTGGTGGACTCCTGGTCATCGGAAGACCATGCAGCCAAATGGCTTCACACTTGTGTGGCGCGACCTTCAGTCCCAGTCCTCGGATCGCCGTCACAACCGCTGACACTCCCGTCTCCGCCAGCTCCGCCGCCGACACCCATGGTGTGGACCCAGGACTCACACCACTGGGGTGTCGTCAGCGTAACAGAACACCGAGAGGTCTTCTGGCACCACCGTTTCCAACACAGGGTTGTATGCTATGGCCCATAGCAATGGTCCCAACACGGACAGCTGTGGTACCCCCCGAGTCACTCCTCTTACCCCTTTTCCGTGCCGAGTCGGGTACACTATCCTCCTGTCCTTGAGGTAGTCGCCTACCAGGTTCCTTATATATACCGGGAATCTTCTCACCCTGAGCTGATCCCTCACCACTCGCCAGGGGATGGTGTTGAAGGCGTTTGTCATGTCTATTGACACCGCGATCGCCACCCTCCCCCTTGACACAGCCCCCTCAGTTAATACCCTCAGGGCGTTTACTGCGTCAATAGTAGATCTCCCAAGGCGGAACCCGAACTGCCTCGTGGATAGATCGTTGCCGGGTTCCCTGAGGTGTTCTTCCATCCTATCTACAATCAACCTCTCCAGGGCTTTCCCGGCTTCGTTGAGCAGACAAAGAGGGCGCAAATTCTCAATTCCCGCAGCTCGGTCGCTGGGGTTCTTCGGAATCATCACCAGGACGGCCGTCTTCCACCTCCTCGGGAATCTTCCCGCAGCAAGGCACGCATCGACCAGCTTCCTCAGCGCCCAAAGTAGCTTCCCTGATCTTGCCCAGGCGCGCCCGCCACTCCGTCAGGTCCCGGCGCCTTACCTGACGCCCCGAACTTTCCAAGGAACGTCTCCATCTCGTCATCAAAGACTATCGGAACCGGGGTTATTACCTCTTCCGGCTCTCTGTCGCCCCTCTCGGTCGGATCCCTCGGGAATAATTTATCCAGAGCCTGCTTCAAGTCTTCCTTCTGGTGCACCTGGGTAGCTGGCATTTCCCGTCCCCTGATTTTCCCTAGGACTGCTCGGTACGGTCTTCCCCAAGGATCCCTCTCCAGGTCCTTGATGAGCTCTTCCCAGGAGCGTTTCTTGGCCTTCTTTATCACCTCCGCCAGGGCACGGTTCTTCTGGGGGCTCCCGTTCTCCTCCGCATCGCCGCGTCACAGGCGTCCGTCATCCCAGCTTCCAGCCACTCCGCCTCCCTATGTACGTCTTGTTTCGGAGGTTCCCCCCTCCTTGGCCACACTAACACAGTCGCTGCCGCCTCCAACTCCTCCATCTCCATTGAGACCGTGCACCATCCTCTCTGCTTCCATGGTCCGGGACCTCTCCGTACACCGCTCAACTCCAGCCTGATGTATCGGTGGTCACTAAGGGACTCAGCTTCCCCGACCACCTCCCAACGCATCACCCTGGAGACCAGCGCGCCATTCCCCCACGTGAGGTCAATGACTGACCTCCTCCCCATCCTCTCAAAGGTCGGTTCTCTACCCTTGTTAATCAGGGAGAGGCCCAGCGCAGCTGCCCATGCCTCGAGGTACCTCTCCCTTATATCTCTTCGCGTTCCCCACATAAGGGAAGCGGCATTAAAATCCCCCATCACGAGTATCTCCCTACTCCCGTACCTGCGCATGCTGGCCCCAATTTCGGCCAGGCACGCCTCATACCTCGCTCTAGTCCATCGCGGGGGCGCGTATATCGCCGCCAATTTAATGCCCTCACAGTCGGCTATAACGTAGCCGCTGCCCCGGAACAGCAGTTTGGCACGTTTCCCCTTGGATGCGACAATGGCGACTGTTTCCCCCCGGCACTTTGTATGGTTCAACCACCACCGCCCATTCTACTCCCCACTCCAGGATGGTTTGTACGCACAAGTCTTGCGCCCTTCTACAATGGTTGACATTTATCTGCAAAAGTCTTACTTGCATTATCGGGGCTCTATATCCATGGCCACCCCCCGGCCGCTGCTCTCGCCTCTCGCGGGTGACTTCCCAGCCTCCCGTTGTCCTCCTCCTTGCCCGGCATCCTTGCCAGTTCCCTCGGATCTCTCCGGAGGTCTTCCTCCCCTGTTCGTTGGTCTGGGTGCACATCCTCTGCCCCCCAGTCTATGTCCCGAATCCCTCCCGAGATCGGCACACAAATGAAACTTAGGTTAAGCACTACACTCTTTCCCCACATGTCCCTCCTCCCCACAGCGATAACACGCGTCACTGCGATCCACTTCTGACCGACAATTCGCCCGAGCGTGTCCGAGTTGGAGGTATCGGTGACACCGCATACGCCTCTGCGGGTATAATATCATTCTTACTGACAAAGGCCGTAACAACCCGGATTTAACTCGCTCGTACGCCGCGGCAGCCTCGGGCCCTCCCGGGGGACAAGGAGTAGGCTTCCGGAGCCTCCCTTCCCATCCCAACTCCCTCCCTCCCAAGCCCGCCCCGCGGAACTAATTAATCCAAGTTCAGAGAATCCTGCTGAAATCGCAAATGCCATCTTAACTTTGAAAGAAGCCATTACTCAATTAAACAGTCTCTGTAACTGTTTGGTAAAGATTTAGTGGGCCTTATAATTTTGCTAGGATGTTAATGTAATGAAAGTGAGCCGGATTCGGATAAAGAGTCTAGTGACAGCTGTGGGTAAATGAGTGCACACAATTAAAAATTAAATAAGTTTATTGATCAGTTGTGTTAATAAATAGATCAGTGTTTTAATAAATAGATCATTAGTGTGTAATTGATCAAGTCTGTAATGTTTTGATCATGTATTGATCATTGATCTGTGACTAAATAAATAATTTGTTTCACACACATTTTCTTGTGATCATCTTGAGCAACTAAATTAGTCGTAAAGTTACCGTGCCGAAGGTGGAGTAAGCACGCGGCCGTTCCAGTCGGTGCAAGGGACGGGCGTAAATCGTCTCTTTTCCTTCCGGCGTTGCTCAGATCCGTCTCTGAGCTTTTTCCGACTGTCTCAATGATCTGTCCTGAATTTGCCTTTATATTATTCCTGCTCGTTGCCTGATCTGGTCTTTGTTCACAAAACTTATTCGCACTTCACTCGAACGTTCAGAATGAGATCGTGGTCAGAACAGTAATGGACGACTTCCTCTTCCCGCTTTTTTCTTGCGAGAAGAAAGAAGTGGCGTGAACATGTGATCATGTATCGATCGGTGATTTGTCACCGTTTTTGGACACGCATGAGTCGTGTCTGTTAGCGCCAGATGAGAAATCAATCAATCAATAGTAAAGGAATAAGAAATTAAGATAATAATTGGGTGGTTGCCAAGGTGGTAACAAGTGGCCCGACGCCTTGTTGTGTGTCACCGCGGCAACGCGTTATTCTTTTGAGAGGACAGCTGACTGCTCTAAGGAGGCAAGTGCGCGAGGTCGATGACCCGAGGTCATCGATGCTTCGATTACGCACGCCACGTAATAAACATTAGAATAAAGGATCTGGCCACGAAGTGGGGGGAGCGGATGCTCTCTGGCAAGAGGACCGAGTCGAAGGATGAGGCACTTACCCCAGAACCTTGATCTCGAGTAGACTATTCACTTTCATATCTTTAATTATAACTGTCCACCTCTGATTGGCGCGTGACAAACAATAGACTGCCTGCGCGCTCTTGATCGATAATCGCAAGCCGCTCGTGCGTATGGTATTTGTATGATCCGCGCTTAAGGTGCTGCGTGTGATGCTGCCGCCCGCCATGAGCAGTCTCACTTTTGAACAGTAACATACAAGAGATGTTAAATATGACCAACAAATTAATCGCGGGTTTACGTGGCTGTAATACCAAGCTTGAAAAATTTAATGTTATCATCTCGATCCTGTCTGCCTTGGATTAAATGGCTCGCCCTTTTCCCTCTATCTTCCTTTGGAATGCTCGCTCTGTAATTCCTAACAAAAATGAAATACTCCTTTTCCTCAAATCCTCCCAATGTGACATATTAGTCATCACCGAAACCTGGTTATCCCCGGACCTCAATTTTTCCATTCCTGGCTATAGGGTCGTGAGAAAGGACAGGGTGTCCCAAGGACGAAACAGATCAGGGGGGGTGTTAATCCTGATCCATTCCGAAATTGACTTCACTGTTATTAATGCTCCGGAAACAGAACTTCTGGAACTGGCCGCGATTAAACTCACTTATCCTAAATTAGTCGATACCGCGATATATGTCCCATCATATATGAAACTTGACAATGATCTTCTGAACCTGGTCACGAGTCTTCCCGGTCCCTATATCATCGCTGGTGACTGGAATCCAAAGCACCGAGCCTGGGGCAATAAGATTGCAAACCCCAATGGTACTGCACTTCTTAATCATTATCTGTCCAGAGACTATAGAATCGAAGCCCCGGACGAATTTACCTGTTTTCCGGGTAGTAAAAATCCGTCCATCATTGATTTTGTTATTACAAATTTCGGTAGAGTCATAAAATGTGAATCGACAGATGATTTATACTCGGACCATAAGTCCGTTTTGATAACTTCCGACGGTGGGATTGTCCTTCCACCGGCCTGTGCTTACACCACAGACTGGCAAGGGTACAACACCTACACATCCAAATTCAGTATATATAATCTTTATTGCTTTCCTTACGGATTACAATCTTAAACAACTATCTAAACCTAAACCTTAATTCTATCTAACTCTATCCCACGCCTAAATCTACCCTACGCCTACGCTTTTTGCCGCTCGCCGCTCGCTATTTCTCCGCTCGCCGCTCGCTCTCTCTCCGCTCGCCGCTCGCTCTCTCTCCGCTCGCACGCTCGCTCTCTCTTCGCTCGCCGCTCGCTCTCTCTCC
This sequence comes from Anoplius nigerrimus, assembly GCA_914767735.1. Classification (NCBI taxonomy): domain Eukaryota; kingdom Metazoa; phylum Arthropoda; class Insecta; order Hymenoptera; family Pompilidae; genus Anoplius; species Anoplius nigerrimus. Next base: position 16,802,602 of record OU612086.1, read on the forward strand.
TCTCGCATACTCGCTCTCTCTCCGCTCGCCGCTCGCCGCTCGCTCTCTCTCCGCTCGCATACTCGCTCCCCCTCTCCCACGCTCACTCCGCCGCTCAAAACGCTCGCCGCTCTCTCTCTCTCTCTCCCTCTCATACTCGCTCCCTCCCCCGCACGCTCTCTCTCTCGGACTTCCGTTTCCACTCTCTCTCCCTCACTCACTCCACCCCACTCCATTCACTCCTCACCCCCTCATTCACTCATTCCCCTCCCCCCACCTCCGCCCATCTCCTCTCCACCTCCTTAAAGAAATCCTCTCCCCTCCCCTCCCCCCCCCCCAACACCCACCTCCTCGCCTCCTGCCATCCCTCCTCCTGACCCCCCCCTCACACATACCTCCCACATGTGTCTCCACGTCTCCCTCCCCCCCCTGCACAATCTACACAGCCTCTCCTCCTCACTCCCCCAGTACCTCCCCCCCCTCAACCCACTGCCCAACCTAAACCTCGCCACTCTCTTCCACCTTTCTTCCCCCCAACCCCTCTTTAGATACTCTGGGACTCCCTTGTCCTTGCACACCCCGTACTCCTTATTCTACTCCGACCTTCCTATCCTCTCCCATCTGTCCCTTTCCTGCTCCTCCTTCTCCCACCCTATGATCTCCTCCCCCCTTATGTCCCTCGCCTCCCTCCCCACCCTCCACCCCCTTTTCACCCAAAACTCTCTCCTCTCACCCTCCCAACCCCTTTCACCCTCCCTCCTACCCATTCTCTCTTTTATTTCCCTTAAACACGCCTGGGCCAGTGCCCCTCCGCCGCCCTCCTCCACCCTTCTCTCATATCCCCACGCCCTCATAGCCATCCTTCCCCTCATCATCTCCCTCTGCAGCTCCTCTCTTAGCATGTACCCAGGCGTGCTCCTCTCCACCCCCAATACCCACCTCAGGAACCTTTCATGGAGTGCCTCCACCTTCTCCCTCTCCCTCCACCCCCACACCTCCACCCCATAACTCACCACTGGCCAAACCAACCTATCATATAGCCACAACCTCCTTCCCCAATCTCCCCCGAAAAGCCTCTTCCCCAGCCCCCAAACCTGCCCCAAAACCGCCGCCCCCCTCCAAACCCTATCTTCCACCTGCTCATCCTGCCTCCCGTCCCTCTTCACTACATAACCCAAATATTTAAACTTTGCCACCTCCTCAATCTCCCCCCCCCCCGCCCACCTCCAGCTCACTTTCTTCCACCTCCCTCCCCCCTCCCTGCACCTCATTACCTTAGTCTTTCCCACGTTTACCTCCAACTTCTTCTTCCTAAAATACCTTTCCAAAACCGCCATCACCGACCTCATCCCCCCCTCGTCCTCCGCCACCACCGCCACATCGTCCGCATACGCCAAAGATCTTATGACCCACCCCCCCACCCGCACACCCCCCCATCCCCCCCTCTCCAGTTCTTCGTCCATGTCTGCCAGCATTAGGGTAAAGAGACAGGGGCTAATTGGGCACCCCTGTCTCACCCCCCTGGCCGTCCAGAACCCCTCGCTCCTCTCCCCTCCCACCCTCACCCTGCACTTCGTCTCCTCCAACAATTCGCGGCACCTCACAACAAGCCCCTCCCTCACCCCCCGCTCCCTCATGCTCCTTACCATCACCTCCCTGTCCACCGAGTCAAAGGCCGCCTTCAGGTCCAGGAACAAAACAACCAACTTCTTCCCTTTTCTCCTTATCTGTCTGTTGACCAGGTAGTTCAGAACGAATACCTGGTCAACGCACCCTCTACCCTTCCTGAACCCTGCCTGACTCGGTGGCAGGAGGCTCTTTCTTTCCACCTCCTTTCTCAATCTTTCCGCTAACACAGCCGCGTACACCTTGTACGCGGTCTGTGTCAGCGCCACCCCCCTATAGTCACTCACCACCGTGCCCTGCCCCTTCTTCCTTATCGGCACTATCATTCCCTCCCTCCAACCCTGCGGCCAGCCATCCCCTCTCCATACCCTGTTACATATCCCCCTTAGCCATTCCCTCACCTCCTCACCCCCATACTTCCACACCTCGTTCCTTATCCCGTCCCCTCCTGGTGCCTTCCCGTCTTTCAAACCTTTCACCACCCTGTCAAATTCCTCCTTGCCTATATCCTCCTCATCATCCCCCCCCCCCCTTTCTCCTCCCCCCCGCCAATCTCACCCTCTATTCCACCCCCCCCCCCCCCAGCAACCCCTTAAAATACTCCTCCCACTCCTTCATTTCAATCCCTTCCTCCACCCCCATCCTTCTCTTCCTTCCCATGTTTATCACCTTCCACGCCTGCCCCTCCGTCCTTACCCCCTCCACAATCTTCTCCCATCTTTCCCTTTCCCTCCTCTTCTTCCCTTCGCACAACTCCTTGTACTCCCTTCTGCATCTTCTGAACCTCTCTCCCTCCCCTCCCACCCGTCTCCACTTCCTCAACTCCTCTCTCAACCTCCTCTTGCCCTCCCTACATTCCTCATCCCACCACTCCCCGACCCTTTTCTTCCCCGTCCCCTCCTCCATCTCCCTCAGCACCCCCTTCACCCTCTCCTCCAGCTTCCCCACTCCCCCTGCACCCCTCCCCCCTCTTCTTCCCTCCTCCCAAACCTTCTCTCAAACTCCCCTCCCCCCCTTGCATCCACCCTTCCCCCCTCCTCCTCCTCCCCGTCTCTCTCTCTCCTCTCTCCACCCCTCTTCCCCTCACCACCACCGTCAATGACATATGGTCCGAATCCACCTCCTCACCCACCCTAATCTCCCAGATCCCCTCCCTCGTTTCTCTGTTTCCCAGTACATAATCTATTACCGAATTTCCCCTCTCCCCCACAAAAGTCCACTCTCCCCGCTCATCTCCCCTATGACTCCCATTTAAAATCCCCCACCCTCTTTCCCCCAGAAACCTGCATAGTTTCCTTCCCCCCGCATCCATCTTTCCATCCCTCGACCTTCTCACCCCTCCTTCCTCCCCCTCCAGCAACACCCCCCCTCCCTCCTCCGCTGTCCTTACATTGAAGTCGCCCCCTATCATTGTCCTCCCTCCCCCCCCACTGTCCTCCACCCACTCCTTCATAGCCTGCAACTTCTCCTCCAGGTCCCCGTTCACGTACACCCCAACCACATTCCACCATTCCCCTCCCAGCTCCACCCTCTTCACCACCATCCCCTCCCTCCCACTCCCCACCCCCTCCACCGCCTTCAGTTCCCTTCTCACTCCCACCAGCATCCCTCCCTTCGCCCTCCCCTTCTTGCTTTCTCTTTTCGCCCACTGCCCCTCCCACCTAAACCCCCTTGGCAATTTCCCTCTCACCCTCTCCCAGTCCCTCTCCTCCATCCATGTTTCCAACATCACTACTACTTCCCACCTCTCCAACCCCCTCCAAAACTCCCTGTCCTTACTCTTCCACCCCGCCACATTCCAAAACCCTACCCTTCCTCCCTCCCCCCTTCTCCTAGTCAACCTCACCTCCTGCCCCCGTTTCCCTGCTCTCCTCCCCCTACCCGCTCCTCCCGCGCCTCGTCCCAGAACCTCACCTTACCATCTACCCACATTTTCATATAACCCACCCTCACCTGTCTCCCCCTCTCTCTCTCCTTATCCGCCTCTCTCTCTATTTTCCACCTTGCCCTTCTCTCCTCTCCCGTTAGATCATCCTCCACCCTCTCCTTCCTCCCCTTCAGCTTTCTCTTCGCCTCCATAATCTCCCTCTTCCTTTCCATCCCTGCCAACTTCACTACCACCATCCCCCTCCCCTCTCTATCCCCCTTCCCTACCCTCTTCATTTCCTTAATTCCTCCCCTCTCTACCCCCATCAATTCCCATAACTCCCTTACCTCCTTCTCCCACTCCCCCTCTCCTCCCTCCACCCTTAATCCCTTAATTACTACATTCTCTCTTCGTTTCTCCCTCTCCGCCCTGTCCACCTTCAACTCCACCTGTCTCCATCTGATTTCCTTCTCCCTTTCTCGTACAGATCCCTCTCCCCCCTTGTCTCCACCCTCTATCAACCTCTCTTCCATCCTTCTCCTCTCTTCTTTCCCTTCCTCCACTCTGCTCTCCAGTCTTTCCAGCCTTTCCATTACACTATCCCTCCACTTACCCTCCTCCTCCCATCGCTTCTTCCTCCTCTCCTCCTCCTCTCTCCAGCTTTTCTCCCTTCTCCTCTCCTCTTCCCTCCTCTCCTTCTCCCTCTCCCTCTTCTCCTCCTCCCTCATCTTCTCCCTCTCCCTCCTCTCCTCCTCCCTCATCTTCTCCCTCTCCCTCTTCTCCTCCTTCCTCACCTTCTCCCTCTCCCTCTTCTCCTCCTCCCTCTCTTTCCTCCTCTCTTTCCTCCTCTCCTCCATATCCTTCCTTAACACCTCCCTTACCCAATTCCTTCCACACTCCTCTAACATCCTCATCACCCCCGCATCCATCTCCGCCTTTTCGCCCCCTCCCGCTTCCTCTCCCGCCTCCCCCCTTGCTCCCTCGCTTCGCTTCCTCCTTTTCCCTAACAACCTGTCGAGGCTGCCTGCTTCCCCCCCACTTCCCCTCCTCCCAAACTCCAGCTTCGTTTGTCTCTTACCCGCCTCCGCCGATACCTCTCCCTTTCCCCTGTCCCCTGTCGGGGCCTTCCCCCCTTCCGCCTGCTCCGCCTCGCACTCCATCTACTTGTAATCTCGTCTCAACTGTCCTCCCCCTTTCCCTCCCGCTGTCTCGCACTTCTCGCCGCTCCCGCTAGGCGCCTCCGTCCGACTGCCCTCCCCTCTGCCTCTCGCCCACCTCACCTAAGATCTCTGCCCTAACCTCCTCACTCCTGCTTACCCGTTCTTTCTCTCTTTCCACCCACCCACACGCTCTGCTGTGTCCACCAACACTCCCCCGCACCCTTCCCTATCCCCTCTACCCTGCCCTCCCTCTACTTTCCCTCCTATCTCTCTCTTTCTACCTTCTACCACGCTTTTCACTCACCGCATTCACACCACATGCACTCACCACTCTCACCGAAACGGAAGTCCCCACATCCAAATTCAGTATGATGTCGCAATTTAAAACTCAGCAAAGCATAGATGATAAAATAAAGGAGTTGGCGTCTTTCCTCCTGGCTGCCAGAAGGAAGGCCTCCAGCGCGTCCTCCGCCCCGGTCTCGCAATCAAATAAATTCATCTCGGATCCATATTTAATGGACCTCATTAGAGAGAGGCGGCAAATTCGTATAAAACAGCAGGCTAAATCAATCTCCTATTCGCCTCTTGCTTTAAAACAACTGGACAGAGAAATCAAGAAATGTATCGCGGAAACCAGGCACAGGCACTGGGAAGAACTCCTGGCCCGATTCAGAAAACCAGATCGCTACTTTTGGAACACCTACAGATCAGTTAAAAACTCTAGTACCAGGACACACCTCCCTCCGTTCAGGATAAATAATGCTGAAATCACTTCCAACCATGATAAGGCGCAGGTCCTAGCGGAACAGTTCTCCGGGGTACATACCGCCGCTCACGACCTCACGTCCCCCCTAGATTCCCATATCAACACCACTCTCCAACACATAATGTCCATTCCACTCCTTCCAGAGCCTCCTGACGTCCTTGATTCCCTGTCTCGCGGTTGGGTCATCAAGACCTTCAGCGCACTCAAGTCCGCCAAGGCTCCAGGGCCGCGTAAAATCACCGCCGACATGTTAAGGAACGCCCACCCCAAAGTCTCAACTGAATATTATTATATATTTGGCGAATGCATTAGATTAAATTACTTCCCCACACAATGGAAATTAGTTAAAGTCATCCCCATACATGAAACAGGGAAAGATCCGTCTAAGCCAGCGAGCTACAGACCCATCAGTTTATTATCAATTATTTCAAAAGTTTTAGAAAAACTCATTCATAATTACATTACCAACAAACTGAAAATAAATAGTCACTTAATACATCAACAATTCGGATTCAGGGCAGGGCATTCCACCAACCAGCAGTGCCTTAGAATAACTCAAACCGTCGTCACAAACTTATATACCAACAGAGATACGGTGCTGGTTCTGTTGGACCTAGCCAAAGCTTTTGATTCTGTCTGGCACGATGCACTCCTGGTCAAGGCATGGGAGGCCGGAATACCACCTGCCACGGTCCAACTTTTAAAATCGTATCTTTGTGACCGTAGGCTCACGGTGAATTTAATTCAGCACGTCTCGAGTGACCAGCCGGTGCGCGCGGGGGTCCCCCAAGGATCCATCCTTGGTCCACTATTATTCAACATTTTCATAAGTGATCTACCAATGTCAAACGTATCAAAGCTCGCATTATACGCCGACGGCACGGACATTTATGCCTTCTCCACGAAGTTCGAATACGCAGTGCGTTACGCACAAAGGCACCTTGATTCCGTATCCGGGTTCCTCCAGGATTAGAAGGTGACAATTAATCCTGAGAAGACTCAAGCCATAGTATTCACAAAGAAACGCACTACAAAACGACGTAGAGACAATATTCACTTAACCTTGCTAAATCATAATATATCCTGGTGCAACAAGGTGACATATCTAGGTGTCATATTAGACAGTAAATTTACATTTGAACCGGCCATTCTGGACCGGATTATTAAAACATTCAATGCACATCGAGCCCTATCTAGACTCCTAGACCCAAAAATAAATACAGCGTCAAAAATAAAAACCTTATTATACAAACTTTGTCTCAGACCAGTACTAACACACGGTATACTCGTTTGGCACTCGGCCGCCCACCACCATACGCAAAAAGTGCAAAGAACTCAAAACAAAATTTTGAAACAAATTCTGAAGCTTCCCAAACGCACTAGCACCAAACATCTCCGTGACAAAGTTAGTCTACCTTATATCAGGGATTTTTATTCAAAATTGAAAGCAACTTATTTAGCCAGGGAATATGTAAATCCCCTAGCCAGACAGACGTGCAGCTTGCGGTCCTGCGGGATCCCGTATCGGGTCAAGTACCTCCACCCAATGCGGCACTAGCTATGAGCCAGGCTCGCTCCATCGCGTACGCATACAAATTCTCATGTTATAATTGTGGACGTATTTTTTGTGTTGGAGTGGCTCTCCGGAGCCGGATCAAACACGGGCTTTTTGAAACTTTTTACCCCTCTATCAAGTCAACGTTCTCTTACGAATCGATACCTCCAATATAGGTAACACCAAGCTTATTTCCATAAGGCGGTGAGAGGGCAACTAGCTCTCAGGTACGCCTCTATGCAGGGACATTGTAGGGATCCCTGAGCTTGCTTCGACAAGCCCCCGAGAATTCCCTTGTAAGTTCAACCGTTCCCCGCCCACTCATGACATTTATTCAAAAAAACAAAAATGAAGCGCGGCAGTGATTCTAGAGCAACAGTGTGATTCTAGAAGTTACTCTGCCGTCACTCTGTCCGAATAACTCTCGAACGTTTCATTAAAAAGATACGCCCTGAATATCCATTGAACTCAATACCCCTTACTCAACCTCACGAAAAACCCTTTTCCAAACCTTGCACTTATACCACAATAGAAGGTAACCTTTCTGGCGGCGGCGTAGAATCCGCACCATCAGAAGGCTCGCGCAATTAGAGATATATCATGATCAACTGGCGGCGGCGTGAAATTCGCTTCATAGTTGAATGGGCAAGACTAGTATGCGTTCGAGGAAACGCAAATTAATAAAAACCACGCGGAATTTAAACAGTCCCTCAAAAGATTCGCTGGGGATATATTATAGATTGCGATAATGTATTAGGTATTAGGTGTTCACCTCCCATTCCAACCGACCTTATACACCCAGAAACAGAACCTCTGGCGATTCAGGAGCCCTACGTTCTCTCTTCTACCTCTGTCCCAAAGTAACGAACTGCAACGCGCAATTCCCAGGGGTCTGTCGCGTAGGTACAACACCCCAAAAACGCGCTATTATCCTTTATCGACGGTAAGACGTCACGCCACCCCGTAACTAACCACCGGACACACCAGTTTATCAAACATCCATACCGTCCTCCCCCAATTCCTTCCGAAGATCCTCTTACCCAACCCCCCACACTTGGCCCATCACCGCCGCCCCCATTTGCACCCTATCTTCTACATGTTCTTCCTGTCCCCCATCCCTTCTTATCACGTATCCCAAACATTTAAATTTCGCTTCTTCCATAATTCCCGCCCCGCCCGCATCCACTTCACTTTCCTCCACCACCCTTCTCCCTCCCTGCACCTCATTACCTTCGTCTTCCCCACATTCACCTCCAGTTTTTTCCTTTCAAAATACTTTACCAAAATCGCTATCATTCCCCTCATGCCGTCCTCATCCTCAGCCAAAATCGCCACGTCGTCCGCGTACGCCAAGGACCTGATCTTACACCCGCTAACCTGCACCCCCGCCCCCCTTTCTCCAGCTCCTCATCTATGTCCGCCAGTATCAGGGTAAACAGATAGTGGCTAATGGGGCACCCCTGTCTCACCCCTCTGGCCGCGGTGCTACACTACTCATACAACTACTATCATTTTAGGTGCTGCATTAAATATAATTCACGATTTGCAAAGACTTCTAAACATTATTTCAACTTGTCATAAAGATGTTTCTTAAATTATTTTTCAGTTCCACGGTTGAACGCCACTAAGAGACGAGTAAAGTTGCGAAGGGATCCAACATTGGATAAAGGGCACAGGCGTAAGTAATTAGTTATTATTCACTATGAATATTTTATTTTTATATTACAAACTAAAATATTTAGACTATTTAGACTATTTATCTAGGGAGAAAAGAATACAGATTATTATAGGTTATGTTGTACATGGGGCATTCCATACCAAATTGGCCACTTTTTTAGGTCACCCTTTAGATTTTTTTCAAAATTTTATATGTTTTTGAGACCGACAAAAAATACGTTTATGTATTTTTTCTCATTTTTTTGACGATCCGTTTTTGAAATGTGAACTTTCTCAAAAGGGCATAGAAGAATAAGAAGTTCAAAAGTGCTCCTAAACCGATTGAAATTCCGAATGGACCATTCGATAGCTTATGAAAAAAGAAACATAGTTTGTAAATTTTCTACTTTGTATCTGGATCGTGGATGGTGGGGAAAGATAAATATAGGAATTTGGCAAAGGAAAGTAACACTCTTCAAAGTTTCACACTGGTTTATTTGGTGCGCACGTGGCGGGATACGTTTTACAACTGTGCGGCGTCTCACGAGCTCGTAGCGAGATAAGCAAGACAAAAGCAATAACTATCGCCCAGAGCCGGTCGAGGGCAGAACAAAAGAGTGTGACACGAGGATGGTCGGTTCAAGCCCGTAATTTCTAACAATAAAACGTACTGTTCGCTTCTCTCATCATTTACCCGGAATACATGTATAATGAATAAAAGAAAGGAGAAAAATCGGAGGTACGTATTGTAATCGTGCGCACATGTTAGATTTTTATCAGATTTTTATATAAAAGATGCAACTGGAAAAAAAATAAAAAACAAAAAATGAGTCAGAAAACATTTATTTGATAGTGAAGTAGGGTCAGATCAATGATGCCACTTTTTCCTATGATGCAATATTACAATTAACGTCTCACAGATTTTTTTCATACTTTTTGATTTGGGGCAGCAGTGTCGGAAAAAATTAAAAACCGCCTCTCTAGTCAGTTTTTGCGTATCAAAACACGCAACTATATTATAGGATATTTAATGTTATTAAATACACTGAACAGTCGTAAGAATGCAAGAAATCTAAATAAATAACAGAAGTCGATGTTACAGTGCAACCTTATATGTCAAAAGAATATCGCTGGTGCTCCGACAAGGTATCAGTCTTGAAAGTCGGAGGAAACTTTTTGTTTGGGTTCGAATCCTGTTAGGTGCATTCTTTTTTTCCCTTTCTCGGTGCAACAATAATTGAAATTTACTGTCAGGTGCTTTCACAATCGCCCGTCTTATTCGGCTATGTCCTTTCAGTTCTTTTTTTTTCAAATGCGCATAACTTTGGGAAAAATAGAGCAACTGCATCCTTTTTTTTAAGTGTTTGTTTTTGTATCCTCTTTTAAGAAAAAATGTGTTTTTAATCTAAATTATTGTATTCATCGTTCATTTTTAATTTAAAGCAAAAAATGTTGTTTTTCGAGATGTAAACCGCCTTTGATTTTTTTGAAAAAACTTACTTGGATATAAGCATTTTTTTAATTTTTTTCGACCGTGGATAACCGTTTACTTAGATCTATTTTTTTTTAATTAGAAACTTTTTATTCTGTCAAATCCCTAAATGCAATAGGCCAACTTTGAAAAACACGCATGTTTTTTTCTCTGTTGTTTAATTTCCGTGCAATTTTCTTACAGAGATTTTGTATGCTACTTGTGAAACTCTAAGTCATGTAAATGTTCTCCATTTTCCATTCCGTAAAGTTTTGCTTCTTTTAAAATGTTTTGTATAACATTGTTAAAAATATTGCGGACATTTGTTCTCTTCGACGAGTAGGTGGTGGGTGGGATTCGGCTTCTGTTAGATTCCCATTTGGACTCTGTTGGTGAGATTTGTCTGACAACCGTTTAATCACGTTGTAATTGAACTGTACTATTGCTGAAAATATAACAACACATTTATTGACATAATTTTTGCCATGATATACCACATGGTATTATTGCATTGTAGTGGAGGATTTGCGTTGGAAAGATTGTGAATGACAGGAGGTTTGATTCTGTGGGAAAATGTCAAGGATTTATTCGTTTTGAAGGTTTTACAGGAATTTGGTTCGTTTGTAGGTAATGCAGGAATTTGCTCGATTCGCAATGTCCGATTTCTTTTATGACTGAGCCCGCTCGTTTCAAATTTTCGATGGTATTATATAATGCTCGACTTTAGATTATTGTATTCTACTATTTGTCTAGACTCGGTGAATGTCTCGTAACTTCCTCCCTCTGTACTGTATTGTCTATGAGGTCATCCGCGGTGAATCCTGCCGTTCTATCCTCCGGCGAGCGACTTAAGGTAGTACCTCCGCATTTGCAACATTGGCAGAAGTCTTCAAAATTTGAAGTGTAAGCAGTTAAATACAAAACACACACGACGTTAAAATTTGGAGACGGTTGACCACACCAAACATGAGATAATTGCAATTTAAAATTACTTGTTTTGTATTATTATAGGTTGTTGAATAAGTTCGTAGCATTTTCATATTTGCTTTGTTTTACACCGATTTTTTTGCTATTTGACAAAGTGTATAATATTCATTCGATAGAGCTGTGGGATTTATGTGTTACGTGCGAAAACTCCCATATTATAAATATTAAAGGAAATATTCCTTCAGAATATTTCTCGCCGAGTTTTAGCCTCATTTGGAGATAAGAGCGCTCTGTCTTTTTCGTATATAAGAAAGGGACGGCCAGGTCAAGCAATTACCAACTCTAGCCGTCTCCTTCCTTCCCTCTACTCGGGAGCCTCCTTGTTTCCCACACTTTCCCTCCAAGGGACACTTTCCCGCCAACCACACTTTCCCGCCAGGTAACAGCCTTCCCGCTAAGGAGCAGTTTCCCGCCTAGAGATCCTGCAACACAACCACCCAACCAACGACTTTCCCGCCTGGTTTTCCCGCCAAGAACCGTACCCAGCCACAGCATCTTCCCGCTCCTTTACTCTCCCACTCCTCTCAGAATCTGTGTATAAAAACCCGGATCCTGAAGGACTCTGGGAGCATTCCTGAGTAGTCAGTTCCAGACGACGAATCTCTGTCGCTAGTACTTTGTTAAAGACTACGAGTAAGTAGGCTAAATCCTAGTCGTCTAGACTCCAGAGTGTCTCCAGCAAGATCGGACATTAGTGCCTTTCGAGCAAAACCCCAATCCACATTCTCGGCTAGAGAGGATTATTTAGCAAGACCAGGCCAGACCTGATCGCGCAAAACTTTAAAATCTTATAACAAACCAAGCCTAACCCCACGGGTTAGTAGTATATAGTTATCGCGTTTCTTTTACTGTAATATTTTACTGAAAGAATATATTATCTTATATTGTCTAAGAATTTACCCATTTCATTCCCGAAAGACCTTGACTCCGGATTGCCAAGTATTCAATCTTACATTCGCGACAGGGCCAGGGCCCCCGACGATCCGCAATTGCTGTCAAGCGGATCGTATAGAGAACAAACGAGCCCTCCTTTAACATATCCTTTGTACCCCCTCACTCCACCTCCCACTCGACCTGTTTGAAGTAACTCCGGTTACATTAGAACAGTGTACGACCGTCGATTCGAATAGGTGCACGGCCGATGGGTAACAGTTGTTACTCAGGGTTCGAGCCCGCGAATTGACCAAGCTCAGCGGCGGTTTACAAATGTCCACTCGACATTATATAATTCGCTGCGCCTAGGTTCTGCTGTAGAGAGACGGTTAACAAGTGTTTCCAGTCGTCACTATATAATTCGTCGACCCAGCAGAACCGTCAACACGTACGCCTCCCGTACAACGTTCCGTTGTCTATCGCACGTGGTCCTCCCTTCTTCCTATCCTTGAATTTCGTCCTGTTCGAAGTAACTCCGGTTACATTACAACAGTGTACGACCGTCGACTCGAATAGGTGCACGGCCGATGGGTAACAGTTGTTACTCGGGGTTCGAGCCCGCGAGTTGACTAAGCGTAGTGACGGTCAACGAACATCCACTCGTTGTTGCATGATTCGTCGCTACCAGGTTTGCTGTCTGATCAACGGTTAACAAGTGTTTCCAGTCGTCACTATATAATTCGTTTGATCCAGCAGACTGATAACGTGTGCGTATCCCAACGACATCCGGTCGTAGCCGCACACGGGTACCCCCCCCCCCCCCTTTTTCTCCACGGACGATCCTCACGGCATTTGCCGCTCGATGTCGTAGGACACCGTCCACCGTATCCCTACCACGGGATAACCTCACCCCTCTACAAGGGGCTCGTAACATATGAATGATCCGTGAGTGAGTGATTATGAAAGTGTGAATGTGTGTGAGTGAGTCTGATATAATATAATTATTGATTTTTGTTTAAATCAAAGATTTTGATAAAAACGCTACGAACTTATTACCCAACCCAATATCTCTCTTTACACCCAATTTCAACTCACGGCCCTTCTCTGATGCGTCGTTAATGTTTTTCTCCGATGCATCGCGTTTGTCTTACAGTTTCGCTGCGCCACTCACACACACACATTCACACTTTCATAATCACTCACTCACGGATCATTCACACAGCCCATAGCTCTATCGAATGAATATTATACACTTTGTCAAATAGCAAAGAAATCGGTGTAAAACAAAGCAAATATAAAAACGCTACGGACTTATTCCCCAACCTAATATATGCAGCATAGGAGAAGCGTAGAAAAATGACATATTTTTTATTTTTTTGCATTGAAGGACTTGGGCCATCCTGATGAAAAACTAATATTTGTTAGAATAATATATATGGAATATCTTACAAAAAAAAATGGAAATTGTTTAAGTACCGCGTAGTTTTAATGAAACATTTGAAAGAATAACATAGTTAGAAAATTTTCTGACAGATAGAACTGTACAAGTCAGAACAAACGGCACTCTCTCTGATCACACTGTAATAACAAACGGCACTCTCTCTGATCACACTGTAATAACAAACGGAGTGCCTCAAGGATCAGTCCTCAGTATAACACTATTCCTAATAGGAATAAATGACATCACGGATAATATAAAACGTCCAGTTAGAAGCCACCTATTTGCAGATGACCTCACAATAACATGTGATGGTAAAAACCTAGACACCTCAAAAAACCTACTACAAGAAACCATCAACAGTCTGTTAGAATGGTCCAATAAATCTGGCCTGAAATTCTCGCCATCCAAAACTCAAGCAATTTTGTTTACTAAAAAACGAACGCCTCAAAGTCAACCAGCATTATACATGGGAAAAACGATAATCAAATTCGTAGACAACGTAAAACTTCTGGGACTTACACTTGATAACAGATTAACATGGATCTCTCACATGAAAAAGCTGAAAGAAACGTGCCACAAGAGGCTAAATATTGTAAAAGTCCTCGCTCATGAGAATTGGGGTGCCGACCAAGAAGTTCTACTAAAAACATATCGTGCCTTAATACTTTCCAAAATTGATTACGGTTCAACCATATATAATTCAGCGAAATCCCACGTCCTAAAAATAATGGAATTGGTACATAATGAGGCGCTGAGAATAGCTACAGCGCTATACCGCACCTGTCCAATTAGCGCAATCCAGTTTGAAACAAAACAAATGTATGTATGTATGTATATTTTTATTTCTGGTTCCCTTCCGGGTTTCCAGCTTTCTCCTTCTACATACCTCTCTTATACACTATCTTAACCTAACCTTATTATCTAGTTTCCTCCCACTTCATCCTCTATATATACACTTTTATCTTAACTCTATTTTCTTATTCTACCCTTCTTCCTCCCTCCCTTCCCCCTCTCCCCCCTCCGTCGCCTCTCTCTCCCTCCTTCTTCTTTCTCCCTCCAACCTCCTCAACCATTCCTCCCCCTCGCCCCTCGCCCCCAGTATCTCCTCTATCCTCTCCCTCCAGCTCCCCTCCCTCTCCCCCCATCCCTCGCACCTCTCCCATACGTGCACCCACGTCTCCTCTTCCGTCCCACACACTCTGCACCTTCTCTCCTCTTCTCTCCTCCAATATTGCCCTCTCCTCTGTTCGTTTCCCATCCTGAACCTCGCCAGTCTCCTCTTCCTTTCTCCCGACCATTTTCCGTTCCCTATGTACTCTGGTCTCTCCTTCCCTCTTATCTCCCCGTACCACTCATTGTACCTCCCCTCCTTTATCTTCTCCTCTCTCTCTCTCTCTCTCTTGCATCTGCCTGTCCCTTCTCTCCATCTCCTCGTACTCTCCCTCCTCTCTCCACCCATCCCCCTTTCCTCTCTGAACTTCTCTCTTTCCTGCTCCCACCTCCCCATCACCCCCCCTCCGCCCCTCTCCATCATCTCCTCCCAGCATCTTCGTGCTATCTCGCCCCCCCTCCCCTCCCTCAGTCTCTCCTCAAACTTCCATGCCCTTCTTCCCGCTCTCACTCTCATTTTCTCCCTCTTCGTCTCCTCTCTGATTAGATATCCCGGTGTTGTCCACTCCACTCCCAACGCCCACCTCAAGTATCTCTCCTGTAGCCCCTCCATCTCCGCGTTCTCCTTCCATCCCCACACCTCCACCCCATACGCCATCACCGTCCACACCAACGAGTCAAAGAGCCACACTCTCCTCTCCCAGTTCCTTTCCCATAACCTTCTCCCCAGTCTCCATGCCTCCCTCATCGCCGCCGCCGCAATCCTCCTTCTCTCCCTCACATGCTCCTCCTGACCCCCCTTCCTCTGCACCACGTATCCCAGGTATTTGTACTTCTTTACCTCCTCCAGCTTTTCCCCTCTCCATCTCCAGTCCATCTTCTTCTCCCTTCCTCCCCCCCTCTTAAACCTCATCACCTTCGTCTTCCCCGTGTTCAATTCCAATCCTTTCCGTTCCAAATACCTCTCTAATCCTTTCAACATCATCCTCATCCCGTCTTCCTCCTCCGCCATCAGCACAACATCATCCGCGTACGCCAACGAGTACACCTTCCCTCCCCCCACTCTCACTCCCCCCCATTTACCCCTCCTCAACTCCTCCTCCATGTCCGCTATTAAGATGTTGAACAGCAGCGGGCTCATCGGACACCCCTGTCTCAATCCTCTCCCCAGCCAGAACGTCTCCCCACTTTCCTCCCCCTCCCCCCTTACTCGACACTTCAACTCTCTTAACACCTCCCTCGTCCTCACCACCAGTCC
This sequence comes from Anoplius nigerrimus, assembly GCA_914767735.1. Lineage (NCBI taxonomy): Eukaryota > Metazoa > Arthropoda > Insecta > Hymenoptera > Pompilidae > Anoplius > Anoplius nigerrimus. The sequence continues at coordinate 16,818,351 of OU612086.1, forward strand.
CTCCCTCACTCCCCTCTTCCTCATCGCCTCTATCACCCTTCCCCTATCCACGGAGTCGAATGCCGCTTTCAAATCCACGAACACCGCCACCATCCTACCCCCCTTTCTCCCCAGCTGCCTGTTCGCGATGTAATTCAGGGCATAAATCTGGTCCACCGTCCCCCTGCCTCTTCTGAAGCCCCCCTGCGTTTCCCCCAGCATCCCCCTCCCCTCCACCTCATCCTCTATCCTCCTCGCCAGGATCGCCGTGTATACCCTGTACAGAGAGGGCATTATAGTTACCCCTCTGTACTCCTCTACCCTCTTTCCCTCCCCCTTTTTCACTATTGGGACTATCTCCCCCTCTCTCCATCCCTCCGGCCAACCCACTCCCCTCCATACTCTCCTACACGCGTTCCACCCTTCTCTCCTCACCCTCTCTCCCCCATACCTCCACACCTCGTTTGGTACCCCATCTCTTCCTATCGCCTTCCTTTCCTTCATCCTTCCCACCACCCTTTCCCACTCCTCCCACCCTATTTCTTCTTCCTGATCCTGTTCCCTTCCTGTCTCCTCCTCCCCCATCCTCACCCTCCACTCCACTCCCCCCAGTAGCCTCTTAAAATATTCTTCCCATTCTTCTCTTTTTATCTCTTCGTTTATCCTCTTCCTTCTCTTCCTCTGACCCTTCAGTATTCTCCATACTTCTCCCTCCGTCTTTGCGCTCCCTGCCTCCTCAATCATCCTTTCCCTCTCTCTCTCTTTCTTTCTCTCGCACATTTCCTTGTACCTTTTCTTCCCTTCTTTGTATTCCCTCCCCTCTCCTCCCTCCTTCCTCCACCTCCTCAGCTCTCTTCTTACCTCTCCCTTTTCCACCCTACACTCCTCGTCCCACCACCCCCTCCTCCCTCCTTCCCCCTTCCCTCCCTCCCTCTTCCTCCCCTCCTCCTTCAGTACCGTCCTTATTCTCTCTTCCAGTTCCTCCACTCCTCTCCTCCCCGCGCTCGTCTCTTCTTGCCCCTCCTCCATCCTCCTCCTGAACCTTTCCGCTCCCTCCTCGTCCCACGTGCCTCTCTCCCTCGTTGCTCCCCCCCCCTTCTTCTGGTCTCCCTCTTTATCTCCCCTTTTATCCATGCTACTATCGGCTGATGATCCGAGTCCACTCTTTCCTCCACTACCAGTCTCTCCAATTCCTCCCACACCCCCCTATCTCCCAGCACGTAATCAATCACCGTTCCTCTTCCTCCTCCTGTGTACGTCCACTCTCCGTGTCTGTCTCCCTCCGTTCCTCCATTTAGAATTGGCCACCCCCTTTTCTCCACATATTCCACCAGTCTTCTTCCTTGCCCATTCATCTTCTCATCCTTTGACCTTCTTGTCCTTTCTCCCTCCCTCTCTCCCCCCCCACGCCCCCTCCCCCCCTCGCACCCCGTTCTCGCGTTGAAATCTCCTCCTATGAGCACTCTGTGTCCCTCCTCCTGCCCCTCTGCCCATCTCTCCAACTCCCCCAACTTCCTTTCCATGTCTCCATTGATGTACACCCCCACTACCTTCCACCTCTCTGAACAAAACAAATGTCTCTTGAACAAACAAAAAAATTAATAAGCATAAAGTATGCATTAAGAATATTTTACACGCCAAACAACCCCACATTCAATTAGATTTTCCAGAACAGACTGAAAGAGTCACACTATAAAAAACCCAATCTCCCAACTCCGCTATATATCCGAATTGGAAAGTATTTATCATCAATCGCATCGAACAACACAAACATCGCTGAACGCAAGCAAGAAGAAATAGCTCCATGGACCATCGTAAACCTTAGGATAAGAGAGAGAGGAGGTGTAAATAAATCTGGACCTTGCTGATTTAAAAAAGGATCAAAGAAGTAACCACGAACATAAAGCCCAATTCTTAAAACTAAACAGCAAGTACGGTCACCACAACAAAATCTACACTGACGCCTCAAAATCTAGTCTAGGGAGCGGGATATGCTGTAATCACAGAAGACAGGACACTTAAGCAACGGCTCCATGATGAAATATCTATATTCACAGCGGAAGCCTACGCTATACACAAAGTCCTGACACTCATAGAAGAAACAGCAAACCAAAATCATGTTATTTACATAGATTCTATGAGTGTACTCCAAGCACTAAAATACCTTATAAAAAAAAAAAAACGAGGTTATTCAAAATATCCTGAATACATATTCTAAGCTTTGCAACACAAATAAAAACATCATTATCACCTGGATACCATCTCACCAGGGTGTTACTGGAAATGAAAAAGCAGATATTAATTTTAAAGAAGCAACGACCCTCCCGCTAGAATCGATAGACAATCCCATCCCTTACCAAGAATATGCAAGACACATAAAAAACAAAATTAAAGATGAATGGACCCAAATATGGACCAACAATAACAGATCTCAGATTCACAACATAGTAACAGATTTCTATCACAATCCCACAAATAACAACCTCAATAGGAAAGAGAAGATAGTGATATCCCGGCTGAGAAGAGGACACACTAGAATCACGCATGAACACCTACTCAAGAGAACACAACCACCGCAATGCGAAACCTGCTCCAAACCTACAACAGTTCACCACCTCTTTTATGAATGCAGAAAATACGACCCGTACAGACTAAAAAACCAAATCGACCCGACAAAAACCCGTAAAAAACACAATCAATTATCTAATAGACGCAGACTTATTCCGAAAAATCTAATGTAATACATAATGTAAATCGTCGCTAATGGCCACGTAGTCGATGCGACGTAAAACCTGTAAATAAACAAAAAAAAACATAGTTAGACGATTATTTTTTGTGGAGGGGATATCACAGTAGTCGTGTGGAAACGATGCGTTGTCCGCGCTGCGCGAGTGTGCGTGTGTTTTGATCGCCGGCCACGTTCTGCCACCCGAAAAAATATTCTATACCTGGATTGTCGCGGAAGTACTACCTTAAGGTCTTGATCCGCAAGTGCCTCTACTGGGCAGTTTTCCTGTACTCTCCCCTCGTGGAGGCGGCCGGTGGCGAGTCCTACTGTCCTCTCCTCCAGAGGGTGGTCCGGAATCGCCCGCAAATTACTCTACGGGGTAGCCTTCCTGTACTCTCCCCTAGGGGAGGCGGACGGTGGCGTAGTCCTACCGTCCTCTCCTCCACAGGGTTACCCGGTGTTACGTAGCGGCCTGAATTAAAGAATGAAAGGGCTCTCTTTGACCGATCTGGGCAAGGAAGACAGACCGCGGCAATAATGTGTACGATTCAGACCTCGATCGGGCGTCGTACGAACGTCTGTTTTAGTCAATCGCGGTACCACGAATTTACAGGGACCAGACGTTAGGTAATTAGTGAGCAAGGTGGAGGTGGAAGCTAAGGAAAAATAAAAGGGGGTGGAAATGCAGGGAGAGCGAAAGGGGTTTTCACCGGATTAATACTTGTGCAGGGAATACGTAGTGCAGGTACTTACCAATCTGTAGTGAGAAAGGTGTAGGCGTTCAAAGTCTACTGGTGATCGCAATGGCTGTAGTGGACCTCGGTCAGGTAATACACACGCGTAAGCAAGGAAAGGAGATTCGTGTAATGATGTGCAAGCGTTTAAATATGTATATGTATGTATTTGAACTGATAGTGTGTTGTACTGAGGTGAATTCACAAATATCTTTGAGGAGTTAAAATGAGTAAAAACAGAGATCTCGGTCGAGAAGAGCAAAACGGATTTTTGGAAGTTTATCGAACGCTGCTAAAAACTGTTGTGTATTGGCCTAAATCGAGTCTTTGTAAACGCGGCGTTAAGCCGGCAGGTGCGATGCGTGCGTGGGCATGAGAAGCGCGCTCTCCGGTGCCGGCGGCGCGTGCGTGCGGACGGTATATAACTTGTTAAGGCCCACGTGGCAGATATAACCTATTAGTTCCTAACCCGGCGCGGTTGACTGGTTTGGGAGTAGTCGCCGTGGCCGCGGTTCGTGTTGTTATATATTTACGTGAATAAACATTACTGGACAAAAATCAATGGTCTTGGTGTGTCTGACTGTCCATCGTCAGGAGCAAGGTCCTCACACACATATCATACTGGTCTACCCACACATAACAAAAACGGAGTGACGGGAAATTGAGCGAGCGGAAAAACGGTGACTCTACACCCCCAGACCCAGGGGCCTCGCGGGGCGTTATTCTTGGGCCCTTGTGGGAGGGTCCTATTTCCCGGAATTGAGGAGTCGCTTGGCGAGCTGTCACCTCGCGCCTTTCGGGATGGTTGAGACTAAACAGTTTGCGCGTCTGTTTGTCGTCGCCATAAATTAGGTCCTTGACTACGTGCTCGCGCTTGGTTTCCATTGTAAATCCTTCTTGACACTTCCCAATCCGTTGCCTTGGTAACGTGTTTGGTACTGCTAGTGGGACGAGGATAGCTAGTAGTTGGTGTCGCTCACTCCCATCTCGCGAAAAATTCTTCTGGGTATTGTTGGATGTTACAGTATTATATTATACATATCTCTTGAAATTTTAATTTAAGGTAGTACCTCCGCGACAATCCAGGTAAAAATTGTTGACTCAGTACCCACATTATACATATCAGCAGTTTCAGTCTATAGCCAGTGTTTCTTTTTTACGAGATTGTACCTCTTACACTATTATATTCTCTATACGAATACACACATATGTTAGCGACAGATAAGAAAAACAATAAATCAGTAATAAAAGAATAAGTAACTAAGGTAGTAAACAATTGTGAAGTTGTCGAGGTGGCAACAAATGGTTTGTTGTATGTCACCGAGGCAACGCGTTATTCTTTTGAGATGAGAGGTGGTCGCTCTAAGGAGGCATGTGTGCGAGATCGATTGCCCGACGTCATCAATACTTCGATTGCGCATGCAATATTACAAACAAGTGAACAATGTACCTGGCCACGGAGTGGGGAGAGCGGAAGCTCTCTGGCAAGAGGACCGAGTCGAAGGACGAGGCACTTATCCCAGTACCTTTGCGTCGAAAAATTTATTGTTGCCTAAATCACCTCAATAAATTTATAACACATACTATGAAATATTATTATGTGTGTAAATGTGACAACATCGCATATTTTTTTGGATGGCCTAACATGGCTGGCGACGAAAAGACACGCAACTCGCGCAGCGCCGACAACGCATCGTTGCCGCATCATTTCTACGCGACTACTTTGATATCCCCTCCACAAAAAATAATCGTCTAACTATGTTATTCTTTCTAATGTTTCATTTAAACAACGTGATAAACAATTTTCATTTTTTGGTAAGATATTCCAAATATATTACTCTAACAAATATTAGTTTTTCATCAAGATTGCCCAAGTCCTTCAAGGCAAAAAAATAAAAAATATGTCATTTTCCCACGCTTCTCCTATGCTGTATGTATGTATGTATTCTTTATTCCTGGTTCCCTTACGGGTTTCCAGCCTTCTCCACAATACATAAATCTCTTACAAATTATCTTAACCTATCCTTACAGCCTAATCTCCTCCACGTCATCCTTGTACGCCCGTCATCCTCGCAGTCTTTCCTCTCTCCTTAGTTCTCCGCTTCCCCTCCACCTTTCAGTCACTCCTTTCCTCCTCCCGCCACTCCCTCCTCTCCTCCTCCCATCTCCACCATGTCCCCTCTATCCTGATTCTCCCCTCTCCTATCCACACCCTCCTCCCCTTCCTCCTTTCCTCCCACGCCTTCTCCACTACCCTCCACCTCATCCTCCTTTCTTCCCAAGTGCGATCTTCCTCTATCCTTACTCCTTTTCCCCTTATTCTCCATCTCTTCTCCATCACTTCTCCCTTCCTTTCCACACTTTCCATCCTCACTGCCACTATTCCCCTTTCGTCTCCCCCTTCCCTTCCTCTTCTTCCCAGTTCCCTTATTACCTCCACCTCCCCTTCCACCCCCAATTCTTTCATCAGCTCACCTACCTCTTCCTTCCTCTTCTTTACTCCTCTCCTGAGTCCTTTTATTATCAGATTCCTCCTTCTTCTTTCTTTTTCCTTTACCTCTTTCCACTGTTCTATCTTCCATATCCTCTTGTTCATCTCTTCCTCCCCCTTCCTCTCCCCTTTCCTCTCTCCACTCTCCAGCTTCCCCTTTCCTTCTTCGCCTCGCTCTATCCTGTCCTCCATCCTCCCCTCTCCTTTCTTCTCATCTGTCTCCATCCTCCCCGCTCTCTCTTCAATTCTCCTTATCCTCTCCTCCATCCTCTCTCTCTCTTCCCTTCCTCTCTCTAGTTTTTCACTCATCTCCTTGACCTCCCGCTCCATTCTTCCTACCTCCTCCATCCTCCTCTTCTCATTCATCTCTTCTTCCAGCCTCCTCTCTCCTTTCCTCTCCCCTTTCTCCAGTCTCCCATTTCTTTCTTCTCTTCGCTCCGTCCTCTCCTCCATCCTCTCCTCTTCCCTCCTCTCCTCCGTCTCCAGCTTCCTCGTTCTCTCCTCAATTTGCCTTATCCTCTCCTCCAACCTCTCTCTCTCTTTCCTCCCCCCCCCTCCATTCTTTCTCTCATCTCCTTGGCCTCCCTCTCCAATCTTCCTACCTGGTCCACTATCCCCTTGATATGCTCCCTCAACGTCTCATCTAGCAACTCCACCATCCGCTCCAGTCCTCTCTCCGTCCTCTTCCACACCCACCTCCCTATCACCTCTGCCATTTCTCTATATTTTTCCTTCATCTCCTCAGCCCCTTCTGCTTCCTCTTCCTTCTCCAGTCCATCTTGTTCATTTTCTTTCTCCTGCTCCCTATGTGACTTCTTCTCCCTCTTCTCTGCTTTCCTTATTTCCGCCTTCTCTCCTCCCCCACACTTCCCTCCTGTGTCCCCTTTCCTTCTCCATAACTCTTCCAGTTTTCTTTCACTTCCTCCTTTTGTCTTCCCCATCTTCCTCAATTTCACTGTCTTATCCCGTCTTCTTCTCTCTTCCTTACCGACTCTCTCTCTGCTTTATCCTTTCCCTCCAGGCGTCGCTTCCTCCGTTCTTCTTCTTGTTTCACGTCCACGTTTCCTCCTAACCTCGTTTTCCTTCGTTCGCTTCTCTTTTCTCCCACTTCTTCTTCTCCACCTTTCCCGTTCCGCCCACGCTTCCACCACACCCTCTCCTTTTCCTCCACCCCACGCCGTTCTTTCGTCCTCCCTTTTTCCATCACTACTATTTCACATCTCCTTTTCCTCTTTTACTCGTCACGTACGTCCACACTCACTCGCTCCGGCAGCGCCACCTCCTCCTATGCTGTATGTAAGAATAATAACCGATTTAAGGAATTACTCTTTTATTAAACTTCTGTGTCTACACTCGTCCGTGGTTCGCTCAAGAAGAAGGCTTCGGCCGTTTCCTCTTCCCCAGGAGGAAAACCTAGAGAGGGGCCGAAACAAGGGAAGATCGGGCAAAAGACGAGCGCGGGTTCCACGACCGCGCGGGAAGGCGGTGGCAACGGAGTGACGTCACCGTTGCATGCCCTGCATCGTGTATTCCGTACATGTATGTTAGCGCCAGATGGAAAAGAGTAATCGAAGAATAAATAAATAATAAAGGAGAAAGGAACTAAGATGAGAATAACGGTGTAGTTGCCGAGGTGATAACAGACGGCCCGACGCCTTGTTGTATGTCACCGAGGCAACGCGTTATTCTTTTGAGAATACAGCTGATCGCTCTAAGGAGGCAAGTGCGCGAGGCCAATGACCCGACGTCATTGATGCTTCGATTACGTACGCAACGTCAGAAACATTAGAATGAAGGATCTGCCCACGATTCCTCCTCTTCATCACACATTCTGTAACTCATTTTCCCCTCCTCTCCCCAATACTGTACCATCCTCTGTTCGTTTCCGGTCCTGAATCTTGCCAGTCTCTTCTTTCTCCCGTCCGACTACTTTCTGCTCCCCAAATATTTCGGTCTTCCCTTCTCTTTTATCACCACATGCCACTCATTGTATCTTCCTTCCTTTATCCTCTCGTCTCTCCCCCTCTCCTGCATTTCCCTATCTTTTCTTTCCATTTCCTCATATTCTCCCTCCTCTCTCCATCCTACCCCCCTTTCCTCCCTATTGCCCTCTTGTCGTTCCACCTCTCTCTCTCATCTCCTCCCAGCATCTTCTTGCTATCTCCCTTCTCCTTCCTTCCCTTAATTGCCCGTCGAACTTCCACGCCCATCTTCCCGCTCTTATTCGTGTTTGTCCCTCTTAGCCTCTTCTCTTATTACTTATCCTGGCGCCGTTTATTTCACCCCATCGTCCACCTCAGGTACCTCTCCTGCATCCCCTCCATCTCCGTCTTCTCCCTCCACCCCCACATCTCTGCCCCGTACCCCATCACTGTCCACACCAATGGGTCAAAGAACCAAATACTTCTCTCCCAGTTCTTTTCCCACAACGTTCTCCTCAATCCCCACGCCTCCCTCATCGCCGCCGCTGTCCACCTTCTCTCCCTCGGATGCTCCTCCTGTCCCCCGTTCAGTGTATTTATGTGTTATGTATGTTTTACTGTGTTTATTCAATTTCCTCGGTGCAATCTATGTGAGTTAATCTGATAATGAACAAAAACAGGTTGGAGAAATGCATACAGCAGGCACTGTAGCAAAATTAAATATATAATCATCGTTTCAGCATATAAATTGGGTTATACTAAACGTTGAGTCCGTTTTTCTGTTGACCGTCATTGACATTATTCTTTAAAATTGTATATGACCAGTTTTAATCATTTGATATAATCAACCTAAAAATGAAACGAATCGGTATTGCTGAAGCCTTGCATACATGCATCTTGTTAATTGTTCTGTACTATGAACCAATGGATTATGAAACGAAGTGTTTGATGCGAGGCAAAGCCCTGGCAGAAAGCAACCTCCTTCGCCGTTGTGCTCCGCGACCCCTCGCGGAACAGATTCCACAAGGAAGCCGAGTTGTGAAGATTGTATAATCGGTCCGAATAAAATACCCAAATATCAATAATAGTGGACTGTATACTTGAATGCTACATATTATACAAGAGTATGACAATGATACAATGATTCGAATAGTCCGTGAATTGCGATATATAAGCCGATATGGTTATTGGACAAGTATACGATTTGCGATATAAACCGATGTGCTTTGTACGATAACAAGAATACGAATGGAATTAAAACGATTGACGTCGCACTCGATCGCTTCCTGAAACAAATGTAATTCAAGGACCGATGGGAGAAAAAGAGATATACGACGAAGAAAATGAATGGCGAGATAGATGAGGGAATGGGATAACTCGCGGAAGCGTAAACGGCGTCAATAAGGGCAAGACAAGGCAACACGAAAGATGTGAAGAATGTTAGACGAGCTAAAAATAAAGACGGGAGCCCTGCATAGCAGCAGATGCGACACAAATACTATGACGATGATTATGACAAAATAAATGATGAAATATTTTAACAAAAATAATGATACAAGGAGGCAGGGTACGAACACGAAGTAAGAGCGGAAAAGAAGCTTTATTGAACCAAAGTTTGATTGTTTAGACTAGTAAAGCCAATGTACTCTTGTTATTAGTACACATTCAAACCTATCACATTGTTTTAAAAACACTACAATGTCGTGAGAAGTGAAGACTATCTTGTACACAGAAATTAAACGGTGTACACGGTACGTTACGAATACTTGTGTCAAGAGGGAGGTGACTCTAAAGATAAAATTGTGCAATTTTGGCCATTAAATTACCTTAAAAAGTTGATACAACGAAACAATCGGTATATTTGTATGCTTTACAATGTATTGCGAAGATAATTGCCGTGAGAGGCGGCGGTGAGTTATGGTTATTTTCTTAGACTTAAGTTGTTGAAGGGATACGAATTGTAAAACATTCCTTGTTGAATTTCTTAAACTTAAACACAGAAATCTCCCTTTTTACTATCCTCGGCAACGACTGTTAGATATGTCATTATAGATTTTATTTATTTACTATATTTCTAGAAATTACACGCATAATCGAAATTATTTAAGCTTTCGACATGTAAAAGCCATATTCGGCATGTTCCAACACTTGAATAGAAGTATTCTTGCACAATAATGCAAAAAATTAATATTGATATTTGGAGACATAACAACCACAACTTATTAGAGTGGAAAGGATTAAATGAAATGCATAAAAATGTTTTTGCAGCGCGGGGATTCGGTATGAGAGTTATAGGCGGCAAAACTGGAGCGGATGGACGTACATTTGCATCTATTGTTTGGACGGTGCCCGGAGGTCCAGCCGAGAAAGCTGGTTTACAACAAGGCGACAAGGTAAATTCGGCCTGAAATTTCAAGAATTGACATAATAAGTAGCAAAATAAGTTTTAAACATAGTTTTCTTAAATTATACGAGTCATTGCGATATTTTCTAAACTCCTATCAATACAACTTTACGTGTCAGGTTCTCGAATGGTCAGGCGTGTCGTTGATAGATCGAAGTTTTGAAGAAGTAGCTCAAATAATTGACCGTACTGACGAAGTGGCAGAACTAGTTGTAGAACATTCCACTGACGTGTAAGTCAATCTTATCGACTAATGCTTGCTACTACAAACTCAGATATCTTTTTTTTTTTAAGTTATTGCATTTGTTATACACAAACACAGTGCAGGCGATCCTTTAGATGATTCCGGATCAACTTCATGTTCCGGTAAAACCCCCACTAACCTGGGACTACTTTTGGGTAAGTATATATCCAGTTTTTCTCACAAGGGGAGGACCAGGATTGTGGGTCACCGATTTTGATGAAATTTGGCACAGACCTTCTTTAGCCGAAAATATTGGACACGTGTTTTGCCAAAAGTGGCACTTCTCCCCCATTTTTGAAAAAATCGAGGTCAAAAATCAAAATTTTTCGATCGATCTGAAATTTTAGATACACGTTTAGAATTGAAAAATACACAATACGTATTATTTTATTTTGCAAAATATGAATGTTTAAAAAATTATATGCGTGTTAAGTATCCTGTAGTTTACAAGGTTTGCATCGAACCGTGCTAGCCGAGTTAGTAAAGCGTCTGACTACAAGTCTCATGGTGGAGAGTTCGAATCCTAGTGGTTTTGTCGTTTTGCATGTATATTTTTTTTTGCCTTTTTTTATATGTATTTTTGTCGTTTTTTACTTGCATGCATAAAATCATAATTATATTTCATTTATTTAATAATATTATTGTTATATTTACTACTGGGTTAGGTTGGAAGTATGCGTAAATTCCAAGTTCGGTAAGAACAAATGCAGGAAAAAAACCCGTAATCTCCTCATTCGTTCGGATATTATGAACAATAAATCGACTCGAATGAGTTTTTGACACAGGTAGTTCTCGAAATGCAGCAATCCCTCGTACCTTGCGCAAGTTGCGGTCATTCATTGACTACTGCTTCTAGTGAAAGTGTCAATGTAAAACTCTTCTCCCGTGCAGTTCCCAGAAGGAATTTTGTGACGAAAAAAAATTGAGTTTTGGCAAAATTATATTTCGTTGTGTTAAAAATGGATCAGCCTTCTACCAGTGCTGCCAGTGAAGATCTTGAAATTGCCATCAATGGTACGTTCGCAACGATTCAGGAATTGACGGATGCTGTGCATTACTTTGCGGAAATTCTTCGCAAAGAAAATATTATTAATGATACAGTCAGCCCGATAATTTCTGTTCGTGCACAATTGATTGCCAGTGAGATCTACAGTCGTTTTCTGGACCTTGACAGCGAATTTCGGTTTGTTGAAACTGACGAGTTACAACTGGAAGCCGATGCTGTGAGTGATTTGGCTGAACAAATTGCCGACGAATTGAATACCTCGTCGAGTATTGATTCGTATTCATCATTAACATTACCACCCGCTAAAAAGGGAAAAATACAGCACGCCTTTTTGACAGAAAAAATTAAAAAGGTATCGTTTGCAAGGCTTTACCCCGGATGGGGCTTGAAAACATTACAGAAGAAAGGAGGATTCCACCTTAAAAGGAAGGACCAAATTTCCCGGTGGGAAAAAGAAATTGCTACTGGTGGGACAAATCAGTATAAGTATGCCCATATTGAACAGTCGACGTATGACCAATTTGTTGAAGCACGGGAATTTCGGGCATTTGTGTCAACAAGGATGCTCCAAGAATGGGCAATGTCTGCATTTGCAAATTGCAATCATTTATTAAATGTGCATGGTGTCGGCAAAATTGATCTTTTTCATGTTTTTATGACAAGTATCACCTTGACAGTTGTGATACGTTTTTATTTTCATAATCGTACATTGTAGTCTTTAATGTGGAATTTATGCATGCTTCCAACTTAACCCAGTAGTGAATATAACAATAATATTATTAAATAAATGAAATATAATTATGATTTTATGCATGCAAGTAAAAAACGACAAAAATACATATAAAAAAAAGCAAAAAAAAAATATACATGCAAAACGACAAAACCACTAGGATTCGAACTCTCCACCATGAGACTTGTAGTCAGACGCTTTACTAACTCGGCTAGCACGGTTTGATGCAAACCCTGTAAACTACAGGATACTTAAACCGCATATAATTTTTTAAACATTCATATTTTGCAAAATAAAATAATACGTATTGTATATTTTTCAATTCTAAACGTGTATCTAAAATTTCAGGTCGATCGAAAAATTTTGATTTTTGACCTCGATTTTTTCAAAAATGGGGGAGAAGTGCCACTTTTGGCAAAACACGTGTCCAATATTTTCGGCTAAAGAAGGTCTGTGCCAAATTTCATCAAAATCGGTGACCCACAATCCTGGTCCTCCCCTTGTCAGTCATTTCAATGCCGTGTGAGTTTTTCAATATATTTTATAACATTTCCAAAAAAGATAATTAGCAATTAACATTTGTGTAATATCATTGAATAACATGACAAAATATTCACATCGTTTCTGTTAGCTTTACGGGGCAATGTAACTTAATAATTCATATTATTATTTCATATTCAGAATATATCTGGAACAATGCTTTACAGAAACGGAAACGGAGAAAACACCTTCATCGCCGACACGCAGGAAACTACCAAAGACGCCGGTATAACAACTTCCTAAATTGCAAAAATACGTGCATAATTATATCTGCGTCCAACTTCCTACACCTCTATGTCCCCTTTCACCCCCCCCCCCCCTCCATCCCTCCTCCTCACCGACTTGTTCTCTTATTCAGTACCCCCCCCCCCCCCTCTCCCCACCCGCTCACTTATTTACTCTCTATTTTCTTGACCCCATCTTTCTTTTTATCTTCCACTTTTGTATGACCCTTGCCTCTTTCTCGTTTTTTTTCTTTCTCTGTCTTTGTTGCCTTTCATCCCTATCTTATATGTACATTTATGTACTCATAGACACACATATACATGATACACTAACTTTGTTTCCTATTTTCAACATGACGTATAAGCAAACTATCATAAAGAATTGGTAATATGCTTCAAATATGTTGATGTTTTCGGGCGCATAAAACACTGAAGTAATAAAATCACCATCCGAACGTTGAATAAATTTCAAGGTCCCTGTTTAGTAACTTGATTTTTTCCCATGTTGGTGTGTTATTCCATATAAGTACGGATACGTTTGGTACGATTATACCCAATCATTAATTTGTAATGATGTTTTGTATGGATGATAATTATATAGATACAAACACAGCCATAGGTGTAACCATAAGTAATAAGTATAGCTGTAAATATACAGGTTGATTTAAAAGAATGTGCTATCGTGAATGTAAGAAACGCACATGCTATCGAATAAAAATGTTTAGGTCAATAGAAGTTGATGTAGAATACACAGTAAAAGTGATCACTACAATGTCATATTATGACATAGCATCCACTTAAAGTGTTTAGTTACATATACTAGAATTGTTAGTACAGCAGTTGCAATGACAGTATGAAAAAGTGCCCGGTAATTTGAAGATAAAACGTAAAGAAAGTCTTGAATGTAGAGATCAGAATACAATGGCTTGGCGTAACACAGCGACGACTACTAAATGCAATAATTATTAGGTTAATATTGTTTTTGTTCGTTATGCTGAATGCTTTTATTCTAAGTACTAAGCGATTATTAACAAAAAATTTGTTATTTTTTCTGTGTCGGTCTGACGGAGCACCATGATACACTTAGGTATGAGTAAGTATTTGTCACATACATCTGAAATTTGATCGAATTTGACACCAATATGTCAACTGTATTTCTTATATCTGTGTTAAACTCTTTGTAGGCGGAATATAAAGAACAGTATCATTCTCAGAATAATGCATATACTGACAATATTACTTGCACAACAGTAATAAAAACGATACAAATATTAATTATAGCAGTGACATTGGGTTAAACGCGAAATAATTTTATGCAAAATACAGCCTAGTTACTCAACGAAGGAATAACGACTTTATTTGTCTCATATGCCGTGCACTTTTTTCTCGCGGTATAACTTGATAATTTGCTGACGGATAAGTATGATTAAAGGAAAAGGGATCATGACTGCGTTAATTACATGGAGCGTTCCTGTAATATTATTACATGAAATACCTATGAAACTATAACAGACACAGTAAATATTTGGGTAACAAAGGCAATATGATATAGAAGAAGTCATGATGTAGAAGTAATCTTCTTTTTAATAAATACGAACGGTGACATAAATGATATCGATGTTTACCTCTATAAGGAGATTTTCACATTGTTCAAGTAGAACATTGATTTGATTTATTTGTAATTACCGCCTACGCAAAATGGTATTACAAAGCTATAACGCAGATTTCAGAGTATTGAGAGAAATACAAAAGTTTTAAATAACCTATCTTCCAGGATGTTGGATTCGGTGCACCTCGCACAATCTACTCAATACAGAATTTCTGAGCGTGGTTTACGTGAATACTACAAAATGGTTAGTACGACTGACGGAAAATTTGTACACATTTGTAGAAATGAGTAGTTTTATTCCCTAGCTTAAGCCAGCCAATATTTTCGAAATTACGATTTTTACAAGCTTGCCGATATGATAATAAGTGACATTTAATTTTAGAACGTGCATAGTTTTTACAAAAATCGAACTCCGTTCGCGTTTCTAAAGGCCCTAATTATATCTACTAATTTTCATCTTAACAATTGGTACTTGTTTTCTACTATATTTTTCGATCTATAAAATGTGCAATTTCACTATATAAAAATTGATAGAGGCATGTAAAATACCACTTTACTTTACTGCAAAATAATTAACAATTGCCTTTGACATTAAATTAACTGCATGATGTCAGAAAATGAATGATCATTTAAAAGTATTAGTGAATTCTTTAACGAGTTGACGTTCTAAAGTTATTAATTTACGTTGTATGAAAGGACCAGCGACTCACGAACCGATAATGCTACGAAACTCCAATTGCTCTGTTAGGGAAACAAAAAAAAATTGTTACAACTGTCAGTAGCAGGCTACGTGAATTGAACGGTTTAATTCATTTTAAGAGAATGCAAGTAACCTTGGTCCGTTTTAAACACCATTGCCTACAGAAATTATTATGTCTGTATCATCATGACCCTTTCTGTACCGTAGAGCTTTTGTTCCGCAAATGTTTTGTTTTTAATACCATTATAATTACGCAGATCATTTCAATAGTAATACTAAGTCATCTCATACATTCCCTTAAGGGACGTAAAATTGTGTAACGAACCCTCAAATTAGAATACAAAAGTTCCTTCAGAATGCCTTATTCTACAAGGATATAAAAAAAAAACAGAAATTTCAAGGTATTGTTAATATTTGGGCAATATACAAATTTTTGGTTATATAATGAACGAAAGTGGGAAGCCACTTAGAAAGAGCTGTATTGAGTTGTTTCTTTTAAGCACGGTAGATGTGTACGCCATACGCAGAATTAGATATTTTCAAGTTGCCTACACACCCCGCTTACTTTTATTAGTATAAAAAATGCCATTAGATAAACATATTTTGATTTGCAGGAATTTTTAATTCAACATTAACCACTATCTAAAAGTGCAGTTGTAGCAAAATGCAACTGTAATCCGTAACATTATGTTTCTTTCATTTTTTGTTCTAAATACATAATTATATACTCTTTCACTTTCTTCCCGCTAGAATGTATTATAATAGATGCAATGGCTTTGCCGACGGATGTTCAAAGATAATTGCGGCGGAAAAGAAATTACTTAAAAACGATGGTGATTTTCACATCATGTTGCTCACTGTTGATCAGGTTTTCGTTAAAACCCAGCATGTTCCGTCAGATGCAATACCCTTTATTTCGAAAAACATGTCAGTGTCTTTTCTGCGCTATTTTCATATGAAATTAGGTGGGTTCTACGAGAAGATATGAAAAAATAACAACAACGGCTTTACATTTGTCTTATTATCATTCGTTATAAATATGAATTTATTATTATTAATGTTATTTTATTATTATTTTTTTTTTATCGTGGTAAAAATGGGGAAAATCTTTTAACCCTCCGATTACCAAACTTAGCGCGATCGTGCCTGGGTCATTTTGGGCACTCACAGACAGTTCACTAATACCAATCCATGACGGCTCGAGCGGACTGCTCGCCCGATGACGTCAGCTCACTTCAAAAGATCTTTTATGCGTTATCGCTTTGAGAAAAATTGACCAACGCCGCGCCGGTGACACCGGCCCAAGTAGCGAACGTCTTGTTAGAATGTGTGCGTTTCCGCAGCCAAGCCATCCCGGTACCGTGATCCAGGCACGGTAGTGGGAGGGTTAAAGACCGTAGACGCCTCCGCTACGCCCGGAGTTAAGGGTTTCCTCAACACCAAGAGGAACGTCTGCGCCCGTGTACTGGACTCTCATCCCGCTTCACTGGGTCGAATGGGATCACCTATCGACAATTATTTCACCGGATGCCTACCAGCTAAACCCTCTGTCCGCTGTTCAGGGGAGAGAAAACCACTTCTGTCCGTTGCTCAGCCGTGGACTGCGTTAGCATTACTTCCGGCTGGGCAAACCTGTCCATGTCAAATTGCCTTCTTCGTCACGTCGCGTCGGGTCTAGGCTACTGAGAGTCTAGCTTTTTCATTCATTCAGTCGCCCAAACATCCATCCTCATTTTTCCCCCTAAGGACAGTTTTAATGAAAGTGGACACAAGGAACCACCGTTCATTGCTTTGGATCATCACGCCAACGATGTTGTCTGGCGTGATGTCTCCCACTGTCGCCTCTAGTCATTGTCTTGTATCGGTCCATCAGTCACATGTGAAGAAAGTGTGCTCTGCATCGTCTCGGTCGTGTCCACAGTATTTGCAGTCTGCAGTCCGTACCGTCCCCATGTTATGTAGGTAGCGTTTGAAGTATCCGTGTCCCGTCAGGAGCTGCGTGAGGTAAAAATTCACCTCTCCGCCGCTCCTTTCAAACCACGGTTTTAGCTCCGGTATCAGCCGACTTGTCCATGTCCCTGTCGTCTCGTTCGTCCATCTAGTCTGCCATTGTACAAGGGTCGTTTCTCTTTCCCGTACTGCCGCATCTGTCCGTCCCGTCCGTGCGCTCTGCCGATAGATCCTTTTGCGTTCGGAAGCAAGAACATTTATCGGGATCACGCCCGCCTCAACCAGTACTGCTCCTGCCGAGACAGTCCGGTAGGCATACGCGATCCTGAGTGCTCCGCGTCTCTGTACCGTGATCATGCCCTGTGCGTATTTTTTAACCAGGAGTACGTCCGCCCAGATTTCTGCGCCGTAAAGAAGGATCGAGTGGGTTGTATGCATTAATAGTCTACGCTTACTCGGTCTCGGTCCTGTCGTGTTTGCCATCAGGCGGCTCAAAGCTTTTACCCTTTCAGCCGCCCTCTCGGCAGTTCGTGTGATGTGAGGCCATAAAGTCATCTTTGTATCCAGGGTAACCCCCAGGATCGATCCATCGCTTCTGTTCCGACCCTCGTGGGTGTGATGGTCGGGATCCGTTTTCTTGTCAGTAGCGTCAGTTCAGTTTTGTGAACCGCCAGTCGTAGTCCGTGTTTCGTCATCCATGCGTCTACACGTCTCATCACCTGGTTAAGTCGCAGCTGGGCCAGAGACGTATCGCGTTCGACAATCACAGCCGCTACGTCGTCGGCGTACGCGACCAAGAAGGTCTCCGGCGGCATCTCCAACCGCAGCAAGCTGCCACAAAGTCCATTCCAAAAGTCCGGTCCGAGTATCGACCCTTGAGCGACTCCCGCTGTGATCTCTCGGGTAACCGGACCATCTGTTGTTTCGTATGCAATATGTCTGTCTCGTAGGTAATCACTCATCACTCGGAGCAGGTACGCTGGTACCCTGAAGACGCCTTTCAGCGCCTCCAAGATATCCACCCACCTCGCCCAGTTGAAGGCATTCGGTACGTCCAGGGTTGCCAGCAGCATGATCGGGCGGGCTCCATGGCAGTGCCGGCCGGCCTGGTGGAAGGCCGCCACCACATCCTGGATCGCACCGATCATAGACCGGCTTTTCCTGAATCCGTGCTGTCTGTCCGAGAGTCCTCCAGCGGCTGCAATTGCTTCCGTCAGTCTCGGTCTTAACATGAGTTCGTACAGTTTGCCTGTCGTGTCCAATAGACTCAGTGGACGGTATGCCGACGGAGAAAGAGGGTTACCTTTCCCTTTGGGGATGGGGACCAGCCTCGCCGTCTTCCATCATCCACCGAACGTCCCTGTTGACAAGCATGTGTTGTACATATCCAGGAGTACCTGCGGTCTCAGGTTTCCCATTAACCGCGAGATCTCTCCTGGCGTACCATCAAGACCAGGGGCCTTCCCTACCATAACCCAGGCGATTGCTCTTGCGAGCTCCTCCCCGGTAAAAGGCGATGTGCCCCGTGATTCCTCGCCGACTACTGTGTCTGTTCGCGTCTCGTGCGTCAGAAAGAGTCCGTCAATGATTCTGTCTGTCGCGGGGGGGGGGGGGGCATGACGCCGGGCGGTGTTCGAGCGCCAAGTCTCCCGGTTACGATTTTGTACCCGGTACCCCACGGGTCTCGGTCCACCTCGTCGCACAGCTCCCTCCAACACCTCCGTTTGCTATCCTTCATAGTTATCGTCAGTGCCTTTCGTATCGTCCTGTATGCTGTCCTAAGCGTCTCTGCTTCGGGTCCCCCTTTCGCCTGAGTGAGTTTCCTCCTGCAGGCGAAACAGGCCGTCCGCAGTTCTGCTATTTTATCTGTCCACCAGTACTGTTTGTTGGGGTTCTATAAGTATATGTTTATTTGCTAGATACAGTACACGTTCTCGTCTCAAGTCTATCACAGGACTGCCGCGTGGCCACACGCGGCCACGCTGCGCCACCCGGCGCGAGTGTCACTTATCTAATGTAAGTAACAAACCGGGTTGCTAAGACAACCGGTGCCGAACCCAACACTGTTGTTGTCTGTTTCGTCCGTAGCGTTTCTGTGGCATTGAAGCTCTGCAGAGCCACTGGGTCAGTTTCGTCGTCTCATCTATAAGCCTCTCGGCTTTTTGTCGGCCAGTCAGTTCGTCCGGTACCTTACTCTTTGGAGTTGGTGCTGCCATCAACTCCTCCGAGAATCTGTCTTCGTCCAGTTTTTTGAGATTCCACCGCGGGGTCCGTGGTATCCGTTGTAGTCTCGTCATTGTCTCATCTCCCACTTCAAAGGCGATGTATTGATGGTCGCTGGCGTTGTAGTCCTCAACTACCCGCCATCGCCCGATCCGTGAGAGAATTCCGTCAGACGTCAGCGTCACGTCAGGGATGGAATCTCCAAATCCCGGTCTCCTGTACGTCGGTGTGCTGTCTGTATTCGCCACTGCTAGGTTTAACCTTGCGGCCATCTCGGGCAATAGCCGTCCCCGTTTGTTCGTCGTGGTCATTCCCCACTCGATTGCTCTGGCGTTGAAATCACCTGCGACAACAACGTGCCCGTCTATTCCTCTGAGTTCATCCTCGAGGGTGGACAGCTTCTACCCGTACTCCACCACGGTACAGTTTAGCGTTAGGTAAACGCTGACGTATGTAACAGCGTTCACCCTGGCCCAGGCGAAATCGTCTGCCGCCCCGCGAGCGGATATCCGGGAAGCGGTGTCCCCCCTGACCCAGACAGCCGAGGTGCCCTTGTTGCTAGCGAGCGACGTCGGCGATGTCTTGTTCTGGTATTGTTCTGACAGTATCAGTATGGTCGCGTCCAGTTCGTCGGCTACTTGTGGTAGCATCAAGTCTGCCGTCTGGCTCCGATTCAGGTTTCCCTGGAGCACTTTCGTCATGTCTTCGTCTTTTTTCTACTTTCCTCCAGAGCGGCTTCGAACACAGCGCACAGACCGGTACCCGGCTGGTGCGCTACGTCCTGCTTCTTAGCCTCCGCGCAGAGGAAGCAGTTCGGTCGGCTGTTGCACGTCTTTCCGACGTGGCCTGCGCATCCGCACTTCCAGCAGGAGTCTGTCCTCTCTGGTCCGTTACAATTTCGTTTCGTATGTGCATAATCGAGGCACCGGTAGCACCTTGAAACCATTGATCTGTCGAAATAGCTCGGCGTAGGTCTCTCCATGTTGAGGCTTGACGAGGATAGCCGTCCCCCGAGGTATGGGGCGCGGCGTGTCCTTTTTCATCTGCCTCTTGTCCTCGTTCGTCGTGTCAGTCGGCTCCATTTCCTGTTTCTTTTTTTCCTTTTTTTTCTTTGTCTGTGTTTGCCAGCTCCCTACTGGCTGTTGTGCGTCCGTCCGTTGTGTTTCGTCTGTTAGCGGCAGTCTTTTTGCCAGCTGCAGGGGAGGGCTGGCTCCTGTCGCTTCCCGTTTTCTTTTCGGTGTCTGCTCTGTCACCATCGTTTCATGTTGAGTGGCTGTTCTTAGGTTCCTGAACTTTTCGCACTTGTCCAGGGCAAATTCAGCAGCCTCAATGACGATCTTAATCCCGTCCTTCGTTTCTTTGTTCACGTTCTTCTGAACTCCTGTTTTTCGCTGCATCAGTCTGGCGCGGTCGAGGATCAGCTGTAGTTGGTCCTTGAGCTCGTCGATCGTCTGCAGCTCTGTTGTCAGTTTCGTCATTTCGTTCGTCGCTGGCAGCGCCTGTACGCCTGGCGAAACTTAAAGTGCTGGGAGCACTATTGAGTCTCGCCCGCCCGGCACTAACCTGCGTTTGTCTTATGCGTCTGTCGACGTTCGTCTCATTTCCCGTAAACGTATGGCATGTACTGCAGCGCCGAGAATCCGTGCTGCTGCCTGGAGCCACCTGGGCTTTAACCCGATCGGAGCTCAGGGTGGATTCCTCCCGTTTGAGGGTAACCACCTGGGGTAGTTCGTTTTGTCCATGCCCGTTCATGTTTGTTTTTGGGTTCGTTAGTTTCCCCCCACCTGCTATTATATTAATATATTAGTTATTATTTATTATGTATTATTAAAATTATTAAATTTGTTATAAATGTGAATTACGTATTATTATATGTGATGATTAACGTTTCCTAACGGTTCCACACGTATTTCAATCGTTGTTATTACATATACATATTATTTTTCTAGGCCAAGTAACTGTTCGTCTTCGTGTTAAAGTAACTGAACACAGTTCACACAAAATAAACAAAATGCTTTGCGATACAAAAGACGAATTATAGTAAATAGAAAACAACATTAGACAAGCTATATGAGCCGTATCACGTTGAATGTAATACACGTTTACAAAAGTAAATTAGAATTTTGACAATCATATTCTGTAGTATTCGGCCGCCCAAAGTGTTTTGTGTTTTCGACTGGGACACGTTCAAGAACATATGGAGAAATAATGGGATGGAAATGAAGAATGAAAGAAAAAATGCGGTAAAGTAAAGGGTATTTATCAACGGAGATGGGTAAAAATTGGTATACGTTACACACTTCACGCAAAAACATTCGCTCTACGTTGCTTTACAAAACATACTCTGTGAAGGTCGGCACGATGTCCTCGACAAAACATTAATAATAATGCTTACTCACTTACTGATAAAATACACGCGTCGCTACACGGGTACACAGTCGTTCACACGCACGCACGCACACTTACACGCATAAATCGTTCACACACTCACACATGTAACAAGAAAAGAAACACAATTCCTTAAGTGTTTTTAGCACATTCCTTTTTTTTAATTAGTTCATTCAAGAAAGTGTTGCTGCGACTGCAATACTATATTTTAAATACACTGTCTCCATTGTTTGGTATAATAATTTCCAGTTTTCCAACTAATCAATCATTTCACGATTTTTGAATAAAGTTTCTTTATATGTAAAATCGTTACCTATCGTAACCGATCGTAGTTTAATATAATTTAACAAATGGAGTTGGGGCACCCGGCGTCATAGCGATTCTAGACTACATCAAAAATTAATGAAACATTAATAAAACAAAAATTCAAAAATTCGTTTGGTCCTGGATCTACTGGCGGACTCATCAGTGGGGCTAATGCCAGTTTCTTTATATCTAATAAACTTTCTTTATATTCAGAACCAATCCCAGATGTACGCAATATGACAGCAATATAAAAATTTATTGACGGATATAATTGCATTTTATCCATGCAATTTCATCCAACATTCCGACTTATGCAGGATGACAGTTGACAATCTGTAAACCATTGAATCCTATGTGGTTTAAGAAATTTTGCAAAGGTTTAGAATGATAACTGTTTAGACGTCCATCCAAGCGGATTGATGAAAAAATTCAAATTAATGTTCGTGTAGGTATGAAATTCCGTAGTGTTTTACTGATGCCTGAAAGTTTTTAAAATATCTCATCGTAACAATATATTTTTTTAAAATGTGACGCAATGACGTTTTCGAGCGTATTATAAAAATTCTTGCTACGATTCTTATTTATCGATTGAATTTACGATGAATACTTTTGCTTTGATTATGAGTTTATAGTACTTTTTTTACCCAAGAATATGTTGGGTTTGAGAGCGGATCAGAAAAAGGACTTTATGTGTATTTTACTAATTGTAAGACAATATACACAATTGTATTGAAAATGTTGGTTAGGGGTAATGTAAATAATTTTATAGTCTGATACCACACATTTTAGTTTTATTGTCAACTACAAATCGCTGGATGTCGCCGGATTACAATACTCGATGTCTTATCTGTTTAGCGCAACTTAATCGTAATGAGCGTATAGACGGAGAGCTGGCTACATGGTTAGCAACATACCTCGGTGCAAGCAAAATTTTATATGGAATAGGTTCGATTGTTGCCGGCAAAGCGACAGCCCGATTGTCAGAAGGCGCGCTGGAAGCTAAATGCGTGGGCGGGCGATTAAACGTGTAAATTTCCCGACAAAAAAAAATGTCGATGTGCAAGGCTGAAAATTTGCACAGGTGTTGAAGAGCATTAGGAAAAGCAGGGGAAAAAATTTCAGAAGCGCAAGTGGAAGATAAAGGGTTGTCAGAAGTTGCCAAAGTTGCGAAAAATCTTGGAAAATTTACATATCAAGGAAAACTTCTGACAATTTACAATTGTATTGTTTACCTATAGAATAGAGTACTTGCAAATTGGCAGAAGCCAAAGTGGAAGAGATCATGAGAAATTCGAGGTCAAAGTGCAAGAGCGTCTTTACGCGCGCGACGTGGCGCGCATCGGACCGATCGCTTTTCTCTTGACTTACATACCGTACATATTTCAGTGCACTTCTGACAATTAATATGAATATTTATAGAGGATAAAAGATACTATTGTTCAAATATCAGAAAATTTTTATGAGAAATAAACAAATTATCTTTATTTGCAATAAAGAAATGATTAGTCGGTTTCGTATGCAATATCGTGTTCAGTTTCTCCTTCTTCATCTTCAGCGCTATCATATTCGGACTCTTTGTCATGAACATTTCTAAATTTACTTTATTGCAAATAAAAATAATTTTTTTATTTCTCATAAAAATGTATGTGTCTTCTTAATTGTCTTCTGACATTTGAACAATAGTATCTTTAATCCTCTATAAATATTTATATTAATTGTCAGAAGTGCACTGAAATATGTACGGTATGAAAATCAAGAGAAAAGCGATCGGTCCGCTGCGCGCCGCGCCGCGCCGCGCACGGGAAGACGCTCCTGCACTTTGCCCTCGAATTTCTCATTATCTCTTCCGCTTTGGCTTCTGACAATTTGCAAGTACTCTATTCTATAGGTAAACAATACAATTGTAAATTGTCAGAAGTTTTCCTTGATATGAAAATTTTCCGAGATTTTTCGAAACTTTGGCAACTTCTGACAACCCTTTATCTTCCACTTGCGCTTCTGAAATTTTTTTCCCTGCTTTTCCTAATGCTCTTCAACACCTGTGCAAATTTTCAGCCTTGCACATCGACAATTTTTTTTGTCGGGAAATTTAAACGTTTAATCGCCCGCCCACGCATTTAGCTTCCAGTGCGCCTTCTGACAATCGGGCTGTCGCTTTGCCGGCAACAATCGAACCTGTTCCATATAAAATTTTGCTTGCACCGAGGTATGTTGCTAACCATGTAGCCAGCTCTCCGTCTCGTAACGCATGTCAATTTAGGGAAGGGGCAACCGGTACGAATCGATATTGGGGGAATCTGAATTACCGACTCGTACAGACCGGTAGCGTTCAAAAACTGAGGACGGTCGCATCCTTTGTCCCTTCCAACAGAAAACATGCCAACAGTTTTCAATTTATTCTTTTCAACGTACATTGGATATGCGAAGCATTTCACTAATGCCTAAAGCTATTCATGGTACCCTGTTTTCAATTTCATTACTACTGCGATATATTTGCCACGTAATGCTTCCATGCTAAGAAATCGGTGCTCGATTCAGAAAGTATGCAAATAATATGGTAGATACGTAGAGCGAATCACCAATTTTTGTATCATATTATTCGATTCTTTTTTTATGATCTTTCATCATCATGTCGCAAAAGTGGGAGTACTTTTGCAGTGAATGTAGCTAGCCAACGTATAACGCGGTAGATTGGTTCCTAGAAAATATCAAGTTGTGTGAACCACTATCATATGAGATCCAGATAAGGTTATAAGGATAAGATCCCAATAAAAGAAGAGAGCGTTCCAAAAATTTAATATAAACATATCTTCTTTAATCCCATATAAGCAACTTTATTATTACGAAAAATGTAACTGTCTATATAACACAAAACGAAAAATATTATTTTTACTTAATGCTGCCTTAATTTAATACGTTTCTTTCTCATCACTACTCACTGTCAGTACAATTAAACATGAACGTTTTTTCTGTTGAACGATATCACCGGCAATAAAACATCAGAATAGAGTTATAATTTATTTAAATATATATTTTAATATAAAAGCAGTATAGTTCATTATTCCTTCCCGTCATTACTTTATGGTAATGTGTTAAACAAAAATCATGTTAACCAGTCTTGTAGAAGTACATTTTTGCACAAAGGTTTTCGCAATTTTTTATTGTGTTGGAGGGAAACCGTGTTATAGGTTGCCGTTTGTAGGGAGGCTACCTGTACTGTTTTTTCTTGCATATCCTGCATATTCTGCATATTCTCTGGACCTCGGATCAAGCAATTATTATATGTTTACTTGGTTGACTTGGTGACAAACTAATCTCGTATCGACGATAAAATTCCCTAATGTCGCATTATCACACAGTTGTTCGACAAAATTTTTATTGCCAAATCCAGACATTGATCAAACGCCTTTACACATATATTGTTTGATGTACAGACCACATTGGAAATGAACGACCAGCGATTGAGCTCCTTTGTAGATAGTCTGTCACTACAAGGGTAGAACGCGCGTGTAGGAAAAATTCAAGATTTAAGGAGTTGGTCACGTTCAAACTCAGATTTTCCGATTTACGGTTCGCTGTTCAAATCAAATAAGCTATTGTACACTCAAACCGTTGCGTAAATTGTGTGTGCAATATCCTCCTAACAGACATACTTGTTTAAAGTTTGCCATTATACTACCACAAAATTAAAAATTAAAGTTATTTTCTGACTCGTCCTCGAATATATGAACCGTTTATTTTGAAAGTAGTGCAAGTCTATTTTCTGTTGTTTCGAGAAAATTGAAGGTCAAATAATATTCGATTCAAAAATATTCATTAATTATTTCACGTCTAGCAATGTTTCTACTAATTTGTCAATATGTAATATGATTATATCAAATCTATTTGTGCGAATTTAACTACAATAATGTATATTTACAAACTACACATGGGCTTAGCCACTTTCATAATTAGGAAATTGTAAAAATCATTTAATTTCACTTTTGAAAAATTTATTATCACTTCAAATATATGAGGCATTTCATACCAAATTGACTACTTTTTTAGGTTACACCTTTCGATCTTTTTCAAAAATTTATATTTTTTAGACCAATGAAATACGTTCATTAATTTCTTCCAATTTTTGTTACCATCCGGTTTTGAAATATGAACTTTCTCAAAACATGATGTTTGTTTTTTAAAATGCTCATAACTGTGCGAAAAATGTAATAATTGGATCGTTTTTGTTTTAATTTTTATTTCTGGCTGCTTTTTCAAGAAAAAAAAAGATTTTAGTCTAAATTATTGCCTTCGTCGTTTATTTTTAGTTTAATACAAGAAAAGGCTTTATACGAGATGCATGCCTACTTTAAATTTCCCCAAAATAATTTCAGAAAAATTTACATGCATATAAGAATTTTTTTGGATAGTAAACTGGTGGGTAAACGTTTAATTTTGATTTTGTTTCTTAATTCAAAAATTTTACTTTTTCAAATTAAATGTTCTGACTGAATTTTTCTTAAGTGTATACTTTAATGATTATTCTTTTTCATAAAAAAAAATTATTAAATCAATATCCTGATTAATTTATTATGTATTAACTAATGTATTAATTTATTATTTCGTTATTAAATTGAGGTGGAATTTATTCATTCCTTTTAAGTAAACGCGCCATTTATGTTTTATAACAAACATCTAAGCAACCATCATTTGATTACATCATGAACAATATTTAACCCTTAGAGTACGGAGCGTAGAGTACGTTTCTACTGTCCCCCTTTTAACATAAACGAATATTGTTTGACCTGGTTGCAAATGCTTCGCAAAAATCTAAAAAAACAAGGGAAATAATAAAAGTCATAAAACCACAGCAACAAAAAACAAATAGTTTCAAAATTATAACAAATCATATCTGCCTTGCGGGTCCATCGGACCCGCTTCGTACTATAAGGGTTAGTCTTCATTCAGCTGTTATTTGGTTATATTTCTTTATATAGGTATTGTCATCGCCATCTTCATAGAAATATTTTGATAACCAGTAAATGTTATGACATTTTAACTACCTGTTGTTTACATTGTAAAATTCTTTTTCAACCGTTTTAAATTTGAAGTTTTAGTAATTAAAGACTTTTAATACAAAATTGTCGCAGAAAGTTAAATTATTTGTTCTATGATTAAAGAGCATAGCCGAATAAGCTGGTCAAAAGTGACCCTAAACCGATTAAAACTCTGAATGAGTCGTTCAATACACTACGCAACAAAATACAATTTTTTCTCTGCTACTAGATTGAAAATAAGTTCCTTATAGTAATTCATATGCGCTGAATACAGAAATGCAATCAGATTTGCTCTGGCACGTCAGGAAAAAAAGTTATGTACGTATAAACCTTTCCGAGGATAATGCTACTAACTACGTTGAATTGCGAATGTGAGAAATTTTGGGGCAATTAATGTGCGTACTTTGGGATGAAAGTGCTAAATATTATAATTAATAAATTAATTATAAATGTTTATTTGCCTCTGAAATGAGTCAGAGGCCCCTAGTTACACTAACATTGGCAATACCTTGGTTTAAAAATGCGCCTATTCATCTTTCGTTTACTGAATCACCATATACCGAATCGCCGAATCTTCTTATATGAAACCAATTAAATACGTGTTATTGCGACTGTTGCACTGAAGTAATGTAGGGTTTAAGGCGAGATACGTGTCGATGGAGAAGGAACATGAAAGCGTTTTGTTTGTCCGATTTGGAAATGGGGCTGCGGCGTCGCCTCACGAGACTCGATGGACATTTGTTTGACAACAGTCGTACCTGCTTATTCAAATCATCACTCCTTAAATAAACCATCTTTACGTTTATTAACACCTTCGTTTATTTTCCGTATAAGATCCCACACTAATTTTATAAAACATGTTGAATCCTGCCCGCATGCTCTAGCTCGAGCGCAAGTTAGAACTTGTCAAAGTCTGCCTATTTGTTTTTACCACTGCAACTTTTTTTTTTACAGACGCATAAAGCAGAGTAACCTTGAGAATACACACACACATTCGTACGTTATACCAAATAATACGGCTGATTGATGCAGCTATACAATAACGCATGTAGAAGGTTTTAATGATCATCTTATGACTTTATTATTAATATGGTTTTTAGCTATAACTTTAAATCCAGACGTGCTACGACAATTCTGATTGCAAAATCGGAATCAGCGCACCCAATTACATAATACTCACATTCATTTCAACTAGTAGCAAATTCATTGTTGCATAGTGTAGCGTATGAAAAACGAAACATTTTTATAAATTTTCAACTTTGTATCTCGACCGTGGGAGTGGTGCTTCTTCCACTCTTTTCTCGGAACCCAGGAGATCAAAAAATTTGAGAATCATCGGACCAACACCTGGTAATGATGCACAGATTTCAGATTTTTTCATATTTTTACATAAAAAATTTAAGTGGTAAAAAAACAAGAAACAAAAAATGAATCAGAAAAACATCTTTCTGGTACTGGAGGCATTGCAGATCACTAATGCCGCTTTCTCCAGAGATGAGATGTAGTATATTTGTGGTGTTCGGAACTAATAAAACGGAAGCCGAGGTTTTACACTATTTACAATATACAGGGTGGTTTCGATCCGGTGGTACAACCGAAAAGGAGGTGAATCTACATGCAAAAATAAGTCGAAAAAAACGTATGACAATTTTTCTTTAATCGCTCCATTTTCGAGAAAATCGACTTTGAATTTTCGTCAGGTGCAAGCGCCCTAAAGCATGGCATTGTATATCTATCTCTATCGCTTTGCGTCGTCTGCGAGTACGTTGGGGCAGCTATGACGACACGATAGGCCGCTTCGGCTTACTGTCGCGTATTCCGGATGTCCCTGCCAGGCGTACTTCGATGCTTCGATGCTACTTCGATTTTTGCATATCGATTCACCTCCTTTTCGATTGAACCACGGGATCGAAACCACCCTGTATATATGAGGTATTCCATGACAAATCGGACACTTTTGTACCTCACCCTCTTCATTTTTTCAAAATTTGTTATGTTTTTAAGGTCGATGAAAAACACGTTCATGAATTTTTTCAGATTTTTTTAACGGTTGCAGCAGAGGGTTTTGGTTGAGGTTTTGGAAATCAGAGGAGGTTTGGTTCTGTGGGAAAATGTCAAGGATTTATTCGTTTTGATGGTTTTACAGGAAATTGGTTCGTTTGTCGGTAAGGTAGGAAGTTGCTCGACTCGTAATGTCCGATCTCTTTTATGACTGAGCCCGCTCGTCTCAAACTCTCGATGGCATAACGTTTGATTTGATAATATTGAAGTCAACTATTAGGGAATCTCTCGTAATTTTCTAGGAGGTGACCGGCGGTGAGTCCTGCCGATCTATCCTCTGGCGGGCGACTTAAGATCTTGATCCGCAAGTGACTCTACTGGGTAGCCTTCCTGTACTCTCCCCTAGTGGAGGCGGCCGGTGGCGTAGTCCTACCGTCCTCTCCTCCACAGGGTGACCCGGGAATCGGCTCCCTTGCCTGGGGACCCTCTATACTCTCCCCTCCTGGAGGCGGCCGGTGGCATAGTCCTACCGTCCTCTCCTCCAGGGGGTGACTCAGTAGATGGTCCCCGGCCCTGCTGGGCGGCCGTGGTATTACCTCGTTCTTCCCAGCAGGAAAATAAGAGATTGTACGACCTAAGGCACCGTCTTTTATACTCGTACGTAATTAAGCAAGCGGGCTCGTCAACAAGTGCGTTGCTATGCGTGGTGGTCATCTCGGCCGCGGGTCGCGATCGCCGGTTGTCGCGAATCTTTTAGAACCTTCTCGATCCTTCTAGATGTTTCTGGATCCTTCTTAACACTTCCCAGTCCGTTGCCTTGGTAACGTGTTTGGTACTGCTAGTGGGACGAGGATAGCTAGCAGTTGGTTTCTCGCTCACTCCCACGTCGCGAAAAATTGTTGTGGGTATTGTTGGATGTTACACGGTCCGTTTTGGAAATATGAATTATCTTAAAATTTGGGCTCTTTTTTTTAAAAATCTCATAACTTTGTGAAAAATGCATCAATCCTTTTTTTCAAAATTTGTGTTTCTGAATGCTCTTTAAAAAAAAATATGATTTTAATCAAAATTATTCTTTTTATTTATTTTTTTTAATTTAAAGCCCAAAATGTTTTTTTATCTCAAAACACGCCCCGATTGATTTTTTTGAACAAATTCTCAAAGAAGCTTGGATAGATATAAGAACTTTAAAAGTTTGTCCGATCGTGGGCAAACTCCTCGTTCTATTTCTGTTCTTTATTTGAAAATATCTGTTCTATCAAGTCGTACGTTCCGTTCCAATGAAAAAAGTTTTTTGTCTCAAAACACTCCAAAAATTCATATTTTCGAAACGGATGGTAAAAAAAATTTGAAAAAATTCATGAACGCGTATTTCATGTCTTAAAAACATAAAAAATTAAAACAAAATCGAAGGAGGTGAGGTCCGAAAGTGTCCGATTTGGCATGGAATGCCCCATATATATAGTACCGAACTTTAGTAAAGGTATGAAAAAAGTAAGAAAAAAATAATGCCTCATATACATACCTTTCACTTTCGGACCTCACCTCCTTCGATTTTTTTTTTAATTTTTTTTTGTTTTCAAGACTGATGAAATACGCGTTCATGAATTTTTTCAGATTTTTTTGACCATCCGTTTCGAAAATATGAATTTTCTTAAAATTCGGGCTCATTTTTTTCAAATGCTCATAACTTTGCGAAAAATGGACCAATTTGATCGTTCTTTTTTTCAAAATTTGTGTTTTTGAATGCTCTTTCAAGAAAATAATATAATTTTTTTCGATATAATTTTTTTCTTTGTTTAATTTTTATTTCAAGCACAAAATATTTTCGATCTCGAAACACGTCCCCTTCGATTTTTTTGAAAAAATTCTCAAATAAACTTTGATGCATGTAAGAAATATAAAAAAATTTCCATCGTGGGGAAACTCTTCGTTCTATTTATTTTCTTTTTTCGAAAATATCCATTCTCTCAAATCGTTTGTTCCGTTTCAATGAAAAAAGTTTTTTTTTCGAGATGTATGCCCTATTTTCGCATAAAAAAAAAGAAACGTTTTTTAAGGAAACATTTAAACGTTTACCTACGTTCGGACTAATTTTTTCCGTGTAAATCTTATATCCATGTAAGTTTTTTTAATAATTGTTAAAAAAAATCGTAGGGATCATATGTCTCAAAACAAAAATTCTTTTTTGAAAATTAGCCTTATACCACTTTCATGATCAATGGCCACGCAATTGTTTCTATCGGCCAGCTTTAAATTCAATAAAGCATTGAAATGTATTAAGATGTTAAATACAAAACCGTTATAAATAAAAAGTTTACCCTAAATTAAGCATAAAATACGTGATATGTCTTTTTTGTTTAAAAGGACTTTCACGACTTTCAAAATAAACGATCCATATGTACATTCAGCCACCTAAATTCAGCATCTTAACTCCTTAACGTACGGTTTCTTTAATAAAACGGCAAAAAAAAAAATTTTTTTTATGTAAAACACACTAGAACGTTGGCTTGGCAAAAGAATAAAAAAATACAAAGTTAAACAAAATTTTTATTTTAATTTTAGCAGCATCAAATACTGTTGTGACACTGTAAGATAGTGTGGTTCAGGTGGGATCGCCGAAAGAATAGAAAATCCGTATTCTGCTGAAAAGGTTTATTTCAGCGTACTGCGCTCTCTGCTGGGTTCACTGCGACTGGCCGAAAACGCACAGCGCATCGGCAGCTCACACGCCGGGAACAAACAAAGGCGATAACGCCTGTTGCCGGGACAAATCCTCAAGCACGCACAACGCATAGTCCCGTAACGCAATGTATGCTGTGTCGAACACGTCACAACAAATACAACGCCCCTCGAATATACTCGAGCATACACAGTTCGGCCTGTTTAGTGCGCTCGAATTTACTCGAGCGTGCACGTTAAGGGGTTAAATATCTTAATTGCTCTTAACACGAAGGACTGCACAATGTTGCAAATATTTGGTTCAAGAGGCAAATGCTGTGAAAAAGTCGGTTCATTTGATATTTCAATCATTACAATACGATGGCTCATGCTAACAAGATAAAGTTAACGTGGAGTCTCGCATGAACCTTCCTAGAGCTAGCACGTGTTTACAAACAGCTTGTGCTCGGTATTAGGACAAACGCGAGTGATCATCATCATATTAGTCAAAACGCTCAATCTTTCTTTTAAGCGTAAAATCACAGAACATAACTGTGATTTTACTAGTTAGTGATGGCTTTTCTAACCAAAAGCTGGCACAACCAAAGTGCTTCAGTAAACAAAAATTTTTCAATATTCAGTGGAAAAGTGCAAAAATCTAAGTTACTCGGCTGCTACCCAAAGCAACCAGTTTCCTTCAAGAGAACAAGGTTTAATAATAGACTGTGCAGATTATCTAAACTTGACCGATTACATGTGCGGTTGGAGACAAGATAGGAAGTAAAAACATTCTGTACTCTACTAGAATTTCAAACAACCGAGTATGTATCTGTCCAGCAAAGAACTCGTCAATCAATTCCTTGAAAATAATGAAACTCTTCCAATTGGCGATGTAACCGTCACACCAAGGCCACTAGTAAACAACCCGACTAGAAATTCTAACTGGGCACACGTTAGGTCCTAATGCGGCTAGCCTAATTTTCTTTTAGGCCCCAATGGGGCAGCCCCATCAGGTCCGCATTGGATGTGTAACGCGAAATACAAGCGCCTTCCTAACCGGGAAAGGCGCATTAGGGCCGTCTTAGGAAAGCCGCATTAGGGCCGTCTTAGGAAATGCGCAGTAGGGCCGTCTTAGGAAATGCGCAGTAGGGCCGTCTTAGGTTTTGCCAATGACTATCCAATGAGGTCAACCCCATTAGGCCCATATTAGAACAGCCTTATTAGGGTGTCATTGGGAGACATGAATAATTTTCATATATATATATAGGAACTTTGCTGGTAGAATTGGGTTGGTTTAGTAGCGAATGAAATAAGGCTGTTTTAGTTACAATTTTTAATTTATTAATGAATATTGGAAAAAGTATATAATAATAAAAATTAGGGAATTATATAATAAAACAAAGAATTATAATTTATTAAATATCGTCGATATCAATCTTGATGTAAGATTGATGCATCTTCATCCGGTTGCATTTTACTCTTCTGGCGTAACCCTCCGAATACGGTGCCGGAGTCATTTTTGACTCGCAATCCGAGAGCAGTGAGGCACACACTGTCATGGTTGGCGGCAACCGCCGAACGGCGTGAGAATGTGCGTTATCGCTTTCGAGCGGCGACACATCCGGCTTAACGTTGTCCTATTACATGCGATGTAATACGGAAAAGAAATTTAGTTCGCCACAGATCTCTAAACAGTTCGCACCTTTGGGCTATAGGGTAAACGGGAAGAATAATTCTAACAAATTCCACTATACAAGGAAACAACGTACGCGATATTCATTTTGTCCTGGGAGTAACAACCGTTACTCAACACCTGTCATAAATGTACAAGACATGTGTGTGGTAACCATTCTGCACAAACTTGTACAATTACGTGAACGTTTGAAGTTGAAACGTTGAACGTGAAGTTTACTACGAGACGAATGAAGATGAAAATGAATTGTACAAAATCAAAAATAATAAAATTATATTTTTTGTACATCGGCTTATTACTCAATGTGTATATATGTAGCCAGAAATCCGAAACTCCGCGACAGACTGCTGTTCCAACTCCTTTGAATTATCCGACAATGTAGATTACCCAGTAGTAGTGTGTCCGTGAGACTTTTGGGCTCGAGCAAGCGTTTCATGAGTCACATATCGGTGAGGAACTCGAGCGACTTAAGAATGTATTAGTGAATGTTTGTGTGACGAGTCAGAACTGACTCCGTCTTCGTACTTTAGGTGCAGTACACTTTTATTACGTCGTTGTCCGTCAGGATATTTTCGGAAAAAGTTGATGAAAACGATGCTAGAAGAAGAAATCTTATTTGATTTAAATAGTTTTTTTTCATAAATCCTAATTAATTAACGCAAATCGTATAAATAGAAACATGGTAACGTACCTTTGATAATAATAAATAAATTCGTATTTCGGAAAATGAATCATTTTCCCTCCGATGCTTTCACAGGATTGAACTTTAACGCAAGTTCTCGCGTCAAACAAGCCCATTGCCGTATATCTTGGATGTCATTATTCTGTGCAGGCTCTTTTCCTATCTCATTGTTCATAATAATCTGATGATGATGCACAAGAGTGTCTTCTTCATCTGTTCTGATACGTACTGTATCCTGTTTATTTCTTTCGTCTTTCTGTGCTGATTCGTCAGCAGTATCGTTATTATTATTTATTTGTAAATTCAATAACACATTCTCATTGTCTTTCGAAACGTTTCCAACGCCCGATGAGTTACAATTTTCTGAAATTGCCATTCCACATTCTTCGTAAATCCTCGAGTTGATGTTTTTTGCCATCACGGATATTTCGGAATTTACAAAATCTGCACACTGTTGATCACTCGATAATAATTTACGCCGCTCACGAAGTCGTTCGACTCTAAGACGTGTGAGTTCACCAGTTCTCAGCGCTCGCATATCATACGACATCGTCGAGGATAACCAAATAGTCGAGTCGAGGATAAAGTTCTTCAAATACTAGTGAAATCCCCGATAATTAATAAAAACTATATATTAAATCAAAATACAAAGTTCGTGTTCGTAGGTCGTAATTTCGTGTCCCTTCGTCTTCGTAGACTTTCTTCGACTGTCGCAGCTCTTAACGACTGCACGTGCGTTCGACAACCGTACAATGTTATCGCATCGGGTTCGTCGCGCTCTTTTGTTCGGTCGGCCCTTGGACACTCTGTCCCATACACACACACATACACGTTCGCTCGCTCTTACAATTAGTCATTCAATCCTTCATTTCACATATATATATATGCATACCTCTTGTGCCAGTAAGGTTATAATTGAAATAAAATTCAAATTTTTCTGTATATAATATGTTGCAGTAAAACCTCAGAAATATAATATTAATATTATTCGCTTCATTAGAAAATATATGTATTAGATACTGTATGTTTTAAATTAGCAATCTGATGGAAGAATATTTTTTATCTTATTGAAAGCGATAATGTAATATATATGTATAACTGCTGTACGCATATTGTGCTGACATTTAGCTGTCACAATCAAAATAATTTAATTTATTCTATAAAAATATAATTAAAACTCTCAGAGTTAAACGTATTTGTTATTTGGCATATATATATAATAATTATAATAATTTCGCCCAACTTGGGTGTACGCACGACCACACCATTTAGGCTACGTATGGCAATTGTTAGGAGTGCCTAAGTTAGGCGTCAATTGTTTCTTCCCAATTAGAGCCTAATGCGGTAACGATTAGGCTTGCCCCATTTAGGTATGCCTAATCGTTTCCACATTCGGCCCGCATTTACCTTTGGGCATGTCTACTTGAATTTCTAGTCAGGATAGGCGTGGACACGACCACCCTTGTTTGGGCCGCGTATGGCAATTGTTAGGAATGCCTAA
The DNA here is from genome assembly GCA_914767735.1 of Anoplius nigerrimus. NCBI lineage: Eukaryota > Metazoa > Arthropoda > Insecta > Hymenoptera > Pompilidae > Anoplius > Anoplius nigerrimus. Next base: position 16,854,103 of record OU612086.1, read on the forward strand.
CATAGGCGTTGACACGACCACCCTTGTTTGGGCCGCGTATGGCAATTGTTAGGAATGCCTAACATAGGCGTGGACATGACCACCCTTGTTTGGGCCGCGTATGGCAATTGTTAGGAGTGCCTAAGTTCGGCGTCAATTGTTTCTTCCCAATTAGGGCCTAATGCGGTAACGATTAGGCTTGCCCCATTTAGGTATGCCTAATCGTTTCCACATTCGGACCGCATTCACCATTGGGCATGTCTACTTGAATTTCTAGTCGGGTACTTGAATTTCTAGTCGGGTGACCACCCTTGTTTGGGCCGCGTATGGCAATTGTTAGGAATGCCTAACATAGGCGTGGACACGACCACCCTTGTTTGGGCCACGTATGGCAATTGTTAGGAATGCCTAATATAGGCGTGGACACGACCACCCTTGTTTGGGCCACGTATGGCAATTGTTAGGAATGCCTAACATAGGCGTGGACACGACCACCCTTGTTTGGGCCACGTATGGCAATTGTTAGGAATGCCTAACATAGGCGTGGACACGACCACCCTTGTTTGGGCCACGTATGGCAATTGTTATGAATGCCTAACATAGGCGTGGACACGACCACCCTTGTTTGGGCCACGTATGGCAATTGTTAGGAATGCCTAACATAGGCGTGGACACGACCACCCTTGTTTGGGCCACGTATGGCAATTGTTAGGAATGCCTAACATAGGCGTGGACACGACCACCCTTGTTTGGGCCGCGTATGGCAATTGTGAGGAATGCCTAACATAGGCGTGGACACGACCACCCTTGTTTGGACCGCGTATGGCAATTGTTAGGAATGCCTAAATTAGGCGTGGACACGACCACCCTTGTTTGGGCCGCGTATGGCAATTGTTAGGAATGCCTAAATTAGGCGTGGACACGGCCACCCTTGTTCGGGCCGCGTATGGCAATTGTTAGGAGTGCCTAAGTTCGGCGTCAATTGGTTCTTCCCAATTAGGACCTAATGCGGTAACGATTAGGCTTGCCCAATTTAGGTATGCCTAATCGTTTCCACATTCGGCCCACATTTGTCTTTAGGCATGCCTACTTGAATTTCTAGTCGGGAAGCTACAAGAAATTATATTTTCTAATGTTGCTCCTCCAATACCGCACATTGTTCTTGAAAGCGTAACCGATGCCTCGAGTATTAATCAATGCTCCCCAGTTACAACATTGAAAGCCTCCATCGCTAAAGAAGGATACCAACATGTTTTAAGTTTTCGAAGACAAATGTACATCGATCCGAAGGATGTTCATAAAATTCCAGAGATGATCAAAGTGAATTTCAACGACATTAATTATCACATTTATCCTGGGATCGAAATTTTAAAATGTTTCCATTGTGCTATGGAAGGTCACATAGCCAAGGTATGCAGGTAATCTAATCGATACACACGGCGACAATCAAAACAGTGCAAATTATCAAAATTCAGCGGAAAATTTGGAAACTCCTCTTCTAGATACTACAGTCCCAATGCCAACAAATAATTCCAACAAACTACCTAACTCGGTTCAACTACAAATGATGGAAAGTTCAAAGTCAATGTCTCCTCCGATGAAAAAGCCCAAGTCCAATACGCTTTCAACTTACAGCTCTTGGCGTGATTTGATCAATAAGCCTAATGAAAGTAAAATTAAAAAGGTAATCATGAAAATAAAACTGTCTCACTTTTCGAACTTCTCATAAATCTCCGCCAAACTGGAACCCATCAAGAAGATGCTAGAAGAAAATCCCAGTAAATATCCACTCAACTTTCAAGACACCACCGAATTCCTATGTGCTACCCATGGGAACCATAAGATAAAGGAACCGGCGTTTACTTATATGAACAAACTACCAAATCTCTCATCGATGCTTATTGACATATACGATGCCATCTCAGATCGCAATCTCAAAATACGGATACGTAGGATTCTGAAACGACTAGACAATTCCGTAGAAGAAAGCAGCACCGACGAGACAGCTTCCGCAGTCTCCGCAGAAGACTCAAACGATATGTATCTCGATGCTGACACTGAGCACTAAATTACAGTTCTTTTCATTACTAGCAATGGAGAATAAGAATAAAAATCGAGACTTAAAACTTTTATTCTTAAACGCCAGAAGCATCAACAAACGCACCACCGATCTACCATTACTTCTTCAAAACATCGATGTCTTTGTCTGTGTTGAATCCTGGCTGCAGCCGGAAACAAGCCTTAATCGACCTGGGTTTCTCACGTTTCGCAAGGACCGGTCCAACTCAAGAGGAGGAGGCCTACTGATTCTGGTTAGAAAAAACATTGGATTCGTTGAGTTAAGTGATATTAGATCGCCCAATTCAACTGCGGAGCTTTGCGGCATTAGTATTACTAATACTAACCCAAATATCAACCTCATTGTATGCTATAGAAGGCCAGGTAACACTCTAACTCAAAATTAATGGGACGCGATCGTTGACAATGTTAAAACTGACTCTCACAACATATTACTAGGCGATTTTAATGCACACAATCGATTTTGGAACTGTTCAAAGACAGACAAAAATGGGGAGAGACTTTTAAACAGCCTCGATGATCGCGACTTAATCATCCTTACGATAACACCAAAACGCGAGTTGCCTTTTATAATAGAAGTTACTCCAATATAGATCTCATAATAACATCACTCAATATCGCTGGCAAAATAAACGTCAATGTATGTGAGGAGACATTTGGTTCCGATCACAATCATGTGTATCTCAATATTAACATAAAAACAAATTACTACAAACGAAAAACGTTTAAACTTCAGTCCGACAGAACTAACTGGACAAATTTCAACAAGAAAGCAGAAGAAAACTACTGTAAATGTCTAACAAATGAAAATGATAAACTATCCACATCTGAAAAATATGTATATCTCACAGAGAATATCAAAGAAATAATTGTAAAAAATACTCCTAAGTTTGAGGTCAATTCCAACAGTATAAAAATAAAAAATCCTGTTGGCTGGCGGAACTGTGAGTGTGACCGACTGGAAAGACTCAGAAAAGCCACTTACAAAAATGGGAGTTCACCAAAGAAATGAACAATCTCATTGAATACAAGAGAACATGCGGTCTATCTACCAGAACATTTAAGAAAACTAAAAAAGATTATTTGAAACAGTTTGCTGAGACTATAAATTTCCGACATGGTACGAAATATGTACAGTATAAATGTCAAATCCTTAAAAATAAGAGGGTCAAGATTAATCCGAATCACCCCTCGTAAAATCTACAAAGCACAAACATTGAAACGGCCCTACACAAATTATGTCCTTCCTGGGTAAACACCGATCCACCCACACACCTGTCTGTCCCAAAAATGAATTCTTCGATACCGCATTCAGCTTTTCCGAATTCAATTTCTTTCTCTTTCTTCTTTCACTTTCTTCTGAAAACACCAATTCTTCTCGCGGCATAGATGGTTTTAACTATGGAATCATTAACAAACTACCGATAAAGTACCGGCTTCTACTCCTTGACATTTATAATGAAATGTTCTGGACCAGCAGCTATCCTGTAAGGTGAAAAAATAGCTGCGTACACTGCATTAACAAACCAAATAAATCAGGTGTGCACCCTATAGCATTAACTTCATGCTTCCGTAAATTATTTGAGACAATGATAAAAAATCGGCTTGCACGGTGGTGCGAACATTACGAAATCTTGGCGAAAAATCAAACTGGTTTCAGAACAGGCAAGTCTACTATCAATAACCTAACAAATCTATCCATTCATACAAGTGAGCCTTTTATCAGAAAGAACGGTCTTTTAGCAGTTTTCTTAGATGTGACTGGAGCATTCGACAATGTCAACTGTGACCTCCTCCTGGAAAAACTAGCCGATATTGGTTGCTCTGAAAACCTCATTCAATTTATAAAGTTTATATCTAAAGAAAGATTTACTCACAATCAGGTCATTTAAAGACTGATTTTCGAACAACTGACAAAGGAGTTCCCAGGGAGGAGTTCTCAGTCCGCTATTATACCTGATCTATGTATCAAATATAATCGACAACCTTCCAAAAAGTATACAAATATCAATTTTCCGATGATTTAGTAATCTAGTCCAAGTTCTCTCCGCTCAAAAAATATAAAAGTACTGTAGAAAAAGCGATAAATATTGTTCACCAAAGGTTAAGAAACATTGGACTTGATCTTGCTCCTCAGAAAATCACATTTATCTAGTTTAATGACCAAAAAATCAAACCAGGTGAGATTTCGATAAGCATAGATGGCCATGAAGTCAAATCCAGCGAATCCATTCGATTTCTTGAAGACATTTGACTACAAATTTACTTTTGCAGAACACATAAATTATATAGAAAGAAAAAGCCCTAAATATTATTAAATATCTATGCGACACCTGGTGAGGTTCAGACCCTCAAACATTGTTAACACTTTACCAGAGTTTCGTCCGCTCCATCGTCGAAGATGGCGGTTTTATATACTTTCCCAGTCAAATTACATAGATAAATAGAATCGAAAAAATCCAGTACGCCGCTATTAGAAAGGCCTTGGACCTTCGCATTAGCACTCCGACCAATATTCTTCTTCCCGAATCCAAGCTTCCGTCGCTTGAAGAGCGTGCGAAATGTCTATGCAAGTGCTTTATCAGTAAAACTCTCAGTAATAAAAGGTCACTCACAAAAGAAATAATATCAAAGTACTGCAACGTGTCAATTAAAAATAAAATTCATCTAGGAAAAATAAACTTGACAAACCAATGAATCAACGCTGTGAAAGAAAACCAAAATGATGAACTCTGCTATGACAGTCTCCTGTACGACTTTAAAACGATAAACACAAGTTTACTTATCAATGTCGAACTAGGAACACAGATCAAAAAAAGTAATTGTCCAGACACTGCCCTAAGCCAATTTATCGCAAGTCGGAATGATTACGCTATATTCACCGATGGTAGTAAGTAACCTGACAGTAATTTTGTTGGCATTGCAAGTTTTTGTCCAGATCTTAATATACAGTGACTCCCAAAAACATTCGGACACTACGCTGCGCCTGACTTTATGACTCTATATTTTGTTTGTATATCAAACAATCGACCATATGACTTTTCTTAACGATAACTCATTTAATCATGATGCCAAAAACCCAGAATTTATTTAAACAATTTACGTACATTGTATAATAAACAATGTCGAAGCAAAAGATACCTCGTTTTCAGGCCACAAAAATATTCGGACACGTATTACATTTTTCTGTTTCTTCGCTTCTGGTGACCCGATGTTTGAAGAATGCAAAAACGTATGTTTGTAAACATTGCTTAGGTGGGTGTTAAGTATCCATGCCTTTTGTGTTATCCGCAGTAGTACACGAGAATTCGGTTAAAATGGGTCGCAAAGGTAAAAATACGTCGTTTAACGTGCGGCAGCTTGTGATTTTCCACCGGGAAAGAGGAAAATCATACCGGCAAATAAGTGAAATGCTTAATATAAGTAAGAGTACTGTCGCGGATATTGTTCGACGTTTTAATACCGAGGATCGGATTGAGTCAATCCCTCAAACGGGACGGCCAAAACTGTTAACGGTGAGAGATGAAAGACAAATTGTGCGGAAAATACAAAATAATCCACACAATAGTGCCCCAAAAATAGCGAGCGTGGTATTGGGGGAAACAGGGAAACAAGTGTCTTCTGAAACCATTCGACGAACATTACAACAAGCCGCCTACAATGGTACAGCAGCTAGGAAGAAACCGTACATTAATGTAATAAACAGGGAAAAGCGATTCAGTTTCGCAAAAGAACGGATTTCCAAGGATGAATCATGGTGGAAGAACGTGATATTTGCTGATGAAAGCAAATTTAATTTGCACAATTCGGATTGCAGGACCATGGTGTGGCGAAAAGTTAATAAAGAGTTTCAGTTTAAAAATACAAAAGGCACAGTGAAACACGGAGGAGGTAGCGTAATGGTTTGGGGTTGTATTTCAGCAAATGGAGTGGGTAATTTAGTTTTTATTGACAGTATTATGGACAAAAATGTTTATTTAAACATTCTCAAGAACAATTTAATTCAAAGTGCGGAAAGAATGGGATTTACAAGGGACTTTAAATTTTATCAGGATAACGATCCGAAGCATAAGGCACGAATTGTCCAAGAATTCTTACTGTATAGATGCCCCAAAGTGCTTCATCCTCCACCACAATCTCCAGACCTTAACCCCATTGAAAATTTATGGGATTACTTAGACAGGAAAATTCGGAAAACTCCAATTTCCTCAATTATAGAATTTAAAGAAAGATTACAGCACGAATGGGACAATATAACCGTAGAATATTTAAATAAAATTACAAACAACATGCCAAAACGCTTAAAAGAGGTCGTTAAACAAATCGTCTATGCAACAAAATATTAAATTTATTTTGTAACCCTGTGATTAGTTAAATAACTGACGGAAAAGAGCAGTGTCCGAATATTTTTTTTTTTTTTTTGATTGAAAGCTTTACGTCGCATCGACTACTGGGTCCTTAGCGACGGGGTTCTGTGTGGGATACATTATATTTGGTGGAAAAGATCTGTTTCAATTAGGTACTTGATTGTATTGTTTATTTTTCCTTGTGATGTGAGGGCGTTGTCAGGGTTGATGTTGTGTTTCCGCCTGTGAATTTCGAACTTCCTGCATTCAAATAATAGGTGGTGGACTGTTGTGGGTTTCCGGCATGTGTTGCATTCAGGTGGGGCTATCTTCTTCAGTAGGTATTCGTGTGTGATTCTGGTGTGTCCAGTTCTTAAGCGGGCCAATACTATTTTTTCCTTTCTACTGAGGTTGTTGGTCGGAATTTCTTGGTAGACATTTCCTACTATGGTGTGGATCTTTGTTCTATTAGTGTTTGTCCATGTCTGATTCCATTCCTGCCTGATTTGTTTTTTAACGTGTTTTGCAGATTCCTCGTATGGGATTGGGGCTTCTATTGTGTTTGGCGGGAGGGTTGATGCTATTTTAGAGTTTATGTCTGCTTTTTCATTTCCAGTGATTCCCTGGTGTGATGGTACCCAGGCGATGGTAATATCTTTGTTGGAAGAGGAAAGTTTGGAGTGTGTCGTTAGGATGTTTTTTATAATAACGTTTTTCTCTTTTTTGATGGGGTTTTTTAAGGCTTGAATTACACTCATGGAGTCTGTGTAGATGACATGATATCGGAAGGCCGTTTTTTCTATGAGTTTTAGGGCGTCGTGTATTGCATATGCTTCAGCTGTGAATATGGACAACTCATTGGGGAGTCGTTGTTTTATTGTTTCATCTTGTGTGATGATGGCATATCCTACCCCTTGGTTGGATTTTGAAGCATCTGTGTAGATTTTGTTGTGATTTTTGTATCTGTTATTTAATTCTAGGAAGTTGGCTTTGTGTTCGTGGTTATTCTTTTGATCTTTTTTTGAATCAGCTAGGTCTAGGTTGATTTGCGGAATTTTTATGGTCCATGGGGCTATTTCTTCTTGTTTACGTTCGGCGATGTTTATGTTATTTATAGTAATTGGTGATAGGTAGCTGTCGATTCGAGTATAGAGTGGAGTTGGGAGGTTAGGTTTTTTTAGGTATAGGTTTTTGAATCTGTTTTTAAATATATATTTGAATGTAGGGTTGCTTAGTGTAGAGGATATTCTTAGTGCGTACTTCATGCTTAGAAATTTTCGTCTAATTTCGAGAGGCATTTGTTTCGCTTCGAACAGGATGCCGCTTATAGGACATGTGCGGTATAACTTTGTAATTGTTCTTAGTGCCGCGTTATGAACCGGTTCTATCATCTTTAGGATGTGGGGTTTGGCTGAGTTGTATATGGTTGACCCATAGTCTATTTTGGAGAGGGTTAAAGCCTGGTAAGTTTTTAGGAGGGTATCCTGGTTTGATCCCCAATTTTCGTGTGAGAGAACTTTTATGATATTTAGTCTCTTTAGACATGTTTCTTTTAATTGTTTTATGTGAGGGGCCCACGTCAGTTTTTTGTCGAAAATGAGACCCAGGAGTTTGATTTTATCTACAAATTTGATGGTTGAAGTTTCCATTGAGATTTTTGGGTTCTCTTGGTTCTTTCGTTTTTTTGTGAAAACGATCGCTTTTGTTTTCAGCGGCGAAAATTTGAGACCGGATTTATTGGACCACTCTATGAGGTTATTGACGGTTTCTTGCAATAGGGCTTTTGTAGTCTCTAGATTTTGTCCGTTACACGTTATCGTGAGGTCGTCTGCGAATAGGTGACTTTTAACGGGGGGTTTAAGGCCTTCTGCTATGTCGTTTATTCCTACTAGGAATAAGGTGACGCTGAGGACTGATCCTTGGGGCACACCATTTGTTATATCTGCGGGATCAGAGAGTATGCCATTTGTCCTAACTTGGATGGTTCTGCCCATTAGAAAGTTGGTTATGAATGCAAGCATGTGGCCGCTGATGTTGAATTTGATAAGGGATTTTATGATTCTAGGTTTCCATATCATGTCATATGCTTTCTCTATGTCTAGGCATATTGCTATGAGGTGTTCGTTTTTTTGGAAGGCGTCACATACTTCTGTTTGTATGTTGGTTAGAACGTCAGAGGTAGAGCGGTATTGTCGAAATCCATATTGACTTGGCGTTAGTAAATTGTTGACTTCCAAGTACCATCTTAGTCGTCTATTTATAATTTTTTCTAGTAATTTGCACATGTTGTTTGTTAGTGCTATTGGACGATAGCTTTCAGGTTTGCGTTTGTTTTTCTCAGGTTTTAGAATTGGTACAACTATGGCTTTTCTCCAAGAGTCGGGGAATACTTGTTGTGTCCATATACAATTATAGATGTTTAAGAGGTATGTTGTTCCTGACTTAGGTAAATTTTTCAGCAATCTGTTGGGTATGCCATCTGGTCCCGGGGAGGAGTCTTTTGTTAGCTGGAGTGCTTTGTTTAATTCTTCTATGGTTATTCTAGAATCGAGGTCAGGATTTGATTTGTTCTTGTCTTGGTAGTTTAATGAATCAGTTAATTGATTTTCGTAGGCGGTAGTATTTGCAGAAAATGTTGGTGGATAGTTAGCATTACTTGAGTTTGTTTTGAATTGTTTAGCTAGTGCATTAGCAATGTGTGTGGGGTCCGTGGCAACTGTATCATCGTCTAATTCTAGGAATTTTATTTCATTGTAGGATCTGGTTCCATTTATTTGCTTGATTTTTTGCCACACAAGCTTGGTCGGTGTTTGGTTTGATATGGTGGACACAAATGACTCCCACGATTTCCTTTTACTTTCTTTGATTGTTCTTCGGGATATGGCTCGTAGTCTTTTGAATTCGATCAGGTTTTCATAGGACGGGTCTTTTTTAATTCGATTGAATGCGTGGTGACTGTCTTTTAGCGCAGTTTTGCAGGCATCATTCCACCAGGGAGTGTTGCGATTTCTACTAGGTTGCGGAAATTTTGATGCGTTCGGGTCTGATGCTTCATTTGCCGCAGTGCGTACGTATGTTTCAAATTCGTTCAAGATTTCATTTATTTTTGATGGATGCATGATGTAGTCAGTTCCTTTTTGTTCAATAGCGTGGTCTATACTTTCGCGGTAAATGTGCCAGTTAATTTTGTTTAGGTTCCATTTTTGAGTACTTGATGTTTGATATTGTGGGATGTCATCGTCGTAGGATATTTTAATAGGAAAGTGGTCGCTGTCGTGTAGATTGTCTATGGCACTCCATTTTATGTTTTGTGCTATTTTTGTGCTGCATAGAGTCAGATCAATTGCGCTAAAGGATCCATTGCTTACGTTGAAGTGAGTGGGTGCTCCCGCGTTGAGTAGAATTATGTTGGGATTGTTTAATAGAATTCTTTCAATTTTCTTGCCTCGTGCGTCAATCTTTGAAGATCCCCAAAGGGTATGATGGCTGTTAAAGTCACCTGTTATTATGAATGGGGTAGGCATTTGATCAATTAAATTTTCTAATTCTGCAGTGTGGACAGGTTGGCTGTTGGGTAGGTAGATGTTGCAGATGTGGAGTTTGTTTGGAAGGGAGGTGGCAATGGCAATTGCTTCCAGGTTGGTGGTTAGTGGAATTTCCGTGGCTTCAAATTGGTTTGAAATTGCTATGCCTACTCCTCCACTGCTGTAGTTTTCGTTTTCCCTATTCTTTACGAAGAAGTTGTATTTTTTGTGCGTTGGCTTGTGGTTTTTTTTGAAGTTGGTTTCTTGTAAACATAGTATTATAGGGTTGTGTTGATTCAGAATGATCTGTACTTGTTCATAGTGAGAGTAATATCCGTTAATATTCCACTGGATTATTGTTTTCATTGTTTAGCAATTTCGTTGTTGGGTTTTTTAGGGTGCATCAGTATCCATATCAGAAGTGTGGGACTCAGAGTCTTCAGAGTTTTGTTCCCTTAGTTTTTTCATAACCTGTGGATTCTATTCTTTATGCTACGTTCCTCTAGGAGAGGGTATATTGCTTTTAACATTGCAATTAACGCAGGAGTGTTTTCGGTGTAATCTTTTGTGATTTCTTTGGGGTTGGCCGCGCCAAATGAATTTTCGAGGAAACTTTTCATTTGGGGATAGTTTAATATGAAATTGTTTTCTGGTTTTTCTATTTCGCTTTTAGCAGGGTTGAGCATTTCTTCAATTTTGTTGGCACTTATTGCTGGGGATGCGGGGCATGGTTTCTTTTTTTTTAAACTTTTTGTCTTTTTTTGTGTGCGTGTATGTAGTTCTGGCTTACTGAAGATTGTGTCTTCGTTAGTACTCTGGTCTATTGTTTGTTCGGAGGAGAGGGAGTGTGGTCTTTTTCCCGTTGGTTTTGCTGTCGGTAATTCAGGAGATTCTGAAAACTCGGTTGTCATTGTGTGTTCCTCATTTATCGATGGCTTTGGTGTTGAGTCTTCAGTAGGCTGTGATACTGTTTTGTTTCCGTTATTTATCTCAAGCTGTGCGTTGTCAGGGCATTGTTTGACAACGTGTCCCTCTTTTTTACAGAAAAAACAATTTAATTTGTCTGAGGTTGTAAAGATTCTGTATGATGTATTTTCTAGGGTAATTACGAATGAGTCTGGAATCTTATTGGTGTCGTCTGGGTCTATGTAGGCCTGTCTTCTAAAGCTCAGAATGTGTGCAAACTCGGGATCAGACATTCCAGCTTTTAGATGCGTTATTTTTGAGCACAGTCGTATCTTATTGGTTTTGAGGGTGTTTTCGATCTCTGTGTTAGGGATAGTGGGAGAGACGTTCGAGAATATGATTCTAACTGCTGGCTGTACCATTGGTCTTACCTCTATTTCGTTGTTATTTATTGATATCGTTTTGAGTTTTGAGGTTAGCGATGTAACGGTTTCCTTCTTGTCTAGGTACATGCATACTCTGCCGTTTGTTATCCTGGATATATATTTAATGGCGTTGGGGCTAACTATCTTGCCAATGGCATGGGCATAGTCTCTTATACTGAGTCCGTCTACCGATTGAAGGATGATCGCTTGGTCTTTGGAAGGGGTGTGTTCGTGCTTTGTGGCGTTGGCATACGACTTTGTGGGTTCCATGAGGTTATTACTTTCAGGTTTTTTTCCCGTATTGTAGGAAGGTGAGGGGCCCCTGTACTCAGAAGCCTCACTTGGTTTTTGGCTATTTAGGCCTAGCATTATGAAATATATGATTCCAGTGAGCCGTCGTGGCAGTATCTACACCAGCACGCTTACGGCACCGATGTCGACACGCACACTACACTTCACTGGTATTTGTTTTTTCCTGTTGATTGGCACTCGCGATTGGATTCTGTTTACAGCACGTCTTTACAGCTTGACGGCTCGGTCGCGACTGCCGAATATTTTTGTGGCCTGAAAACGAGGTATCTCTTACTTCGGCATTGTTTATTATACAATATATGTAAATTGTTTAAATAAATTCTGAGTTTTTGGCATCATGAATAAATGAGTTATCATTAAAAAATGTCATGAGGTCGATTGTTTGATATACAACCAAAATATGGAGTCATAAAGTCAGGCGCAGCGTACTGTCCGAATATTTTTGGGAGTCACTGTGAATATGAAACAAGCCATAAGCAAAACTGTATCAATCTTCACAGCTGAGTGCATTGCAGTTTTGAATGCCCTAGACATAGCAATGCGAAATCCAGGGCACAACTTCTTAATATTCTTCGACTCTCTTAGCGCAGAAAGCAGTCTTAGTTCGACCAAACTCTCTGTCGAGATCAATCCTCAGGTGCTTGAAATTAAAAATAAGCATAACGAATAGATATTTAAAAATCCCGACAATTATATTGAATTCTACTGGGTTCCAGCACATGAGAGTATTCTAGGCAATGAGATGGCTGATCAACTGGCTAAAGAGGCCGCTGAATTGAGTGAGGAAACATCTGTAATCTTACCTGTACAAAAAATTAGGTGCAAACCCAATTTCAAATGGCCATGCGGCGAATATAAAGAAAACCTAAATAAATCATGTTATCTGGCAATGCGAATTGTACGAAGCAGAAAGAAATAAGATTATTAAAAATCTCGCAAAACTAGGTCACTTTCTACCACTCTCCATCGAAATACTTAATTACAAACCCGACATTGCGGCTCGCAAACACCCCTGTGTCTTTTTCGAGGATTGTAAACTATGTATGTAATACCACAAATACATGGCCTGTTCCGAAAGTGATCGGACTGATTTAAAAAAAAAAAAACTATGTATCAGAATATTACGGACCATTAATATTTTTCAAAGTAGCACCCATCCGCATCTACACACCGCTGTCAACGAGTTTTCCAGTTTTTGTACGCCTCCTGGAACGCCTGGAACGGAAGGCTGTTTAGCGCCCTCGTCACGGCCTGTTGAACCACCGCTACCGACCCGTGATACTTCCCCATGATCGCCGATTTTAGTCTCGGGAATAGAAAAAAGCCTGACGGGGCCAAGTCGGGACTGCAGGGGGGCTGAACCAACGTTGTCACCTTGTGCTGGGCAAGATACTCCACAACGCGGAACGCTGTGTCGCTCGGCGCCTTGTCGTGGTGCAGCCGCCAATTGTTGGCGATGACTGGGCGGTCACGAGCAATGCGTTTTCGCAGTCTTTTGAGGACTTCCACGTAAAAATCTGCATCAACTGTTTGTCCGGGTGGTACAAACTCTGTATGGATGACTCCATGCCGATCAAAACATTGACATTGAACATTCACTCTGGCTTCCGGAGCGGTCATCGTCTTCCACTCTTTCCCTACCTTGTGTTCACAATATAAGCGACCTGCTTTTTTCAACGGATAAGAGCCGACCGCCGATTTTTTCCAGCTTTCCCAAAACCCCCCTCCACCGATCCTACCTGCGCAAACCGCCTCCCTCCACCCGTTCGCCCAGGAAAAATCCAGTCCGATTACTTTCAGAACAGACGATGTATGTAAATCTAGAACATCTATGTAAACTCTTATGTAACTATATAACCTCTATACATATATAAAGCTTGAAATGCATTAATAAAAAAAAAAATAATAATTTCAACGTGTGTACAATCGTCACGCGATGTTGATTACGTACAATTCATAAATGTTGGATAATTGATGGACATAGCTCTTCTTACCTTTTCAGAAATGTTCTGTTACATAAAACTTGACTGATGTTAGATAATACGTTACCTGTATCTTCAGCATAAACATGTGTGGGATAGTATGACGGCACGGTCTTCGAGGATGCGGATGTCTACGAGTATTTGATACTAACCGTTTGAGTCCCAAAGGCTTTTGAAAGAACATGGTCGAAAAAACCCGAGCAGTGTGATAGCGCTTGTTCCAATAAGGTATTAGCACCGTCAGTTGTCCATAGCGTGCGAAATGTACTGGAACTTTTTGACACAAAATCTAAAGAGCACGATCGCGCTCCTTGGGACTCAAACGGTTAAACAGAATAATGAAACACATACATACGAGGTTCACAAGGATAAAAGAAAAATAAATTAACAATACAGAATCTAAAAAGCTACTACGGTTTGCCCATACCAGAGACAAACGCATATGCCCAGCCCACGGCGCGGCAGAATATAAGCACCGTGTCAGCTTAACGGTAACGCGACGCGACTTCCGCTTGACCGCTCGGTTCATGATGATGCGCGCCAAGAGACAACCTTTATATCACTCTCTTTCCGACGTCTTCGTTCTGGACACCGCGTTCTCGTAAAAAGCCACGACAGCATCCCAAGTTTCTCTCCGTGATGCCATTGCGGCAATAATGGCCGGCAGAGAGATGTTCTGCCCAATTACCCCATCTAGTGCTGCGCGTTGCTCCTCCCAGGCCGGGTAATACACAAGCACATCCTCCACTGTTATGAAAATAATGTATTTATTGATAGAAAAATGTTACAGCGAGCTTTACTGGAGCGCTACTACCGCACGACTGCGCTCTTAGCGACATCGCGGTGCACGCACGCAACGCCTTACAAAAAAAGAAACGAAGAGACAAAGCATACTACGATGCCTCCTTATCCCTTCGACTGCCCAATGTGTACACCGGTGTCCTAAACCAAGGGCACACTCGGCACGCGCGCAAACGCATCAGTAGAATGCAGAGTTTTGCACATAATTATTTCTGACATCCACCCATGCTGAATCGTCGCACAGTGGGGTAGGTATTTGACCATTCTAGCTGGCCAAAATTATTTTTATGCTTTAGACAAAATCTATTGACATAGTTTGCTAGAGTATGATGCGTATTAAAGTTTTAAAGTACTTTTGCAATAAAAAAAAAAAATTTTTTTTAGTTTTTTAAATAAATTTTTGTTTTCATGCATAATAAAAAATTACAGATATAGTTAAAATAATGCCAGTGATCAATATGGGAAAGAATTTCTTTCTTTGTTGCCCAATAAAATTTCACTGGCTAGGCAAAATCAGTGATGTATTGGAACACCCATGTTGGGAAAACCCGCTGATCGTCTTTCTTTCGGATTCTTCCTTCAGAACCGCAAGATAATCTTAACGGCTGATTCTCAGATATCTGTTTGAATTGGACCTGTTGAGATCCATCGCATCCCCACTTTGTAATTAATTGTAATGTTTCGCACTCCGTGTGAGTCAAAGTTTTCACCACTTCCTCGAGATATAAAAGTAATCGGACACCAGTGTGGTTTAGTAAATCTTGGAGATTAATTTTGGTGGAAATAGCTGTCACTTTAAACGAGGCAAGAACAGGGTAACATTGTTTTCTTGCTTTCTGAATCACTGTGTAACATGGATACAATGTTCTGTTACTCGTTTTGACAATTTCGTACTGTGTCCTCGATAATCCTATAAGTACCAAATAAGTGTCACATATGATATTTCAAACTAATGATGAAAAAATAAAAAATAGTAACAAATGTTACCTGCTTCAGCAAATACGGAAAGAGCTTGTAAAGGTGGCAATCGTTGTTCTCTTTTGCGTAAGCTACGAATGTACGCGCTCCTATATTTCGTTGCTCGACGCGGAGTCTGTAATTTCTTTAAAAAACGCTAGTATCTAGTAGTATTTCGTTTGCCCATTTTCCGCAATTTCATCCCTGTGGCAAAAGTTAATATTTCAGTGGATGTTCTTTTTCGGCCATCATCCATTTTCCATCTTCTTCTGCGTACATTCAAGTCTCTGAAAGACTTTTTGGGTCGTCCTGGTCGAGTCATCACTGCGGGTATTTCTATAATACCTAGTAACCATTTAGCATTTTTTTTCTCAAACACTTGCTTCTTTCTGGATGAAGCTTTCCATTTTCGCAGGAAGTGACACTTAAAGCATGCTATTAAAGCTTCCAGAAGTTTTTGCTGTTCCTCCGAATAATTTTCCCGATTTTGCAAAATATTCTTTCAAAATGCGTATTTTTTAGAAATATTTCGGTTTACTTTTTGTTCCATAATATGGTATAAATGTCTGCGGCTAATTCATTTGATTCCTGATGATTCTGCTCAGAAAAAAAGGGCGTTTTATGATAAAGTGCAAAACGTTGAAAAGTGTCATTAATTAGAAAATTCCTCGTAAAAATCGCACCCGCATACTGCCGTAAGAAATTCTTTTTGCATTAGAAAGCCGAAAGCTCCCTCTAAACAATAACGTAAGAAGCTCTGCTTAATAAAGGTGTATTTTATAACAAAATCATTGCAGAAGATACATCCTCGAACAAAAACTTTCATATTTAAATCCCATTTTCAAACCACAATAACTTTTCATGCGTACTCAATAAACCGTTGAAACTTATTCTAAAATTAAATGCATAGACGTTTCTTCTAAAGACGCTATAACGCCACATTTCACACTGGTTCTTGGATAACACAAAAAACACAAGCAAACTTGTAAACGTTCAGAGAGTGTCTAAAAGAAGTACGCTTACTAGTACTAACCGTCAACTTCAGACTAAGTTTTCAGACTATGGTACGAGGAATGCAAAAAAAATACCCCTACAAATTCCCTCACTATTTAAGTATCCCATCCAGTAATTTTTATGACTCCAGGTAAAAGTTGGCAAAATCGACTTTTGGCCAGCTAGAACGGTCAAATACCCCACTGTGCGTCGAAAGCACAGTCACACTTGGGGCACTCCGCCGA
Source organism: Anoplius nigerrimus (assembly GCA_914767735.1). Classification (NCBI taxonomy): domain Eukaryota; kingdom Metazoa; phylum Arthropoda; class Insecta; order Hymenoptera; family Pompilidae; genus Anoplius; species Anoplius nigerrimus. The sequence continues at coordinate 16,870,652 of OU612086.1, forward strand.
CGACTCTTCGCTAAGTAGTCGCTTCATCGCTAAGAGTGTTTCAAGTGAAGACCTAGATACTTGAAACCTCTTGTTATTTATATAAACCGAACCCTGACGGTTATCCAGAGCGATCCAGGCGGCGGCAGCCGTCAAGACCGTAGCGTGTGTCTGAAGAACCCCAAAGGCTCGGTTTTCTCGGCGGGCAGCTTAAGCCCGAGTTGCTGAATGCCGTCGCAGATCAGCTGCGCACCATCCTCCAACCGGCTGGGCGCATTTCTTCAGCCTTCGCCTCCTGCGACTATAAGAGCATCATTCGCGTAGCGAATGACCCTCACATCGTCAGGGAGGGGAGTTTGCAAGGACGACGTCGGAAGCCAGGATTCACAGCAACGGCTCTAAAACAGAGCTCTGCGGATCGCCGTGTTCTAATCGACGTTGCACTACGCCGTCTCAACCGGGGTATCCCATATATCTGTCGCGAAGGTAGTCGTGTCCGATATCTTTAAGATACGTGAGAAAGCGATGGTACTCAAGAGCATGCCTCATACTCCGCCATGCAACGAAATTAAAAGCGTTGACGACATGGAGACTGTTCGCAAAGGCCACTCCGCTCGTCACCGTCATCGTGTCGATCAATTTACGATGTTTTAGAATTGCATTCATCGTTGAAGCCGCCCTGAAACCAAATTGATTGCGGTGCAGATCGGGTCTAATTGCCTCTAGATGCTTAACTAGGCGGTGTACAATTTTTTCGTATGTCTTACTTATCTCGTCGAGCAAGCAAATCGGTCAATATGCCGAAGGAAAGTTGCATGGTCTGCCTTTTTTCTGGAATAACACCAACCGGCCTGTCTTCCATACTTCAGAAACCTTTTCCATCTCGAAGCAGCTGTTGTATAGATGCGTGAGATAGGTATATTGCCAATTCCTGTAGGCCTTCATCCGGATCCGGCGTCCTGCTGTCTAGTTTTGCGAGCGCGATCCACCCTTACTCCTCTCCGACGGCGAGAGCGATGCTAGCCTTGCTATGCCAAGGAAGAGCGTGTGGATTACGGGGTTGAGAAACTAACGATTAAGTTGTTCGGTAACGGACTTCGCGTTGAAGTCAGGCAGGACGAGCAACCTTTGCAGCGACAATCTTCGTAAATAGCGCCCTAAGTTACCAAGATATTCCTTGAACCGAGCGAACACGAGCGAGTTTCGCGGATGCACAAGCCACGCGATTCATCTTGTGCTCGCATTTTCACTTCTTGTCGGAGAAGACAGAGCATCATACCGACGCTGTACACACCACATTTCTGATGCCCGATTTCGCCGCAGGTGAAACACCTATCGCTTCGGTCTACTTCGGAACGGAAGTTGTTTTGTGTGCACCCGTCTTCCAGGTAACGGAAGTAGCGCTTTTTCCATTTTTCTAAGGCGTTCATCCACGCCCAGATGCCCTCCGCGGGGAGCTTTTCCGCACTCACGACTTTGCGCGCAGTGACGGCCGGGCTTTGTATCCATGCCGTCACGTACGCTCTACCCGTTGCGCGCAGCTGACCGACTTTGACTGTGGAGACATCGTATTCGATCGCGTTGGCGATTACCGCGGCCATTTCCTCGTGCTGCGTGCAGTCCATGAGTTCACCCACGCAAAGCTCGGCATGTTTTCCCAAGCGTGAAATTTTGATTTTCAGCGTATCGGCGAGAGCCTGGAGAGGTTTCGCGAGGGCCTCCGTTTTCTCGTTTCGTTCCACACCCTGGATCTGGATCACAAAGAACCCAGTGGCGATGCGCCTCGTTTCCATCCGCGTGTGGATACCAAAGCATCGAGAACAATTTCGGCCCTGGCTTCCCCCAAGATTATGGCATCTGTTGTGCCAACATCCCCCGCGATTGGAATAATCACTGTGGCTGTCCGTGGTATCGAGATTAGGAAGGGCATTATTACTCCTGCGTTCGCGGCTTGAGTTGACCGCGGTGCCCGCGCCTGCATGCTGCGGGCCCAGGATCATTACCCTCGCGGGATGCGCGCCCCATCTCACCACTGCCGCGAAGGACACAGAGGGCATGCTTTGCGGCTAAGTAATACCTCTAGCGGGGGATATTCAACATAATGTTGTCTTCTCCCTTGGACGACAAGGCGCTGCTGCCCCTGCATTGCCGTCTGTTATTGGGTCAGGAACTGACTGCGGCGCGTCCTGAGCTCCGCGACCGGATCTCTTTCTCACGCTGTTGCTACTGCTGTCGTACATATAAGGCGATGCAGTCTGGCCCTTAGAGTTAGTTCGAATTCAGTCCGCGGTTCTGCTAGTTTGGGCTTCAATTCCGTAGCCTTAATTTGTTTTTCATTTCTTATAATTTTATATACCTATGTTCATGTTTTTTTTAATAAACGAGATGAATATTAGTCTCTTTCATCGCCCACACTCCTGTGGGTTCATGCCTTCTTGATGTCAACATAATTCATTCATACGCCAGGCAATCTTTTTTTTCCGGTGCTACACATACATTCGAAAAATCATGGATATGCAGGAACAACAATTTGAGACTAATTTAAAAAACTGTATTTAAAAATGTGTGATTGAATCATACAATGCGTCTGTTCGCTTCGACCCGTATGCATGGACTAAAGAGCAAGTACACCGCTTCCTCGCTTGCGACAGTGTGATGCTTTTTTTTTCACACACGTGCGTTTCTTTACATCCCCAGCCGCGTTGCTCATCCCACATATTATATACTAATACTTTCACTTAAAACGTATAAATCTATATTTAGTTTTCTGCTTTCATTTCTGTCAATTAATTTATAGTATTCATTTGATCATTTTCGATGTGTACTTGTAAGAAATTCGGTTATTCCTGGAGAACATCCTTACTAGGGATTGCAATATCGGATCAAAAGTTCAATACCGGTATTTTTTAGATCTTAATACCGGAATTCCGGTTTTAATACCGGTAGTAGGAATTTTAGACAAAGAAAGAATACACAGGTGTTTCTTTGTTTTATTTGCCAGTTTTATTGGAGAGAATAAATATTATAATTAATGATTTGTAACTTATAAATTATAACAGTATATAAAGAGTCGCAAAAAAAGTAAAGGAACAAAGAACATCGTATGTATTTAAATAATAGAAAAAAGTGAAAATATCACTATTCAGTCTGTGGTACTACAAATTTTTAAAATGTGATTTTAAAAAACATAATGCATCAATTGTACTGTCATTAAGCCTGGAACGTAATTTGGTGCAAAATTTATCAGCTGTCAAAACAACTCTTTCAGCATCTACGCCAGTTGGTAGTACTACAGAGTGGCGATCCACCAGTCACTTTGAGAATTTAAAAAAAAAATCGACCGGCGCGTGTTTTGAGATAAAAAACATTTTTCATTGAAACGGAACGTACGACTTGATAGAACAGATATTTTCGAATAAAGTAAAAAAAAATAGAACCAAGAGTTTGCCCACGATCGGATAAATTTTAAAAGTTCTTCTATCTATCCAAGCTTTTTTGAGAATTTTTTCAAAAGAATCGATCAGGGCGTGTTTTCGGATAAAAAACATTTTGTGCTTTAATTTAAAATAAAACAATGAAGAAAGTAATTTTGATAAAAATCATATTATTTTGTTGAAAGAGCATTCACAAACACAAATTTTCAATAAAAGAACGATCCAATTGGTGCATATTTCACAAAGTTATGAGCATTTGAAAAAAAAGAGCCCAAATTTTAAGACAATTAAAAACAAAAAAAAATTGGAAAAAATTGAAGGGGGCGAGGTACAAAAGTATCCGATTTGGCATGAAATGCCTCATATGTAAAATGCTCAAGATACATCATTCTGTCTATTAAAAGCGTGCATTTGCTTATGCAGAAAATTATTAGATCACTATTCATATCGTCTTTTACTTGCCTATTGTCTATTTAGCATCACAGATCACAATACATAACAACATATTCTGTATCGCATATTTATACACCGAAATGATGACACGTCATAAGTACCTAATATAAAAAATATCTTCAAACACTCGTCAGCTAAAAAAGAATACAGAGATATAAATCATATACTTCTTGATTCGTGGATTATGTCGCCAATTTTCCATGATATTAAAATTGAGTCTTTAAACGAATATGAATTCGTGCGGTAAAAAAATAAAATCCAGGAATCGTAGGGATATGAACGCTAGACATCTTTCGCTTATAGCAACTTATAATGATGGTGAAATATTGGGTTGCTCGGAAAATCGTTTCGTTTTTTCTTATGAAAATGAAAGACGATTTTCTTATAGCAAACAAATATTTTATTGAAGTATATATTGACCATTCTGGTCCAATACCTTTTGCCATCTTTCTGGCAACAGCATGATTCCACGCTCATAACATTTTTGTTCTTTACAGGCAAAAAACTGATCCAGGTGATTTTTGACCGCCCCATTTGACTTAAATTTTTTACCGTCTAAAAAATGTTGTACAGACCGGGACAAATAACAATCAGAAGATGCCAAATCTGGAGAATATGGTGGGTGTGCCAGTATATTCCATTCAAGTTGTAAAAGCTTTTGGCGAGTTAACAAACTTGTATGAGGTCTCGCGTTGTCTATTGATCAATTCTATTCTTTTCTGTTGAAATGAATCATTCAATTTGTCCAGTTGATGATAATACACTTCAGAGTTAATCGTTGTGTTGTCCGGTAGAAGTCCAGAAAAAACGATTCCTTCGAAATCCCACCAAACAGATAGCATCACCTTATTTTGATGAATATCGGCATTCGAAGTGCTTTAACCGTCCGACTACTGTGCCCGGGTCACGGTACCGGGATGGCTTGGCTGCGGAAACGCACACAAGATATAGCAAGACGTTCGCTACTTGGGCCGGTGTCACCGGTGCGGCGTTGGTTAATTGTTCTCAAAGCGATAACGCATAAAAGATCTTTTGAAGTGGGCCGACGGCATCCGGCGAGCAGCTCGCTCGAGCCGTCACGGATTGGCATTAGTGAAATGTGTGTGTGGGCCAGAATGACTCCGGCACGATCGCGCTAAGTTTGGTAGTCGGAGGGTTAAACCGTTTTACCTTTTACTCCATGATCTTTTGCGTTCAACATTGTTATAGACAATCCATTTCTTGCCCTCAGTGATGATACGTTTCAAAAATGGATCATTTTCTCGACGTTTGAGAAGCAAATCACAGACATCAAGGCGAACACACAAATTTCTTTTCGTGCGAACATGCGGAACCTATATGTCGAGCATTGAGATTAAACCTAGGCGTTTCAAATGATCATGAACGGTCGAATTCGATAAATTTAATCTCTCAGCGATCTCACGAGTTGCTATTGGCCGCTTTTCTATAGTAAAAAAGTGAAATATGACGAAAATGCTGCTATTCGCTCTCCACATTTAAAAGGGCACCAACCAAAAACTACTGTGTAGAATCAGTTGGACTTTTTCACACACAACCTTGCCATATCAGCTCTCAACACATATAATGATTATGTGGCTTAAGTGTGAAATTGGGTGCGAAAAAGTATAATTAAATCCTCTGTCGTGAAAAAACAAAATTACTTTCCGAACAACCCAATAAAATGATGTGTTACTTGCAAAGAAGTATAATTGTAATCAACATCATACACGAGTAGTTTAGATACCTAAGATTCAATAACTACTATATTGTGAAATACTTTCAAGGAAGTATTTAATTTTGGATTTAACTTTCCATGTTGCTTAGACCCCCATAACGTTATCCCGGCAAAAGCTGTGAATATGTTCTATAATATTAAGTCACGTCTTTTTGCAGAACTCTTGTTTCACAATCCTTATCTGCCTTAACGTCGCTTTTGTTAATACACTCGGAACTTTTATTATAAATTTTGTATAGTAAAGTTTTTTGATCATCGACAAAGTGTTCATTAAAAACAGCTACACAACTGCTAATGTTAGTTTATTCATAACACCATAAGTAATATTTATCGGTGAACTGCAACTTTGCACTGTTAACTTAATGTGGTATAAAGCCAGTTGCAACAATTGTGATTAAAACATTTAATATTTTTGTGTTAAGGTTTTTTATTTGTCTTTCAAACCGTTTTTTAAGGTTATATGGACCCAATCGTCGAATACAGTAGATTATGGCTTTTTGCACTTTATGAACATTAACAATGAGTAATTCTACAGAAGAATTGTTATGGGCAACAATATCATAATTGCCAATACGATTATTACTTACCAGTTATTTAACTTTATGCAATTTATTAGGCCATATTTTCAACAATTGTAAACGAATATATATTCATTTTTTTCCCTGTTGTTTTAAATATGCTGCACTATCTCTAGTTAAAATATTTTTTATTACAGCCTTTCAGTTTTGCGAAAGATGCAAATTTTAAGATTGAGGGAGAGAGGTTAATAGATATGTTCCAGTATGACGGTAAAATCGAGACATAAAGATATTTTTTACATTTTGTGATGTTTGAGTATTTTCGTCATAAACTTGGAGTAAAAACTATCTGTTTATTTATGAGACATGGTTTTGGAGTTCGAGAAAATCAGAACTGTTGCCGCACGGAGGAAACGTAAGCGTGCCTGTGGATCGCGGAGGCAACGCTTCGAAAGTAACTCTACAATAACACAAAATTATGACCGAAGCAGAGCCTTATGAATCCACAGCTTTTTGAGGTCGTACATGGTCGCTAAATAAAAATAAATACAGTTACATTCGTTACATGAGAGAAAAAGGAAGCACGTCTTCCATGGTACGTGGACTGGTTCGATTTGTTGACATTTACATGCAAAACTTGGCTTTACCTACATACATAATATCACTTAAAACTCACTGTGAAGTTGTCAGAAAATGTACAACCTTACCGAACATTACCGTATTTGGAATTTTCGTGTTAACATATAATTAATGTCCTGCCTATTTGGTTGGTGCATTAAAGTAAAGGTGTTTCATGGCAATTTCAACATTAATGATTTTGTCGAATTGTTTCTGAAATTTCAGGGACAGTATTTTTCATGGGGCTTTGTTACACACTTCGTTATGGTAACTTTCATACTTTAGTGTTTACTTTTTTATCTTATTAAATTAAACAAAAACCCCAATCGGGCATTTTAAGATGTACTCGGTGTATTGGTGTGGCTCTATCTGAATATTTTAAGATATTCAATGATGGTACAGGCAAGCCACTTCAAGCCGAATAGAGGCTTTTCGGCCACTGTTATTCACTAATTTTATAGTAAAGGAGGGGATATTATAATCCCAAAAATTCGATTCGTCCCGGATCCACTGGCGCACTCATCAGTAGGGCTATTGACAGTGGATCCTGCCCTAGACGAACGTTTTGGCTCGTCCTCTCGTCCCTCATAATGACGCAACTAATGGCTTACCAGCGTGAGAAATTAACGATGGTAAAAAAAGCCCTCTAGCGGTACGCGCTAGAACAAATTTTTGGGATTATAATATCCCCTCCTTTTTCTATAAAATTAGTGAATAACAGTGGACGAAAAGCCTCCATTCTTCATGTTGTTGATCACTAAACTATCTTATCTTACATAAGCCACTGCAAGTTTGTTATTACTTCTTTATTGTGGTAAGTTTTATTTTACAATATAAACTTTACGAATATAACTACGCGTGACTGTGAACAATGATGTGTTCTGTGCGACTGATTGCTCTGCACCTACATACATCTATTGAAAATTAAGACGCCTGAAAAGACCGTAGAAATTCGCCACTCCATCTTATGGGGTCTTTTTCTCTTTTGTGAAGTTAACGCGCGAAATATGAAAGGTTCATCGTTGTACTCTAAAAATATTCTTAATATCAAGTAAATTTTAATTATCTTCAACTTGATTCGAATGGCTACCCTGTAGATTTGATCATAAACAGCATGTGTCACAGCTTGCTAACAAGTTACAAAATAGCAATCAGTATTTAGATTGCTATTCAACTTAAAGTATATGCTTGCTGCTTAAAGTTACTCTAACATAGTCTTTGCTCCATCTACTAGGCATTGGAATGTTAAGGATATTTATTGACTGTTACAACCTTGTAATGCCTTTAGTATATTTAGGTTAAATCTACGCAGGATTCTCTTTAGTATTGTTGTTTTTAAGCGCTCAAAACTTGTAGTGCCGTGTGGCTAGAGGAAAGATTCTGTAATATTAGTCATTCAAGAAAAACCGATCTAACAATGTATTTAGATTTTTGTGAATGTCCTTTGCAACTTCTCTTGGTCCACATACATAATTTTCTTAAGCAAACTCGTGTTTGGCATGTGTTATGAAAATCTACCATGAATGTAGACGTGCCCTTTTTTGACTAATGCGGTTTTTGAATATCTGTACATCTGGCCGTGTTGTATCATTTAATTGAAATATATGCAGTATAGAACAATAATTTCGAGTATTGCTATTGACGAAGGAATAATATTCTCCATAATTAAAATTGCTCTTTGCATATATCTTTACTGGATTTATTGAACGAAAGAATGCATCACCGGGTTTATTTTACTTTCGTTGTAACAGTTTTTTCCCATGATTTGAAATTGTTTAATTACTGTTCCCATTATTGTTTCCCGTTTGTAGTACATATTATAACACGATTTGTGTAATTGTACTGTATGAAAACGTTTGAAAATATTATAGCGTCATCAATCATGACAATCATAGCATTTTTCCAGATACAGGGTATCCCGCCGAACGTGAGCACATGAAATTTCTCGTTTGTTTTTAATGATAGCCAAAAAACGAGGAGAACACATTTGTTTTATCGGAAGGGGCTGATATTTACACGCAGAAAATATTGTTGCCAATCTCATATTTTTCAATACATTAAGGTCATTGACATTTTTTTAAACGAGAATATACAGGGTGGTTTCGATCTGGTGGTACAACCAAAAAGGAGGTGAATCTACATGCAAAAATAAGTCGAATAAAACGTACGACAATTTTTTTTTAAACGCTCCGTTTTTGAGAAAATCGACTTAGAATTTTCGTCAGGTGCAAGCGCCCTAATGCATGGCACTGTATATCTATATCTATCGCTTTGCATCGGCTGCGAGTACGTTCGGGCAGCTATGACATCACGATAGGCCGGTTCAGTATCACTGTCGCGTATACCGGATGTCCTTGCCGGGCCTGCTTCGATGCCACGCAAAGTCAATTTTCTCGCAAACGGAAGGTTTATAAAAAAATTGCCATACGTTTTTTTCGACTTATTTTTGCATGTAGATTCACCTCCTTTTCGGTTGTATCACCGGATCGAAACCACCCTGCATGTTTTCCCCGTCATAGCATTGTAGCTGAGGTCAAGACCAATCCAGCAACCTATGTGTACATGATGACACAATAGTGATTTAGATGCTGATTAAGAGGTATTATTTTATTTTAATAAAAGTTGAAAATGACGACGTTTGATTTCGGTACACATTTTTAATCGGAACATGAACGATTGTACATGTATATTAGAACATGAGTCTCTAATACACTCTTTCATATTTTCCCATGTGTCAGAGCACTTTCATACACGGCACCTTTAAGAGCCCCCCAGAAAAAGATCAAATGGTGAAAGACAGATAAACGAGCAGACCATGTAATATTTGCCCAACGTCCTATCCAAAGTTGAGGAACCTTCTCACTCATACTTGGCGTACTCCCACGGCCTTGTGAACTCGACATCCAACGTGTTGATACTACATCCGATTTCTTTGCATTAATGGAATATCTTCCATTATTGTAGGCAAGTAACTTGTCAAAAAGTTGGCGTATCTTTCCCCATTAACGTGTCATCAATCAAAAATGGACTAATAATGCGGTCACCAAGTGTAGCGCACCGATCAACCATTGTTGCGTAGCATACCTCAAAGTCGTGCACGAAATAGAACATAGGCCAGATTTAACAAATTGTATCGCGTAGTAATAAACAAACGTCAATAGATCACGTGCGTTACTCGTGCATCTCAAGTGGGTTCTAGTGCGTCTTTTGTTACAGCGACGGTAAACGCTCGACACGGCGACGCTGCGACGCACGTGCGCCCTTTCTCTGTCGCGGTACTTTTCGCTTTGTTTCTGACAAATTTTCCAGTGAAGGGATGAGTGCCGAATCGGCCCATCGTCGTCGACGGTCACGGGCATGCCATTCTATAAGCGACTAGCGTACAGTCTACTTCTGTTAGGCCAACAAGTTGTAATAGATTCACGTTCAATAATCATTTCAAAATATAGAAAACGAAACCAGTAATTGACCTTAATTCCAAACGGTTGATTACAATACGAAACAACCATAGACGTTGATGTTCAACTGGTCGCAACTATATGGGTTTTCTACACCAGTAATGCATATTATGTCATTTTAACCGTCCATGATAAATAAACGTAGATTCGTCTGTGAATACCATGTTGCGGAAGAAGTGTTCGTTTAGTCGTTCTGACTTCGGGCTCCATTCAAAAATTGTGACATGATTTTGGAAATCGATACCATGAAACTCATGATGCAATGACATATGAAACGGATGAAAGTGGCGTTGACGTACCCGAAAGTCGCTTGTTTCTAAAAGGCTGTAGCATCGTGTAATTTTTCAGGAACTCGTATGGGGTTCGTTGAAAACTGCAGTTAATACAGCAACTTCTGTCTGCTCACCAGTAACAGGCTTCAAATATTTCTTCACAATTAAACTGACACTGCCGCTTGTACAAAAGGTGGTATTTATCCAGTGAAAAGTTCAACGAGAACGTTGCTGTCTCTCCGGACACCTCTCCGCGTACAATTGGCACGTAAAAGTGGTACAATTTTTTCTAATTTCACTTTAAAATAAAACCATATCAATTTTCACAGCTTTACTAAACACTGTATTCCGTAAGATATAACACACTTGTTCACAATTACGATTTATGATTGAAGAAAACTCATCGAATACCTAATTTTAATTGATTATTGTCTATGACACTAGAAGGATATGAATGGATGCAACTACATTACTATTTACGTTACAACTACAAGTATGCCAAATGTAAACACAACGGAAACATTTCCAGAATTTTTCAACATCAAGCTCACACGAAGGTCATAGGTTGCTGGATTAGTCTTAAGCGCAGCTATAATGCTATGACGGCGAAACATGTAGTCTCATTTAAAAAATGCCGATGACCTTGATGTATTGAAAAATATTACCTTTGCGAAAGTTTTTTCTGAATCCAAAAATCAGTCCCTTCCGATAAAACAAATTGAGACGGTTTGCTCTCTCAAAACCAGCCGATCGTAGCGTACCGACACATAAAGTGTAAACCGACATATAAAAGTAAAAAGTGCTTGTATTCATGTGTTCTACCACTCACTAAATTTCCTCCCTCGAATTTCGGCTCACCCTGTATGATTGTACGAACTATAAGGTGGGCGTGAAACAAAATACATTATACAAAGGGGCACCCAAACGCAACTAGAATCGTACTCCCACGCATTTTGTGCTTGTACTACGAAGTTGCTCTGCTAGGGCGATGTGGGAGGACACCTTCCATGTCACTATGGAAAATAGCCCACCCATGGTTTTTGAGGCACTTCTGTGCGTGTGGATTCGTGCGTGTGCGTTCGTACGTGAGCGTGCGTGCGTGCGTGTCCGAGCGAGAGTGCGCGCGCGCGCGTGTGTATGCGTGTACACTTTTTGTACATCCGGTTCTAAAATGCATCACAGACAAGAGCAAAATTTCCATGTTTCTACGTAGCATTTAGTACAATGCCAATACGTCCACCGTAAAAACTATGAATCAACATTGTATCCAAGTTTTGTGAGGAAGTTAATCCATTTATTAGTACATATTTATTAATTGTAATTAGAATAAACTGCGTCTGTTCAGCAGGAACTACTGTATGTGTCTCTACAACGAATAGAATTCTATCATTGGAAAACTCTTTTCGTATTATTAAGGTATTTATTTCTGAACTGTATTAACTTGTTCCTTGGCAAATAGGTGCTTTCGTTACATACTTGTTTCCACATTTTCTAAATAGTTTTCAAACTCTTGATGGTTCCTAAGTCTACAGTGATAACTATTTACAATCTAACGTGTATTACTGCATTGACCTACACATATATACGTAAGGTCTTGAGGTAAAGTCTGCAAATCTGACCTATTAGTGCTGCCATCCCTCCAAGATACTTCTTTCTTGCATTCTATTGTAGATACAGCAATCGGAAACATACACTCATTGTATTTGCTTTAATTGCGTATAGTGGAAAAGTGTCAATTGATGCTAATTATTGCAAACACCGGTATCACAATTGGTACGAATCATTCGAAGTGTGGAAAAAACAATTGGTGGTTATGTCTATTACCGTACATTTCTATGGAAGCAGTGTTGTACAGTTGGATGCGTTACAACAAAATATGATGAAGTGCATCCGTGTCCGACCAATAAGTAAAGATGATTTTCTTGAATACAGCGCGAGAAACAAAAGGAAGTTTAATCCTACACATTCGACTTATTTTTTCATGCAGAGTCACTCCGTTTTGGTAGTTATCGAACACCCTGTAGGACAATGAACAAGTTTATGACAATACGAATTGTGTGGCTGACATTGTGTAATTACGTGTACTTACATAGTCTTTACTTATTGTTAAATAACCAAAGAATGGAAGGAATCAGGAAACAGTAATGTGTTTATATGTTGTTTTGTTTCTTTAATATGCAGCGAGGTATAATGCTCTTTGCCTTAGATGCAATTTAGTATATTATGTCAATGACAACGTTTATCTGCAAAGTCATCGAACAAAAGTCATTAATTGCTGGTGCTCAACTCTTGTAATTAATATATTAATGAATAACACTTTTCTGGTTGAGATTTTTTTCCAACTGGTTTATTTAAGATGCTCTACATGTTTCGACACTCACAAGTGTCCTCATCAGGAGTCTACAATGAATGTGATTGCGCAATAAGAATTTAACTGATAAAGTGTGTCGCATGGGTTTGTGTGTGAATTTGTCGGTGAAATAAACGGCTTATTTGTTTGTGCTGGTGTGTTTCCCTCTTTGGTTTTGTAAGGAGCAGTACAACGAAAAAATGATAGGCATCCTTAGTGACGAAACAACCTACACTAAATTAAAATTAGACCCAACACAGAAAATCAAAAATAATGTTAACAAGTTAGCCAAACACTGGGAAGGAAAAGGTTACATTTGCAAAGACACCAGAAATTACATATCCAATCACGCACCCACCACCCCCAAGATTTACGGCCTACCAAAAATCCATAAACCTGACGTACCTCTTCGACCTATTGTATCATGTATCAACTCACCCACATATAATCTATCCAAATATCTTTCGAGAATCATACAACCGTCATTAGGGAAAACCAAATACGACACTTTGAACAGCTTTGAATTTGCCAAGGAAATTAACAATATCAGAATTCCCATCGGACATAAACTGGTATCTTTTGACGTCACTTCTCTATACACTAACATTGACTCTGAAATCATTATGAAATGCATAAAGAGGAGATGGTCGAAAATACGTGATTCCACGAGTCTTCCATTGAAAGAACTATTGGAAGGAACTAGCTTATGTCTACAATCCACATATTTTTCGTACAATAATACTACTTACAAACGAATATTTGGTTCGCCCATGGGATCACCGATATCCGCCACGGTTGCAAATCTGACCATGGAATATGTGGTACAAGACCTAATGCGTAAGGCACCATATAAACCGATCTTTCTCAAAAGATACGTGGACGACCTAATATTAGAGCTACCAACAAATCAAATAGAGCCGATGATCACACACTTCAACAACTACAACAATAGATTACAGTTTACTCACGAAATAGAATCTAACAATACCATTAATTTCCTTGACATTTCATTAATTAACAACAATGACGGAAGTATCTCATACAAATGGTTCAAGAAAAAAACAGCATCCGGAAGATATTTGCATTTCAAATCCCACCATCCATTTACACAAAAATCCAACCTTGCCATAAACACCATAGATAGAGCACAAAGACTCTCACAACCAAACCTAAAACACAGTAGCATAAAAACAATAAAACAAGATCTTTCGTGTAATGCTTACCCAAAAAAATTAATTGATTTACACTTGAAAAATAGAACCCACCTCCTATATAACCGGAATTGCAAAGATGACAACGTACGTACTAACCCAACCGCAACATCCACATTAACTATACCTTATGTGCAACACCTTGGTCCGAAAATTAAAAATACGCTGAAGAATTTCAACATCCGTACAGTATTCAAAACATCCAGGAATCTGTACAATTACCTCTTCAGCAAGATCAAAGACAAAACACCAAAAGAAAAAACATCTAACGTGGTGTACAAAATTCCTTGTCTTCTTTGCAATCAATGTTATGTAGGACACACCAAGCAATATCTTAGGGATAGAATCACGGGACACAAAAACAATATAAAATCAGATACAAATCAACACACAGCCTTAACCAAACATATTATAGAAACTGACCATATTTTCGATTACAAGAATACAGAAATCCTCGACACAGAACCTATATACAAAAAACGGTTAATAAAAGAAATGATACACATTCAACAAAAAAAAACCAGTCAACTTGAAAACAGATACAAACAACTTAAGTAATCTTTATCTTCCGATCATTAACAGTAAATAAACTTTGGGAATACCCACAACGAACCATAGAATCACACCATTGCCTACACACACACATACATACATCCCATACACGTAGATTCAACCAGTACAACTATCACAAGAAACCGCGTTCAAAATTTATTTTGCGTTACAACTTAGCTTCCCGTTCGGCCAACGTAATAATAGTAAGAGATGACAACGGAGGACTGTATAAATCTGGGGTTCCTCCATTCGGATAAGAAGAAAGGAGGAACCATAGATTCATCTCTGAACATAAAAAATTTACCTAATAAGGTACACTAACTCGTGATTAGAAACTCACGAGCAGCAATAACGTTTATTGCAAACCGCGTGTCAAAATTCTTTTGTTACAATTTAGCGTCCCATTCGGCCATCGTAAAAAACACTAGGAGATGACGACAAAGGAGCGTGCAAATCTGGGGTTCCTCCATTCAAAAGGATGAAAGGAGGAACCATAGGTTCATCTCTGAACATAATATTAACCAAATTTGGTTATGATCTCATGATCAAAAATCCACGAACCACAGCAAGTTCATTGCAAATCCGCGTCTCAAAAAATTGTTTGAAATAACTTAGCTTCCATCAGGCCAACGAATAGGAAAAAATAGTAGGAGATGACGACGAAGGAACGTGTAAATCTGGGATTCCCCCATTCAAAAAAGAAAAGGAAGGAGGAACCATAGATTCGTCTCTGAAGAAAATAAGGCCATATACAGATATAATAACGGTGGAAACTTTGGAGGTGTAACATACTCTTGGTGTTTGGCCTTAAAGGGAAATAACAACTAAAATATTTAAAATCCGCAGTCATTTCGGTTGACAGAAATTGAAACCAGAGATTCATCTCCGAACAAAACGTTAATTGTTAAAATAGATACGTTACTGCCGAAATGTAAAGACATCACCGATCGGTAAACACACATACATAAGACACATACACACCATCGGACATAGACTGCAATACGAACAACGCAATAAACACACTGGCGGACGAACGAATGATGGACTAGGGATAAGACCCCCCCACTCCAATATATTCACAGTACGTACGACAATACGGAAACAGATCGTCCATCATTTAAAGACCTAACGGACCAAAAGGCAGACGGCCTCAGTACCGCACATATGACGAATAATGTACGGGAAAAAAAGGGAAAATGGTCCACCACTTTCGGAAGCTAGTGACGTTTAATTAAAACACACTCAAGAAATTACAAAACCAAAGAGGGAAACACACCAGCACAAACAAATAAGCCGTTTATTTCACCGACAAATTCACACACAAACCCATGCGACACACTTTATCAGTTAAATTCTTATTGCGCAATCACATTCATTGTAGACTCCTGATGAGGACACTTGGGAGTGTCGAAACATGTAGAGCATGTTAAATAAACCAGTTGGAAAAAAATCTCAACCAGAAAAGGGTTATTCATTAATATAAAAGTCATTAATTTCATTGCATACATTTTAATCAGTTTTCTTATCTACCCTAAAGGGCATAGATGAATAAGACGGTCAAAAGTGCCCCCAAACCAATTTTAATTCTGAATGGGCCATTCGATATTATTCGCGATTGTTCGAAGGTGCTTTGTTCCGGAGTGACCGAGAGGTGCTCCGTCACGCACGTTAGTCTCGCTCGAGCCGGCTACCGCTCAGGTTATTATATCGCTAGCCTTTGATTCACGCTGCCTTGTCAACACTTATGAAAAAAGAAACATTTCTCTCCCACCAATTTCTGGGAATCTATTAGATAAAAAAAATTGAAAAAAATCAGTGATACATCTGGTGATGGTCCACTCATTTCAGATTTTTTTCTGATTTTTATATAAAAAATCTATCTGAAAAAAAATAAAAACCAAAATATGAATCATAAAAACATAAAATTGGCACTGAAGGAGGTTCAGATCAGTGATGTCTAGTCGGTAGGAATCTGACATGCCCCGGACTCGCCCCAAAGAGGACAGGAGTCTTCCGAGGATTTCCTTGACGAAAAAATTAGAAAAAAAAGGTCCAGATCAGTGATGCCGCTTTTTCCTGTGATGTAGTATTAGAATTAGCGTCTCTCTGATTTTTTTCATAATTTTTGATTTGGTGCCACTGTGTCGGAAAAATCAAAAACCGCGTCTCCGGACAGTTTTTGCCTGTCACAATACCGTATGAGGTAAACTATGGTTTCTTTTTGTCACATTACGTTTTATAGGATATTTGTTGTAACACTGTAGTGTGGTCGAGATGGGATCGCCGAAAGAACAGATAATCCGAGTTATGCTCAAATGTTTATTACACCGTACTGCGCTCTCTGCTGGTTTCACTGCGACTGCCGAAAACGCACAGCGCATCGGCAGCTCACCCGCCGGGAACAAAAGAAGGAGATATAAGGCCTGTTGCGGAGTCGAATCCCCAAACACGCGCAACGTATAGTCCCGTAACGCAATATATGCTTGGTGTCGAACGCGTCACAACAATATTTAATGTTATTAAATACATTGAACAGTCGTAAGAGTGCAAAAAACTAAATAAATGGAAAAAGACGATGTTGCATTATAGCCTTACCTATATGCAAAAAGATTGAAGATCTAGCCAAGAACGTTGCTAGCGCAACGACAAGTT
Organism: Anoplius nigerrimus; assembly: GCA_914767735.1. Lineage (NCBI taxonomy): Eukaryota > Metazoa > Arthropoda > Insecta > Hymenoptera > Pompilidae > Anoplius > Anoplius nigerrimus. Next base: position 16,887,884 of record OU612086.1, read on the forward strand.
GTCAGTCTAATTATGGAAACTTCATTTACGATAAAATCTGAAATAACAAATTATAAAAAAAGAATAGATAAATTATACGAAATATTACAAATAGAATATTAAACGATAAATAAATGGCTTCATCGGACCTCACGAACCATAGCGAAAATAATAGTCATTGTAACAATAATTTTGACAAAAGAACACAATTAAAGATAGGATACATTAATATCAATTCATTATATTTAAATTATAAGAGATACCGTTTAAAGACTGCTACACAATGGAAACCAGGGATTGTGACAGCGACCACCTAGCCATCATTGCCGAAATAATAGGCGTAGACAATGAAATGCTTAATATACCATCTGAATCATATAAGACATCCTTCAACTGGGGTCAAACAGACTGGTCGAAATTTAAACATAAACTCAAAAAACAAAATAATTCACTAATACCATCAGACAGAAACCTGACCAACGAGGAAATAGATAAATATTTGTTGGAAATAGAAACAAGTATAAAAAAGACAATAAATTAAACAGTACCTAAATTTCCATATAGAGATCCGATAAGTAAATATATCAATTCTACACTAAAAAAACTATATAAACAAAAGAGCCAACTACTAACAAAAATTACAAATGTGTTACGAGCCCCGACGAGAGGGAGGGGTGAGGGTGTCCAATTATGCACGCGGGGAAAGGGGGTTTTCTGACCTGCTCCGGGTTGTGGTCGAAGTGGCGCCGGGCCTGAGCTCGGCGACCGTCTCTCGCACAGGCGATGGGGCCTGATCAGGGAGTTTAGGTAAAGGAAAAGGGAAAGGGAGTATTCCACGTACGATAAGCGACTCAAGATCGCTCGGGTTACACGTGTTTGCGATCTTACTGGGAGACGAATCCTATACCGACGACTAGAAACGGTTGTTGACCGTCACCGCCCTCGGCGTCTATCCGCGCACTCAAACCCTGGTAACAACTGTTACTCGGCTGACCTCGTGCAGATGCGAATAGACGATCGCGCGTGTTCCGGAGTAACGTAAGTTACACTGAACTGCACGAAATTGTGGGGGAGTAAGGGAAGGAGGATGTCGGGGTATTCGAGAAGTTTGGATCTGCCTGGTAGCGAAATGCCCTGTGGGCCCTAGCTTTATCGTAGATTTAAGATTAAAGGTTCGGAAGGAACCTTTGTGGCGCGCGTACTTGAACGTTAATAAGGAGGACGGGTTTCTAATATTGAATTGAAGAACTCAATTGACTATTCGACTACAGTGATACCTCGAGATACGAGTTTAATTCGTTCCGTAACCTTGCTCGTATGTCAATTTGCTCGTATCTCAAAGCAATTTTCCCCATTGAAATTGATTGAAATGCCATTAATTCGTTCCAGCCCCAAAAATGCAACCCACAATTGTTTTTGTTACGTGTTTTTGAATAAGATAAATGTATTTATAAATTACAAATATTGGATAAAAACATAATAAGAGAGAATGTAAAGCAAAAAAAAACAGGTTTTATGTATAAAATGTACATACATACATATATTGTAACTCAGTACATCTTCGCAGAAACATAATTCCCGAAACAAGAAATTGCAAGGGAACGCCCGTTTCAACCTTTTGCGAATTTAGCGAATTGTGGGTGACGAGGCGAGTATTCGCACGAAATAAACGCATTCGCGTGCATACACGTGGGGGGGGGGGGGGGGTGCGTGTGCAGCGTCGCATCTGACGTTCCTCGTATCTCAAATGTCGCTCGTATCTCAAAACAAAACTTCGCTCGTTCGACAGCTCGTACCTCAAATAACTCGTATGTTAGGGCACTCGTATCTCGAGGTATCACTGTATAAACTATATTCTTTGGTGAAAAATAGTACAGACAAAGAATTACTATAAACTATATTCTCAAAGAGTTACTCTAAACTATATTCTTTGTTGAAAAATATTACGTACAAAGAGTTACTATAAACTACTAACCAATGAGGTTAGGCTCAAAGTTTAAAGATTGTTTATGCTCAATCAGGCCTGGCCTGATGAATATTATTAAATAAATGAAATATAATTATGATTATATGCATGCAAGTAAAAAACGATAAAAATACATATAAAAAAAAGCAAAAAAAAAAATGTACGGGCGAAACCACTAGGATTCGAACTCTCCACCATGAGACTTTTGTTTATTGTCAATAACCCTACAATTTTACAAAATTAATTTATGACTCAATAAACATAGCCTTTGTATTATAATATGGTTTGTGACTATGGCTCATATGCAAATGGCACTCGTACACTTACCTTATTTTACATTATTTTATACATCGATTATACCTATTTTACCTGGCCCTAGAGTAGGAATTCCTACTGACCTTACAATTATATACTAAATTAATATGCCAGAAAAGGTAATTAATATACAACGGGGAACAAAAAAACTGGCTTCTATAATGCTTAAAACTAACTTAAAACTAACTTAACCTAAGTTAATTGATAAAAGAAAAAACTAAATAAAGTAATAAGATAAAGATTCTAAAAAGGATTTAAGTAAACTGGGGTTCGTCTTCATTTAACCACCAGCATATTTTTTTAATATGATTACGATTTAACTCTCTATCCCATTTAGTTAGCGTAATGCTGTAGACAGTCTCATTATTATTTACAATACAGCTATTTCGTTCATATGAAAAATCTATACGCATTCGCTTTCTTTTTAAATGGTATATTATCGGAATAAGACTATCATTAAATATATAATTATTTTTGTCTAAAAAGATAAACATTTCCGGAGGAATAAAGTTGGATGCTAATAATGTCCTATAGTAGCTGTCCAGTGGGATAGTTGCACCGGATATTAAACTATTAGAAGTAATTTGACGGGCCTTAGCAAAGTGGCACCGTACTAATTTTAAAATGAAATAGTCAATTCTAGGTATTTTTGCTTCATTGTAGATTATTTTATTTGAGATAAATTGTAGTCAGACGCTTTACTAACTCGGCTAGCACGGTTCGATGCAAACCTTTCAAACTACAGGGTACTTAACACGCATATAATTTTTTAAACATTCATATTTTGCAAAATAAAATAATACATATTGTGTATTTTTCAATTCTAAACGTGTATCTAAAATTTCAGGTCGATCGAAAAATGTTGATTTTGACCTCGATTTTTTCAAAAATGGGGGAGAAGTGTCACTTTTGGCAAAACACGTGTCCAATATTTTGGGTTACAGAAGGTCTGTGCCAAATTTCATCAAAATCGGTGACCCACACTTCTGGTTATCCCCTTGTGAAAGAGAAAATAAGAAAACAATAAAAACACAAATAAATACGGATATATCCATATGTTTCCTTAGTTCATAAGTTCTTTTACACATGGATCTAGAGTTAAGTTTAGAGTAAGTTAGTTTTTTTGAAGTCAAATAAAACAAGACAAAGGAGGCATGATTTTTTTCGTAGCAATTTTCTGCATACACAAAAAAAAATATAAAGTTTTGTATATATTATATACAAATTAATTAATTACCAGAAGACGAGGCAAAGCCAAAGGATAAATGTTAAATACATAAAAAAAAGACCACCCTTGAGATGCCTACTTTAAGCCAATATGTGGTTAGAATACAAAAATGTGAAACTTCGTTTATTAGGTTAAATCTGTACAAATATTGTAATATTGCCATTAATAAACATTATTATTATTATTATTATTATTATTATTATTATTATTATTATTATTATTATTATTATCATTATCATTATTATTATTATTATTATTATTATTATCATTATCATTATCATTATCATTATCATTATCATTATCATTATCATTATCATTATCATTATCATTATCATTATCATTATCATTATCATTATCATTATCATTATCATTATCATTATCATTATCATTATCATTATCATTATCATTATCATTATCATTATCATTATCATTATCATTATCATTATCATTATCATTATCATTATCATTATCATTATCATTATCATTATCATTATCATTATCATTATCATTATCATTATCATTATCATTATCATTATCATTATCATTATCATTATCATTATCATTATCATTATCATTATCATTATCATTATCATTATCATTATCATTATCATTATCATTATCATTATCATTATCATTATCATTATCATTATCATTATCATTATCATTATCATTATCATTATCATTATCATTATCATTATCATTATCATTATCATTATCATTATCATTATCATTATCATTATCATTATCATTATCATTATCATTATCATTATCATTATCATTATCATTATCATTATCATTATCATTATCATTATCATTATCATTATCATTATCATTATCATTATCATTATCATTATCATTATCATTATCATTATCATTATCATTATCATTATCATTATCATTATCATTATCATTATCATTATCATTATCATTATCATTATCATTATCATTATCATTATCATTATCATTATCATTATCATTATCATTATCATTATCATTATCATTATCATTATCATTATCATTATCATTATCATTATCATTATCATTATCATTATCATTATCATTATCATTATCATTATCATTATCATTATCATTATCATTATCATTATCATTATCATTATCATTATCATTATCATTATCATTATCATTATCATTATCATTATCATTATCATTATCATTATCATTATCATTATCATTATCATTATCATTATCATTATCATTATCATTATCATTATCATTATCATTATCATTATCATTATCATTATCATTATCATTATCATTATCATTATCATTATCATTATTATTATTATTATTATTATTATTATTATTATTATTATTATTATTATTATTATTATTATTATTATTATTATTATTATTATTATTATTATTATTATTTAACCATAGTCCCTGGCTGGGAGAGAACAAAAAAAAGAAAAAAATTATTGTTGTTGTTGTTGTTGTTGTTAGTATTATTATTTTTTCTTTTTTTTTATCGTGGTAAAAAATGGGGTGAATATTTTAAAGACCGTAGACGCCTCCGCTACGCCCGGAGTTAGGGGTTTCCTCAACACCAAGGGAACGTCTGCGCCCGTGTGCTGGACTCTCATCCCGCTTCACTGGGTCGAATGGGATCACCCATCGACAATATTTCACCGGATGCCTACCAGCTAAACCCCCTCTCCTCTGTTCAGAGAAGAGAAAACCACTTCTGTCCGTTGCTCAGCCGTGGACTGCGTTAGTATTACTTCCAGCTAGGCAAACCTGTCCGTGTCAAATTCCCTTCTTCGTCACGTCACGTCGGGTCTAGGCTACTGAGAGTCTACCTATTTCATTTATTCAGTCACCCAAGCATCCATCCTCATTTTTCCCCCTAAGGACAGTTTCAATGAAAGTGGACACAAGGGACCACCGTTCATTGTTTTGGATCATCACGCCAACGATGTTGTCTGACGTGATTCCTCCCACTCTCGCCTCTAGTCTTTGTCTTGTCTCGGTCCATCGGTCACATGTGAAGAATGTGTGCTCTGCACCGTCTCGGTCGTGTCCACAGTATTTGCAGTCTGCAGTCCGTACCCTCCCCATGTTATGTAGGTAGCGTCTGAAGTATCCGTGTCCCGTCAGGAGCTGCGTGAGGTAAAAGTTCACCTCTCCGCCGCTCCTTTCGAACCACGGTTTTAGCTTCGGTATCAGCCGTCTTGTCCATGTCCCTGTCGTATCGTTCGTCCATCTAGTCTGCCATTGTGCAAGGGTCGATTCTCTTTCTCGTCCTGCCGCATCTGTCCGTCCCGTCCGTGCGCTCTGCAGATAGATGCTCTTGCGTTCGGAAGCAAGAAGATCTATCGGGATCACGCCCGCCACAACCAGTACTGCCCCTGCCGAGACAGTCCAGTAGGCACACGCGATCCTGAGTGCACCGCGTCTCTGTACCGTGATCATGGCCTGTGCGTATTTTTTAACCTCGAGTGCGTCCGCTCAGATCTCTGCGCCATAAAGAAGGATCGAGTGGGTTGTATTCATTAATAGTCTACGCTTACTTGGTCTCGGTCCTGTCGTGCTTGCCATCAGGCGGCTCAAAGCCTTTACCCTTTCAGCCGCCTTCTCGGCAGTTCGTCTGATGTGAGGCCAGAAAGTCATCTTTGTATCCAGGGTAACCCCCAGGTATTTGACTTTCCCTCTGGTCTCTATCGCTTCTGTTCCGACCCTCATGGGTATAATGGTCGGGATCCGTTTTCTTGTCAGTAGCATCAGTTCAGTTTTGTGAGTCGCCAATCGTAGTCCGTGTTTCGTCATCCATGCGTCTACTCGTCTCATCACCTGGTTAAGTCGCAGCTGGGCCAGAGACGCATCGCGTTCAACGATCACATCCGCTACGTCGTGGGCGTAAGCGACCAAGAAAGTCTCCGGCGGCATCTCCAACCGCAGCAAGCTGTCATAAAGTCCATTCCAAAAGTCCGGTCCGAGTATCGACCCTTGAGCGACTCCCGCTGTGACCTCTCGGGTAACCGGACCTTCTGTTGTTTCGTATGTAATGTCTGTCTCGTAGGTAGTCACTTATCACTCGGAGCAGGTATGCTGGCACCCTGAAGACACCTATTATTATTATAATTATTATTATTATTATTATTATTATTATTATTATTATTATTATTAAGTTGTCAGTCTTTTAAGTCGAAAGGAACTTTTAGTCTGGCTTGAAGACTGGCTAGAGACTAGGTATCAAGGAAATTGGAATGTCAACATGATGGCAGATTTTTGCAGATTCAATTTCAGTGGAACAAAATGCATAAAAATCATACTCAATCTGGATCCAAAAAATTTTTTTCATCTCAATAGTTTCGGTTTTTCATGATTTTATGCAATTTTTTTTCGGTTATTCGCAATTTTTTCAAACTTTGACGGCTCAACGGGCTAATTAACGTTCAGATTTAGATTCAGTGAATTGAAATACATGAAAATCATACTTGATCCGTGTCCACAAAAATTTTTTCATCGCTGTGATTCCAGTTTTTTTTTTTTTTTTTGCATTTTTTCGCCTTTTTTTGAGTTTTTTTGCATTTTACTCAAATCTGGAGGGTAACCGGACCAAACGGACTTCAAATTCGGATTCAGCGGGTCGAATTACATGTCCGTATGTGGGTCCGGTCAAATGTACAGACCACTTTTGTTTTTTTGTGTGCCTGTGTTATTGTTGCACAGAGAAACAAAATAAATAAGGAAGAAAAAGAATGTATCTAACAGGATTCGAACCCAGACAAAAAGTTCCTTCCGACTTAAATGACCAACACCTTGTCGTTGCGCTACCGACGTTCTTGGCTTGATCTTCAATCTTTTAGCATATAAGGCTACACTGTAACATCGACTTTTTCCATTTATTTAGTTATTTTGCACTCTTACGACTCATCAATGTACATAATAACATTAAATATCCTATGAAATAGAAATGTGACAAAAAGGAAACCAAAGTTTACCTCATACGGTATTCTGACAGGCAAAAACTCTCCGGAGACACGGTTTTTGATTTTTCCGACACTGTGGCACCAAATTAAAAATTATGAAAAATTCAGAGAGACGTTAATTCTAATATTACATCCAAGGAAAAAGCGGCATTACTGATCTGGACCTCCTTCAGTGTAAAATTAATGTTTTTATCACTTATATTTTGGTTTTTATTTTTTTTCCAGATTGATGTTTTATATAAAAATCTGAAAAAAATCTGAAATATGCACTGATGTTTTTCATTTTTTTTTATCCAAAAGATTCCGAGAAATTGGTGGGAGAAAAGAACAGCACATTTTTCCATCCCCCGCCCCCACGGTCGAGATGCAAAGTTAAAAATTCACAAAAATGTTTCTTTTTTCATAAGCTATCGACTGGCCCATTCAGAATTTCAATTGGTTTGGGGACACTTTTGACCGTCGTATTTATCTATGCCCTTTATTTGGATTCCAATCATTTCACTTGTTCTATAATAAATACCTTATTTATATGATTACAATTCACGTGCACTAATTCTGATATAAGGCGAATGGTAATTTATGACTATTTCGCAGTTACATTAAACTATCTGTGGTAATATTAATAAAAGAACATTGATAGTAATTTCCCGGATTTTTAGAAAGCTCATTCATTACTATAAACCATTAGCAATATTGATCTTGTTCTATGACGTAGTATAATGTAATGTGCAATCATGTAGGTAGCACTGAATAAATCAGGGGCGAAATTTTGTAGAAGCGATTGATGAATTGAAACATACAATGTTGTCTCATCTAACCCGAATATTTGAAATATCTGCTGTTTTTATCGGTATCTAGAAATTACAGAGAAAGAAATGGTTTGTTTAAGAGGATACATACTGTGGTAACGCTAATCTTTTACGCAAACTCATGCTTTTCTTAAGGCTACAATGCCATTGCAACATTTTCTGTTACGAAGTCTCATATTTTATTCACTGCGACGTGACAGCTGATGACAAAACATACCTAACAACCTGCCACACTGTAACGCCCACGCAACCTTTAATACAAAAAGTTCATCAAGGCAAAATTAATTCAGCTATTAATGCGGAGCTCCTCGTAGCCTTACCACATGCTTGAAACCCTACCATATTTTCTTGAGTTACGGTACAATATTATAATTTTTGGAGAAATAAGACAATATCTAATAATTATCAACACGGATAGACTGAAATTATAGATTTGTGTAAACTAATATTAGCCTTACACAAAGCAAATCTATTTACTGTTAACTGTAACTAACATGATATCTAAACAAAAAGAGTTGTATGACACAAAGTTTGGCTTATCGCGACATTTGTCTTCCCGCATCAACAATTTTTCTCATGATATTTCTATGCATCAAACAGAACGATGAAGGTATTGTAACCATTACTACTCTGTAGGACCTGTTGTATTCAAACTAGCTCTTGTGAAAAAATACACAATTAGATGAAACCTGATAATTTGAAAGACATGTTGGTATATGTATTGTTATTGTATGCAATCAGTATTATACCTGGATAGTTTTAATGCTCTTACACCAACAATCGAAAAATTCGATATGCATCACAACTATGAGGATATTCATCTGTTTCAAACAGTAAACTGATTTCAAAAATTGATTTATCTGCAACTATTATCTGAATTACATACTATTGATTGGAGATATAATTAAAAATTTCGATGAAATTGTCACACTCTAATATCTTTTTCTCCGACTTAATCAGGATTTTCGAACATTGGAGTAGATAATTTTAATATTTTTCCTATGCTGTTAGCGCAGTTTGGGTTCCCAAAGAATACTTTTGAAATAACCCTCCGTAATTTGATCGCCTTGATTTAAAAGTCTAGTACTTTTTGAATAGAATAGTGTTACGTGTATGTGTTACAACTATACACCCTGTTCAATTTATCAAGTATTTATTTCATAAAGTTCATTCCATGAACTTTGCCAAAATATTTGTTAATAATCAAATATATTCTGTTAATTGATGAACCTTTATCAGAATATGTTTCTTCTATTTCTCTGATAAAAATAAACGTAATGCTCTAATAGGCAGCTTCCGAACTAAAAGTTATTGTACATCCTTCGTTTTTTTTTGTCTAAGCATTTTTGAATTTTCTTACATTTCTACATCAGTGATCACATGACCTAGTAATTGCCATTCTAACTTGCGGGACTTACGCTTGTTGGATTTCAGTTTGAGACTTAATTCTAAAACAAAGAGAAGGCACATAAATTCATTGTGCCCAGTTAAAATACAACAAAGATAAAAACATAAACCAGGTCGATAATTAGTGTAGGATTCCGTTTTATCAAGATGGTATAATAATGGAAGATACTCAAAATTAATAGGCAAAAGTAAGATATATTCAAAATACATTCGCTCTTTACAAGTTCACGCTCGCTCTCAGTCTGTCGTACCTTTCATTCGCGTCTATGCTTGCCCCTTCTCGCTCGCCGCATCGCGCTCGTCATTTGTTCAACCGTCATTCGTTTTCTCTCGCATTCGTACACCTCATACATTCTCACATTAGTAAGGTTTTTATCCGCACTTTTTTTCGATAGATACTTCATAAAAATCATTCAACAAATTTAATGGGCAAAATAGGTTCGTTGTGGGGTTTCTATGGCTACCCCGTGGCCTTACAATTTCTTTCCTCGATACAGCATTATTTTAATCGGTATAATTAAATACTTCTTCTTTAATAAAAAATATACGTATTCCTCTACGCGTATATTCCTATACGCACTCCTCTTAGGAATGACTTTTATGTCGTTTGAGAGCAATTCTATTAACATTTCTTAATCAGAAATTATCGTTGACCCCGTACCTTCTTGACGAATCTTCCATGATGTAAATCTCCCAATACGATGTATAAAATTACGAATTGTAGTACTTAGGATGTTTTTGCAATTTCAAAATCAAGCAAACTTCCAAATAGTTCTTACACTCATATAACGTACATTTCCAGTCATTGGGCTGCATATAATGTTATTTTAAGTCATAAATGTTGTTAACAAGCTATCGGCTGTATGGTATAGAGTGGTCCTTAATGATCATGCATAATAAAATATTTCTTTTTCTGCGTGTTCTGGTGGTGAAATACATTCTAACCTGTTTCAATCGTGTTGGATCATTCGTATGAAACCCGATTGTGTAAACTAAGTAGTAACATTTTACTCTTATTTTATATTTGTAACAAAATGCAGTTTCAAATTAATGATTTTGATCCTGTTGATCTTTGCTCAAATATAAAACGTTTACAACCTGTGTGCAAATGGTGGACCAATTTATTGATTTTCTTTTCAAGTTGTTTCTCTTTGGTTTATGTCAGAACGATTGGGAATGGACAGGGGGAGGGGGAGGGGTAATACAAAGTGTATCAAAATGATTGTCGGAGCTCAAAGATTTTTGACTTCGGTAAGATCTTACATAGGTTTAAAATAGAGTAACACAGCACACATCCAGGTATCGTCCTGCGCTGCTTTCCGATACTTGCCCGGGAATTACATGGTGCATAAAGTGCCTGTCAGCTACAGATACTCATGGGTACGCCTGGTTTGAAGTACAGGATGATTGCAACGCTGAAGACCATCACACCAGACATGCTGACCAGGATCTAGCAAGAGTTTAACAACCGCCTTTTTATGTGCTGTGTGACCAAGGCTGCACATATTAAACACCTCTTGGGTATGTGTTATAAATTCAAACAATTAATATTTCATTTCTAACGTTTTTCATAATTCTATACAATATTTCTACGATAATAAACAAACTTTAATTGCCGACAATTACTTTGATACACTCTGTATATAAACACTCGTGTTCGCCATCTTTAAACTAAAGTTTATTAATTGTGGATATTCTGCCCTAACATCAGGACATACAACGATGATTGAACAATAGATGCAGATTATAGAATATTATCTATCAACTGTTAAATATGATATCTCAACGTTGCAGCGTGAATCGCCTATAGTACTTTGAACGCAACGGGACTGGGCAAATCGCGTACAAAGTATTTACATCACATAGGGAACATGAAAAATTATAGTTTAATAACCTCGCGTATAAATATTTTTGGTTATTTTCAAAAACACGGCAATGAAACCTTAATTTTCTGGACACTCCACCTGGTAATTTGTACAAGGCCTGACTATCCATTAGCTTTGAATACCAAGCTCACCTCTTCCAGATCTGTCTGCTTTCTTAATAATTCATTCTCTTGTGATGTTTTCTGATGTGGATTTATAATGGTATCCATTATTGCAGCATTCTCAAAAATGTTTGGCGTTGGTTATTAAATATTACAGTGGTTTTTAAGGATGCAAATTAAATTTTATTTTACGTGTTTGTCCCTACGTTCTATATTTGAATCGTTTTCTTGGTTATCGCGATGCTAATTATACAGAATTACAAATTTTCAAGAGAAGGCAAACGAGATAATGTTTTTTTTTTCACGTTTTAAAGTAGCCATGATAAATAATCTGTTTATCTATGAGATTTTCTCAACAGCTTCGTGATGTACTATAGACGGAGATAATTTCAGAAAGAGCGACTAATACAAGTTTTAAGAGATAGAAAGTGTATGACAATTGTTGGACAACGTGATTAGAACTTGAAGATGAGCGGAGAAAGACAATAATTTGAACAGTTCTTATGCTGTTTAGAGTGTAAAATACGATCACCTCCGAAATTTTGCATTAAAATGTTGGATATTTTGCTTATCGTATTGAATTTTGTGTTAAACATTTCACCGTGATTCCACATAAAATCCAGTCAAAAATTGCGGTGGAACTGACGTTTTAATTTGGCGAAACCGTAATAATTTCGTGAAGTATGGAAATATTACTGCATGTAATTTAAAATTAAATTAAAGTGGTTTCACAAAATTTGTAATCAGAGAAAAAAGTTGGTGAGTAATACTTAATGCGAGTTACGCTATACGGTAGCAGCATTGATGAGACGCGCCTTCATGAGACAACTATTTTTGCATTTATGCTTTTACTTAAAGGATGTGATGCGAACAAAATTAGAAAATTGGTAATAGAAGTCTAGAGAAGTAGTTTACACAATTCGTAGCTAGAAATATTTGAATTCGGTTAAGATTAGCGCATTTCTATAAACCAGTACCACACCGAAAAATGGTTTTCCATTTCTTCTTAGAAAATCGTTACATTATTTACTTGTAAAATAATTCGAGAACACATATCACAAACATGTAAAAAGATGCGATCTATCAGATAATTGGTTTATTAGACACACAAAAAGATTACCGGGCACTGTTGGTCGAAGGGATAGTACAAGTGAGGGGGGGAGGGACATACAACAAATTATATCATAATCAATAATCGCAAATAGTAATAAGAGTTCATTAAATTACATCACTTTCAATATCTATTATGTAGATATACGTATAACACAGCAAGGTACTTAATAATCATTGTGGATAGAGACGGTACATTAAGATAGATGTGAACTTACAAAGAATCTACGTTAAAAATTAGGTCAAAACACGCTTCTTACCTTATTGTTTTTCCAGTTTTTCCTCTTTCTTCTACTGTTTAATATTATTTTTTTATCAACCGCTTCTGCATGTAGGGGAATGCCTCAGCTTCTATGACTTTCATGTAACGGAGTATACGTGCAGAAGAGATAATTACACATTGCATCATTAAACAAGAATTTAAAATAGCATGTATCTTGCAAACATGATAGTTTTAGATATATTAACCTAAAGAGACAATCAGTAGAATGGATTCTATAGATCATATTTGCGCATCTGTTCTTGGATTAACGTAATTTTCTTGAGTACAGTTCGTGATTCAATTGTTAGACCTAATCGCACTTAGAACCCTAAAGGGTATATCTTTTGTAGGAGCAAATTGCAAAGGAAAAGCAAGTCACGGGCCGAATACAAATTCAGATCTCCTACGAAGCTGACCGAAGAGAACTCGTCGTGTCTGTATTTACAGCTGATGATTTATGTGCCCGGGAAGAAAGTGGGTATGGAGTATTGCCGGAAGCTTATGCTAAACTACTCCTTGTACCACCATGGTACGCCAAGACGTTTAATGATCGACAAATATCATCTTTTATTATTGGTAATATATATTGATCTCTGCCACAATTTCATAGCGCTGAACAACCTATCTTGAAGACCGCTATTGCCGAGCCGACTCAAAAACCTATATGGAATGCTACCTTGTTCTTTTCTGGCGTTGATGGTGAAAGTTTAATGGAACGAGCTATCGAAGTTACTCTCTGGGATTATTGCCCGGATGGCGACAGTGTTTTCCTCGGCGAATGTACCGTTGATTTACAAAAGGCCTTGGAAAATGATAGAGCAGTTTGGCAAGTATAAGATAATTTTTCACTTATGGATATTCCTATGTTAAAGAACTCAATCAATCGTATGTGTGTTAATTGTGGATAAATCTAGGTATCGTCTCGAGGATCCACGTAATTTGCGGTCTGGCAAGTCACCCTATTGCTCCCCTCGTGGGTCGTTACCTATGGAAATCGCACAAAGATTACTCCGAAAGCCAGATTTACGTGATAGAAGTTACAGCGACGACACTCAAAGTGATAGCGGAAGCCCAGAGTTATATTTCTTACATCCAGATCATGCTTGGCACGCTAATTCTAGACGGGGTTCTAGCCAATCGGAACAACTTGAGGTAGAACCTTATGAATTAAACAGGGATTACAGCAGATCATTGCCAGGAAGTCGGAGAAGTAGTTTTCAGAGTCAGGTGGCAGGCGGAAGTGACAGTAAAAGTTAGTATTTTTCATCGTGGATATATAATTTATGTATCAGACCTTTACCACCTTATGTTTTCTGTTACAAAAGTATATATAATATTAATTAGTTTCCTCTGTGTTATAGGAGCAAGTATGGGCGAAGCTGATATAGCACCCATCATACATTACAACCGTGATCGTCGTCGAAGTTCCTTTACGAGACCAACTCGTGATCCAGAGGAAATCCTTGAAGGTTTTCGATCATTAAAAGCAACAAAAGGAGAGCTGAACAGAACTATGAGCCTAACAAGCGATAAAAGGCGAGGTAGTCGTAAGTATACGATGTAGATATCGTTTTTGCCATTTTATCACATATCGCCTGTTTGTTTGTCTATCTGCTTACGTGATTGTTAAATATTTATCATTCTATAATTTCCCCATTATCCTGTCATCTAATAATTCAATATCTTTAAATCTTCAATTTACACATATAATTATCATAATAATAATAGCCGCATGCCTTTAAAAAGTCACGTGTAAGTTTATTTATTTATCCATACTGAACTGCATATCCACATATGTATATATTTGCTAAGGCAACGTATAGAAAGATACAAAGTGACTCTAATAATTAGGCCACGCTACAGTGCTATGCCAACTAAAATTGGAAGGAAAACGTTGTACAGAAAATTTTGCTTTGTCTAAGAGAACATATTGATTTATAGCACGTTTCTGTTTTTAGCATATATACTTCTAAAATTCTCCAAGTTTTGGAAATGTTATCCGTATGCATACATCTTGTGCCCGATATCTCGTTTCCGATTCTTACCCTCGTTCCTTTGTAGGAAAGACGTCGATCTTTACGGCAAGGTGATTAAAGCTTAATACGTCAAGATCATTTCCTTTTAATCTGCGTCTTACCCGTTTGTTTTGATTTCTAGCAAAATATAAAACAATATACACTCAAGGCACTTTTATTTACATAAACGTCGTCTTATAACGTAAACATATCATAAACAAAAATAAGTGACAGAAAAAGTTGTTTTCTGAAAAACTACAATTGCAAGTTTGAACTACAATCATATGATGAATGATACACATGCGGACACGTGTAGGACGTTGACTTTAAATCACGATAAAATGTATTGCTCGGACGATTTGTAAAATATTGTCTACGTAATTAGCCTTGCTGAATATTGTACCTATTATGAGTACGACATGTTACAATATTAGTTAAAACTAGAAGCTTTTCAGATAGTTTTACAATAACTGAATTATATGTCTATTCTTTCAGTGCATACTTTTACAATCTGAAGGTTAGGATTTTTGTTTACAAATTTATATAACCATATACTTACTAATTGTAAGTATACCTATTACCGAAGACGAAGGAATCATTCGAACGCAGCTCTTCGGTCTGGATATAGCATTTCCTCTTTCGTAATTGAATATTCCATTTTGAGAGTCATAAAGCCCAAAATTTTTATATACATTTTATTCAGTAAGAAATATTCTTATTTCCCGTATGTTATCAACGAAAAGAAAAACATCATAAATGATTAAGTTTTTAATCATCGTGCGTTAAATTTTTTATTTACCAATTGTTGAATTGAATTATGTAAATAAATAGAATGACGTTTAATCAGTAAAATACAAACGCGTCGTACAGGAAGTTCTCCATGCTATTGCCACACACATGCTATAGAATAAAAAATGTTTTAAACGTTGTAACGCAATTTTCTTCTACGTTAGCATCCGGGATCGTCCGGTCTAAGTAATAGCTGGAATCACTCTGTACACTATGTGTCATGTAATTCATAATACAATTGCATTAAGAATCACACCACTTGAAAAAAGAAGCTGAAAATTTAGACTAACATGTTTCTATGTGACATTTCTGATTTGAACTGAGTCATGTTTAATTATGAAATGAGAAAAACACAATTTAAATACGAAACCAAACGTTGTTCTTAATATGTAAAAAAGAAATGTGTCTAAAGTCCAGCGTCTCGATATACATTTGGCCACAGCCTGAAACATTCTGCATACCTAAAACTCTGTTCCGAACTTGCAGCAATTTAATATTTCCATATAATTTTCATATGTGATGTGTAATCCGGGGATCAAAACATGCACTTGGTTCTTACAGAAGTTGATATAAAAAAACGAGTATCTCTTTCTTCAATCAAACGATTACGAGTCCACTGATCGATGTTAGCATATTTATCACAATTTGTCTTACTCGTGGTTATTTCTCCCTCTCCTCTATAAATTTGGTGTTTCTGTTTATTTGAAACCCTTTCTTTAGCTGTAATGTTTTCAAACTCCGCGTTGAATGAAGTCTTGCAACCGTTACAGGTTTTACTTTTTCTGTCAACGTGGCGTGTTGCATTCCTCCTTCCTTGGACGGTGGAGACGATAAGATTCAATACTAAAGGCAGGAATTGAATCGTGTACTTGTTCTAACAATAAATTTTCTTGATTTGCATCACTCACTATATCGTTTTCATGTTGTAATTCGTCACCTTCATCAAATCAAACTCGCAATCCATATAAACCACGACCAATACCACAAGGTACGTCATGAGTGACAGTTATTAGCAACAGGTTCAGATAATCTATTCTCATCCCGAATGATACCTGGGTACCGCTTCCAACCACAGGAACGTTATTTTACTACATCAATAAATTACTCAGGTTTGGGTTATTCCTTTCTATTTTATTCTTAAAATCTGGATAATCCTATATGTAATAGGTATGTTTTTGTAGAAACCGACATAAAAACGTCGGCAAAATGATGAAATGTAATAAAATATAATTGCTTTTAAGTATAATAAAATATTGAAACCGCGCTTGGAAAAGAAAAATTTGCATTTGAAGAAGAATACAAAACCGTATGGAGACTTGAACCCTAGATCTTGAGTTACCACCCTAATACCATTTTTTTTAAATTGTTTATTGTATAACCCATTTTTTTTAGCAAAAATTAGATATTGGCTCAATAAACACAGCCGTTACATTACATTGTATAATTTGTGCCTATGACTCACAATAATGGCGCTCGTGCACTTAGCATTTTTTACATTTATATTGAAATCATTTATAAATTAAAAAAAATTCCTGGTCATAAGTTGGGTGGAGCATCCTACCCTGACCTTACAATATATAATATGCTTTGGTATGCCAAAAAAAGAAATTACATAGTGGGAAACAAAAAACTGGCTTTCATAATACTTCTAAGTAAACTTAACCTAACTAATACTGAGCTATAATGATATAAAAAGAAAAGTTATAATAACAGAGGAAATGAATAATAGCGTATAAAACAAACAAAAAATAAAAAGAAAGATATAATAATCAAAGGAAATGAAAAAGAAAAAAAAATGCAATAGTCAAAAAGTAAAACTAAGAAAAAGGAAATAGGAAGAAAGTCAATCAACAAAAGAAAAAGAAACAGGAGAAACTAAAAAGAGAAAGGAAAAACCGAAGAAAAAGAAATTAGTTTTGGAATTTAGATAAATTGGGGCTTATTCATCATTTAGCCACCAGCATATTTTTCTAATCTGTTTACTATTAAACTCTCTGTCCTTTTTTGTCAGCGTAATGCTGTAGATAATTTCATTATTATTAATCGTACAACTATTTCGTTCGTATGAAAAATCTACACGCATTCGCTTTCTTTTTATGTGATAAATGATCGGTATTTGATTATCATTAAAGATATATTTATTTTTATCTAGGTAAATTAGCATTTCTGGCGGAATGAAATTGGATCCTAATAAAGTTCTATAGTAATTATCAAGTGAGAGAGTAGCACCGGATATCAAGCTATTAACGGTGATTTGACGGGCTTTGTAAAAGTGACACCGTACGAGTTTTATAATAAAGTGATCAAATTTTGTAATTTTTGGTTCTGTACCTATTATTTTGTTTGAAATATATTTTTTTGATGTGATTAGTAAAAAAATGCGATATTTAGATAAGCAAGCTCTGAGACATTTGCGCTCGGACGTTTGCGCGATGTTCGTTCGTTATGATAGAATTTGCATTAATTGCGATAATTTTTAACTCATTGGAATTGAAATGATTTTGATGGGGCATTACTTATTCAAGATCTAAAATTTGATAAAGATAATCAGTGCGTTTTTGATTAACCTCCAGTTTTGAACTTACATTCGCTACTTGTGTGCTGATCCTTAGGATGCTTGCTTGGATCTCTTTAAAGTTTCGATTATTAGTTTTATGTCCCTTCCAAGCGATTGTTGGAAGGACATTGGGTCTTGTTCGTTTATGATTGGATGACTGATCGTTGGTGCCGGTGGCAACTGAATTGCTTTGGATCCTTTAGGCTAAAAGAGATATTGTTATTAACAAATTTTCATACGAATTCTCTTGCTTTATTATTTGCGGTAGTAATTTTTTCTTTTAGTTCCTTTTTCTGCCTTAGCACATTTAATACGCTAGGGCAGCCCTTGTAGGAGGCCGGATGGCCAAATTCCTTGCATAGTGCACAATAGATTTTCGATGCCTCTTTTTGGTTCCAGCTGGGACGGAACACTCGCCTGGCCCATGATTTTTTTCGCATTTGACACGTCTGTACGGAAGATGGCAGTTCTTAGCCAAATGTCCATACCTCTGGCAATTTTTACAGTAAATGGCATCCTTCAACCTAAACTTGTCCCCGGTGACTTTTTGGTGGAGCAGATATTTTATGCTCCTTAGTTCTTCGGTGCTACTATCCGCAATTTTTAAAAGTTGTTACATCCATCGAAGTATTTCTGAGAATTTTTTCAAAAAAATCGATCGGGGCGTGTTTTGAGATAAAAAAAAAACGTGGGGTGCCGGCGCTTCGCGCCGGCGCTACTACCCGTGACAACGATACTTGTTACTTGCAGCAAAATAAAGATACAACATTATTTGTTGCTGTTACCTTTGTTGCAATTTGTTGTTATCGTTATTCGTTGGTTATTACCATACAATAATGTCAACAACAGAGGATTTATATTTATTGTAAATAACATTGTCATTTTTTGCGTATATACGTAGTTAGAAACTCGAAACTCCACGTAGCTTGTTTCCAGAAACAAAAGCAGATTACTTAGTAGTAGTGTGTCTGTGAGACGCTCGGTCGAGCAAGCGGGGACTCCGATGAGCCGCATATCGGTGAGGAGCTCGACTGTTTTATGTTTACAGTCGATGTGAGGTGCCCACTCCCACTACTGTACGTATCCCCACTCCTTCTACCGTTACGCTCGCTTTTTGACGAGAAGTACCCTTACCATCGATTTTAAAGACGTTGTCACGTCAAAAAGCCGCCAAATGGACTTATAACGAATAGGGGACATTCATTCCACTTAAGAAAACTTTGTTTCTCATCTAGCTCCACGGTAAGCGTCGATTCATCCGCCAGGTGCTTCATTCGCATCGAATAGAAGTTCCTTCTTCACACCACATTGATCTCGCGACGTTTAGGCGACAGTGTGTTTGATAAGTCAGAATAGCGAAACCAAGTGTCGTAACCATTTCGTATTTGGTCTTATTTTTATCAGAAAAATGTCTCCAATATACCAGTAAACTTCTTTTTAACGAAAAATTGCAATTAACAATTTTTGATTTCTTAATTAGGGTTAGTGTCTCACCGATAGACCGCGTCGCTGTTCAATTGTCAGCATCAAAAAATGCCACTGCGATACAAGTGACGGGGAACCGCCCGGCCGACGACGATCCCTGTTTGTGAAAGGGGCATCCGTGGACAGATATCGTGTAGCTCAAATCGGACTCATATAGAAAATCTACTGTAGTCGAATTCGTTCGTTTGCTTTTTGCCGATACGGATGATCAGAAGTAGAAACGGCAGATATGGAAAAAAGACGGACTGAAGACAAAACATATTAGTAATATTATTCCGAGTTAAATGAGACCAAACACAGTACAACTCGGTTTATATTTGTTCTTATTAAAAGGTTTACATATTCGTACATATGTACATAGTCGTTGCTGTGACAAACGCTAGCCGGCGCATGACAATGGACGCTAGAGCTGGCGGCCGCTGACGTCACCGAGCCAGGATTTTGCACGAGGGGAGGTGCGAAACGCGTTTCTTTCCGGGATATAGCATTTTGAGTAGTAGAGGAGAGCAGATGCAAGGAAAGTCAGAGTTAAACCGAATAGTAGTTGTTTCCTCGAAAATCCCCTTACATTACTTATAAGATTATGAACTTTTCACCACATTACGTTAGTATTCAAAGGAATTACGCTGCGATATCAGGCGTGACAGTTGCCGAATGCGAGGGGGATCCCGCCTAGTGGTGGGGTTTAAGCGTCACAAATCTGGCAGATCTCAGGAAAAATTCATCGGGCCTCCACTGTATCGCCTTCGCGAACTCTTAAAACTTGGCTGCTAATAAATGTTAGTAAAAATGTATGCAGGATTGGAAAAATTTCACTCAGGTGAGGAGTTTGAATCGTCACCATTGGATCCTGAGGCCGGCCAATTACATTTACTATTAGACATTTCGCATATATATTAATGTTTTTCTTGTACAAATACATTGTAAGAAGAAAAACATAAAAATGCACGTAAAGAATACGTCGAAAATATGACAATCGTCAAGAATATGACAATCGCATGAAGGAGGGGTGTCCCTATGCCTAGTGATCTTGAGAGGATTGGATTCGTGCGCAGATGCCGAAAGTGTAAATGAAAGTGTGTACGTGTTCCCAGAATGCAGCAGTGGGAAGGTTTGAATCGGCCCGGTTAACATTAAATGCGCTTGAACATTAGAAGAAATATAATTCGGCGCATGCACCGCATTCGTTTTATGCGGGGGGCTACAGAACATGGGTCCAAAAAATAAACTTTTTTTTTTTTTTTTTTCGATGGGGAATCTTGAAAAAGACGCCAACAGAAACGGGGGCGATCTGCTGGTTGTGTCAGGTTTCACTGACTAAACCACCACCGGTACTCTCTACTGGGTGGTAAGGGCTGGCACGATAACTCACGTTAACATTGGCTCGCAGCAGCCCTCACCCGCGGCGCGGAAAAAACGAAGAAAAAAGACCGCGCCCGAATCGTCAGTGAGCAGGAAGCTCAGGCCGACGATATCTCGCCCAATCGCCGTCCCGGTAGAGGGAGTCGGCGTGATACCAAATGAGCGCAATATGATGACTCCCCTAAGATAGGGAAGGTCTTGGACCGACGAGCATACTATGGTATATACGGATAAACGGATAAACCAAACCGCGAAACACGGGGTACACATGTTCCGCTTCATTCACCGTAATGACGTGTGCGTTGATTCCAGGAGCCCCCGCTCCTTTCCTCCGCCATTTTGTCGTCGAGATGTCACTGGGCGCAGTGGCATCACGACGCTTGGCGCTTACCCGGTGGTAACCCGCTCTCACACTCTTTCACGCTATTATTGTACAGAAAATCGTGCATACATCGCTTCCCCGTCACGGGGCAGACCCGCATAGTCCATCCCGTGACGCAGCAGCATACAGAAACTTATTGCGAACGCGACGCGGTTGCCGCTTGCTACGGCGGCCGCCGCGCCCATCCCGCGAATCGCCAGTTATTCCTACTTCGGTTCAGGAAGCTGCGTGCCGAGAGAGGGTCTCTAACCCTTTCTCTTTCCGCCTCCTCCTTTCTGGACATCACATCCTCGCAGAAAGCCGCGAAAGCATCCCAGCCATCTCTCCGCGATGTCATTGCAGCAACAATGGCCGGCAGAGAGATGTCCTGCCCGATTACCCCACGTAGCGTTGCGCGCTGCACCTCCCAAGCCGGACAGTGGACAAGCACATGCTCCGAGTCTTCGAGGGTGCAGTCACACTCTAGGCACTCCTCCGATGGCTCTTTGCCTATCCGATAGAGGTAGTGGCCAAACGAGCCATGACCGGTCATGATCTGTGTTACCCGGAAAGTTAGCGTTCCCTTATTTCCACCCATCCACGAATCAAAGACGGGGAGGCTTGCTTCCGCTACTCTACGGCCCGATTCCGTGGTACTATCGGCAAGGATGTTCGACCAAGCCCGGAACGCCTCAGCTTGAAGGCGACGTCGCCACGCGCGTATTACTTCACCAGGTGGTCGAGATCCATCCTGGCCAATGCTGCGTTTATAATAAAACCATTGAGAATGGGTCTCGGCCAGCAGCTGGAATGGCAGCATTTTTGCCAGTAGCAGAGCAGCATCATGCGATACCGTTCTGTATCCGCGTATGACTCGCAGCGCGACCTGCCTCTGCCCTGCCTTTACAAGAGCGAGGCTGCGCCGGTCGTGCCGCAGGTCATCGGCCCATATGGGCGAGCCATACAAGGCGACAGCCTGAGCCGCATTCGCGTAGAGGCGTCGGACCTTATCATTAGGTCCTCGTAGGTTTGGCAGCAACCTGCCGAGCGCAGCCGCTGCCGCTCCCATCTTTGGGGCAACCTTCGCAAAATGGTCGCTCCATCGCCAAGAGTGTTGCAAGTGAAGACCTAGATACTTGAAACCTCTCGATACTTTGATCAGCCGATCTCCGACAGTTATCCAGAGCGTTTCAGGCGGCCGCCGAGCCCGTAGCGTGTGACTGAAAAACCACATGGCCTCGGTTTTCTCGGCGGCTAGTTTAAGCCCGAGTCGCCTGATGCCATCGCAGATCAGCCGCGCACCTTCCTCCGCCCGGTTGGCTGCGTTTCTCCAGTCGTCCCCTCCTGCAACTATGAGAGTATCATCCGCGTAGCAGATGATCCACACACCGTCAGGGAGGGGCGGACCAAAAAAAAAAAAAAAAAAAAAAAAGAAACTGGCTTTAATATCAAATTGAATATAACTTAACCTAAATATTATGTTAACTTATCTCTAGGAAAAAGAAAAATAAAGGATAAAATACAGAGAGATTAAGCTGCACAAAAAAGGCAGAAAAAGAAAGAAACGACAAAATAATAATAATAATAAACTAAAGCAAAATAATAATAAAGAGAGTAGTACTGAGGAAAAAGACGTTTTGCCGTTGTGCAACCGATAATATTAGCGGACCTACAAATATTTTAGCATAAAATAACAAGCGCCATTACTACATATTCTCCTTGTTTTAGCAGTTTTCTTAGCACCTATATTTGTTTATTGTACCCCATCTCATAGCATTGAATATTGCATAATATACTTATCTTTTAAAGGACGCATGAAAAATCGTTCTACAAATTAATTTTAACACGCCAGAAACGGCCAGAAAGGAGGTTCTTGATTTTTTCACGGACACCCCTTTTTTTAGAAATGAGCAAAAACGAAAGTTTTTAATTTACAACCTACTGCCCCTTGCCCTTCCAGATTGAAAGTTAAAACGTGATGAAAATGGGTATTTTTTAATGAGCTATCGCATGACGTTTTCGATTTATAATTGTTATATTATGTTATTTTGACCCCAGCATCCAACTACACCCTTCGAATAAGATACTTTATCAGATCATCGGTTAGGTTAGGGACGAAAAAGCATTTTAATACCGCTGGCTTATGTCAAAGGAAACACGCATGCGATCGTGCCGGAGAAGAGTCAGAGCCATAGCTCATTCTTTGACTCCGTTCGATACATAGTAGACGACTCGCTGACTGACAGCACACATCTGAACTTTCCCCCACCACGATCGTCACGACAGTGGTTCTTCGCAATTCTTCGTAACTTGGTGTAAAAACTGGAATCAGTGAGTTCGTTGCGTTGCCTTGAGTTTCCTCACTCGGCCGCTCTATACGCCGAGAGGGCGTCCCAGTACAGCTCAATTTTCGGGCGACACAAAGTCCCATAAGGTGAGCGGTCTTTAAGTATATCTCGTCGGTGTCTCCAGTCAACCTTAACCTACTTACAAATCTACCTAACAACACTTAACCTACTTATAACTACTTACACCTATTTACACTCTATTTACAATGTACACCCGTTCGCCCACTCTCTCCGCCGCTCGCCGCCCGCTCTCCCGCACGCTCGCACGCTCGCACGCTCTCTCCCACGCTCTCCCCCGTGCTCGCTCGCCCTCTCCCCCGCCCGCCCCCCCTCCCCCCCGGGACTCCCGTTTCCGCTCTTGCTCTCTCTCCCCTCCAGTCATCCAATCATCCATACATACATTCACTCCCCCATTCACCCCCCCCCCCCACCTCCGTCCATCTCCTTTCCACTTCCCTAAACAACTCTTCTCCCCCCCCCCCCCCCCACCTCCGTCCATCTCCTTTCCACTTCCCTAAACAACTCTTCCCCCCCCCCCCCCAACACCCACCCCCTCGCCTCCTGCCGCCCCTCCTCCTCACCCCCCCCCCCCCCCCCTACACAGCCTACACAACCTCTCCTCTTCCCTCATCCAGTACCTCCCCCCCCCCCCTCCCCAGCCTAAACCTCACCACCCTCCTCCACCTTTCCTCCCCCCAGCCCTTCTTCAGATATTCCGGCACTCCTCCTGTTTTGCACCCTCCATACTCCCGATTCCACTGCGACCCTCCAATCCTCTCCCACCTGTCCCTTTCCTGCTCAGCTTTTTCCCATCCTGCTATCTCCTCCCCTCTTATCTCTCGCGCCCCCCTCCCCAACTCCCAACCCCTTTTCTCCCAAAAAGCTCTCCTCTCCCCCTCCCACCCCTTCTCTCCCTCCCTCCGCCCCATCCTGCTCTTAATCTCCCTCAAACATGCCTGCGCTATCATCCCTCCACCTCCCTCCTCCACCCTCCTCTCATACCCCGACGCCCTCAGCGCCATCCTTCCCCTCAACATCTCCCTCTGCAACTCCTCCTACTTTATTCCATATAATGATACCTTTTTCAAAAATGTTAAAATCACGTTTATTGTGTTTAATGCATTTTGAATAGTATTTCATCGTAAGACTTGCCGTATACGAGGGGGTACCCAAAAGTAACCGGAATCGTAGTCCAACGTAGCGTGTACTTGGAGTACGAGGTAGCGCCGTTAGGTGGCAGTAGATAGACCTCTTTTGAGTCATTGTGCAAAGTGGCGTCCCCCGTGACACATATGGCATTTATGGCAGTTTTTTAAGTCTATGTACAAAAAAAAAAAAAAAAAAGTTTGACACGGAAACATGGTACGATCTTACGAACTGTTACTCATCGGTCTTGCACCTATTCGAATTGACGGGAAAAAGTAAGAAGGAATCTTAAAAAGGTCTCGCTATGTTATTGTATATTGTATGATCCGCTTGACAGCAACTGCGGATCTACCTGGGCCCTAGTCTTATCCTGAATTTAAGATTAATGCTACTTCGGCAAGGAACGACAAGGAGCGGCAATCCTGGGTTAAGATCTTTTCGAAAATGAGATAGGTAAATTCTCTAATAGCAATATATTCTTCAATAGAAAAATATTGCAGAAAAAGGTCATTACTCTTTTTTAAATCAATTTTGAACAAAGTCGTAGAGGAAAGTTTGTATTGGTCAAAAGGCTCTATCATCCCATGCATCGACCTTTTTCACAAGTGCATTAGTGATTGTGCATAGTGCAGTTGCACTGTTTTTTTAAATTGAACCACCCATTTTTTTTTCCATAAACGTGTTCTTTAGGCCATTCTGCAATAAAAGTGTATAAGGGAACTCATTGAAAAAACAATAACATACAAGATATTTCGCTTTATTCGAACCCTTATAACAATTACTCGAACGTTTTACCCTTATCTTGCAAACATTTTTTAATACGTTTCTTGGTGTTTTTCATTACTCTGAGTTTTGGATAGTTATGAGTGTACAGTGATGAGTAATTATTTCAAGAAATTAGGAAAAAATCAAGAGTATTGAAGTCAAGCGAACGGGGCGGCCAAGATGTGTGGGGCTGTGGGTGCCAAACCAATTTTGCCCATACGTTTCGGTTAAAAATGTGGTACTCGGGCGTCATGTGCTGGTGCTCCGTCTTGCTGTTAGTATTTTAGATTTAAACGCGATTGTAGTGGAATATCGTCAGGTAGAGTGGGTAAAGTAAAGTCTATAAATGGCCGATATCGAACACCGTTTAAAATGTCAGGTAAAAAGTATGGCCCGACAAGATACGTGTTGACACGTTAATGCTGTAGCACAATTGGTTGTTAGTGTGTGTTGTGTGTCTCCTCAAATGTGGATTGTCCATATACCATTCTTGTTCATTATGCCAATTGAACATACCATTATACGTAAATGTGCTTTCGTCTGTTCATAAAATTGCTTGAGCATAGTTGGTATTATCTTCCTCTTGTTGTAAAAAAAATCGGCAAAATCGAATTCTTCTTAACGTCTCTCCCGGGGTGTTGGTGATCTTTGAGTATGGGATATTAATAAACATGATTGGAACGTAACTGGGACTAAAAACGTTAGGTAATTCGATAGTGAACGGTTTGCGCATCTATTACACTATGCAACAATAAATTTGCTGCTGGTTGAAATTAATGTGAGTCTTATGTAATAGGGTGCGCTGATTCCGATTTTGCATTCAGAATTGTCGTAGCACATCTGGATTTAAAGTTATAGCTGAAAATCATAAGATATGACTTTAGTAATAAGATTATTAAAACCATGTACATGCGTTATTATGTAACTGCATCAACAAGCCGTATTATTTGGTATGATGTACGAATCTGTGCGTGTATTTTCAAGGATACTCTTCTTTATGCGTCTGCAAAAAGAAAAGCGTGCAGTCGTAAAAACAAATAGGCAGAAGTTCTATCTTGCGCTCGAGGTAGAGCATGCGGGCAGGATTTATCATGTTTTATAAAATTAGTGTGGGATCTTATATGGAAAATAAACGAAGGTGTTAATAAACGTAAAGCTGGTTTATTTAAGGAGTGATGATTTGAATAAGCAGGTACGACTGTTGTCAAACAAATGCCCAATGAGTCTCGTGAGGCGACACCGCAGTCCCACTTCCAACTTGGATAAACAAAACGCTTTCATATTCCTTCTCCATCGACACGTATCTCGCCTTAAACCCTACATTAGTTCAGTGCAACAGTCGCAATAACACGTATTTAATTGATTTCATATAAGAAGATTCGGTAATTCGGTATATGGTGATTCAGTAAACGAAAGATGAATAGGCGCATTTTTAAACGAAGGTATTGCCAATGTTGGTGTAACTAAGGGCCTCTGACTCATTTCAGAGGCAAATAAACATTTATAATTAATTTCTTAATTATAATATTTAGTGTTTTCATCCCAAAGTACGCACATTTATTTCCCCAAAATGTCTCACATTCGCAATTCAACGTAGTTAATAGCATTATCCTCGAAAGATTTATACATACATAACTTTTTTTCCTGACGTGCCAGAGCAAATCCGATTGCAGTTCTGTATTCAGCGCATATGAATTACTATAAGGAACCTATTTTCAACCCAGTAGCAGAGAAAACAATTTATTTTGTTGTGTAGTAATATAAGAGTTCGAATAAAGCCAAATATCTCGTAAATTATTATTTTTTCGATGATTTTCCTTATACGCTTTTATTGCAGAATGGCCTACGGAACGTGTTTATGCAAAAGAAAATGGGTGGTTTAGTTTAAAAAAAACAGTGCAACTGCACTACGCACATTCACTAATGAACTTGGAAAAAAGGTCGGTGCATTGGATGATAGAGCCTTTCTACTAATACAAACTTTTCCTCTACAATTTCGTTCGAAATTTTTTTAAAAAAGATTTAAAGCTTGGCCCATTTACCAGAATCACCCTGTATACTATCAATCCGTTGAACTAGGTTGAAGAGTTTATAACTGAAATAACACGATCAGGACAAGCCTGGTCTTGCTCTAAGTCCTCTTTAGTAGGAAATATGAATTGAGGGTTTGCTCGACGAGAACTAATGTCCGACCTTGCTGGAGACACTCTAGAGTACCGATGAATATGTAACGGCGGACTTACTTGTAGTAGTCGAACAGAGATTTGCCGTGTCAGAGGAACTACACAGGAATGCTCCCCTTGTCCTTCAGGATTCTGGTTTTTATATACGGATTCTGACAGGAGTGGGGGAGTAAAGGAGCGGGAAGAAGCTGTGGCTGGGTACTCTTCTTGGCGGGAAAATTTGACGTTAGAGGACATGGGGGGAAGACAAAGAAAGGAAGTGCGTGTAAGGATCTGCCTAGAGAGACACATAGCTTGACCTGGCCGCCCCCTCTTGCTTCTCCTGAAGGCAGAGCTCTTTTATCTCCAAATGAGGGCTAAAACTCGGTGAGAAATATTCAGGAGGAATATTCGTATTAACATTTATAGATTTGGGAGTTTTGCACGTAACACATAATTAGTTGACCTTCTGATTATAGTGAAATTTTTATCATCAATTTGTTACACGGTATACGTTGTTCGTAGACAATTGTTAATAGGGTTACAATGTACAAGTTCCTTTTACTTTGGTCGGTGTATAAAAACATTCGACATTGTATATGAGACTCATATTATACATTTCCGTAAAGCTGAATTTTATTTCATACGAACATATATCAATGATTAGACAAAGGTAAGGTAGTCATACTGTAGATACATTGTACTTCAGCTTCACAATTTCTCACAGAAAATGCATATCCTCTTCACGAACAATGAGCTAGAATCTACAAACCAAACATCTAAGTATTTTTATGACGCTGGTGGTAGGCATTATTTCGACTTACGTATTACTAGCCACTGATAACAGCTATGCCCTTGCTGAAACGAATGTTACAGTTTAAGTATCATGTGCAGGGTTCAAACTCTGAAAATAAAAGCTAAATTGTTACTGTTATGTATAAAATATTTCTCATCATTAAAAGATGAAAAAAGTACCGGTGGTTCAAAATTTGGAGAATTCCGGAATAACATGTAACCTAAAAACACTCCTGTTTTCAAGCTTCTAAAAAAAGTGCAACATTTTTAAAAATTCGCAATGCATCAGCTTATACCTATATCTGCATATTGTCGTTGTACACCTAACGCTTTTGTTCCGGGCGCCGTCTGTTGTCGGCTTCCACCCGACGACCTAGGTGTACGGCTGCCACGTACACTACACTACAATATACATTTTTTTCTCTGCTACTGGGTTGAAAATAGGTTCTTTATAGTAATTCATATGCGCTGAATACAGAACTGCAATCGGATTTGCTCTGGCACGTCAGGAAAAGGAGAAGTTATATACGAATAAATCTTTCCGAGGATAATGCTATTAACTACATTGAATTGCGAATGTGAGACATTGTGGGGAAATAAATGTGCGTACGTCTGCACTCGCTCGCGGTTCGCTCAAGAAGAAGGCTTCTGGCGTTTCATCTTCCCCAGGAGGAAACCTAGAGAGGGGCCGAAACAAGGGAAGATCGGGCAAAAGACGAGCGCGGGTTCCACGATCGCGCGGGAAGGCGGTGGCAACAGCGTGACGTCACCGTTGCATGCCCTGCATCGCGTATTCCGTACATTCGGCCAACCTGACTGTATGTCTGTCCTCAGACTGATTGTGAGCCTGCAATAAGTTGGAATTAGTAATATTTAACCACATACGACATGCCCGGTGACAAACGGGGTTCAACCTATCTTTTCCTGTGCTGTAGCCATTGTAAACAAGGCCCGCTCGCATGCCCGTTTTTGCTTCCATTGCGATCGTAGTCCTCGTAGCCACTCGATTCCTCCCGATACGAGGTACATAACTACTCCGTACGGGCACCCAGTGCCGATACAGTCTAGGACTCCAAGTCCTTCCTCAACCTGCAGTGGCCCAGGCGTACCCAGTACCCTTTCTGACCGCTGCAATTCGACCTAGGACCGTAGTCCATCCTTGGTCCACCTCGGCCAGGGAGTACCCAGTACTCCCTCCTCTACCCATCGTTCTCTGACCTAGGACCTAAGTCCATCCTCGGTCAATCACGGCCCAGGAATATATTCGGTACCCTTTTTGATTGTCGCGCACAACAACCCAGGAATATACCGAATACCCTTCTGACCAACAATGTCTAAGGTGGGGCACCTACAGCCCGTTAGGACTCACCACGTCCACATCGACGCCTTCGCCCTGCTTTACCACGATGTTGCTATCGTTACGCTCTAACTTGCTCTGAGGGAGGTGTCCAAATAACGACAGCGTTGACTCCATTTTAATCTGACATATATTTTAACTATTTACACGGTGCGATCACACCTCGTGCCCTAGTGGTACGCTCTGGGGAAGGGAGGGCATCAGTTGGCAGGACTGCCTCTCCGAGCCTGTCCTCCGTCGCCGCTCACTTCTCACCTCCCTGCTGCAACTCTCGACAGCAGCGTCCACCCTCCGGTCCGATCGCCCTCGTCAGTGGCCACCACCTACTCCGTCTTCGCTTTCTGTGCAGAAGAAAGGACACGATTATGTTGCTGAAACGGAATATGTGCAATTCACCGGGTTCTCGTCAACGCTCGGTTGTTCCCTCCCCTTGGATTTATATCCAGGGTTTTACCCGATCCGCTGCTACTACCGTTCTTACACGCTTTACGCCCTCGCGCAAATCCTCGACCTCATAACGGTCGTTGAACAGCACCGTTCGTATCCGGAACGGTCCTTTGTAACGGGGGTGTAACTTTTTGCTGCTCCCCGTCGCGGGGTCACTAGTAACCTGTACCAACACCAGGTCTCCAACAGCATACTTTGGAGCATCGCGGCGCCCTCGATCATAGCGCTCTTTCTGAGCCTACTACTCTTTCGTTACATGCGCCGCTATCTGTTGCCGGTGGTCAGCTAAGTCCAACCGCTCCATCTCTGGTTGGATCGCGCTTAGGATCTGCCCCTCTGCAGCGCTTCGACCATCGCACCCTATGAGCGCCTTCATCGGTGTGAAGTTTATCGCCTTGTTAAACGTCGTGTTTAACGCGCTCTTAACTTCCTTCACCTTCTTGTCCCAATCCTGCGGATCTTGCCCCGCTGTTGTCGCAGTCAAGGCGCTTACAATGGTCCTGTTGTAGCGTTCACATTGCCCGTTTGCCCTGGGCGTTGCCACGGCGTTCAGCGTGTGCTTAATGCCGTACGTCTCACAGAATATACGGAACGCCCGGGACGTGAAACACGTTCCTCGATCACTGATGATCCTGGTCGGTGCTCCGAAAAGGTGAATCAGATTCATGAGCGCCTTGACCGTATGCCTCGTCTTCTGATCCTTGACGGCTTCTATAATAACAAATTTTGTAAACGCATCTACGATTACGAGAATGTACTTGTTACGCTTCGGACTAGTTTCGAAAGGCCCCACGTGGTCTAAATGTAATGTATGGAACGGAACGGGCACCTTCTAGATCGGATGCAATTTACACATCTTTTTCCCGGCAGTGTGCTTGTAGTACGCGCAGCTCAAACATGCTTTAACGTACTTCGTCACGAAGCGTCTCATCTTTGGAAACCAATAATTCCGTTGAATCCGCTCAATCGTCTTTTCTGCGCTCAAATGCCCTGCGTCATCGTGACACAGCCTGCATATTTGCAGTCGAGCGTCCTTTGGCACTACCCATGCCTTCTTACCGTCTGGACACCGTCGGTACAGTTTGTCATCCTTCAATACATACTCTTCGAAATAGTGCTTTGTCTCTGGTGTTCGCTCTTTATCTGCCAAAATTGTCCTAATGCGCGCTAACTGCTCATCCTGCAACTGCGCGGCAACCATCCAGTCCGCCTCTGTGACGTCTACGTATGCCATTTTAATGGTCGGTTGTGGGTTACGGCTCGATGCATCCGCGTGAGCCATTCTAGCGCCTGGACGATACACAATGTCGAAGGTGTACTCCTGTACTTCCAGCCACCACCGTCCTATGGGGGGCAGCAGATCTCTCTTGGAGAAGGTCGTGCGCAATGCGTCGCAGTCCGTAACTACCGTGAATTTCAGACCCAGCAGGTAGACCCTGAAATAACGCAACGCATATACCACAGCCATCGTCTCCAATTCGTAAGAGTGGTAACAACGCTGGTCGGTCGTCATCTGCTTGCTGAAGTACGCTATCGCCGACATTTTCCCGTCCTCCAGGCTTTGTAGCAAAATTGCACCGACGCCGAGTGAGCTAACGTCGGTGTGCAATTCGGTGGGCCGGTTTGGGTCGAATATCGACAAGACGGGGCGTGTCGGAAGGGCCTCCTTGAACGCCTTGAACGCCTGGTCTTGTGGTCCTCTCCATTGCAATGGTTGGTCTTTATGCGTCAACCGGTTGAGAGGTTCTGCGACAGTCGCAAAGCCCTTCACGAATTTTCGGAAGTAGCTAGCAAGCCCTAGGAATTGCCGAACTTGCTTCACCGACCGCGGCGGCTCCATCCTCAGTACCGCCTCTATTTTCGCCTTGCCAGGTTTAACGCCCTCCTCGCTGATCTCTCGACCGAGGTAATCGATACGTTCCTTAAAAAAAGAACGTTTCTCTAATTTGAGGGTGAGTCCGTGCCTACGGAAGGCCTCTAGTACCGCCCGCAACCTCTGCATGCCCTCTTCAATGGTCCTCGATGGGATGATCACGTCATCCAAGTAGGGGAAAGCGATCGTACCCTTCAGTGGTCCGAGCACTTTATCCACCAAGCCCTGAAACACTGCTGGGGCATTGGTAAGACCAAACGGCATACGGAGGAACTCATAATGTCCCTCCGGCGTTACGAAGGCTGTCTTCGCGATGAAATCTTCGGCGACGGGTACCTGGTAATATCCTGACGCAAGATCCAACCCCGTGAAGTAACAATGGCCTCCCAATTGGTCAATCTGATCGTCGATCAGCGGCAAAGGATATTTGTCTTTAACCGTGATCGCATTTAGTTTCCGGAAGTCGATACACATACGATAGTCGCCCGTCTTCTTTGTTACTAGAGTAACTGGGCTCGCGTACGGAGACTCGGACTCACGTATTATGCCATTCTCTAACAGTTCCCGGACTTTATCGCGTACGATCCGTCTTTCTGCCTCAACCAAACGATACGGACGATACACGACGGGTTCGTGCGTTAAGCATTTTATCTCTATTGCAGCAGATTCGGTCTTTCCCAGATCGCACAGCGACGTCGATACGCAGTCATGGAATTCATTAATTAATTCCACACATGCCTGCCGGATCGCGTAGCTTACCTCCCCCATGTTCAATGATTCATGCGTCGCAAGTTCACAGACACCCATCTCTATGTCCGAAATCCTCATCATTCCGTCCGCCGCGATGTTCTTAAAAATTACTCGGCGACCGCATTTCACCATTACAACATGTTCCTGTTGTAAAAAATCCCTACCCACCACGACGTGGTACGGTATGTAGTCGTCCGGAACTACGAACGACGGATCGTCCCGCGAAACGTCGGAATACTATATTCGCGGCATCCTCGATGTCAACCGTCAGACTCCGCGCCACCGACAACTGCAGCACCGTGCACGCGCTCCCCGTGTCGATCAAACTTTCGAATTTTCGACCGTTTACCTTGGGCGCCATCCTATACATATGTAGGATTTTATTTATTATACAAGCAATAACTGGTATTACATATATATTTTATTTTAAACAACCCGTCTGAAGTGTGGTCGTCTTTGTCGTCTACGTATTGTCGTCGCTATTGTCGTTATCGTCACACTCGTCAATACCGTCACTGTCGTCTCAATCGTCGCTATCGTCTTTGTCGTCACTGTACGTCTTCTTTTAATAATTTGTGCGTCTTAAACTTTTTCTCTTTGGCGTTACGTCTCGGCGTCTCAAGGGTCACTGTCCTTTGTTCAATGTCCGTCCGCTCGTCACGTCGTCGTCGATCGTCTTCAGTCGTAATCCTTAAAACAAAAAACTAAAACACATGACATAACATTCATACGTCACACCTCATGCCTCACACCTCTCACACACTCACGCTGCACACACTCACGCATCCACTCGGCATCGTTCCTTGCACTCATTTCGGGCATTCGTACAAAACGCTCGCTACTGTTATTTCACACACACACACACACACACACATCCCACACCCGGCCATTCTTGAACGATGTCTGCCCTCAAGCATCGGATTCATCATCAATTTCCCACACATATTTACATCTGTTATGGAGTAATCGATGCATATTACCTCCTTCTCGCTATTCTCCTCGTGGCGACGTCCCGTTGTACCCCTAGGAGGGAATTGCTTTCGACGTCGGCACTCCCGTGCCATGTGCCCGGTCAATCCGCAGTTGAAGCATTTGGGCCGCCGGTCTTCGCCCTCAGCCGCATGGCTGCTACTCGCCCCTGTCGCCGGGAGGGCGCCCTCGCCCGCGACGAAGATGTCGTAGCCGGTGGTGCCCGCGTCGGCACGTTGCCGGTCTTTGGCCGTATCACCGTCTTCGTGCTTCGCCGACCTCACAGCGCGTGCGATACCCGCATCGGGTATCCCGCCAATCACCATATCAACTAAATAGTGGTCCTTTATGTCGTTGTTTAGCCGCCGTAACCTATTCAATTTTTCAAAACAGTAGTGGCCCAGCTCCTGGCCAGGCCTAGCTTCGTAATTGGCCGCCTCCTTAAAAAGCCGGTTGAACGCGACGGGCTTTCGAAATTGCGCCACGAGCGCGACTTTTGTTTCGCGCCATGTTGACGCCACGTTCTGGCGCGTGTCGTACCAACGACGGGCGTGCCCCTTGTGTCGCGTGGCGAGCAGCCGCATCACCGAGCGGTCATCCCACTCGTATCGGCGCGCCATGTCGTCCACTTGTCGGACCCACATATCTACACTGACCTCGTCCTTTGATGGATCCAGGACGGGGATGAGTAGCTCATCGCCGGGGCGGGTACGGCATGGTGACCTTGCCCGCGACGACGACCGGTGCCGCAGCTCCTCCACCAACATCTCGAGCCGTTCTAGTCGCCGATCTTCGCGCCGTTCGCCGTCCCCTTTTCCAGGCGACATCCGCGACCGGGATCGCGACCGAGATCGTGAGCGCGAGCGCGCCGCAGGCCTTGATGCCGCCGCAATGCTCTCGATCATTCGCTCGAGATGATCGAGGCGGGTTTCGTTGTCCTAGTACCTGGACCGTGGGATGGTATTTACGGCGCCCAAACGGAGACGGTCATATGCACTTCTAGGACCAGCAATTGACACCCGCCGAGCCTTAGTCCGAACCGAGAGGTCTGTTTAGACTCAGATATTCGTAACCATATATTTCACCCACCAAAAACAGATGGCCCTCTCTCTTCTGAGAAGGGACGGGCGATAACTTAGCGAGAAAGTTTAAACAATGCTGTGACCTGGGTGGAGACTTCTGATTGGTGGACCATGGAAGAAAAGCATTCCTCCATGGTCCGGAGAGAGCACTTAAAAACAGAACACACTACGCGCCAGCGGTTCATTCGCTAGCTCTTTACATTTGACTCATCCTTTTGTCACTACTTGTTAAGTCTTCTGTTACGCCAGTATTCTATATTGTATTAACATTTTATAATAAACTTTAATTATATTATTTTGTGTCGTTATTGGGAACCGCGCAATCGCAATATCACCCGCTCGCACGACATAAAATTGGTGGCAGTGGTGGGATTCTCCGTAAAGGAATTTACCAGTGAAGGTGAATTGTGCATCAAGAAAGAAGAATATTCTAGTTGTGCTAGATTCAACTCTCCTGAAAAAACAGTTTCGGCTCGTAGGCAGTCTAAGACTGACACAGGAAGGACCCACAAATCTACCATACTGGCAAAAGACGCAAGTAAGTGGACAACGTATCGCATTCCGAAGTCGACGATCTCCTCAACTAACTCTACGCGAATTTCTGAAGAAATCCCAATAGAAACAATGTCACGAGCAACGTCTCCTTCGCTGGGTGCGGGGAACGTTCTTTTCGACACAAGGGAACAATTAAACTGTATAATGGAACAATTGGATAAACACGATGAGTTAATAAAAGTGCTGCGATCAGAACCCAGAAAAACTGAAGAGGAACCGGCCGAATATACTCGCGACGATATGGAATACAGTGATATTCGTGCAAAAGATTCCATTGGGATGATCGGAGAATTCTGTGGTGTCAATTGTGAAAACTTCATCGCACAAATAGAGGACGCTAGAAGACGAACACATCCGAGGGAGAGACAGATTCTTCTACGGTACATTCTAGCCCAAAAGCTTCGAGGAAGAGCCGATGGACCGATCAGGTCTGATATGGTAAGGGAATACCAGGACCTGTACGTTCGCCTATGGTTCCAATTTGGAGAATGACAGAGCCTGACCTCTTTAGAACAACAACGGGACATGTGCGTGATGAAACACAATGAATCAGTGGACGCTTATATCGGGAGATTCGTTAAAATTACCGACTCCATCCGTATCGCCATCGACAACCAGAAGGGATGGTCCATTGAGGAAGTTGGATACTACCAGCAATCAAACGCAAGAAATTCATTGAGGGTGTTCGTACGGAATTTATCAGACGAACTCTATCATCACGTCAAGCCACTGAAACCCCAGAATCTCAACGAGGCGATCCAGGCAGCCATAGAAGCCGAGACAGAGCTGAAAGAAAGACGAGGACGGGCAGGCAGATCGCAGTTGTCCCAGGACAAATCATTGTTTGGCCCACGACCTGCGCCAAGGCAGCCGGCGATGAGACAACAGGTACCACCAGTGCGACGTGCAATCCAGTTCACCAAGGCCTCAAATGAACCCACCAGGCCGAACACACTATATGCAGGAATCCACCAATTACACACCGACGGTGGAATCTCCAGGGAGGAAAGACTGCGACGAGGCAAACTATGTATGTTACGATTAAGCATGGCAGAGATTAAAGAAACCAGCTGGCTAATAGATCCGGGTTGCACTGTAACTATAATTAAAGAAAACCATTTGACCGCTCCGCATAAGAAATGGGAACCCGCGACTGTAAAGGGAGTCGTAAATATAGGCGTGACCGCGAAATACTCCATAGACGTAGAACATTTTGGAAAAATCAATCCGATACATGTTTTTGATGACAACTTCTCTATCCCGTGCGACGGAGTAATAGGAATTGATTTTATGAACAGACATGATTTCGAATGGAGTTCCAAGAAACAGACATTAACAATAGGTCCAAGAACTTTTAAAATCCGAACGCTTGAAGTTTCTGACAATAATGTTATGATCATGTTTGAGAATAATTTGGCATGTGCGACTAGATTAGACCAGCAGGGAAATCCAATTCTACCGCCTCAGCTTAAAGAATGGAAAAGTACAATTATTAGACCATTTAATAGTTGTGATAAAGACCTTTTCGACAGACAAGTTACGCAAAAACTTACTCCACAATCGCTTACAGTAGACAGGGAAAATTTATTACAAGACAATACGAGACTTGACCACATAAAAGACTAAAAGTAAAATATGGGAAATAATTAAAGAATTCCATGACGTTTTTACTTTACCAGGGGACCCTTTATCGCTAACCGATTTGACACAGCATGTCATACATACGCTAGACAGTACCCCCGTCAATACAAAACAATACCGTTACCCGCCGTGCCATAAAGAGGAAATTCACCAACAGGTAAAAGAAATGCTTGAAAAGGGGATTATTCAGGAAAGTAATAGTCCGTACAACAGTCCATTATGGGTAGTACCAAAAAAAAAAACGCTTCGGGAAATGTAAAGTGGAGGATCGTGATAGATTTTCGGAAATTAAATGAAAAAACCGTCGCTGATGCTTATCCTTTACCAAATATAGATGAAATTATCGACCTGCTAGGTAACGCTCGATATTTCTCCGCATTTGATCTTGCAAGTGGGTTTCACCAAATAGGCGTGAAACCAGAAGATCGATGCAAGACTGCATCTTCTACACCCGACGGACACTACGAGTATAATCGCATGCCGTTCGGATTGAAAAATGCCCCTCCGACTTTCCAACGTATGATCAATAATGGTTTAAAAGGTCTTACCGGAAAGATTTGTTTCGCGTACATAGATGATATAATTGTGTACGGAAGCACCTTGAAACAACATAATGAAAATTTAATAACGGTTTTAACTCGATTAAGAGAGGTTGGATTAAAACTACAACCGGACAAGTGCGAATTTCTGCGACCGGAACTAGCATATTTAGGGCACGTTATATCAATGGACGGAATCGCGCCTAATCCCGATCGTATAGACAAAGTAAAAAATTATCCGGCACCTAAGAATCCAAAAGAGAATAAACAATTCCTAGGCCTTATAGGGTACTATAGAAAATTTATTCAAAATTTCAGTAAAATCGCTAAACCCTTCACAGATTTACTAAAAAAGTCGGTAGAGTTTAAATGGCAGGATCGTCAGGAAAAATAATTCTCCGAAATGAAAATATTACTAACGACAGCACCAATCCTTACGTATCCTGACTGGACAAAAGACTTTGTACTGACGACTGACGCCTCAAACTTTGCCGTGGGAGCTGTTCTTTCTCAAGGAGACCTTGGAAAGGATAAACCAATAGCTTTCGCCAGCCGTACTGTAAATAAAGCCGAACAAAACTACAGTACATCCGAAAAAAGTTATTAGCCATCGTTTGGGGAACCAAACACTTCCGATAGTACCTTTTCGGGAGAAAGTTCAAAATTGTAACTGATCATAAACCATTGATTCATTTAATGAATGTAAAGGATCCAAACAGTAGGTTAATGACATGGCGACTAAAATTGTTAGAGTTCGAGGACGAGATTATTTACAAAAAGGGCACGCAAAACAGCAATGCTGATGCGTTATCACGTATATATATAACAGACTCGTCAGAGGTAAATGAACCCATAGCCGGTACATCGAACACGGAGCGATTACACTTTGTGCTGTCAAAAACTTTAAAAAAATCGGGATATACAAATTTAGATTCGAGACCAGGTAGAGAAGAGTGGAAACGCGCCCTTGAACCAATTAAAGATAAAACAAGAAAATGGATAATTCATATAGAGGGAAGCGAAAGTTTTGAGAAATCCGGTAGCTTCTATAATCTACGAAAGGTTGTCAAAAACTTTAATGACCAAGCAACATATGAATTAAAAAAATTAAATGTGACCGCGACCCCCAGCACTTCACAAACACCTACGACAATTCGGGAGATAACCTTCAAGCAAGGACTGGGTCCGAGTAATATACCCATATATCAGCTGACCGATAAGCCGCCGACAGACGAAGAAACACATGTTACCTATATACCGCCTAACGACACTTTAGACGAACAGCTCAAATTATTTGAAGGTCTTACCCATGACAAAATACAATTTATAGTAGACAAGGACCGAGATTTACAGATTAAAATATTGACAAATAGATTAAATAAAGACTTGACTGTTTTTATACTGAAACGACCCGATACCATAGATAAACAAGCCATTCTAGAGCAGGCTCACGGTAGTGAATTTGGAGGTCATCACGGGGTCGAGAAAATTTTGCAAAAAATAAGACGGTTCGCGAATTGGCCCAACATAACTAACGATGTAACCAAATTCGTAAGAAACTGCGAAATATGCCAACGAACCAAAAACACTCAAAAACAAACTTATTTCCCCCACGCGACTGACGTCTCCGACAAAATGGGAGGTAAGATCTCTCTTGACATTATGGGACCGTTCGACGAGACGCTGAGCGGAAACAGATATAGGTACCTATCCTTGTCATACAAGACTACCTCACTAGATACTTAATAGCTGAACCACTTATTGATAAATCCACAGCCGCAGTCATTGAAGCACTGTGGAAATATTATATTCGTTACTTCGGAAAGCCATTGACAATTCTTACTGACAATGGAGGCGAATTCACATCTAATGAATTCAACGATTTTTGCGCACAATTACATGCAACTCATATAACGACGTC
Source organism: Anoplius nigerrimus (assembly GCA_914767735.1). Lineage (NCBI taxonomy): Eukaryota > Metazoa > Arthropoda > Insecta > Hymenoptera > Pompilidae > Anoplius > Anoplius nigerrimus. Next base: position 16,927,819 of record OU612086.1, read on the forward strand.
TTCTCACCACCCTCAGTCAAACGGAAAGAATGAGAGATCTCATTTAATTTTGAAAGAGTATCTATGCCAGCATTCCAACAATGACGACTGGAATATAAAACTGTCGCGTGCAATGCTTTCTTACAACACAACGATAAATAGGCAGACGGGTTACTCCCCCTACGAATTACAATTAGCTAGGGTATCACCGACGATATTTAAAACCGACGAACTAACAGACTCTCGATGACAGACTGCAAGATAGAAAATTAAACTTAGAAAATCAGTTGCGGGAAGTAAAGTCTAAAGTACCGATACGCCCCTGAGGAAAACGCATTATCACCATTACAGCCCATCGAAGAAGGATCGTTAGTACTCGTTAGGAATTTTAACGCTGGTCCCCTGGAAGATAAATGGATTGGACCATATGAGGTGAAAGAAAAGATTGGCGACGTCTCGTACCGCATCAGTAGGGGTACACAAAAAATAACATATCACAGAAGTGACATAAAATTATTTTACAGCAACCATGATGCTGATAATCCTGCTCCTGTCGGTGGTCCTCATGGGGAGCAGTAAAATGTATTCAATTTAACCGCTAATTAAAGATAAAATTATGTATTTACAGGTAACATCTTAAACCAAATCAATATTATAGTAAACGAAATAGCTTCTATGAAAACTCGCAATAACATAATTCAGACTGAAGCAGAAAGCTTCAACGCACGATTTCTTGAAACCTTCAAAACCGTAAAATCATTCAAATTAGAAAATAAGATATCAGAATTATACTTAGATAATGAAGAATTAATCGATGTACTAAAAGACGATACACGGAAGTTGCAAGATTTATTAGTCGATGGTAGAAGAGGGATAATTCACCTTCATATCAGGTCTAGTAATAATTAATGTCGTTTTCCAATAGATTTTTAAAACTGGTTTATTTAAACAAAACACAACAAATTAAGCAACGACATAGTCGCCGTTGTTTTCAACTACTTGTGCTCAACGCTCAGGTAGTATCTTAATCCTTCTATTGTAAAACTCTTGAAGTTTTAATTCAAAAAGCTCGGTCAAGGTGTTTTTGAGGCACTCTTCATTATTGAAATGTTTTCCAAGAAGAAAATTTTGCAAGGAACGAAACAGATGATAATTGGATGGGGCAATATCTGGAGAATATGCAGGTTGTGGGAGAACTTCCCATCCCAACTGGCGTAGTTTTTCCGTCGTGATTCGTGCAGTATGCGGTCGTGCGTTATCGTGATGAAGAATTACGCCCTTCCGATTAACCAGCTCGGGTTCTTTTTCTTTCAAAGTTCGGTCTAACCTTTCCAATTGTGCACAATACACTTCACTTGTAATGGTTAGGTTGGTTGGTAAGAGTTCATAATGAAGAATTCCTTTAAAATTCCACCAAACACACAACATCACCTTTTTCGGATGCAAGTCAGGCTTTGGCGTGGACTTTGGCGCTTCGCTTTTGTCCAACCATCGTAGCCGTCTCTTAAGATTGACATAAAGCACCCATTTCTCAGCTCCAGTAACAATTTGCTCTAAAAATGGCAATCGGGTTTGTCGAGAGAGGAGCTAACTGCAGATTCTGACTCTTTCATTGCGGTTGTTTTCCATTAATTCATGTGGGACCCACTTTCCAAACTTTTGGACCTTGCCAAGTGACCGCAATTGATTGCAAATAATTTTTTGCGAACAGTTTAAAGCTGTCGCAAGCTCTTGTTGCGTTACTTGAGGATTTTTAACCAAAAGAGTCTGAAGTGCTTTCCTGATTACGTCTGCTGACTACTGACTAGAAAAGGACACTAAATGTTACTAGACCTGATATATTGCCCCAGAAGATTTTTCGATGCCTAAAGAGAACAAAAAAAAAAAATATATGAGGCATTCCATGCCAAATCGGACACTTTCCGACCTCACCCCCTTCGATTTTTTTTTAAATTTTATATGTTTTTAAGGTTGATCAAAAACGGGTTCATGAATTTTTTCAGATCTTTTTGACGGTCCGTTTCGGAAATATGAATTTTCTTAAAATTTGGGCTCTTTTTTTTCAGATGCTCATAACTTTGTGAAAAATGCACCAATTGGATCGTTCTTTTTTTCAAAATTTGTGTTTTTGAATGATCTTTCAAGAAAAAAATATGGTTTTAACCAACAAAAAATTGTTTATTGTTTATTTTTAATTTAAAGCACAAAATATTTTTTATCTCAAAACACGCCCCGATCGATTTTTTTGGAAAAATTCTCAAAGAAGCTTGGATGGATATAACCAAGTATTATAAAATTAGGGAAACACTGCCTGTTGTTAGATATGTTCAAATCAGACATTACTCACAGATCTTATCAGGACGCGTAATCATGTTTTGTCAATTTTTTTGTTCGCATGAGGTCGAGTCGGTTAGAACGTGTGTTTCGTGTGTCACATAAGAGAAATGTTATATAATCCTTCACATTCATTGCACAAGTTACATAAACGATATAATCAATGTCACGTAAAACCTATGCATTTGGATTCAGAACTAAATTATTAAATTTCTTAATACATGGTAAACATTTTTAATGCTGGAAAAACAGAACATCAAAAGTTCCAACAAACCCTATCATTCTTACAAAACGAATCTGTTTTGCAACAATGTTCAGCCCTTCTCTTATCCTTAGGGAGTTGGATTAAGGCCAAAGTGCCCTTACAGCTGACCTGCCGAACCACTTTATCTCTCAGGATCAATCCTGACCCCAATAATTTTTATTGTTCGCATTCGTGATCTTTGTAACATATTCTTCGGCCCGTATAGAAACTGTTATGCATTCGGCTATCGCTGCATTGAGTACGTATATGTATATGAATATACATGTAACGTGTGAAGGAATCCTGTGGTAATTTTGTTTTCTGTCCTATAAAGACATATAATCTCTATACTAGTACCGCACGGTGAGAATAGGCTTTATATTTGATTATTACTTCTAGAAGGAATAAGTTGCAAAACAAGTTAATTCTGTAAAACCTACAATATAGTGACAACATAGTGGGGCATATACTTCTGATCACAGTGTATATTATAATGCTCTTAACGTATAACGAAATAATGTCACTGATTCAATGTTTGTTTGTTAATCGCACACTACATATCTTTGAAATGAATGATTACAGTTAAACTTAAAATTTCCACTTAATCCCTTATTTAAACATATTCTTTCGACTGTATTCAATTTCATATTCAACCTAAAATACTATCTTAAATATGTGTTGTATTACGTCATACAAAAATACATGCATTCGCGTACATTTAACATTCAGTCAGATGATTTACATCGTAAAAGACGGTACTATTAAAGCAAAAGTTTTAAGGTACCATATGTAATATCGTATGTCATTTTCTTAATGGCAATTCTCTATTTGTTTTACTGTATACATAATGCCTCTTCGCAAGCTAAAACATACGCTTGACTTACATTAGTGGAGGCATATTTAATTCGTCATCCTGTGTATTTTTGTTTTCAATCTTCTCACTTTTCACCGCTTCTTGTTTGCATATTTATTTCTTTGTGAAGCTTTTCTATTATATACCCATTTTGTAGTCTTTTCAACGTGTAGGAACATTATAAGTTTATCTCGCTGATTCATTAATCATCTATTTACTTGTTCAGCCTACTATCGATCCTAACTATTTTGCTTATTATCTATACTCCTTTCTCGGTATTGGCCCTTCTCTCATTCTCTGAACGAAATGATCGAATATGTACGATCAATGAAACACATTCTCCGTTTGCACGATTGAAATCGCCACGGCAACGCGGGTCTCATCCCGACAATCAACAACAAATTGTGAGCTGAAACTTCACCTACTTATCTACCAACTGAACTGAACATAATTTTATCGATTGCCTGATCAACCAACTACCGATGCCGTCGAACGACAGAGTGCGTAGTCCCAACAGTAACTGTGTGGCAGTGTGAGCCTGTGTCTCCGAGGACCGCTAAATCGGCCTCCTTCCCACTGCCGCACTGCATACCACCTCGATAAGTAACTACGAGGCATTCTCGACCAACGGTACTAATTTCTGGTAAGAAATGCTATCCCCCCGCCGCCAATTCATAATATCTCATTCTCATTCAAATTCTCATTTAGTACTTGTTCACATTTTCATCTATCCCGTTATGGTCACTTGAAAGATTTTCTTTCCTCCTGTTAAATTCGCATATTTGACGTGTATATACATATGTACGCTCGTTCAGGCACAGAAAACCGATTACACAGACGTTAACACTTTCTACACACATTTATTTTCTTTCATACATAATACTTTGTACCATTGTTGTTACCGTACAGCACCATTTATCAAGAAGTTAATTTCCGACAAGTATACGAAATAAGGTTAATATTGCAGATTTTCCTTTGTTTTCGTTCCTGCAAACAAAGCGTTAAAGCAGTTTATGCAAAAGTTATATGCTATTATCTAAATACCATAAAGATGTTATGATCCCATTGTATAAATAATTATTTTGGAATTGTTTATGACTTTGTCTATTAACATGTTTTTATCATAAAAACATACAATGTACGAATGTATGCACGGCATGTACATATAAAAATGTTTAAAACATCTTCTCAAATGACTTACCTGCCAATTCATTTCAATAATTAATTTCTGGCTGAAGGTACATTTAATTAAAGAGTTTAGTACCTCATATCCACACTTATTAAATTTTACCCATGGAATCCACTTGTTTATTTTTCATCTGCATCAGTTGTCTCTTAACCATCGAATATTTTGCATATACCTTCGTGCAAATTCCGTCAAAATGTTATACAGAAATTTACAATTTCATCGAAAAACCAAACTAAATTTGGAACACCAGCATGTCACCACTCATGTTAAAATTGGGTGGATATCACATTACGTTCTGTTAATGTAAAATAACTTCGGTATAACGCTTTTTCTTGTTGTTATGAAAAGTAAACAAATTATTCGCACGGTTTGACTAAAATGCCTCATACTGCCTACGATGCATGCTACGCTCAGTTTTTTCTGTGCTGTTTAAATATTTTTAGCATTTTTAAGAAGTGGTGGGCTTGGCTAGAAGTGGTGTTTCGTAATTTACGCTATTTGCCTTGTAACTGAATGTGCTTTAACACAAAAGTCTTTATTGACAATAATGTTGTACACTCCACAATGTTTCAATCAGCTGTAATCATGATGTGGAAATTAACTGTCACTGTTAGTTCCTGTGATGATATATTTATTGGGTTGTTCAGAAAGTAAGTTCGTTTTCTCTTATGAAAATCAAAGACGATTTTCTTATGGGAAATAAATATTTAATTGAATTATATATTGTCCATTCTGGCCCAATACTTTTTTGCCATCTATCTGGCAGTAGCATGATTCCACGCTCATAAAGTTTTTATTCTTTGCTGGCAAAAAACTGATCCAGATGATTTTTCACCTCCTCATTTGAAGTAAAGGCTTTACCGTCTAAAAAAATTTGTAGAGACCGGAACAAATAATAATCAGAAGATGCCAGATCTAGAAAATATGGTGGGTGTAACAGTATATTCCATCCAAGCTGTAAAAGCTTTTGGCGAGTTAACAAACTTACATAAGGTCTCGCGTTATCTTGATGGAACATTACGCCTTTTCTATTGATCAATTCTGATCTTTTCTGTTGAAGTGAATCATTCAATTTGTCCAGTTGATGACAGTACACTTCAGAATTAATCGTTGCGTTGTCCGGTAGAAACTAAAACAAAACGATTCCTTTGAAGTTCCAGCAAACAGATGGCATCACCCTTTTTTGATGAATATCGGCTTTCGAAGTGCTTTGCGACGATTCATCTTTTTTACTCCATGATCTTTTGCGTTTAACATTGTTCTCGACAACCCACTTTTCGCCCCCAGTGATGACGTTGTAACCGTTGGGTTTTTTCTTTTAATATCGAGCCGCTAGGCGGAAGGCTGGGTTATATAAGTTCGTTTTTATTTCGCCTAAATTACAATAAGATTAACACGTAAAATGGGCACGCACGCTCGCCACTCACCTGTCGAACTTTTATCGTTGGGGTGCATAGCTCTGTAAGGGGGAATCTCCTCGCAGGGCGACAGATTTGACTCTACAAGCGGATTAGGCGAGATTAATAATTCGATTGTTCTCTTAAAGCAATGGTTTATGGGATTAATTATGTGCTCGTCATTCCCCTGCACAAAGCACATACACCTCAAGAATGCTTCCACGAAGCACACTCACACCCACACAAACACACTGCTTTTTCATCCACTCTACTTTCAAACACACTTTTTGTACACAGTTGACTTTACGCGGTTCGGACAGGTAAGTGCTCGCCTCGCTCGTCCTCGCTCCTTCAGCGCCTATTTCCCTCTTGAAAAAGGGGTGGGAGTCTCCTCACTATTGCTAGTGGGTTCCTCTTTTAATTAGATGTTGTAATACGCGGTACCGTCCATGTCCTAATTCGGTACATATGTCCGTACGGTTACAACGTGCTTCAGAAATGGATTATTTTCTTGATGTTTGCGAGACAAATCACAGACGCCAATGCCAACGCACAAATTTCTTTCCGTCACAACACGAGGAAACCATATGTCGAGCTTTGAGGTTAAACCCAAGCGTTTCTAATGATCAAGAATGGTCGAATTCGATAAATTTATTCTCTGAGCGATCTCACTAGTTGTTATTCGCCGGTTTGCATCAATTAATGCCTTTATTGTGTCTTCATCAGTTTAACTGCCCTTCCAGAGCGTGGTGCGTCTTCAACATCAAAATTGCCGGATCGAAATTTTGCAAATCAGTTTTGGCACTGGCGTTGTGTCAATACACCTTCTCCATACACATCGGATAATTTGTCTCTTGCTTGAACAGCATTTTTACCTTTTCGATAGTAAAAAAGTAAAATATGCCGAAAATGCTGCTTTACGCTTTCCATGTTTGAAAGGGTACCAACCAAAAACTACTGCGTAGAATCAACTGAACTTTTCCGCCAGTAAGCCCTGCTATATCCGCTATTAAAATATATTGCGTCTTGAGTATGAAGTTGGCTGTGAAAAAATAGAATTAAGTCCTCTGTTGGAAAAAAAAAACGAAATTACTTTCCAAACAACCCAATAATTAAAATTATGTTGTCAAAGCATGTTGTTGAATATTGAATAAAAAAAAAAAAGATTAGATTACTGATCACAGAATAACAATCTAAAGCTACGTAACAATGAATGTACGCTTGAGAATCCTTTTCAGAATAATTTGAAGTGTGTGTTAGTATATCAAAACATTATTGGAAAGTTATAGAAACATTGCCAGATCAGAAAGAAAAAAACTGTTTAGAAAACACACCTCTTGTTTAAAAAAAAAATAAACTACATAATTTGTCGAGTACGTATACACTTAACTGAACTTCAGCTGTACATACAGTTCGCTATAGATTACTTCTGTCTTTTTGAAAACATTGTCAATATTAATATTTTCCGAATAGAATTTCAACTCAATCAACTCGAACGCTATAAGCTGCTCAGTGCCATGTCATAACTGATCAGCATAAATTTAACAGGAGTCCACATACAAAGATTCAATAGTAGCACGCCCCAAAATTCACCTGGCCGCTGCAATTTTGCAACAACGGATGTCAGACACCATTTTCAGTATTCGTAAAACAAGAATGCGATCAATAGATTGTTTCTAAATACAGATAGACATCCTATAACACGGTAGATAGGTTCGTAGTAAATCCCGTGTTGTATAAGACCCAGAGCCAGTACAAAAAGGCGGGTTAGGTTTTGAAAACTTGTTAGAAACAAACATTTCTTTCAAAGTTCATAAAAGAAACTTAATTTTAATTGAAAATGTAAACGTATAAATAATGCAAAGCAAACAAAAGAATATTATTTTCTTCTAACGTAATCTTAATTTAAAAAATTTCTGCTTCATTACTACTCAGTACAATCAAACTACATTTTTATACAGTGGTCCCGATCCGATGGTACAACCGAAAAGGAGGTGAATCTACATGCAAAAATAAGTCAAAAAAAACGTATGACAATTTTTTGTTAAACGCTCCGTTTTCGAGAAAATCGACTTTGAATTTTTGTCAGGTGCAAGCGCACCCGAGCGCGGCGCGATATACCGGGTGCCGCTGTAGGACGCTTGGACGCGGCGCGATGGCCTATCTCATTGCGTGGCATCGAAGCAGGCCCGGCAGGGACATCCGGTATACGCGACAGTGAGACCGAAGCGGCCTATCGTGACGTCATAGCTGCCCAAACGCACTTGCAGACGACACAAAGCGATAGATATAGATATACAATGCCATGCTTTAGGGTACTTGCACCTGACGAAAATTCAAAGTCGATTTTCTCGAAAACAGAGCGTTTAAAAAAAAATTGTCATACGTTTTTTTCGACTTATTTTTGCATGTAGATTCACCTCCTTTTCGGTTGTACCATCGGATCGGGACCACCCTGTATAGTTCATTATCCCATCCCGTCATCATTTTAAGCTAATTTGGTTTTTAAATATGTTAAACAAAAATCATGTTATCCAGTGCTGTAGAAGTACAGTACTATACAATGGTTTTTGCTATTTTCTTATGGCGTTACAGCGAAACCATGTTATAAGAATCCGTGTTGCAGGAGGGCTACTTGTATATTAGAAGCATACTAACTAGTATAACTACACCTTCCTCAAATTCTCTCTCCTCCTTGTTCGAACAATTTTCAAGATAAAGCTTTGCACGGAAAAACGTTCTTAATTTTTTCTTCATTTTTTGTGTACCCGCTAGTGTATTGTCTACAAACTTACGACACACTGTAGTGACAAATAATACAAAGTATTACAAATCGGGCAAAGGCTGAATAAACAGGCAAATAATGTTTATTACCATCATGACAACATTCCCCAATTTCTTTTCCTTTTATGTAATTATGTTAACACACCCGTTTAGTGTCGTATAATGGAAGTGTGAAAAGAAAAGAAAGTGTGTCTGGTTTATATCGACCGAGTCAATTAAAACTGCCACTTGAGATACTTTCTTGTTTGTTAATATTATGAGAAAGTGTTATAGGACATTATTTTCTGATGAAGAATGATAAGGATGTTTTAAGACACTTTTTTAAATAGATGACATAGATGAGCGGAGTAAATAAAATGATTAATTAACAAACTACAGTATTAACCGCCCCCTTCTAGTGCATACTTATGTACAGTAAAACGTTGATTCAATAATATTCATTGCACTATTCCATTCATAAATCGTTCACTCTCACCTTTCGGTCACTTAATCAGCATGTGCACTCTTAAAAAGGAAAGTTTAAAATAATTATTGTCCAAAATGTAGTTTTATTGCCATTGCGGTCACAACACACTATATTTAATGCAAAATATATTGTATTCAAATTAATGCACACTGACTTTTGCATGCCTTCAATTTACTGGGATATCAAAGTATCCTTACGTTTTTCAAATCGAAACACGAATTTTTTTAAAATGTGGCTTTATAGCTCATGAAAGAACGACTACAATGAGCTATTACAAAGTGACTTTGAATTCACCTTAAATCTGCAAACAACATATTAAGAAGCTAATGTATCATACTCTCAACAATTCTGCTGGAACAGCAAGTAAATACGAATAGCAGTTAGTTTAATTTGCTCATTAACAGACATGTTTGTAATGTCGATATCATGTTTATTTGAAGTCATAACAAATTATCACATCAGTAGTTCGGAATTAGTGTTACAGAACGCTACAGCTGATAAGAAACTATGATATACAAAGATTGTAATTTGTCATTTTATTCGTCCTCGGAGAGGCTGTAAACACTTAAAAAACTTAACAACAATATAATGCATCAGAAAACTGATTCCTTAAAAAGACAGTATACATGTATGGATGTCTTTTGTATAAAACAGATTTTTATCACATTAAACAATAACGAGATATTTGAGACCTCGGTAGTTATTGACTCACTGGGTATATTATATATCTAGGAATCTTGAAACTGTAGAATCTTTGTCAGTGAAACTTTTCGTGCAATGCTCGAAATTGCGTCTCCTTTGAAATGTCAATTTCATTCTGTTGTACACCTACATTTTGTTATGTGCTGCACTAATATATTGAACTACGTCGCTTTATTACTGGCTATACTCAGAACTATATTATAATACATTAATCTCTCACTATGGTTTTCCGCTCTTTCAAAAATTATATCCCATTGTCTGGCATTATGGCAAAGAGACGATTTTTCCTGGTTACTACAGAAAAACAATGCTGCTCAATTATTTACTTAAATGTCTATCTACTTACTTAATTACTCTTCAACAATAAAATGATGACTCTACAGATAACTCTGATCCTGACTCAAGTGCAAACATCCTTTGAAATGCATCAGTCGAATCCGCTAACAAATATTTATGTTAAAATAAATCTAATAAAATGGTGATTATGGGTAATTGCCAGTTATAATATATATATATCATCACATTTACCGAGTTTTGTGATAATTGCATACAATAATCTGTAATTATGCAAAATTACCCGATTCATCACATTTACTATAACATATATATATATATTTCCTGTGGGACTCAAAGTTTGAGGATTCTATGATAATTATAGACAGTTTTGAAGCAAGCAGTTACGAAAGTGTTATAGCTAGAACTAAATGACCTAGAGGAATGCTTCTTTGCACTTATGCTATCTTGTGGGCGATTTAGAACTGTTGAACAGTATACAACACCTTCCAGTTACTTCTTAGGTTTCCAACCTGGAAAGCGCGGCTCCCAGGAAAGGCGCCAAGATTTTTATTAAGAAAGTAAAGTTCTTACCATAATATGTTCAAATAAATAAACTTAATTATAATTAAAAGATAGTGTGGCGCGGTAAACAAAAATGTTGTGTACGTAAAAATAGCAGCATAAAGGTTGGAAACCGCTGAGTTATTTACTTGTTAACTCCCAGCATATTGTATGCATGAAACCATGAGCTTTATGGACAAAAAAGATAAATACTCACAAGAGAAACAATTATTCAAGGATATTTAGTTGAAATAATCTTTAATAACACTGGATTCTCTTCAATTGTAGATAATTTAATTTGTCTTATAAACAAATCTATTACAATATTAATCTGCGTCTCCCTTAAAGCTACGAAGCCAAGTAATAAATTGTAATAGCCTGTTTATGTGCTTTGCATCCAATATTATGAATTCACAGTGTAGTTTTATTACGAACAGAGAATTATTCATTTTTCCCTAAAATGCTCCAGAAAATTAAAAATTATTGTGCCAAATGCTTGAGAAAATTAGTTTCACTCTGCGATATCAAACTGAACCACCCTGAAACAAATTGCATGTATTTATTAAAGCCAAACCTGGCTGTTATTGATGTGTTCAATTCATATGTCTATAAAATCTTCTCTCAAGGAGTCTTCCGTACTAAAGTATTCTTTAGCCATTGGTGTGAGTAAGAGTTTTACGAAAACACAATTTCTGCATCGATATTAGTATCGAGTACCTCGTACTAGGGCATTACGAGATATATACCAAATTCGCTGAATTCAAGCTGCTAGATGGTTCGTACAAGTGAATCATACTTTCCATTTTTCTTGTCAATCGTATGCGCATTCATTAGGCCACTATTCTGTTTGGCCCGGAGCTGTTCCGTTCATAACAGTCACGGTATTATCAACAGGCTTATATTTTGATGCAGACACTCGACGCGTGGAATATTTCTTTTCACATTGGCCAAAAAGACTTCTTAATATCTCCGTGTTCAAACAACACTACTTATACAACACGTTCTACACTAAATCCCAAAACAACTAACTCTTGGAAATAGTATTGAATGTCGCTCATACCGTTGCACGTGACACTAGCAATCAGGTCAGTTCTGCAATTCGCCCTTTCGAGTGAATGTCGTTTGGCATGTACAGTCAATGGATGTAAAAGTCACAAGATGTAATCTTTTGACCATCATCTCTTCTTATGAATCTTGAGCCATGCCACTTATAGATTAAGTAAATTTGCGATGCCATGTATATCACTATTACGATTTATCTTTTACAGATATCAGCAATATCAGCTACAGTAACACACCACTAAACTTGTAAGATACTTCCCTTATAGCAACACAAGTAAACGCAGAGAATATCCCAGTGTAACATACAATAATTTTATATTTATTATTGCAAAAGTTTAGTTAAAATAACTCAGAATTAGGTACAAACAATTAATGTTGTCGCTTTTACTTGTTTCAAAATGATCATTATTATTATTAAATATTACAGCAAAATAATCAATATATTTTTATAATCTATGTATCGTATTACGACTTTACTTAATATTTATATGGTATACTTTCTCCAAGATATAAATAGCAATGATAGAAACTGAATGAAATACCCATATTTAAAAAATTAGTATTTGTTTAAATCACATAAAAAATTCATTCATAAAAAAATCAAATATTACACATTAAGTACCAGCTTCTTCTTATACACGCAGTACTTTCATACTCTGCAATTATACGGTACTCTTCACCAAGACCAATTTCTTATACTGGATCTTACGCTCTGTATTTTTTTTCCAAACATTATCCTGCTACATATGCGACAATATGTTCACCGTTTCAGTACATATAATTGATTTTTAGTAAATGCTGGATGTGTTTGGAATAAATGTTTATTTCGAAACCATATTATAGATTATGTTATAGAGAACCTTAGAATTCTGTCAGTGTAAAAGTCCATATAAATGATGAAAATACATTAGGCTTTTTGCATATTTCGTTTTAGTATTGCATACAAAGCTATTTTTGTAAGAATTATGAATTATGTATTTTTGGAAACAAACTAAAAATCTACACTAGTAGCTTTATGATATTGGCATTGTAAAGCATGATGTGCATATATCATGTATAGTAAAAGTTATATATAAATCAAACATTTTTATGACAGATGCTATTCTTGCAGCGAAACAAACAATTTTATTGGTGAAAAAATTGATACAAAATCTGTGTTAATAGCAGTAGATGCATTAGTAACACTACCACGAGCACATATACGCACAGATTATATACTTATTTGGCCTATATTTGTACTGCAATTGGCACAATCACTTAAAAATTAATTCGGTATGAATATATTGTATACATTGCCACATACAAGAGTCGTCAAAATTCATTATCCATATTTTCTGCTACACTTCGGGATGGCACCAAAACAGTGCTAGCATTTAATGATTAGGATACACTGTAATTATGCTTTCACATAAATATAGATATTGAGTTATGATTAGCGCACGCAAAATTACTTAAAAATGCGACTAGAAACGAATTACTTATTTTTGTTTGGAATACGAACCTTATGCTTATATATGTCACTGATGTTTGTAGTTGGAAGCTTAGAATCCTTTAACGCAACGCGAGACTCAATATTTGTTAATATTTGAGACTCTAAAATATTTGATTCATATTATATTGAGCTTTTCTGTCTTTTCATTTGGAAAGTGTGGAAGATAATCAAGATTCTTATTTGACAATCGTTAGACATAAATGCTACATATAATCTGGATCAAATTAGTTTTAAATGAGTTGTGTTGATTTTGCATCCACGCCTCTGCGCAGCACGATTTCTATTTAATAGAACCAGAATTGAAACGATGTCAATATCCTATTTTTTTCTAAATGTGTTATTAAGTATTGTGTGCGAGCATATCACCATATTGGTTACACTGCCTTGGGTGTATATAGACCGTGTACATTCGCATTAAATGGTACCGAAAATATAAGACAGTGGTCTTTGGAGGATGGCTAAAGCAGTAGTCCCATGGTTGCGACGTCCTGACGTAGCCAATAGAATCAACAATCAGGCTTACAATTAGTCCAACCTTTTGTAGTAATCGGCTTCAGTCATACACAAGGCCATTTATAATGGGTTAAGTAAAAAGTTTTGAGCGTTGTTTCTCTTTATTTCGACCATTAAATTAACAAAGTTAGGATTATTGGATTTAAATCAAATATGCGCCATTTTGTTCGATAACTTTTGTCCATTTTGAAGGCAATTTCATAATTCCCCGATTGAAAAAATCCTCGTCCCAATTGGTAAAATACTTCACCAGCTCATTTTCACAGGCCTCTCTTGAGGCCAGTTTTATACCATCAAGAAAATTTTGTAAATACTTGAATAGGTGATAATCGCTTGGAGCAAGGACTGGGCTAGTACGGCGGGTGCGATATAAGATTCCATCCAAGCTCTCGGAGCTTCTGGCGCGTCGTTAAAGATGTGTGCGGCCTGGCATTGGCTTGATGAAAAACAACACCCTTCCTATTCGCCAATTCTGGCCGCTTCTCGTCGATCGCCTGCTTTAATCTGTTTCTGGGCAATGGAATAAGTGCTCGCATACCGATCCAACCCGACGCTTTCCATGATTTTGTCGACATTTTCGACGATTGGCCTACCACAGCGTGTCCCATCTTCGACGCCCATATTACCCGAACAGAATCGTTGGAACCACCGTTTTGCTGTTGCATTCGATACTGTATTGGGTCCATAAATAGCAGAAAGTTTTTTGGCCGCCTGCTCCGCTTTTTCCCCTTGGTCGTAGTGGTACTGAAGAATGTATCGAATTTTTTCTTTCTTTACTTCCATTTTGGAGCACTCTAACACGTAACTGGCTTCACCATATACAAAACTGTCAAATAACTTTTTTTAAAGCGTTATGTCGCCTTTATAACGAAGTATAGAATGTTCAGATGCGACGTATACATCGTGAAATATGACTCATTAGCGCCAATTAGAGGAAAACGCTCAGAACTTTTTACTTAACCCATTATAACCATATTACTAATTTTATTTTTGTACTCATTTAAAGGTATCAAAACGTATACACTTTCATTAGAAAAAATAATCGTTTCAATTAGCCCTGACATTTTCGTCTTCAGACAGAGCAACTTTCATCTCCCTTTATTAATAATTCTACTTTAACACTGGAGTACGAGTTACTTACTACGTTAGCATGTAAATCGCTTCGTCTACATGTTTGTAAAAAATGGTGTTCAATACTGACCGCTTACTCTCGTTTATCATGAAACATAAATATGCCCCAAATTGATTGTAATTTTTCGTAAACAGTTTGCAACACACGGTTGAAATGCTCGCCAGAATACAACTTCTTTTACTTGAAACTACTAAGGTGTGCATGAAAAATTAAGAATAGTAAAGAGGTCATTCAAATCGCAAGACTTAAAAGCAGAACCGTGTATAGAACGCGGATAATACGAGTTGTAACAAAGCTTTGATAATTTCATGTATCCTTGCAGGGCGGGGTGAGCGCAAAGAAAGTATTATGGATATCCCGGATAGGTTTTTTGAACGAAACAGTGAATCTGACGAAGACGAAACGTGGAAGTAAGTTAATTTATGATTTGGCGACATAGATCGTGGTATTTTCTCAGCATTACAGTCTTTACGGAGTTGCGTACTATCGTTTACAATTTTTGTAGTAACGCGTTCAAAAATGAAAAAGAAATCAAACGAAAACTTGGACGGGGACAAGTGCCACCGAAAGGACTAAACACGTTGAATGGTAATGTATTAATGTAAAATTGTATCATAATTATCTTTCAGAGATCATTAATATTGCTATACGCCATTCACAATTGGCGCATAGCAGCCACTGATAACATATTTAACGGTACAGGAACTTGGAATGGTGAAATAAAATTAGGTTTTTGCCTGAGCAAAGGAACACTTGAGGTCGAAGTGATAAGTGCAAAAGATATTTGTCCAGGGGAAAAGGACGAACCTGGTAGTACTTTATTGTATATTGTTCATGATATACTTTCCAACTCTCCACATGTATTTATTTACAGCATTGTTTCTGTATTATTTCTTACAGATACTTATGTGAAGACATATCTTCGCGACGGCGATAGGTGGTTACAAAAGCGAAAAACGCGTGTAATAAGACATTCAAGAAATCCACAATATCGTCAAACTATCAAGTATGGTAGTTGCGACGCCCTCGGAAGAAATCTTCTGGTAATGCTGTGGGAAAAGAAGCAAGGTTTTGAGAGTAATCAAGGACTTGGTGGAGCTGAAGTGAACATAGACTTATTACCACTCTCGCGTCTAACCGTAGATTGGTACCCTCTATTTCCAATTCATACTTTAGGAACTCAAACAGCAGACTCGCCATGATGGCTTAGGGAAAAATGGGCTCTTGAAGCTGGAGAACTTGATCTCAGATTGAGTCTTTTGTTAAAAAATCAAGAAGATCCCATAATCAAAATTATCTCCTGATCACAGTCACAGTTTATTATAATGAGAATAATGTACCTTCCGCTTGAAACAAACTGTGTCTTGTCGCTTATTCCATTATGTTTAATTGTCGTACAATTTTGAAATTTTCTGACAATCCTAATGTACCAGAATAATTTGATTAATTTTCTGTCGTAACTTCCCATATTTCGCAGAACATAATTTCTCTTTATTTTTTAAGACAATAACAATGATCAATCGCAAATTACTTATGTAAACAAATGCGTGTATTGTGATTAAATATTTATTGCACGTCTAATTAAGCATTGTAATTAATATACACAAATTCATGACTGTAACTTGGAAGAAAAACCATGAAAAATTTGGATGACAATCGAGTTAAGATATATGTAAGATAAAGAATTACCAGGAGACAATCATTATAAAATTAATCTGCATTTTTGCAAGTGTCTAAATGGCATCAAATTAGTTTGCATTTTGTAAACGAATACGTTGATAAATATAAATATGGATAAACATTATTAACCTCACAAAGCTAAGTCTTACTCTATAAATATCCTCGACGATCAATTTATGTCGTTATTATACCATGCAAAACGTAGCAATCCAAAAAATGCTAGCAATAAGTTCGTACCTGAGTTCAATTACAACATAGGAGCAGGTGATAAAGGAATAGTTACGAAGAAAGGAGTTACTGGTGTGTAAGTCTTTCTGTTTTTGTTAGATAGAGATGTAATCAAATTTAAGCAACTTAGTATATGGTATTATGATGATAAGGGTCCATTTTTCCCCAAAAATCAAGTTTTCACAAATAAGGCACTAACAATTCTGATATGTAACGCACAGGTAGTATATCTGCCCAACGGATCATTTAGAATTTATTAAGTTATTAGTATAATCATAAATCGTATATTATGATTGATTACATATTTCGAGTGCAATAGATAAAGCATGTGCAAAATCGATTAAAATTGCACGAAATCGACGATAGTTGGTATTTGCCATATTTATGGCTACAGTTAGACATCAATTCTTGCTTTTCGTTTGCTGGATAAAACAAACTTTCAAGAGTAAGAACACAAGGGTTTAAATTCAGAACGAATATAATACTTCTAGTAACCAGTATTCATCATCAGTATATTACTGATAATAATTTCTAAAATATTCATTGTTTATCATTTTCTAGTAAGTACTTAATTTAAAAAAATGATATAAAGCCATGGTTACTGCGTAGTTTACAGTGTTTTTCTTCAAATTTTCATTTATGATTACTACAATTATTTATGTGAAAGCTGTATTAATGAAAGTAATAATATGCAAGACTATTGAGTGAATTTAAAAGAGTTTTGTATATCTAAGTATTGTAGCTATGTTGCTACAACTGTTCCGTCACTGTTTGAATGTATTATTGAAACTTGGAAGTCAAATATTTCTCCTAATCTTACCTTTGGGCATTTTAAGCCACCTAAAATACTATCCAAACATTTCAATTGTTATAAATTGCATAGAATCTTGTGTCACAAACGGCGAACGAAAATCGATGTGTCTTAAGCACATGCATACAACGTAATTGCATTTTGGAACTTACCGATGACAAATTTTTAACGATTCCACATATTGCCCCCTTGATGCAAACCGAATAAGTCAACATTCATTTGATACAAATTTACAACAAAAAATTATTTATTTATATCCCATAGAACACTGGCTCAAACCAAAAGTATGCATCGTAATGTGTCGTCCGCATAGTACACGATAATCACTTAAATATAAGACAATCACGCTAATGCTCGCTGGTCGAGTTAATGGCTATGAATAAATGTATGTATATGTAAAGTAGCTAAAAATCTTAAAATGAATCAAGAATGTAAACATGCATCAATTTGTGGCTAACGCAAAATTCGTGTTAGATCTTACACAAACAATCTGGGTGAAGATGTTTCAATAATTAAAATCTTAAAAATTGCTGTTTTTATCATTCAATGTTATAACAATAGCCATTAAAATGTATGTGTAACTATTTAATGTTAAACATGCAAAACATGGGTTACAAAATTGAGATTGCTAAACGAACGAAAGTAACAGTGTTTAACATTTACGCAAACATTATCTACTACACAGTATATAATAACATATTTGACATCGCCATAAACAAATATTACTCTAATAAAGGTCCAAAATCATTGCGCTTACCCCACCCATGTGTAGATATCGCTATTAAATAAGTCAATGATGTATTGAATATATATCATCAAAGTGTATAGAAAACTACGTTATGCAAAAATATTTAAGAATCATGTATTAATAATTGTAACACTTTAATGATAATTGCATAATAATGATGATAAAAAGAATACTGTGACGCGTACAGAAATGGATATAACACGATAGAATCGCAATGTCAAAAAATACATGTACTAATAGCAATGAAAATTGCAAATTGGACTTGTATGAATATTTTATGTGTACTCAGTATCCACTGGCGTTCATAGGTATAAAAAATGGCGCTGGTAATACTGGTACATTTGTGGTCATTGTTTACACATCTCTTTTTTATGCGTCGGCGGAACAACTCTGTTGTAATTGTTCATCTACAATATGTACGCTTTCGGTTTTTCTTCGATTGAAATGCGGAATAGAGTATGGCAAACAAGAATAGGTAATGTTTGCCAAGACAGTAATTATTCAGAGATCAATTGTAGCATACACATGCACTTCAGCGCAGAATGGCCTACCCGACAACGATAAACCGGGCTTTGTGAAGTACATGGTAATAATTCTTAGCTTGACCGTATTTCTTAGCTTAATCTAGAACAATGCATAGACAATCCTTTGATAAATGCAGTTAAACATTCTATAGATATCTCTATACTGCATAAATTTGACATGTTAATCATATAATGCTCAATCTCAGTTATTATTCTCAACGTGTATTTTCTTAAACTTATTAGTTACGCTATGATCAAAGTCTGTCCGTTAACGTTTAATTGGCAACATTAGTTTTCCGATCGAATGTATTT
This sequence comes from Anoplius nigerrimus, assembly GCA_914767735.1. Lineage (NCBI taxonomy): Eukaryota > Metazoa > Arthropoda > Insecta > Hymenoptera > Pompilidae > Anoplius > Anoplius nigerrimus. The sequence goes on from OU612086.1 coordinate 16,947,106, forward strand.
GCCCTAATTATGTGTAGTGGTAATATAAGATGTAATATTATTTGCATCCTTTTCAATATAGCCGTTCATAACAGAAGCATTGCTAATTTTTCTATTGTGACAAAACAAGAGGACTTACATTGTAAAACAGAGTCAAATTACGTTTTTGTACTTTGTTACTCTTAAACCGCATTTGATCAACCTACAAAATTAACGCTAATTATATTGTTGTCGACAATCGAATAAAAGAAGTACATATGTATTATAAATACGTATTATGAAATACGCTTAGAATTTTATTCAACATAAATCAATGTATAATCTATAAACTATATATGCAATATTTACAATCACAAATAATATGTTTAATTTCTCATTCCGCCTTTATAGTAAAAGGAAGATCTCAAGAATTTACAAAAACCAGAATCTTAGAAAATAAAGTTACACTCGAAGTTATACTCGATATATGTATAGTTATACTCGAACCAAACGTCCGTGAACGATTCCGGATCAAATCTACCTTTCCGTTAATTTCCAACAAGTGTCTAAATATGTATGCACATTAATATAGTTTATCACAACTCTATTTTGCTGTAACATTGAAACAAGTAAAATAGGATATATGTTCATGAGAACCTTCTTTGGTATTGTGTTCTGTATTTAGATACTGTAGGTTGAGAATGCTTACTCGCACAAACCCCTCTTTATTTATCAGTCAATCAAATTTTTTGAACACGATTTGTATTACATTCTTACCTTTTCACACTCAAGGTAGTACCTCCGCGACAGTCCAGGTAAAAAGTTTTGACTCACAATCAGTATCCACATTATACATATCAGCAGAATCAGTCTATGGCTTGTGTTGTTTTTTACGACATTGTACCTCTTACTCTATTATATCCTCTATACGAATACACACATACTATGAAATTTTATTCTGTATGAAAATGTGACAACGCCGCATATTTTTTCGGGTGGCATAACGTGGCCGGCGATCAAAACACACGCAACTCGCGCAGCGCCGACAACGCATGGTTGCTGCATCGTTTCCACGTGACTACTCTATCCCCCCCACAAAAAATAATCGTTATGTTATTCTTTCTAATGTTTCATTAAAACTACGTGGTAAACAATTTCCATTTTTTTATGAGATATTCCATATATATTACTCTAACAAATATTGTGTGTGTTATGCATTCAACTACTTACACTCCAAATTTTGAAGACTTCCGCCAATGTTGCAAATGCGGAGCTACTACCTTAAATGCATCTAAACGCAGGACATAAGCATTACATTTTTATTTTTTACGTGCGCACATGTTCGGTATTCGCATTCCCTTGTTTCTTCTTTTGACACTACCAATTTTCTTAAACTATTTACGCCCCACAGATCCCACATATAACAGTATATCCTGTGCAGATCCAAAGGTTAAGTCATATATTTCGAATTAAAATTTTAACAAAAACAAAAAATTCAATGGATTAATACTAGAAAGATTAGAGGAAGTAGATCTTGATTATTGATTATACGTATATTATGTTCGCAGGCACCTGCATATGCATACAGCAAACGTTTCTTTTTGATTGTAAAAAGCAAGCACAATTGCGCAACAGGTTACTGCTCATCCCACTATGCGGAAATATCAATGCACGTATATGCTTGCATATCATTCCACTCATTGTCAGATTTAAAACTGTTGTTTTTATGTACTTCACTGAGATGATCATATATATATAAATCCAATAAACTCTTCTATAGGCATAAAATTGTGTTTTAAATTAAATGAACTTGATGTATAAAAAATGATATACAATTAGTTTTCTCAAATCATTTATGTTTTTAATTAGCATAAATGTAATAGAATCAACATATTATTAATTGTAGGACAGAAAAAGTTTGTTCTTCTTCTTTCTTAATAAAGACCCATCTGGACAGGACAAAAATGTCTTCCTGATTGGGCATAATTACGGGGAACTATTTCTGTGTTAACTTGTCACACAAGTTCATCATACACTACTAACTATATTCATCATATTGTTCTGAAGACAACACGCATCACCAGTTTCACAAACTTCCATGTTTTGTCAGTTTACCATGAATAAAAGCGACATGTTACAATTAGCATTCAACCTTTTAGATTAAATTTTACACAAATCACTCTTACGTCATACTAATTGCAATCATTTTGATACGAGACATTGTCATAGAATTCACACAACCACTAAAATCGGCATTTTGAAATAGAGAAACGATTTCCTATCTACTTTCAAGTCCTATGGCCCTTCAAATCATTACCTCTCTCCATTAGTCTCTACACGCTCTACACCCCTGACTCAACGCCTAAAACTCCTTATAAGAACCCTCCACACACTTACTTCCTCAGTTAGTATGATCATCGTATACAGTTACAATGAAAAATTAAATTTTTTAAAATATTTTCAGGTCTAATTTAATTATTTAATTTGTTTGAAAGCATTTTCTTATCTATTTCGTAAATAATTGATGTATTTTCTAAGTGCAACTTTTTTTATGCGGTCCCTGTCCACCGCACAAAAACAGGTTTTACTGTAATTGATGAAAACATTGAGTCATGATCTATTATATTAGCAAGATGAAACAACATTTATGGAAAACTTAACGTCGTAACTAGTTATTGTCGTTTTCTTCAACAAAGCTAGTTAATAAAATCCCAAATTGTACTTGTATTGAAGAATTTGTATTGAAGAATATTTCACGAAATACTTTCACTGATCCCCCAAACAAAGCTCCAACAGATTCCACTTTTATGCCTACTATATTAAGTGTTTAACCATGCAAGTGTTCGAGAGAGCGTGTGCTTTAAGTGGCGGAACCAGTCCTGTTACTTCAGTTTGCATTTTACGAAAGTTTTGTCGAATTAGGACATTCATTGTAATTCTAGGATTGATCGCATTAAACACCACACACATTCCGAATTATATACTTTTCTGCACTATCGGTATTTTGGTACTTATGAGATGAGGCCCGTAAGATGCCACGTCAGTCCTATATGTATGTTGTCTCTGATTATCAATCTTTATCTTTTCTAGAAGAAAATTGCCGCTAAAGCGGTCGACGTAATGTTAGTTTTTGCCAAATGTACAATAGTACAGCCCACTCCACGTGTTTGATTAGTGTTCCGTATTTTTAACCGCTACTACTTTTGCAGGTTATGATAGCACGTGTTCACATAGGGTGCGTTCGGGGCAGTGTCAGCAGGCAGAGCTGCAAAAGCCACATTTTTTGAGTGTATGCGTGCCGTGTCGGTGAGAGCTGCACGCGCCGGTTGTACGCACCGAACGTAAACAAAGACGGAACCATGATTCCTGTCTCCTTTCTACCAACGTCCTGTACTGAAGTCTGTAAGTTGCGCGCGCCGCTAATATGTCCGCGCCAACATCTCATTGTGTGCGTGCCGTGCGTGTGTAGAAAAGGAAGGAGCTTGTCTCCGTCTCATTTCTTCTTGTAGGTCTCGTGTGACGAGGAAGGAGCTTGTCTCCGTCTCGTTTCTTCTTGTAGGTCTCGTGTGACGAGGAAGGAGCTTGTCTCCGTCTCGTTTCTTCTTGTAGGTCTCGCGTGACGAAGAAGGAACTGTACTCTGTCTCGTTCTACGGTGTTGAATCTATTTTTAGCGTAACGATGGTACCGCGTTTCGCTTACTTACTGGCTACTGGAGATTTTCGATGTCCCAGCGTCTTCAGAAGATTTGACAAGGGAAGCGCCGAAGTGAACACCTACAGGTGGATAAGATGGTCAAAACTGCTTCCAAGCCAAAACAAATTGTGAGATAGCCATTCGATAGTTAATCGAAAAATACTCATTTTTTACATGTTTTAACCTTATACAGCGACTAGAACGGCAGTGGAAGGGATTGAAAAGAACAGCTATTTGTATTTTTTTTATTTGAAAATGAGCAGTTGAAAAAATTTGAAAAAAATTAGACGTGTGTCCTGATACGAAGTACACACTCTTGTTTTTTTTCAGATTTTTAAAACTTAAACTGTGGCAACTGAAAAATTAGAACCAAAAAAAATTGGCCTATTTGCTATTTTTTATTGAAGGTCTTCTGGGTGTATAACGAAATAAAAACCCTGTATGAGTGCAGTGATATGCCGCACCCTTGTTTTTTTTTCAGATTTTTAAAAACGGTGGGTGATAGTAAAAAATATAAATAAAAACCTGTTATCTGGTCGTTTGTGGCGTGTTGAGAGTAATTTGTACACTGAATCTTTATGCATTCTTTACGTGATAAGTTTATTACGCAATATTCAATTATATGAGGTACATATCGTTATATGAAATGTATCGTTACGCGCAGTGCAACGATTTGATAGAAGGAATCGTCAAATGCTCGATACGCGCGACATGCGTTTTACCGAACATCTATGTATTATATATTGTGCAAATGAAGTATACAGACCAGGATATGGTAAATGAATCCAAAGCGTTTTTTGAAAATAGATTTATTTTCCAAAGGGCATAGCCGGGTAAGACAGTGAAATGTGCCCCAAAACCGATCGAAATTCTGAATGGGCCATTCGATAGCTTATGAAAAAAGAAACATTTTTGTGAATTTTCAACTTTGTATCTCGACCGTGGGGGGCGGGGGGTGTAAAATGTACTGTCCGCTTCTCCCACCATTTTCTCGGAATCTAGTGCATAAAAAAATTCGAAAAAAATCAGAGCCATATCTAGTAATGGCGCGCATATTACAGATTTTTTTTCAGATTTTTACATAAAAAATCCTATTGGTAAAAAAATAAAAACCGAAAAGTCAATCAGAAAAACATTTATTTGATACCGAAGGAGGTCCGGATCGGTGATGCCGCTTTTTTGTGTAATGTAATATTACAATAAACATCTCTCTGATTTTTTTTATAATTTTTGCTCACCAGCAACAGCGTCGGAAAAATAAATAACCCGTTTTTTCGTCAGTTTTTGGGTGTCAGAACAACGTATGAGGTAAACTTTGGTTTAATTTTTGTCACATAACTATTTCATGCAATGTTTAATGTTATTGATTACATTGCATAGTCGTAATAATGCAAGAAAACTAAATAAATGGAAGAAATCGATGTCACAATGTATGCCTTATGTTCTGAAAAATTGAAGATCAACCAAAGATCGTTGGTAGCGACACGCGTATGGTGACAGACTCTTTTGTCGAAGCAAACTTTTTCTTTGGGTTCGAATCCTGTTAGGTGCCTTTTTTTCATCGTTTTTTTTGTCCTTTCTCTATGCAACAATAGTTAATATTTAATGTCAGATGATTTCACAATATTTTTGTCAACATTTTAATGTTGTAATAAATATGCACATGCCTTCTAACCGCCTTCCATGATTCCGTTATTCTAGTCATATATTTTGTCAGTAATAATGACAAAAATGTGTTGCATAGAGAAAGTCATCTGACATTAAATATTAACTATTGTTGCATAGAGAAAGGACAAAAAAAAACGATGAAAAAAAGGCACCTAACAGGATTCGAACCCAAAGAAAAAGTTTGCTTCGACAAAAGAGTCTGTCACCATACGCGTGTCGCTACCAACGATCTTTGGTTGATCTTCAATTTTTCAGAACATAAGGCATACATTGTGACATCGATTTCTTCCATTTATTTAGTTTTCTTGCATTATTACGACTATGCAATGTAATCAATAACATTAAACATTGCATGAAATAGTTATGTGACAAAAATTAAACCAAAGTTTACCTCATACGTTGTTCTGACACCCAAAAACTGACGAAAAAACGGGTTATTTATTTTTCCGACGCTGTTGCTGGTGAGCAAAAATTATAAAAAAAATCAGAGAGATGTTTATTGTAATATTACATTACACAAAAAAGCGGCATCACTGATCCGGACCTCCTTCGGTATCAAATAAATGTTTTTCTGATTGACTTTTCGGTTTTTATTTTTTTACCAATAGGATTTTTTATGTAAAAATCTGAAAAAAAATCTGTAATATGCGCGCCATTACTAGATATGGCTCTGATTTTTTTCGAATTTTTTTATGCACTAGATTCCGAGAAAATGGTGGGAGAAGCGGACAGTACATTTTACACCCCCCGCCCCCCACGGTCGAGATACAAAGTTGAAAATTCACAAAAATGTTTCTTTTTTCATAAGCTATCGAATGGCCCATTCAGAATTTCGATCGGTTTTGGGGCACATTTCACTGTCTTACCCGGCTATGCCCTTTGGAAAATAAATCTATTTTCAAAAAACGCTTTGGATTCATTTACCATATCCTGGTCTGTATACTTCATTTGCACAATATATAATACATAGATGTTCGGTAAAACGCATGTCGCGCGTATCGAGCATTTGACGATTCCTTCTATCAAATCGTTGCACTGCGCGTAACGATACATTTCATATAACGATATGTACCTCATATAATTGAATATTGCGTAATAAACTTATCACGTAAAGAATGCATAAAGATTCAGTGTACAAATTACTCTCAACACGCCACAAACGACCAGATAACAGGTTTTTATTTATATTTTTTACTATCACCCACCGTTTTTAAAAATCTGAAAAAAAACAGGGGTGCGGCATATCACTGCACTCATACAGGGTTTTTATTTCGTTATACACCCAGAAGACCTTCAATAAAAAATAGCAAATAGGCCAATTTTTTTTGGTTCTAATTTTTCAGTTGCCACAGTTTAAGTTTTAAAAATCTGAAAAAAACAAAGAGTGTGTACTTCGTATCAGGACACACGTCTAATTTTGTTCAAATTTTTTCAACTGCTCATTTTCAAATAAAAAAAATACAAATAGCTGTTCTTTTCAATCCCTTCCACTGCCGTTCTACTCGCTGTAGAAGGTTAAAACATGTAAAAAATGAGTATTTTTCGATTAACTATCGAATGGCTATCTCACAATTTGTTTTGGCTTGGAAGCAGTTTTGACCATCTTATCCACCTGTAGGTTTTCACTTCGGCGCTTGCCTTGTCAAATCTTCTGAAGACGCTGGGACATCGAAAATCTCCAGTAGCCAGTAAGTAAGCGAAACGCGTTACCATTCGTTACGCTAAAAATAGATTCAACACCGTAGAACGAGACAGAGTACAGTTCCTTCTTCGTCACGCGAGACCTACAAGAAGAAACGAGACGGAGACAAGCTCCTTTCTCGTCACACGAGACCTACAAGAAGAAACGAGACGGAGACAAGCTCCTTCCTCGTCACACGAGACCTACAAGAAGAAATGAGACGGAGACAAGCTCCTTCCTTTTCTACACACGCACGGCACGCACACAATGAGATGTTGGCGCGGACATATTAGCGGCGCGCGCAGCTTACAGACTTCAGTACAGGACGTTGGTAGAAAGGAGACAGGAATCATGGTTCCGTCTTTGTTTACGTTCGGTGCGTACAACCGGCGCGCGCAGCTCTCACCGACACGGCACGCATACACTCAAAAAATGTGGCTTTTGCAGCTCTGCCTGCTGACACTGGTCTGCACATGCGCACGGACAAGTTTGCAGGTAGAGTGCGCGTATTTGAAATGAAATAATATTCAATTGGCGAAGGCTAGGTGTGGGCAAGGCTTCGCTTTCATAATATTTAAGGGTTTTCAATCAAAAAATGGTTTGAGAGTTGGTTTAGGTCTAGATTTCTTTCAGCCAAATCTCACTTTTCGTTTTATTTCTATGGCTAGGTGTGGGCAAGGCTTCCCTTTCATAATGTTTAAGGGTTTTCAATCAAACAATGGTTTGAGAGTTGGCTTAGGTCTAGATTTCTTTCAGCCAAATCTTACTTTTTGTATTATTTAAGGGCTGGGTGTAGGCTAGGCTTCCCTTTTGTAGTGCTTTTGTCGATAGAAATGATGTTGCTGCACTTTTGCTATTAAAATATAACCCGAACCTACTCTCAAACCATTGTTTAATTGAAAACTCTTAAACATTATGAAAGGGAAGCCTTGCCCACACCTAGCCATAGAAATAAAACGAAAAGTAAGATTTGGCTGAAAGAAATCTAGACCTAAACCAACTCTCAAACCATTGTTTGATTGAAAACCCTTAAACATTATGAAAGGGAAGCCTTGCCCACACCCAGCCATAGAAATAAAACGAAAAGTAAGATTTGGCTGAAAGAAATCTAGACCTAAACCAACTCTCAAACCATTGTTTGATTGAAAACCCTTAAACATTATGAAAGGGAAGCCTTGCCCACACCCAGCCATAGAAATAAAACGAAAAGTAAGATTTGGCTGAAAGAAATCTAGACCTAAACCAACTCTCAAATCATTTTTTGATTGAAAACCCTTAAATGTTATGAAAGGGAAACCTTGCCCACACCTAGCCTTCGCCAATTCAATGTTATTTCATTTCAAATACGCGCACTCTACCTGCAAACTTGTCCGTGCGCATGCGCAGACATCAGTGCGCATGCGCGGATGTCGTTCGCGGTGCCGGTAAGGCAGGTTTTACAATAAACTTTGACGCTTAATAACTTTTTAATTAGACGAGAGCGCGCTTTTTGGCTTTTACAGATCTTATTTTTATGCAAAAATGTACCATTACACGAAGTTTCATGCAAATCGGTGAGGAGGCCGCGATTCTTTACCTTTACCTTGATAATATTGATACGCTGTACATAGTTTAATAGACTATTTCAATTTTTAGCTACAAATAAATTATATTGATGGTGCGTTCGGGGAGTCACTACGAACGCTATGAACGCAAACACTACCAACGGCGTTCGCGGAGCCCGATAGCGCGATGGTGGTATCAAGCTCCGTGAACGCTCTACAGCGTAGCGTTAGCAGACGATCATCGTTTTGTGTGGGGGTTTTCAAATCGAAAAATTGTTTTTCAGTTTTTCTCACATACAAAATCGTTTGCGGGCTTAAGTTAAATAAGATAAATTGTTGAAAGTCGACTAAACTGGAGGCTATTAAACATATTTTTTTGTTGAACAATAAAAACGAAAGAAACTATTATTATTATTTGTCTGGCCCGCGAATGAGGTTATAAATTTCAAAATGGCCGTTGGCAGAAAATAGGTTCCCCACTCCTGACCATGGAGACTAGATTATAAGGAGTACGAACGAGATAGGAATGTCACTAGATTTATAATCTGAAAATTTGTACAGATAGAGGGCGCGTCAGTTTGCAGTTTCTGAGTCAGTTAGACTTTGTTTCCATTAGGCCCTCTCCAAATCTAAACTAGTATGTCTCAATATAATTTATTTGTAGCTAAAAATTGAAATAGTCTATTAAACTATGTACAGCGTATCAATATTATCAATCTTTTATTCCAAGTCAATTTTAAAAATTGTATCTTATTTAAATATTTATGATTATTTACATTTATATTAAAGATTTTTGCGTAAAAAAAATCACAATTTTTACTTGCGATTAGTATATAAATTTTCTGTGTAATTTGTATATCTATATTTATCGGTAACTGTCGATACTAGCGCCGTCTGCTGGTTTAACTTGCATTGCTGTATTAAAATCTGGATTATTTCTTTAACATGGCGTTCGTACTCCTTATAATCTAGTCTCCATGCTCCTGACTTACAGCGTGTGGGGTGCTATTGGCTGTTCACGGAATACCCCACGCAACGCAATCGACACACTATCTCGGAAGAAATAGCGTTCGTAGCGTTTAGTTATGACGTCGCACACCATAAGTAGTGACGTCACGGTAGTGTTTGATTGCGCTACCGTCGAGCTCCGCGAACAGTCTGTAGCGCCATGATTGCGCGAATAGTGACTCCCCGAACGCACCCTGAGCAACCCTGAGACATACTAGTTTAGATTTGGAGAGGGCCTAATGGAAACAAAGCCTAACTGACTCAGAAACTGCAAACTGACGCGCCCTCTATCTGTATAAATTTTCAGATTATAAATCTAGTGACATTCCTATCTCGTTCGTACTCCATATAATCTAGTCTCCGTGGTACTGTGTATCAAGTGGTATCAAGGAAAGAACAGCTTCCCCCAGTTTGAAACCCTTTGTTTAAGAAGAAAAGTCAGTAAAAGTAGTTTTGAATATAATGTGTGTAACTATCGCAGTTTATTAGTTTTTTAACATGGCAAAAGCTAAAGTGTCCGCTGAATGGAGAAAACGAGTGAAGTCTGAGTACATGCGATTGAGGCAAATTAAACGTTACAAGCGGGCAGACGAGGTAAAAATTGCTTGGAGCGAGAATCGCAAGGTTATGACCGGTTGGTATTTAAACAGTGTGTAATTAATATTGTTAACAATTACGACGTTTTATTGGCCTAAAAAAACAAATTAAATTGAAAAGAGTTTCTTTTTAGCCGAATATTCAGCCAGCAAACTGTATGTATTTTCTAACTCAAAAATATTTATTATGTTGTACAGAACTCCTTGTGTTTGAACAAAAACGCTGGGCAGATGGTAAAGCTATGTGGTTGGCGATGCAGGATATTCCACCTCACATGTCATGTATGAAAAAAGCAGAAGTTATTAGTTCTGACGGAGATATTCAGACATGTCCTGTTAAAATTATCAATGCAGTGACTCCTATACCCACAATGTATACTTGGGCTCCAATTCAACAGAATTTTATGGTAGAAGATGAAACTGTACTCCATAATATTCCTTACATGGGTGATGAAATACTAGATCAAGATGGCACATTTATAGAAGAGCTTATTAAGAATTATGATGGAAAAGTATGTACAGATTATAATTATTATTGAATTTACTAAATATTAAACGTAGATTAAATATGATTATTTGTCACAGGTTCATGGTGATAGAGAATCTGGATTCATGGATGACTCTATCTTTGTAGACTTAGTTACTGCATTGATATGTTATGAAAACGAAGATAAGGAACGGGAGCAACCAAAGAAAGGAAAAGACTTGAAAGACAAAGAAATTCAACGGGACGATTATAAGGACAGACTTGAGAACAATGTTGCAGCAGAATTTAAGATGGAGAAAGCAATTCCAATATCTAAAACCGAAGCAACACCATTTCCTTCTATGCATATATTTAATGTAAGGACACTCTTTGTAAAAACTTTATTATACATATAATGATAATTGTTTCATATTATTAGGCAATATCGAGTATGTTTCCAGATAAGGGTAGACCTGACGAACTTAAAGAAAAGTATATAGAACTAACAGAAAGGTCTGACCCAAATGTTCTACCACCTGAGTGTACACCAAATATTGATGGCATTAATGCAAAAAGTGTACCAAGAGAACAAACAATGCATTCATTTCATACATTATTTTGTAGAAGATGTTTCAAATACGACTGCTTTCTACATCGTGAGTGTATTTCTCAGCAGTAGATATTGTTTTTTCAAATTGAATTTTACTATTTCATTGAAGTGAACAGTGGAACAGTTACGTCACAAAAATACTTTCTAGAAAAACGTAATTTTCACAAGATTTTATGTTCTGTATCCACCACTTGTGTTCAATGATTTATTAACTACTATACTCTATGATTCCTGATTTATCGTAGCAGCCAGGGGGACCTCGCCGCAAGGTAAAGAATAATATCACATATAAATGGCAGCATTCAATTGATCGCTTTCCTTTTATTTAGCACGAAGACGTCATCAAGGGTTCATCCACAATCATATTTCATTAACCGTGCAAGCACCGAAATTGATAAATCTTATCTAATAATTTTCTTCTGCTGTTAATATCCATTCTGTTGGCACCATTATTTGTTGTGCGTTTGGTCGTCTCGTATATCGTCTTCCGAATTAGCTTTTATCCGCCCATATTGTTTTATACATACGTTGATAATCATACTCGTTCTATCGTTTTAGAAGCATTCAAGAAGTTCATATGATTATCACTGAAATCACCTACTGATTATAGGTCTTCAAGTATGTCACCCTGGACCTAACTTATTAAAGCGGAAAGGTCCAGACCTAAAGCCATTCTCTGAACCTTGTGGGACAGAATGCTACATGCACTTGGTTAGCTATTAATTCGGACATTTTGCACTTAATACACACAAACATATTTTCTATTAATCTTCAAGAGGTATTTTCTATGATACAGGAAGGAATGAAGGAAAAACTGGCCGCGCAAGCTGCTGATATAAAAGAGGAAGAAAGTGAAGAAAAACGCGGTGGGCCCAGAAAAGTACGAAAACAAGCAAGTGTTGATTCTGGGAATGAAGCTAGTAGCGAAGACAGTAACGATAGTAACAAGTATAGTCAAGCTGGAAGTTGTCAAGGTGCATAAATAAAATGTATTATATTTGATCTTTACAATGGCAATCAGCAATTCAATAATAATGTTATGCCTTACAGAGTTTACGCATAATGTTAATAAAGATGCGATTTCGGAACAATTACTAGAAAATCAGACTCAACCAGAAAATCAAGCACCATTTACACTCCTGGGGTTAGATAAGCGTATCAGACTGGAAAATGAATTCTCCTGGACAGGTTCTGAGCAAAGTCTCTTCCGTGCGCTTCATAAAGCATTCCCAGGAAACCCGTGTGCTTTGGCACAAATTATATTGACCAAGACTTGTCAAGAAGTATACAAATTTGCTCAAAAAGAAGCCTCAGACATTCCAGCCATTGAGCATTTCAAAGATTTTACGCCACCGAGGAAAAAGAAAAAGAAACATCGCCTGTGGTCCATGCATTGTCGAAAGATTCAGTTGAAGAAAGATTCTGGTATTAATTAAAATATTTAATAATAAATACAGTTATTTTATACAATTAATGTGGATAGGACGTGTGGCTTCCGTACAGACTGCGCGTATATATAAATTGTATTAATTGTGCAGGAGCCAACCACGTTCACAATTTTGCACCATGTGATCATCCAGGTCGTCAATGCGATAATTCCTGCCCGTGTATTCAAGCACAAAATTTCTGTGAAAAATTTTGTCAATGTAGTAGCGAATGTCAAAATCGATTTCCGGGTTGCAGATGTAAAGCTCAATGCAATACAAAGCAATGCCCTTGTTATTTAGCTGTAAGAGAATGTGATCCGGATCTCTGTCAGACTTGCGGTGCAGATCAGTTCCATATTACTAAAATATCATGCAAGAACGTCAGTGTCCAACGTGGACTTCGTAAGGACTATTACACTGAAATAATTAAAAGTCAAATAACTTGTTCCTTTGTTTAATATACAAATACTATACAGATAAACATCTTTTAATGGCTCCTTCTGATGTTGCCGGTTGGGGAATATTTTTGAAAGAGTCCGCAGCTAAGAACGAATTTATATCTGAATATTGCGGTGAAATTATTAGCCAAGATGAAGCGGATAGAAGAGGCAAAGTTTACGACAAGTACATGTGCAGCTTTCTTTTTAACCTTAATAATGGTGTGTATGATATATGTATGTGTTAATACGTTTTCTTTTCTGTTACATTACGCATGCCTAATCCTTTCATTCTTGTAGATTTTGTAGTAGATGCTACGCGCAAAGGAAATAAAATAAGGTTTGCAAATCATTCAATAAATCCGAATTGTTACGCTAAAGTAATGATGGTTAACGGGGATCACAGGATCGGAATTTTTGCGAAAAGAGCTATTCAACCTGGAGAAGAATTATTTTTTGATTACAGGTACGTTGATGATCAATACAATAAGAATAAAATGTTTCATTGAATCTTTTTTATTTTGTAGATATGGTCCAACCGAACAACTCAAGTTTGTTGGTATTGAACGTGAAATGGAGTTTTTATAAATAATTATTATTGTTTTTCAAGCGTAGCGTGACGCATTTTGTCCAAGTAATTGTACCTGAAATGCGATAACATGGACGACGTCGTAAATACAGTAATATTTTCTCGCTTATAACAAAATTAACGTAAAATCGTAATTGTCTTCACTTCTTACATGTTGTTTGCTTTCGTGTATTAAACATTTGTTTAATCTCATTTTGTTATAATGTATTCTTTATCTACAACCCCACGGATAATAAAAATATCTCTGTTATTAGCATATAATTAACACTCAGCTATTTAACAAAAATTTGTAATTGTTTTGGGGGGCAGGGGGGGGGGGGTCCAATTAGCTTCTGAAACTAAAGAAGTCAATTCGTACATAATGGATGTTTTCCTTTTGTCTTGTAAAATAAAACTTCTTTCAGTGAGTACACATGTCACACCGCTTAAATTAAATCCTAATATTATTGCTCACTTCAGTTTTACGATAAGAGTCTTATAAGATTTTTTATCGAATCTATGTGCATGCAGGCAAATATGATTTTAAAGTGATACAACAATACGGACAGCTATTGTGCAGCGCTATGGGAAAATACTCGACAATGCAAATCTTCGGAGATGTTCTTAGACATTTACAAATTCGGAAAATAGTGCGCCGTTTACGAATAAAGGCCGTTGTCTCAACAGTTTTTAAATACATAATGTGTAAACAGAATTCAAGTATTATTTGTTTTGTACCTACAATGAATCGTTTCGTACAGCTTTCTATAGTAAGAGTTATTACGAAGCGATTGTACAATAGCTTGCTTAACGTATTGAATACGCGTTTCCACTATCAGTCTTAGGTTTTATAGCCTCGAGAGTAGTTGCTTGCGTCAGTAATCCCAGAAAAGACTTGTTCATTGATATTTATTTCGTGATAGTGTTAAATCCACAATGGCAGTGGAAAGCAGTATCATTTCGAACAAAACGTGGTAGAATTAATAAATGTATCAAACATAATGATCGTTATAATTAATATGTTGTTTGGACAAATATTCATCACTCTCTTGATTGAACGAATTTAAAGTGCAGCCATTTCATTGGTACTTGGTCGCAAAAAAGTAATATATTAGTTTAAAGAAGTTTTTTTAAATTTCTTTCGGTGGCTTCAGAAATATTGGTTTGGTTGCACCTAAAAACGATCATAGTTTCAATTGTCATAGAGTGTGCAGTTTTTTCAGCTGACTACAGTCATGGAGGGCGAAGGTGACTTTAATTTAATATAAATTACAACAATTTTAAATAAATTGCAGTCGAATGATATAAATATTTAATTGCAATATGAATTTTGACATGTGTGAATTCATGGCCATCGGTTTGTCAGTTCACGATTCAGTGCAAGGAACCCATTAATATTCCCATATAAAAAACAATGATTTTAAATAATATAATTACGAATAACATATTGCACGTTTACACAAGCAAATGTATAACCGTAAATATAATTATAGATTATTAAGTACTTTCGCGTTTGGATAAAAGGTATTACTAACGCTATAATTTCAGTATTACGCCTGTTTTTGCAATTTCCGATAATAACTTTATAACATATCTATTGTTGCGCAGGCTAACGAAATAACAGTAATAAAGATATACATATTATAAGAAAAAATAAATAGCTAATGCTGTGAAATGAAAAATCGTCCACTTGCAGTTATTTATCATTGCAGATGTACATACGTACCGTAATATTTCGCAGCCAATATAAACTAAAAATGTTGTTTTCTTGATGACTCACCGTCGGAATAATAAACCAGCAAATTAAGAATTTGTCTAATGTTAATGGTATTAATACATCTTGCAATTGGTTTATGTGTATTGTAAGATAACCTTAATAATATGAATAAAATCATCTGCAATAAAATGAAATTAAGTTCATACAGCATTCACGAAATATTGTTTATTTACACGCAATCTATTTGAGTTAGATGTGAAGTAGGACGTGCTTTTATGATAATAAACATACATAACATTCGCAAATAAGTGCTTTTTATTTGCAAAACATAATCGAAAACCATTATTGCACGAAATATATCAGTGTAGTGATTAAGGTAAGCATTGTCAAAATACTATTTTATTTCAATAGTTTCCGAAATTTGATTAACATGTAATGGATGTAGCGTGGTTATATAAGCATGAATATACATAACAATCCGTAAAAATAATAAATATGTGCAAGATATTTCGTTTCGGCTCGGATGTTTTACTGAACTAATTTGCTTTTCATTAACCACGTTGTGTTCATAAAAATGCAATTTCTTGTTTCCATATCCAAACTTCATTTGCAATCATTAATTCATAATTGTACAAGTGTGATATTTGATTGAAATTCATAACAGCTTATTTCAAATTCTCACAATCCTGGAAAACATAAAAATGAATGACGTAATTCTCTAGCATACACTTTGGATAGTATTTTTTTCGCTGTAAATCAAAGATTGAAGTTAATGCCCAATACATATATTATATAACCATGTGTTTTTTTAATGTGTAAGAAACCAATACAGGTCTTGATATTTTTTTCCCTAGCCGGCTGCAGAAATAACATTTGCTGGCATCCGTCCAAAAGAGTTACTTACTGGTGCCAGCTTCGTGAACCAGCCTGGTTCATACAAATATTTGCATTTCACGGTCGTTCTGTTTTTTCTGTGATCCGTTAAACTTTGGAGTTAACGAATTGTACATATTTTCCTAAAATTGTACTTTGCAAATTTAGTGTTTAAAAAATCTATCTACTGCGCAACTAGCATTAACGAGATATCGGGGAAATAAACAATAATAATAAAAAATTAATAACCTATATACATATAATGTAAATTCTCCGATAATTGTCGTGATTTATTTGATCCCAAATAAGTAAATAAGTTATTATATAATAACACACAAGTATACCATACCAAGCCGGGATACACGATAATAACTGTTGGATACCGTAAGAAAAGAAACACCTTTACAAATCTAAACTTGCTATGTCGTTTGCGTAATATCTTCATCGAATGAAAGTCACAAGTAAAATTGGACACTTATCATTGTTTCTTTCCTAGAATATAATTAATTTATTCTTTGAACATGTCGTAAAGTGTATTTTTTACAGACAATTCTCAGCCCTTTACATGTGTATTAACATTTTTATGAACAACAAATGACAAATAGCTCTTATTCACGAGTCAATAGGGGCGATTGTTGCAATTATTGCGATATAGTTAATTTATTTATATTCATAAGACTAATTGGATGCGCTATAGTTATGCAATATAGCGATTTCTATAGGTTTACCAACAAATAATCGTCAAAAACTTATTTATCATTACTGTTGAACTAAAACCATTAAAACTAGTGCCTTAATCTATATTTTTGAATGAAAACCTGATTCTAAATATACATTATTTCCGTTATGTAAACGATGCATCTTATGACTACGCAATACTTACGTATGTATTACATAATATGTCATTACTGTATGATCTCGAAATATTGAATTAAACTGAAGGTCAAACGATTTCTTTAGTGAATGCATGATAGGGTGCAGGTGTTTCATATCGATGGAATTTACAATTATCATGTAGATAATCACATTTTTATATACACAGATAACATATGCATACAGTAGGTCAAATAACACTTATTCATACATCGCATTTACAACTCCACAATTTTGTTATAATCCCCAAGTTAACCAATGCAAGCGGATTATGCAAAAATGAGTAATATTCTTCGATTTGATACACAGTTTTGTTAAAAGGAACAATTGTATATTTTAATCAATTGCTTTGTTTTATTATTTATTGTGTAGAAAAAGGGCTAACGTATTGGGAGTTCATTACGAAAATGGGGATAAAGTGGACATAATTGGGTAAATGCCGAAAAAATAAAATAATGTTTCCTGTGTTGTATTTACTTCAGCTTTTAGCGTTTTGCACATGATTTGTGAAATGATTTACAGTTTATCAAAATTCGAATTGACTTTACATTATTGCGGTATTAAATACGTAGTTTAATGCTTTGATATATGCACCACAAAATATTTTGAGACAATCAAGTGTTATGTATACACAGTGAATAACGTTGATTGATCGCAACACATCTGTCTTTCCTAAACTTTAAGCTTTCCTATATAACATTCTTGACAGTTTTGTCTAATAAAAAATAATAGACTCATTCGAAATCGATTTTTCTACCACAGGAACATGTATGTATAATGTTATATGTGTACCTACTAAGCATCGTTTGATATTTGTAAATCACCTTTGATAATAAACCTGCTTATATTATTTTATGTGAAAAAATACTGTAAATTGTTGAGAGCCATCGGTTTGACAAGAAAAATGTTGAATAAAACTGCATACCTGGAAAAGTATTAATCCTACAGTACAATTTTGCCCTACCGTTTATGACTTACTGTTATGCTATTTATCAGTACTTACATCGTTCGTCATTAATGCAATAAGAGATACTTTAAATGTTCCCATATCATGTGAAAACAAATACTGTATAGGATCGTGATTGTTAGCGAAAATAATTTTATTTTTCTGTCGTGCAGTAGTTTAATTAATAATAATATCCAGATTTATTGTCTCTACATGTCTGAAAATACATATAAACTTTTAGTGGAACCTATTATGCCTCACACGAATTGAGATTTTTTGGTATAGAAATGTAATAAAATGCAACAAATTAATGTGTTTACAGTGTTATACGCATGTTATTTCTTTTATTATTTATCATTACTATAATAAAATGGTTGAAGACGTATACTGTTTCAGTTGCTTAATATATTTTGTGTACATACAAAATAACGGAATGGAGAAAATCAGAGGTGTTCGCAAGTACTTTGGAAAAATTGTAACACATTGTTGGGTTAAAAAAATTATGTCATTATTCATACGTTGTTACAATCGATTAATAATATTGTTACGGCCGTGAAAAAGGGTGAAGATGTCACCGAACACTGTTTAATCGATAAATTAAAAGAGCGTTGTTAGACATAAGAACAAATGTTGTTGTTAGTTACGAGTCTTGATCTGGACACGAAAGAGATCGGACGTGCTCCAGTAATAAATGTTGTTCTGGTCTTTTATAAACTGGTCCAATCTTTAATCGTTCCGATATGCCGCGTCCACGTAACAATATTATAGACGCTGTGTATTAAGAGAAACGTTTTTACTTTCAGATAATGTTATTGCGATAGAGCTCAGTGATCTACGTGATCGATACGATGCAAAATTTACAGCATCATTATACACAGGAGCACTCTTCATTGCCACAGTCGCTTCGATCATTGTTTTGATAGCTCTGTGCCTGCAAAAATATGATGTAAGTGTGTATGTATTTATCACCTGCTTCCCTTACATGTTTTTGTTTCCTTTCTATATATATACCAACATAATCTTAATCTCAGACTATCTTACCTAATCTTAACCTAACGCAACCGCCTGCACGCCCCTACCTCTGGAAGACTTACTTACCTCTTAAATCTACTCTTCGCACTCCCCCCCCCCCCCCCGCCCCGCTGCGGACGCAACCCCTCTTTCTCCCTCCCTTGTGCGCTCCCCCTTCTCTCCTCTCTTCTTCCTTCAATTACCGTTTCCTACCCCGCTTTTCCTCCTTCCACCTCCACCAAACCTTCCCTGTCCGGACCTTACCGTATCCCACCCACACGCCGTTACCTTTCCTCCTCTCTTCCTCCCATACCTACTACTGCTCTATTCAACGTTTCATTTTCTGCTCTTCCACGTTAGTTAGAATTCCTTGTCTGCCCTAACTACCTCCGTCGCACTCCAAAATGCCACTTTCGACGCCTGTCTCTCTTGCTCTTCCCTCTCCCTCCTTCCTTGTCTCCACTCTTTCCCACCTCTTTTCTCCTACCCTTGTCCCTTTTCTGCACTGCTCTCCCCACCCTCCCTCTCCTTATTCTGTGCCCCTCCTTCTATCAAATCTATCTTCCCTCCATACCACCTCTATTCTATACCCTCTATTCTGATCCTTCTATATCCAACCCCTACACTTTTTTCATTGCTTCTCTCCCGTCATGCTTTTTACTCCATCTTCTTTTCATTTTCTTCTTCTTTCCTCCCATGTCAAATTGTCCTCTATTTTTACCCCTGTCTCTTTTAACTTCCACCTTTCCATCATAATGTCCTTTTTGTAATTTCCTCCCCTTTAGTTGAACAATCACCCCCACGCCCTCCCGGTCCCTCTCTCGCATTCCTAGTTCTTCCATCTCTTCCATTCCTCCCACCGCCCCAATTTCCTCCTTCCTTTCTTTCTCACCTCTCTTCAACTATTCTTCTCCCTATGTCCATTTTTCCGCCTCTTTCTTCTATTCTTTTTACCTCTCCTCTATCAACCTTCTCTCTTTCTTCCTTTTTCCTATCTCATACAATACGTTAACATGTCCGTAATTCTTGGTTTTATGAAAAAAAAAACTTCAGGGGACAAAGTTACAGAATATATTATATGGTTATTTTTACTACTATAGTTTAACCATTATAATAATATACCTTTTTTGGCCATCCCACATTGATGTATCACTCTGCATGGAATTATTAGTTACTTGAGTGAAAACGATCTGAACTTGAATGTGCACTACATCAACAATATATTGCGAGGAATACCTGTGAAAAACACGGGACAGGTCTTATTTAGAAGACACTTCTTGAACTTAATTGAAAAATACTTTAACGGCATTATACTTTATATTATGGAACTATACAAGATATAGAAATTAATATTTTTTAGTAGAAAAACGAGTTTATTTTCATGTGTAACAAAAGATCTCACACGAACTATTGTTGTGTTACATTACGTACTCGTATGTTACATATGTATCGAGTACAAATCCACTGAAAAGGTACTTGTACATCACATCAAACTCTCCATCGTGTTCGTCTAATTTTATGTGGAAGCGGTTGTCATACACAATATGTAAAATGGAGCTTTTCGGCAATTGTCATTAACTTTAATAAGAAAAGGGGATATTATAATCCCCGAAAAATTCGTTTCTTTTCGTCCCGGATCCACTGGCGGACTCTTCAGTAGGGCTATTGCCAGTGGATCTTGCCCTAGACGAACGATCCCCTTTTCTTATTAAAATTAGTGAAAACTGCCGAAACGCTCCATTTTACATATGGTTGATCACTAAACTATCTTCCTTTCTACATGTCATAGAAATAGTTTGTAAATTGGGTACATACATGTAATATTTACTTTTGATAACAGGAAAAACATTTTCTGTATACAGGGTGAGCCAGAATTCGAGGGAAAAAAATGGAGGGGTGGTAGAACACATGAATACAAGCACTTTTTGTCAAATAATATACGGGTCGCAACTCAACGGATAAAAACTTACAGGGCATTTTTGCACCGTCACATTTGACGCGGTGACTGACCGGGCGGCGAACGTGTTAAAGAATTATCACAAGAATGAGAGCAGATATTTCACAAAACACTTTATTAACACTAATATATTGATTTATATGCTCAAAAATAAAAAGTTTAAGGATAACACGCTAACTGCTACGCGAATTTATGAGGGAACAACCGTCAGTCATGCTCGCCGCTCAGTACCAGTACCTAAGCCCAGCGGAGAGAATTCAGTATGTCCACTTCCCGTCTGGGAGTCGAGGTGCTGTCCCTGCATGGCTAGGAGATAGGGGTTAACGGCGCCTCGAGTCTCTCGTCGGAGCAGCGTGCGACATTAATTGCCTCTGCATTGTCGGGTGTTGTCGCCCCAGAATCTGCATCTGTTGCGTCCCAAGTTCCGCAGCTCGGACTTCTTCTTCCCGCTGTTGCTGTCAGATCAAGCCCTCCACAGCTAGCGGTTGTATTCTTCCCCTTTCTTCTTTTTGCGCCTGTAAGCCTTCACCCACCGCAATTATTTGCGGACCGGCTTGCCGGCGTTGCGGCCCCTTCCGTTTCGTGCACTGCACGCACTCGCACCATGCTGGGTGGGCTTGCATTCGCGGCCATATTACGCACACTGTCAGTCGCGGGTAGTTATCGCTTCCTGGAAAGCGTAGACGTGTTACTCACAAGGAAATAACCAGGGTTGTAGGTCATCAATTTTGTTCAATTTTTGCACAGAACTTTTTTACCCGAAACTATTGGACACGTGTTTTGCCGAAAGTGACAACACTCTCCCATTTTTAAGAAATCGAAGCAAAAAATGGAAATTTTTCCATCGTGCTGAAATTTTGCAGATGCATTTGAAATTTCTTCCTAAAAGATACTTACACATTTATTTTGCAAATAAACAATGCTTAAAAATATACGTTATGGATAAGTTCTATAAAATTTATTTGGTTTTCATCGAAGCGGTGTAGCAGAATAAGTATGGTACAACCGTACGTATTCAAGGTCCAGGGTTCAAATCTCCATACGGTTTTGCGTTTTGGAATTTTTTGCTGTCTATTTTTTGTAACTTTCAGGTGTAACTGTAATTCCAAAATCTATCAATAATATATCAGGCATTCCATGCTAAATCGGACAATTTTGTACCTCAACCCCTTTGATTTTTTTCAAAATCTTATATTTTTTTACGACCGACGAAAAACGCGTTCATGGATTTTTTCAGATTCTTTACACCATCCGTTTGGGAAATTCGAATTTTTTTTAAATTTGGACTCTTTTTTTTTTAAATGCTCATAACTTTGCGAAAAATGTACCAACGGAACCGATCATTTTGTCAAAATTTGTGTTTTTGAATGCTCTTTCAAGATAAAAATATGATTTTATTCGAAATTATTGTTTTCCTTGTTTATTTTTAATTTAAAGCAAAATATTTTTTTTTTCACAGAAAACGACCCTTGATTTTTTTGAAAAAATTCTCAAAGAAACTTTGACGGATATAAGAACTTTTGTTTGTGTTGGAAAATTTGTCCGGCCCTGGAGAAACTCTTCGTTCTATTTTTTTTCTTTATTCGAAAATATCTATTCTGTCACATCATATTTCCCGTTTCAATGAAAAATGTTTTTTTCTCAAAACAGGCCCCCATTGATTATTTTGAAAAAATTCTCAAAGAAACTTTGATGGATATAAGAACTTTTAAAAATTGTACGATCGTGGGTAAACTCTTCGTTTTATTGTTTTTCTTTTTGGTCTTGTTTTTATGATACTCACAATCAGTCAAATTACATACCGGTATTGTAATCTTCACTGTTACAATACACAGTTGACGCACCTTTTACGGATAGGAATAATTGCATTTAGTACCGATACATTCATATACATACTTTATTATCATCTATTATCATATAATCATGTAATAAAACAGGATTTGTATACTGTCACAGGATATGGATAATGCTATACTACACGTTTCAACCTTGACAACTATAGTTATCACATCTCTCTCTGGGTTTATCCTCGTTCAGCTGCCTCCGAGCTTAACTTCGAAAAGTATGAGATATATACTTGCAGTTGTTAGTTCTATGGTGCTTGGCCTTAGTATAGTCATTTTGGATTCTACTATACTTCTCTTCGTTACCATCCTTGTAATAGTCGCCGCCTCATCAAGAATTAGCTGGCCGATTCCCACTATGTTCTGTGTTATTCTGACAAGTATACATTTAGCAAGACAACTTCTTTGCGAATCAGAATCAATCAGCAATAAAGCTAAAAAGGTATGTAGTATTTCACCTTCTTCTTTCACCTTCATCTTTGCTATAATCCAAGTTGGGGGCAACACAACCTACAGTCAAAATGGCACAGTAGTGTTACATGTTTAAGTTTTATGAACAATGAATGAACATAAAATGCTAATAAGTAAATAGATTAATCGTGGCAACCGTTGTAATTATTTATTAGGGCAAACACATTTTCCAACAGCTTTACTAATTTACTTAATCTTTATTCAAGAATTACATAGTTATTGTTACAATCAGCTTTATTTCCATTCCTGATAGGAAATTAATCAATAAGTAATGTTTTATATTGTTTGCCATCTAATAAGAATATTGACTTTTTAGCTATGTATATTTTATTTTGTAATTGCTAAATGGCGGTAGCACGAAAAGAAAAAGAAAGTGGAAAGATCCGTAAAATGTCGGCACTTGGGCCAGATATCCAGATTGAAAAAACATTGATTTAGGCAAATCGCGGAGGAGAAAGAATATTATTATTATATCATCATCATTATTATAATTATCGCTAAGCAATGGCGTATTTACGATTGCCACAGCATGTTTGCATTAAAATGATTCAAAAATATGACTTTTTCGTGTAGTTAGAATACTAATTGTAAGCTTATATTCGATCATTATAATAACTTTTTAAGTGTATGGTCTTAGGTGATCATCAAAAGTATATTTCTTCTTGCTGCCATGCTTGGAGGGATTTACTATAAAATATTGACTGCAATGGCGCATGAAAGAACCTTTGCTGGAACAAAAACGGTTATAAACTCTCGTGTGAAGCTAGAACGTGAGAGAGAACAACAAGAACAATTACTTTTGAGTGTGATACCGGCTTATATTGCAGCTGAAGTAAATAATTGCTTCATAAAACGTAAGTACTGTTGAAATAGTCTTTAAGACTCTTAAGATTTGTAATGTTGTAGGTCAAACGAAACATTATGTTAAAGATGGCCGATGCCTGCCAAAAAGCTAATGGACCAAAAGAAACAAGATTTCATGAGATGTACGTACAACGACATAACAACGTCAGGTATATAACATTTTCCTTTTATGATAATATATGCCAATGATAACAGTTCTATCTGCAATAAAGAAAACAAAGCGCAAACACAATTTTTTAAATATAACTACATATCGAACACATATTAAATACAACAAACAAAATATCGATAGTAATATGATTTCCATAACATTTAATAGTTATGTTACATGAATGTATTTTGATAAAAGAACATAGTGTTAAAAAGAATAATGAGTGTGTTTTCAAAACGTGCTACACTAAACTATATTTGTGTTAATTAACATTTCCTCGAAACATATATGTAATAGCATGAGCTGTTGTTTCTAATAGTGGTATAAGTCCATATTTCGGGAATAAAAATGAGTTAATGATAACTCTGGTGAGACGTAGACCTCAATATTTTGTGATTTCTATTAATACAGTCAATGACGTACAATATCCCCATACAAAGTCAAAAGAAATATAATTGAAACTGAAAATTTTGTATTATGGCTCAATACACTCACATATTCTGCGCAAAACGAAATATAAGTACTGCATTGGAATGGTTAAGTGTTTTATCTGTTAGCAATAAGATAACAGTTTTTAGACCATCACTTTTATCTGGCAGATCTAATTTTTCCGAACTATAAGGATGTTGATGTTAGAGGAAAAACGCAAAGAAAGACTGTTATAAGTAATTGTTGGAAAAAAATACTTACTTTAATATGAAAGAGGTGGGAGAGACAAAAAAAGGCGAAAAGAGTTGCGGAATAGAGGACGTCCATGGAAGAAAATGTAGAATTGAAGTTCCTCTATTTGTGATAACATAACGGTATTACTGCCCTAGATATTTCCTCTTCATTATAAATACATCTCTTAGTACCTTTCAGTGTTGTCCATTCGTAAATTAGTGTATAATATAACTGATAAGACTCCACAATAGAATCGCATACTACTTTCGCTTACGTATCCTTACTTTTGCGGTTTTACTGTGCAATATAATATCACTGATCAGAAAAGCCAAGATCAATTAAAAACTTAATGTTTTATTGCTGTTGCTCGGTTTTTTCATAAATCGTTTTTATCAAAAGTGTTGGTAATCTGTTTGTAAATAGATAGATCCGTAATTTGCTTTAACAACATTCCAAATCAAACTCTAAATGTCACAATGTTCGAATAAATGAGCTTACACCATTTTAAAAAACAATGGCTCATTTACCTATAATTCAGCGGTAGTAAAAGATATTGCACGCAAGGTAGAATTAATGAGTATTTGAAATTTGAATTCAGAAATTCATAAATTATATTTCTCGGATTCAATACATGTCAGTAACAGAAGCGTAATCCGTATCTAAAGAATTTTATAAGAAACCATCGATACTCCATTTTTACTCAATTCTCAATGTATGGTAT
The DNA here is from genome assembly GCA_914767735.1 of Anoplius nigerrimus. Classification (NCBI taxonomy): domain Eukaryota; kingdom Metazoa; phylum Arthropoda; class Insecta; order Hymenoptera; family Pompilidae; genus Anoplius; species Anoplius nigerrimus. The sequence continues at coordinate 16,972,854 of OU612086.1, forward strand.
TTCTCATCTTTACAGCATACTTTATGCGGACATTGTTAACTTTACACCGTTGTCGGAGAAACTATCTGCGTCTGATTTAGTAAAGACATTAAACGAATTATTTGGAAGATTTGATCAAATCGCTCAGGTGAGGAGTATGTTGTATAAATATTCTAACACGTAAGAAACGTGTTAGATCGTTTTACTATGGCAAGTATCTGAATCCCCCTACAGGAAACAAATTAGAGGTCCTACTTCTTTTTGCATTACTGACAACAAATATTAGGTACGGTTTGTTGAGCAATTGGGCAATGAATATGCAGAGATAGCTCATTAAAAAACCAAAATTATTTTCCGAAGACATAGTTTCCATGTGATGTCGACGTTTCAAATACTTACCTGCGTCGGTGTATATAACAATTAACATTGGCGCATTTTCCTATGCATATGAACAAAGAAAAGCAGGACAAGTTTGTTTCTTGTGAGAGAAAATCAGTGGGAGGCGATCGTTATGCTCCACGTAGCGTCGAAAAAAGCTTTTGTCAGAAGAATACAATTTTGCCATTTCAAATGAGATGATGTATCGTGTGACGAGTAGCCTTGCCCAGGTGTATATCATCATCTGAATTTTTATGGGAAAATGATTAAAAACTCATTGCCATTCAAACAAAACACCAATCAGAGCAAGTTTCATCTGTTTTTATATCCCATTTCTTTAAAATTATTGCGTATTGCAGTAGGGAAACTATAACAATTTCTTACAGAAAAGTTGTGCTAACGTATAAAAAATGTTGTTAATATCGCATAAATTTAAAGTTTGCAACAATAAATAATATAACATACCGAAGATAAATTGTCGCCTTTATGGTGTTATCTGATCAAATCAGTATTGACCCTTAAACACAACACTATCGTACGTTTTATTTCGTTGTATTTCGAATGTTGTGGCCTTGACCGCCGATTTATTCTATGTATGCAAATACTGAATATGTTTACAAGAAGGGACAGAGATAGTTTACAGCGAAGCCCGTTGAGTCAAATCTGGACTGAGTGCACGCGTACTCGACAAATATTCAAACCTATCTTTTTGAAATCAAAGCCTTATATAAAAAAATTTTATTCTACATTTTCGACTCAGTTTTTCATGTAGATTCAGCCACTGCCTGCTTGTATCACCAATTATGAAACACTCTGTATAATGGACAGCCGCGCACTAATTTTACAATGTCATCAAGCGGTTTAACGTCTTGTTGGAGCGCAAAAGCGTGGGATAGAGGAAACGCGCGTAAAATATCTTTATGAAATATTATTCCAACTGTTTAAAATATAAGTTATATAAATATTTATTTAGTTAAAAAATGGAGCGCATTTCCCCGAAGTTGAAAATTCTACGTGAACGAAAACATAGATGATACGTGAACGATAACGCGAATAAAACATCACTATTATTACCAAAGTTATATGCATGAATTCAAAAGCTGGATAAATATAAATACGCCTTCCAATTTTCTTATATTTTGTTATCAATATTACTTATATTATCTGTAACTATGTAATCGATACAAAAGCAGCCTACGCGCACTTCATTTCTCGCAAACTGAATTTCCTGACCTTAAATTTAATATTTACAGGACAATCAGTGTATGAGAATAAAAATTCTTGGCGATTGTTACTACTGTGTATCGGGTTTACCAATATCTAGACCAAATCATGCACAGAATTGTGTTAATATGGGCTTACAAATGATTAATGCCATTAGGTAATCATTAAAAATATTTGGCAGTCATGTACGATTTGCTATATTTTCACATAGCATGGTTATAGGTCTGTTCGTGAAGCAACCGGTTTTGATGTTGACATGAGAATAGGAATTCACACTGGCAATGTCCTCTGTGGCGTTCTGGGCCTCAGGAAATGGCAATTTGATGTTTGGAGTGACGACGTTACACTTGCTAATTATATGGAGAGCGCCGGCTTACCCGGGTAAAATTATATATATTTTACATTTCGATTAAATTATGATTAAATTCAAACTCTATATACATATTTACATAAACACTTTGTGTTTACATTACTACTCAGTAAGCTGCGGACAACTAGATCGGAATAGACTGTACTGTTACAGGCGGGTACACATAACAAAGGCTACCCTTTTGCAACTTAGCGGTCACTTTGAAGTTGAACCAGGCGAAGGCGCAAGTCGTGAAAATTATCTAGCACAACATAATGTGGAAACATTTTTAATAATACCCCCTCAGGTTAGATATCTAAGTGTGTGGTTCATAATGTTGTAACATAATACATGCAGGTAGTATTTTGCGGATACAGAAAACCGAAGAAAATTTTGGAGTGAAGAGTAGCGAGGACTGCACAAGTGGCTCTGGACCAGCATCAACAAGGTGTAGTTTAATCCCATGCAGCTTTGTCAAGACCTTCTAAAAATAGCCAAGTATATAACGCAGCACGCAAATTCTGAAACAGGTCCCGAACAAGCAGCAAAATAACGAAGTATGTAGAATGCTGGGGCGCTGACAAGCCTTTTGCTAACATTACGGAAGCCAATTTAGCAAAAAACATTGGTTTAACGGTTGGTATATCATTTTGTCTAATCACAAATTTATAATACTTATGGAAACTTCCTTCTTTTTTATCACCAGAGTATAGCCATGATTGAAACCAATTTTTTGGCAAACAATGGGAGATGCTTTAGTACAAAGTAAGTAACAAATTGACAATATTACTATAACTTTTATGTGTGTTGCAAGATAAATGTATTTGATATATAATTATATATCGGAAGTATCCATAATTTATTAATGGTATCTACAATTACTCTCAATTGTTTATTTTAATAATGTACCGTTTGTTTATAACGTGATGGTATGGTAATTCGCAAAATTGGCAATCATAGAAATGGGCACCAATATACTACAAGGAATGAAAAGTTGCATATTTATTGATTGTTTCAAAACTGCCGGATGAATTGATAAAAATAAATAAAATTCCTTCTTTGACTACTTTACAAATTTCGGAGAAAGTAATAATAATCGTTCTTTGAATGTGAAACATAAAGTAGACGCAATAAGTTTTTTGCATACATTAATGGATTAGTTATATATTTCTGGACAAACCTGATTATATGCACTCAATTAAGAACGTCTTACCGGTTGAAATGAATTTACAAATGAAACGGTCGATTTGAGGTAACCTGTTATTTCTGTATCAATAAAAATTATAGGACGATCATTAATTGTGAACATATGCCAGTCCTTCTAATATTGCCTAAAACAATTTACATATATTTTTGAATGCTTCTTTACTCGTTTGAATTATTATGACTTCCATGATAAATCAAACAGCATAAGGACTATTTTTCCGTTTATTGCGGAAATGCAAATTTAACTAAAAAATTTAATTAAAAAATAGTTGTTCCGGTACACAACGTGGGAAAAAACTATTTTAAAATTTAATCAAACTTAGGGTGCAATGATGCATATTGTTATTAATTTTAAACATGAAAGACTATATAACGGACAATAAAATAGATATAATCTCTTTTCAACTTACGAACTTCTTTATTCCTTACAATGTCGTGATAAAATAAATTCTTAGTGTCATTGTTAAACATATTTCGTCTAATTCATGGAAAATGCCCTATATCCTCTTCAATTATAGGTACAAGTATATATTTAGTCGAATAAATGCACGTTATGTATTATATTTATTGCTGCTATCACAATGTTCCGGTATTTTATTGTCAGATCGTATGACAATACTTAACCAACCAAGAGAATTTCTAAATGTACTTAATGGTTTGCGACAATTTATTGTTAGGATATATTGGTAACTCTCCAACATATTAGCAACAATGTATAAAAAATCAGTTCAGAAATCAGAAATTTTGAATGTTTACAATTTATGATAAAAACATTTTAAATACAACGTTTGTAAATGTTGATTCTTTCACGAATTAACTGTTAACTAGCACACTTTTTTTGACTTGTAAACCTTGCTTGATTTAGGTGACACCAAAAATGTTTCAACAAGAAGGTCGTATATACTTCCAAAGACATATTGTCGTAGTAACCTGTTGGTGTGGAGTGTACTTTTATTAATCTTATCCAGATTTCCATAATTAAAATAAAATGGAGAGTTTAAAACAAAATATTTAATAATCAAAATAAAATAATTATTTAAAAATAAAAATAAAAGGAATAGATTTGATAATAATTCTGCTATTTTTCTTATAGATATTTGTGCAAAAACTATGACGACATAAGAGGCGGTGTTGATATGGACGGTAATGTTAATAATGATAGTGATTTTGAAGGTATGTCAACGTTTACTTATCATTTTCGAAATAAAAAGCAAGAAGAGCGTTACGTGGAGCAAAAAGATGAACAGTATACCTGTTATGTTTTCGCTTCAAACATAGGGTATCTTATGCTTTTGTGTATTCAACTTGTTTATCTGCCATGGTAAGTTTGTTCGTTAAGACAGTATATAGGTTTATTATTCTACTCTTTGTATAAATACTACTATTTTAGTATATATACTACTTACTTATATATACTACTATTTTAGGCCCCCTTTCCTCCCTTGCCCAACCAATCCTCTATTATCACATTGTAACAAAATCAATTTGACAAAACGCGTATAGCATTTGGTATTATGTAAATACTATCAATTATCTATAGAATTAATAAAACTGTGTAAATATGTCTACTCCTATTGACTCCTCGGGAGTGGAGTTTGGTACAATTCTTTCTTAGTGTGGGTCTAAATTATGCAGAAAGGAACATGTACTCCTTTTATGATTCTAAAATGAGCAATTGAAACTGGCATATTAGATAGACGATCACCTTACAATTTTAAACATACACACAGTAAAGAGTAGAATAGTCGGCCTCAAGATTTTAGATTAAATACATATTTATTTACACAGCAAATTACCAAAAAATTGTATCATAATTGGCAGGAGTACAATCGTATATTGTTGTTTTGCTGTGGGCTTAATATCACTTATCATTTTCACTTTGATGCCCTTCTGTGTGGAAAAATTTCGAATTTGTAATAACAGTGAAGTAATACATCAACTACTCATGGGTCGTAACACGAAGATTGTTGTTTACATCATAACAGCTATTGTAGCCGTAGTTTCATCAATGATCAGTTTAATTGATGTCAAACCCCAGGATTACGAAATTGCACCGGTGCGTTACACATATAACGTTGAACTTATATTATGTATGTACAAAAAAAAATATTTGCGAGAAATGCAAATCTTAATGCTGTGCGAGTGAGTTTTAATGTACAGGATGACCATAAATGTACACCCGATAACAAAACAATAAATCTAAAATGGATACAGTAAATGAGGTGTGCATTATACCACATATGCGTCTACTCGTTAAGTTTTGAACTTACATAAAAATTTCATACAGATTATACCCTTCAACATTGAAATCAATTCCACATGTGTACCCTTGGTAACACGCAAAATAGCCAGCCGATATTCAATCTCTTGCCACACATTTTGCAACATGTCTGGTGTGATTGTGAGAATGACAACTCTGATACGTTGTTGCAATGTCATAATATCAGGTACTGCTGTTTTGTGGATAATATTTTTCACGTACCCCCAAAAAAAGAAATCTAAGGGGATAATATCAGGTAATTTCGGTGGTCATGGAATTGAGCTGTCTCTGCCAATCCATTTGTTGGGGAAGGTTTCATTAAGAAAATTCACCCAGAATGTGTGGTATAAGATTGAACACCGGCTAGGTATTTTGCGTCTTACCAGCGGTACACATGTTGAAATGATTTAGATGTTGAAGTGTATTACCTGTATTAAATTTTTATAAAAGATTTAAAACTTAATGAGTAAAGGCATATGTAGTGTAACGCACGTTTCATTTACTGTATTCATTCAAAAGTTACATTGTTTTGTTATCAGGGTAAACATTTGTGGGCATCCTGTATATTGTTTTACACGTAACATCGGTAGAAGTAAGACACTCGTAACGAAAATTTGTCTATTATATTATTTGTCTTAACAGTTATATATATACTCTGCGACAATGGCTCTTCTTGTTGGTTGGTTACACCTACGAGCAGGCTTTCTATTAAAAATGAGCGTCATGCTCTTCTCTGGAGCGGGTGTACTGGTAGTATTTTCATATTCGACGGTCATGCGGAATTATTATATAATACACAACGATGAGTGAGTATTTTTTGTGTAATTCTCCGTTGCAGAAAATACATTTATCTATAATACAATTCTCTCATTAAAACAGATATTCCAAAATCCATTATATGATGCAACTCGGATACCTTTTATCAGTAGTAATAATGCAGCTTCATGTTTTGGATAGACAGGTGGAATACACATCACGAACCCATTTTCTTTGGAAAAGCAAATTAGGAAGCGAACAGGATGAATTGGAAACTATGAGAGGGATTAATAAAATCCTTCTTGAAAACATTTTACCAGCTCATGTAGCTGATCACTTTCTCACTACAAGAAATATACAAGTAAAATATGTTAAAATTGATCACGACTTACTCAACACATAATGAACAGATCTGAACAAACTCGTCAAATTATCCGTGATATTATAGTTTTATTCAAAGATCCAACAAATTGAATTGAAAAACATAAAGTATGCTATGTTATCGCGTTTGAATGCGAATATACATTACTTTAACATTGCTTTAACACAACATTTCAGTTGGTGCATATCACCATCGTTATTGCTCGGAATACTTGTTTGATATTTATTCAGTTGCAAACAGAAATCTTACAAATTGTTCCCGCTATTATTCTTGATTAACGTTAAACCATATACACGACGGAGTTCTACAGTGAAATATGTTAAAGTACTTTAAAGTAACATTTTTTCATCCGAAACGAGTATTATTAATTAAGGTACAGGATATAAACACTTAATCAACAACATCAATTATTGCAAAGGTATTAGAAAACGGTATCGTAGGAGATTAAGTAGATAATACGAGAGGTTCTTTTGCATAGGAAAATGCGGAAAAAACAATATACTTGTACATTAAATATTCAACTTTATTTACTTCTTACTATTGAGTGAAGAATAATTTAGTTTTACATGAAGTTCAAGTCTTAATACCATTCTATACCCCTTCATTGTTCATGACTCTTTGCTAATAATTGGACACGTAATCAATTTCATATCAGTGTGAAACTATGTACCTTGAAGCGCACCAATTTGTGAACTACTTCTGCAATACATTGACAGAATGGAAATCTTGATAGTCGCAAGGGTCTGCTTCTTTGCTATATCGAATCACTCTTTTCGGTGCTTTCAAATCACACATTAGCATCACTTTTTACTTCCAGAAATAGTTAATGAAAAAACGCTAGAAAGCGAACAAACGAATAAGCACAAACAGTGATTATTGTTGTACAGGCAAAAAAAAAATAGATCGCAAACAACGCAGCTAGCAGGATTTGAATCCAGAAAAAAATAATCCATTTTTTTTCGCTGTGAAATCTTCAACAAGACACCAGAAGTTCATTAGAGGACAACCGCGGGTAGTGTCGAGTTTCACTGACTAAATACCACCAGTATTCTCTACCGGGTGATCATGGTTGGTGCGCTATTTATTGATATTGGCCCGCGATAGAGCTCATCCACGGCGCGATGAAAGAATGCTGTTATATTTAGCGGAAAGTATACAAACAAATAATGAAAACATACTGTAACCAAAATGGTTAAATGACCACACCCGATCGCCAGCGAGCAAGAGATAGTGGCATCAAAATAGTATAGCGATAAGTCTTCGCACGATGCGTCCAAAAGGCAAAGCCTCGCGACACACCGCGCGGAGACCCATTGTTGCAGAAAGTCGATTTTCTCAAAAACGGACCGTTTAAAAAAAAAATTTTCATACGTTTTTCTCAAATTATTTTTGCATGTAGATTCACCTCCTTTTCGGTTGTACCACCGGATCGAAACCACCCTGTATAGTAATTCAAATACTACAGTTAGACGTAAACAACGTGGCTTATAATTTCTTTACATCACATTAAGATATGGGCCGTTTATTTTGAAAGTGGTGTAAGTCCGTATTTAAAAAGAAAAATGAGATACCATATAATTTATGGTTAACGTGGTGCGAACACTTCATTTGTGTGATATTTATTTCTTTTTTAAATGGACTTACACCACTTTCAAAATAAACGGTCGATATTCTTTGAAATATTATCCTAACAAGTTGTAAATATAATTTATTAGTTATTTTAAACAACAATGTTACATTATTGGTGTCTTTAACACATGAAGTTTTATAAATTTTTTTGCACAGAATACTAAATGCCCCATTGTCTTTTGGACATTCGAGTATTTTTATTCTTCTATCACTTGTAAGTACAATTGATCCTTTTTGCTTTTCAATAATATACAGGGTGATTCTAGTAACTGGGCCAATCTACAACTCTTTTTTAAATAAATTTAGAACTTAATCGTAGAGGAAAAGTTTGTATTAGTCGAATAGCTCTATCATCCCATGCACCGACTTTTTTTCCAAGTGCATTAGTGCATGTGCAAAGTGCAGTTGCACTGTTTTTGTAAATGGAACCACCCATTTTTTTTGACATAAGCTTGCAAACATTTTTTAATACGTTTCTTGGTGTTTTTTATTAGGCTACTGAGTTGTGCAGTAGTTATGAGTGAACAGTGATGCCTAATTCTTTCCTTTAAGTCGTGTACAGAAACAAAAGGTTGCGCGTACACTTCATTTCTTAAACATCCCCACAGGAAAAAATCAAGAAGGTTCAAGTCTGGCGAACGGGGCGGCCAAGACGTTGGGCTGTGGGTACCAAACCAATTTCGCCCATACGTTGCGATTAAATATGTGGTAACTACACGGGCGTTATGTGCAGGTGTTCCGTCTTGCTGGTAGTATTTTAGATTTAAAAGCGATTGTAATGGAATATCGTCGAGTAGAGCGGGTAAAGTAAATTGCACAAACTGCCTATATCGCACGCCGTTCAAAATGTCAGGTAAAAAATATGGCCCGACAAGAGACGTGTTGAGTATTCCATACCACACGTTAATGCTGTAACGCAATTGGTTGTTTGTACTTCACCTCAAATGTGGATTTTCCATATGCCAGTCGTGTTCATTATGCCTATTGGACATACCATTATTCGTAAATGTGCTTTCGTCTATCCATAAAATTGTTCGAGCAAAGTTGTCATTATGTTGCTCTTGTTGTAAAAAAAATCGACAAAATTGAATTCTTCTTAACGTATCTCCCGAGCAATGATGGTGATCTTTGAGTATCAGATGTTAGCAAACATGATTGGAACGTAATTGGGACCAAAATCGTTTAGGTAATGTGATATTGAACGGTTTGGGCAACTGTTATATCGAATGTCGAATAAACCGAAATATCTCCTAAACTATTGTTTTTTTCGATGATTTCCCTTCTACATTTTTATTGCAGAATGGCCTAAGGAACTCGTTTGTGTAAAGAAAAATGGGTGGTTCCATTTAAAAAAACAGTGCAACTGCACTTTGCACATGCACTAATGCACTACGGAAAAAAGTCGGTGCATGGGATGATAGAGGTTTTCGACTAATACAAACTTTTCCTCTACGATTTTGTTCTAAATTGATTTAAAAAAGAGTTATAGCTTGGCCCAGTTACTAGAATCACCCTGTATATCCAGAAAGAAACGTGTTAATGATGACGTTCCTTAGTACTTTTGATATGGAAAACATTAACGCCCTAGTTCAAACACATAAACTACTGCACACATGGTGGTCCAATTTTTGTTTTGTTTATAAATATACCCCATTACTCGATATTCATATACATTTTTTGAAGGTCTAGAAAACTGTGTTGCGTTTGCGCTGCAACCTACTTTGAAACACATTTTCGGAACAGGAATGTTCAAATGGATAAAACGTACTGGAGAGACAACTGATTGATATAAAAAGTGTCAAATATAATTATTAATTAAACAAACGTTCATTTTCTAAACAACTAACTTTCATCTTTGCCCAGCCGCCAAACCTCAACATTTTTTATAGTAATAATAACTCAACGTTACTTTTTGTACATATTTTGTAAACCTGTAAAAAGAACAAGAACAGATTTTACGCGCAATAATGTAGGAACTAAAGACGTAAAGTACTATTTTTAGGCAGCAATATGTTGTATCCATAGGTCGGATAAAAGTTTCACGTCTCATACATTGATATTGATATTTATATTATTATATTTACATCAGTTAATATTCAAAAAAATATATTTTTGTCTCACAATCGTTCATGTACATGAGAATATCATACATAATGCCAACGGTACATAATCAGTATTTACATTAAATACATAAAAAAGTTTAAAGATAAAAATATGCTAACTTTTTATATATTTTCAGGATTTATATCATGAGCGATATGCTAACATTGCTGTCATGTTTGCCTCAATTCCGAGCTATAAAGAGTTCTATGACGAAACTGACATAAATAAGCAAGGCCTCGAGTGTTTGAGACTTCTTAATGAAATTATATGTGATTTTGACATGTTGTTACTTAAACCAAAATTTTCAGGAATAGAAAAGATTAAAACGATTGGTAGCACCTACATGCTTGCAGCAGGTCTCAGACCAGGGACGGAAGAGGGCGATGATAAGGTAATCTGCCACTATGTTACTTTGTTTACACAGTCTTTTCGTTATGTTTGCGTCGTATTAATCGTACATATTATATAGCAAATGGCCGTATGCATTTTTATCTATGAAATTGTTAAATATACATCTGCACTAATTTACGATTCAATCCGTTTTTAATTTACAGAATGTATTTAAACAGCAAGATCACAATGTTATCATTCTCGTTGAATTTGCGATAGCATTAATGACTATATTGGATCAGATTAATAAAGAGTCCTTCCAAAGTTTCAAACTGAGAATAGGTAAGCATTCAACAAAACAACGTTATTCGTACTTTCAACTGCAACTATTTGTGTCCGCTATTCAGGATTAAACCATGGTCCTGTAATCGCTGGAGTGATTGGTGCTCAAAAACCCCAATATGACATTTGGGGAAACACTGTTAATGTTGCATCAAGAATGGACAGTTGTGGAAAGATAGGAAAATTACAAGTTACCGAAGATACGGCTAGAATTCTGCGAAACGCAGGGTACCAATTAATATGTCGGGGACCGACACATGTGAAGGGAAAGGGTACCTTAACTACTTACTTTGTTAAAACACCATTTGACGATGGAAATGACAAATAAATAGTATTGTCATTAACATTATGAAGTGTAATTTTATTCGACACATATGTTTATTTTGGGTAATCAAAATGTATGGAACCAGTAAAAGCAAATGACAAATAATGTTTGATCAACTACAAATAACACTGGCCCTGATTCCGCCAACACCATTCAGGCTGAAGAGTGTCTGCTAATATTCCTCTCCCGACCAATCTCTCTCGTTGGCGTAACATTCGCTGTTCTGCGTGAATCCATCCTGATGTTGGTTCAGCCCACAGAATTTCTGCGAACGCTGCTGATCTTGGCCATAGTCTTGAATCGACAACCATACTATCAGCTTGCTCAGTCCAAAGTGCAGTTTCACCACCTGCAGTAAATATTTATAGGTAAACATCAAAACACCAATTGTTTACCAGTATCGCTCTGTTTCCAGATTACCTTGTATCAGATGTTTCTTATCACCATACCCATGATGCGTAACTATAGATAATGGTGAATTTTCATAAAGCACTTGCCACCCTTTGTATGGAGAACACCAATTATTTCCTTTCCCAACCCAAGCACCAAATCTAGAAATGTATATACGTATTGTTATATTTTCATTAGCAAATGTATAACCAAAATATGGTTATATACCATGAAAAACTTACCCACAGTCTAGATAAAGAGCGTCGTAATTAGAAAATATTACTTTAAAGTCATTTTTCAGTAACCGGGAAACCGTGGGATCGGTACCAGTAGTCCATATTTGAATGATATATTTGGAAGGATCAAGAAAACCTATATTTTCTTCGTTCGTTAATCCACTGGTCCACAGGATTACTGGCATTTCGCTCCCTTTGTTTGCAAGCTTAAGTTTTTCCAAAGCACGATTTTGGAAATAGTTCCATAAACGGTAGAAACTAGACTCAGAGAGGTCCCACCCTTTTCCAGTCATCCATTTCTTTATGATTTCCGAAGATCTCCAACAGTTTACATTAACTTCATCGCCACCCATATGAAAAATGTCAGGATTAAAGTCCTGAATCATATCGCTATAAATACCTTCCAGTATTTCATAAACCTTTTCACTTGTGGGATTAAGCTGACCACAAGGTGGCTCGACACAATAACTTTGCCAGGGCTCAGCTTTAAAACACACCGTTGCATTGTCACCTACCTGTTGTATTATTATGTATATAATATGACATTATTATGTTGTATTATTATACGTATCTCATTACCTGGAATAAATCTTCAGCTATTACCTACCCATTGCCAACCTTCACCAACGTGGGCCGGTGCGTCAAACTCCGGAAGTACTCTAACTCCATGAATGAGCCCGAAATTAACAATTTCTCTAATGTCGCCTGGTGTATAAACCCTTTTGTAATCGTATGCGCCATATTTTGACATCTTTGGCCATGTAGTACTTACATAAGGGAAGCTATGGGAATCGGTAATGTGCCAATGAAAAGTATTTAATTTCGACATCGACATTGCTTCAATAGTACGCAATATAGAGGCCTTATCGATGAAGTTACGGGATGTGTCTAAGAGTACACCGCGATAGGGATACACTGGTCCATCCGCAACATAAACATCACGAGCTGTTTGTATTTGGTCCCTCAGTTCGTCATAAACAATTAACTGCATTAAAGTTTCAACGGCATGACGTGCTCCGAAATAGGTTTTAGCATTGATTGTAGCGTTTATCTGTTATACATTGAAATTGTGAAAAAAAATTGCTATAAATTATTTTATTCTATACAGTATTGTTTTATTTTTATAATCAACCGTTTGAGTCCCAGGTGTCATTCTAAAAACACAGTCGAAAAATGGCGAACAGCACGGTAGCATTTATCTTAATTCATTCCGAAGAAAACCAAGCAACGTGATAGCGTACATCTTACTTTGTGTCGGAAAATTCCAACCAACGCTATAGAGTTTGTCTTATTTGTTTCGAAAAATATCAATCATCGCTATAACGCTTGTCAAATTTTGTGTTGAAAAATGGCATTTTAACTGTTGCATTCATTTACATTGTATGTTCGAAAGATTAAAAATATTTTTAATTTGTAATTTGTTACGTGCACCAAGAAAGTTGAGAGCACTGCTTGGACAGATTGGGAGTACACCGTCAGTTGTCCGATATCGTCCAAATGTACTAAATCTTTCCGACCATATGTCTCAATATGCCGATCGAGTTCCATGGGATCCAAAGGGTTAAAAATGTATATCACGTAAATATGAACTTTATTACCAATGACAAAAGTTTAAAATATTGTGTATGCGACTTTATTTATTACTAAATGGCAGGAATGTAAATACTTTATCAGACTGTAAATAATCAGCCCTATGAAAGCGTCTTTATGGTCCAATGCTTAACGAAATGCTAATTTATATCGTTTCTACATTAGATTTTTAATAGAAACACTCACCTTTCCGTCCTCTACTTGATACATTTCCAATGTATAGCGTTCATTTGTAGTCAAAGTAAGTTTAGCGTCATTTGGATTGAGCATGTTAGAAAAGTGAATAATCAAATTGGCACCCGAGTCGGCAGCACAATTGCTGGCACAAAGATTTCGCACATTTTTTCGAAACGATTGTAAACACCGTTGAAGGAGACTACCAACGGTTGATTCAACGTCAATACCACTCATTTCGATATGATAAGGGTTTAGTTGAATCATAATATTACTCAAAGACATATGTCCTGTCGGCTTAGGCCAAAGACCACCATACTGACTACAAGTTAATTGGCAAACTCCTAATGACATGGGCGCAGTAATGTCGTCTGTGATCAAGGTTTTTCTGCATTGGCCGCTCTCGCATTTGTAGTGCCATGGTGAACTGCAGTAATGCAAACAAGAAATACAAAATATCTCTACTGTTTTTCACTTCCGCAACTCATATTTCACTTTTGATAGAGACTGTTTAACTAAATATCAACTTAACTGCGTGTAAAACAACTTCTGATGTAATCAAATAATTCAAACGAAACCAACAGGTGTTCACGGTAAACTATATGTACGCTGACATTGTAGCGTCATGCTTTAATATTTTTAAATCGTCAAAATCGTTTTCAGTGTCCGTAACACTACAAATAATAACATAAGATACGTTTGTCTTGACTTAACAATCTATAAAAATTATGTTCTCGGCGTAAACAAACTTTACAATACAATAATAATATCAGAAACAAGAAAAATGCATTTGTAGTGTATAAAAATATTGTTAACACCTCTAAATTTTGTGGGAACATTTAAGGAAGAAAAAACTAGTACATCATTTTATGTAACAGATTTAAAAAAATTAATTAAACTAAATTATAAAATTATTGGAAAATTACAATGATTTTAAAACGTCAATTTAACACAACGTCCTCCAACTTATGACTTTCCAATTTGTTGTTACATGATAAACACATAATTTTGTATTTCTACGCCTTCATTGTGGTCTACTTAGTAATAGTAAAATCAACCTCTTGCTTTCACTATACCAAACAACGCGGAGCTGTTTCTATGACGGCCGATATAGTTGACCTTATTTTGAAACGTAAGTTGATACCTTATGGGAAACCGAAGTAAAAAGGAAGAAATAGATCGTGTGGCACGAAGTTAAATGCAATTTGAATGGAGGTACATATTTTATTCCTTTCGTGTACATCTACACTAAGTTTAATATCACCGTAAACCCCAAAAAAGGCACATTACTTACTTGAACTCTTCTGTAATTCCATATGTGATGGTTTGAAGAGCAAAGATGAGAACAAGTGTAACAATCATACTGCTTAAACTTATCTGTCGAACTCCCGTGAGTCCTCGATAGAATGATTATATCCTCTGAGTGAAGCTCGTCCCCAGACTTTCGACTACAGATATCGTTGGTGGGAGATATCGAATGAGTGGGGTTCATCACCAGTTGTGTAGCATTTGTTTCATAATCTCATATTTAAAAACAATTAAATTCATTATTACACTCAATAATTTGTTGTTTCCACCATTGGTATACCATAAACATACGTCAACTATGCATTTTGTTCAAACACTGATATGTGAAACTTGACAGGACATTCACTCTTTACTTATTCAAGTAGCCGACTATGTATTCTAATTGCAGATGAGGTAGGGATAGACGTCCGATGCAATTTTTTACCCGACGTTTTTGGGACACTAGTCACCCATTATCAATCTTATATCCCATTCAACATTACCAGCACCGTACTATGCTGAACTCCAACGCTATTTGCGCTGGAAAATGATACAAAATTTATTCGTCCTAACTTATTTGCAGACATGTTTGATAATGTTAATTCGTTCGGGTGGTTTCTTACTATCCTACACGGTTTACTTAAATATACATATATATTGAAATACTAAAACAAAAAAAAGAAGAAATGAAATTGAAGAGAAATATGGAATTATGTCGCTATATTACGACCGAATACATTAACCATCAGAGAACGTCACGCATTGCTTGTAGCGTAAATAAGACTGTCATTTATATTGCATTAGAGAAGGTTATAATAATACTAGTAATAATATGTTTAAACTTAACACTGTTTGTAGTAAGTAGTTTTGTTTTGTAGTAACAATATGTAATGCAATCTCAAGCAATCTTTGGAGGCAATTAATGCGCGAATGACCCAAAAGGATAATCAATTTATTCTGCACTTCCAAGTATGCCTATAGATAAAGAATGTAAACAAATTATCCAACTTAAATCTAAACATGCTTCAGCTGCATCAACAATTTTTGTATAAAGAAAATTAGCTTTGAAATAAAAATGGTTAAAATTTACATTAATGCTGTTATTAATACCCATTGTGTTGCTAAGAAAAATTATTATTGCAAATAGCTAGAAAATTACATATTGCAAACTTTGCTGTTTTTATATTTAATGTCACACATATGGAATCAATTCATATGGATTGCATTGCTTTGTTCCATAAGTACTACAAATTAGCAATCCATTAGCCATGACGTATCTTTCTGATATATATCATACATGGTTAAAACAGTGGAGCAAACATATATATAAGTCTATCTATTCTGAAATGACGCACTTGAAATACAAATACAAAAGAAAATAGTTTGTTTCTTGCTTAATTTCAAAGATCATTAATAACATTTGGCATAGCATATCTGGTACTTACAGGTATTTTACAGTTAACGAATCACATCTTATAATTAAAGCAATTTGTTATATTTTTTCTTTAATTTAAATTTTTCTTTGGCACAGAGGATAAATTGTCTTATATTATAAAAAAACAATGTTTATAATGTTGGATAAAAAGAACAATGCTGAAATGAAAGTTATCAGTATAGTATTATTATAAAAGTGAGAGCAGACAAAGAACATGAAAGGAATGGGGATCTGACTGGCGAAAGTTTCAATTCGGCTATGACAAAAGTTGTTACCCAGAAAATCAGGGGCATAGTACAATCAGCTCATAAACAGATAGAAATAGTGTCTCTTGTCTCTAGACTGCCATAATTTCTTCCTTTTCAGCTTCGAATTGTACACACATGCAGTAGTCTTCTACTTTAAACATTGTGTGACATGTGTTCTGCAATATCAGATTATTTTATTTTTGAATGTGAAACAATGATGCAATAAGAAAATGCATAAAAAAGTAAATAAATTGGTAAAAAAGATATTCTCCTGGGAAAAGCCTTGCTTTCCTTGATATGTTTCATGCCTCTAGTCATTGTGATTACCACAGGATGTTGATTTGTTTGTCTTTCAGTAACATGAGAATTTTATATTTATCAATTTTGTGCTATTATCACTATTACCAAGAAATTTGTGTCTTAATCTGTAAAACATTTTGACACAAGTGTGTGCTGAGATATTTTGCATTATAAACGAAAATCACCAATGACTAATACAATAGTAAGAGAGATTATATTCAGAGTTATAGTGCCAACTTTTATATATGCTTCTTGTATATTGAATATGAAAGACTACAATGCAAAATTCGAAAGCAATTTTAGAAAAATAAATGAAAAAATATTTTGTTTTCATTCATGTACTGGTAGGATGTTCTCTATTTATTATTCATGGTAGTCCACCTGTGTTCAAGATCATAATTTTTAATCTGTAAATAACTTTCTACATATTAAATATATATGCTTAGACCCACCATTTTGGTAACTAAACAACATTTGTAACTTAGAAGACAAGAGAGTATCTTACCTTTTACCTTTTATATTATACCTAAGTTGTATATTTCTATCTGAGAGTGGCAACATTAATTGCATTGTGTAGGCATGGTGTAGTCCATTCACTGTTTGAGCAAAAAATAATATGAACAAACGTGTTTGAATTTATGATACTTGTTTTCACAAACATACAGAGTCTGGAATTTGTGATCATTATTAGTTATTTATATTATTTGACGTATATGGATGTTGCATGCATCTTATACAAAAGCAAGAATATAATCTCTATTTTTACTGATGCTGTGCTCTAAGCTGAATCGTTACCAGACATTTAAAACCATTTATATTATTTAAAACAAAAAGAATATATGAGACTTGATTATATTAGCATATTAATAATTTTTCATGTTTAATGCAGTCACCTTTAACACTGGTAATTTGTATAATTATAATAAAATGTTTCAAATAACTAGTTTACAAACCTTATTATAGACTTTTATGGCATTTATATTATACACATTTATAGCGAACATTGAACAACTCGTATGAATGTTGTTGGATCTATTTGAAATTGTACTTGTTTGCATCTAGCAGTCGCATTTGTTTATAGCACTAGCAACTTGATAACATATTAATGTATTAATATTAATATAAACATGTTACTTTTTCAATCTGTAAAAGTTACATTTTTTCAACACACAATAGTATAATAGTACAATTTTTAGTAGTCCAAATAGAGGTTATACAAACCCAAACACATTATCATACAAAAATAATGTGTCTTTCATACAGATGAAGTAGATCACAGATTACTTTAACCCATTATCTGCCAATGTATCATTTTTGGGACATATTTGCAAATTGTTTTCTTCTAATGACTACAACTTCTAAATGTACAGTTAATTTCATTTTTTATTTTTATATTGTTGTATTGCTGTGGGCAATGGGTTAATGCCTGCCATACAACCTATGAATTCTCCTCCGACTGAAAACGGTTCTTGTTCAAACAACTTTTCATGGCACCTTTCATCCTAAAGAAATTTCAGAGTCAGATGACAGCTCATTTGGACAAACCCAAAAACATGATAGCGTGTCACAGAATTTGTTACAAGTAACTCTGTGGAATACATTTCAATTGAGATCTATAAGGTTATCCTTAATGTTCTACCTGGGTAGCTGTTGGATACCTCTTACTTGTTGTGTAATCACTTTCACCGATAATACAAGATAGTAAAATTTTTAGTTATTAGATTTCAATCAACAATAATACAACAATAACCTAAAAACATTAATCCAGAAAAAAATTGGAAAAATTGGTATAAATCTATCAATAAAGCAAATAATATATTTGATTTTTAGACAATATCAATAACAATTTCATTTATAAATTGTTAGCATCTTAATCTATCACTCTGCCCAAATAAATAGGATAATTTCACTGGAATTAAATTAATAGTACAGGGACAATTAATAGTACAGGGAATTCTGAAGAGAAAAAATGAAATACTCTTAATTTGTAGAGGTGGTGTAATTTGTCTTAAAAATACAAGAGTAAGAAAGCACTTCATTCGTCCCCACGTATGGCTCTGTACTTTGCGAGTTCATTGGGAAACACTCTGTTCAGCTCTACTAGCATATTTGCCTTAAATTTTCTGTATGCGTCAATCTTTCCTTTAACTTGCTCATTTTTGGTTAGTGCTTTCTCTATACAATCTTTGGTGTATAATTGTGGGTTTCTGCCCTGGTCAATGTAGCTAAAAAATGTTGAGTAATAAAAAACAGTATTTTTTTTAAAAGACACAATTGTAATACAAAAAAATAAAATAGCAACTTACTCAAACACTTCCAAAGGAACATGAACATCTTGGACTTGGGACTTTAATTTATCTATTTCTTGCAAACCATTAACTAATCCTTGTCTGAAATAAATGAAATAAATATTTTTAAGCTGTAATCAATAAAAGAATTTAATTGTCTGAAGTGATTTTGGTAACGTACATATGGTACTTTATGTCGTATTATATGTTTGCTGTGCACGATTAGATACCAAAGGTTAAATTGTCATATGTTGTAAGATATTAAGAGCCTATACTTACATCTTCTGATTTAAAACGTTTTGTCCCTGGGGTTGAAAATCACTAACTATTATACGAATTTGCCGCACGTTTTCAATGAATAATTCTAGCTGGGTTTCTAAGTTTTCTAATGCAGACGCCATTTTTCTTGTTGATGTTTACATCTGCATAATGACAATGAATCAAATTTGTATCAAATAACTCCGAACGTTAATCAAGTACGGAATAAATAGTATTCAAAAATGTGTTCTAACGAAAAAACTATATGAATTCGTGCGTTGAACTATAGTCCAAGTGTGTGATTGAACTCATAATTTTAGTGACTTAAGTCATTGACGAAGAATGGGATAGACTTATCATCTTATGGGCCTTCGCATTGACTAAGTATAGGATAGACATAACATGCAATGCTAAAATTTATCCCACGTCAAAGGGGCTACGTATCCCACCGACGAGATGTACCTAAAGACTGCTCACCTTATGGGACTTTGTGTCGCACGAAAATTGAGCCGTACTGGAACGCCCTCTCGGCATATACTGCGGCCGAATCACGAAACTCGAGGCAACGCAACGAACTCAGGAATTCCAGTTTTTACAGCAAGTTACGAAGAAATGCGAAGAACCACTGCCGGTTGCTGCCGGTCCGGTCGTGGTGGAGGAAAGTTCAGATGTGTGCTGTCAGTCAGCGAGTCGTCTACTATGTATCGAACGGAGTCAAAGAATGAGCTATGGCTCTGACTCTTCTCCGGCACGATCGCATGCGTGTTTCCTTTGACATAAGCCAGCGGTATTAAAATGCTTTTTCGTCCCTAACCTAACCGATGATCTGATAAAGTATCTTATTCGAAGGGTGTAGTTGGGTGCTGGGGTCAAAATAACATAATATAACAATTATAAATCGAAATCGTCATGCGATAGCTCATTAAAAAATACCCATTTTCATCACGTTTTAACTTTCAATCTGGAAGGGCAAGGGGCAGTAGGTTGTAAATTAAAAACTTTCGTTTTTGCTCATTTCTAAAAAAGGGGTGTCCGTGAAAAAATCAAGAAACTCCTTTCTGGCCGTTTCTGGCGTGTTAAAATTAATTTGTAGAACGATTTTTCATGCATCCTTTATAAGATAAGTATATTATGCAATATTCAATGCTATGAGATGGGGTACAATAAACAAATATAGGTGCTAAGAAAACTGCTAAAACAAGGAGAATATGTAGTAATGGCGCTTGTTATTTTATGCTAAAATATTTGTAGGTCCGCTAATATTATCGGTTGCACAACGGCAAAACGTCTTTTTTCTCAGTACTACTCTCTTTATTATTAATTTCCTTTAGTTTATTATTATTATTATTTTGTCGTTTCTTTCTTTTTCTTCCTTTTTTTGTGCAGCTTAATCTCACTGTATTTTATCCTTTATTTTTCTTTTTCCTAGAGATAAGTTAACATAATATTTAGGTTAAGTTATATTCAATTAGATATTAAAGCCAGTTTCTTTTTTGGACCCATGTTCTGTAGCCCCCGCATAAAACGAATGCGGTGCATGCACCAAATTATATTTCATCTAATGTTCAAGCGCATTTAATGTTAACCGGGCCGATTCAAACCTTCCCACTGCTGCGTTCCGCGACACGTATGTACACACTTTCATTTACACTTTCGGCATCTGCGCACGAATCCAATACTCTCAAGATCCCTAGGCATAGGGACACCCCTCCTTCATGCGATTGTCATATTCTTGACGATTGTCATATTTTCGACGTATTCTTTACGAGCATTTTTATGTTTTTCTTCTTACAATGTATTTGTACAAGAAAAACATTAATATATATGCGAAATGTCTAATAGTAAATGTAATTGGCCGGCCTCAGGATCCAATGGTGACGATTCAAACTCCTCACCTGAGTGAAATTTTTCCAATCCTGCATACATTTTTATTAACAATTATTAGCAGCCAAGTTTTAAGAGTTCGCGGTGGCGATACAGTGGAGGCCCGATGAACTTTTCCTGAGATCTGCCAGATAAATTTTGACGCTTAAACCCCACCACTAGGCGGGATCCCCCTCGCTATTCGGCAACTGTCACGCCTGATATCGCAGCGTAATTCCTTTGAATACTAACGTAATGTGGTGAAAAGTTCATAATCTTATAAGTAATGTAAGGTGATTTTCGAGGAAACAACTACTATTCTGTATAACTCTGACTTTCGTTGCGTCTGCTCTCCTCTACTACTCAAAATGCTATATCCCTTGTCCGTCCGTGTCGGCTGTGTCCGTGCGGTGCCGTCCGGAAAGAAACGCGCTTCGCGTCTCCCCTCGTGCAAATCCTGGCTCGGTGACGTCAGCGGCCGCCAGCTCTAGCGTCCATTGACATGCGCCGGTTTGCGTTTGTTACAGCAACGACTATGTACATATGTACGAACGTGTAATATGTAAACGTTTTAATAAGTACAAATATAAACCGAGTTGTACTGTGTTTGGTCTCATTTTACTCGGAATAATATTATTAATGTTTTGCCTTCAGTCCGTCTTTTTTCCTTATCAACCGTTTCTACTTCTGATCATCCGTATCGGCAAAAAGCAAACGACGAATTCGATTACAGTAGATTTTCTATGTATATGAGTCCGATTTGAGCTACACGATATCTGTCCACGGATGCCCCTTTAACAAACAGCGGTTGTCGTCGGCCGGGCGGTTCCCCGTCGCTTGTATTGCAGTGGCATTTTTTGATGCTGACAATTGAACAGCGACGCGGTCTATCGGTGAGACACTAACCCTAGTTAAGAAATCAAAAATTGTTAATTGCAATTTTTCGGTAAAAAGAAGTTTACTGGTATATTGGAGACGTTTTTCTAATAAAAATAAGACCAAATACGAAATGGTTACGACACTTGGTTTCGCTATTCTGACTTGTCAAACACACTGTCGCCTAAACGTCGCGAGATCAATGTGGTGTGAAGAAGGAACTTCTATTCGATGTGAATCAAGTACCTGGCGGATGAATCGACGCTTACCGTGGAGCTGGATGAGAAACAAAGTTTTCTTGAGTGGAATGAATGTCCCCTATTCGTTATAAGCCCATTTGTCGGCATTTTTTTTGCGTCTCTTACCGTGTAGGGACACCATTGGCAGGTGCCTCCTCACAAACTCACACAGGGATCCTGCTACAGTTTAGACGGCTTTAAACTCCTCATACGCAAATAAAGTGGCAAGAAATTTTATATGTAAATAGGAGTTTTAATTAGTAACAAAATATAACCCGATTGGTTTCGTGTTTGGTCTCATTTTACTTGGCAAAATATTAGCAATAAGGTACTGACATTTTTATTCATAAAAAGTCAAAGTTGTAAAAATTTCTTCGCTGCACTAGTGTTGCCTCATCGTCATGTGGCATTCAATCATTCAACAATGGCTTCACCTTCACCCCCTCTTTCTATATCAACTGTCTGTACGTTTGGCGGTGTCGGCAAATTACAAAGAGACGGGCGCGTGGCCCAGCGTGGCCGGCAACGTGGCGCAGAGACGACATTCGTGTCAAATCACCGGATGTACGAGCAACGGAGAAACTTTAGAATTGTAAAGATAGAAATAAAGAAGTTTTGCGTACAGACAGGGTCGTTTCGTTTCTCATGTTCCGATCATTTGTATGAAATGGAATACAATAATCAATCTAAGAGAGCAAGTGTATTGGAAGGCATTTACTTCTTTAATTAACAAGTACTTTTTGCAACATTTTCAACCTCGTCGGTGCTGCTAGCACTTAAAATTATCACGATACAAAAATTGGGAGTGATGGGATTCGATAATTTATAAAAGTTCGTTCTACAAATTAGTTTAACACGCCAGTAAACGACTAGAAAGGATGATCTTGACTTTTTCACTGACACCCCTTTTTTAAAAATGAGCAAAAAGGGAAGTTTTCAATTTACATCTCACTGCCCATCGCCCTTGCAGATTCAACGTTAAAACATGATGAAAATGGGAATTTTTTAATGAGCTATCGAATGACGTTTTTGGTTTATAATTGTTTTGGGATCGCTTTTGAGCCCCATCATTACCCTTCGAATAAGATACTTTATCAGATTATCGGTTAGGTTAGGGACGAAAAGGCATTTTAATACCGCTGGCTTATGCCAAAGGAAACACTTGTACGCAATCGTGTCGGAGAGGAGTCGGAGCGGTAGCTTATTTCTTGTCTCCGTTCGGTACGTTGTAGACGACTCGCTGACTGAGAGCACGTATACATACATCTCAATGTACATCTTTTCCCCACCACGGCCGTCACGACAGTGGTTCTTATGAATTCCTCGTCGGTACGTGGTGTTACCTACAAAGTTAGAACCTCGGAATTCTTCCGTGCCGACAGAGCATTTGGGCCCCTTTGAGCCCCCTTGCGTGCCCGAAATTTTACCCAGGGTGAGCGGTCTTTAAGTATATCTCGTCGGTGTGTCTATCCTATACTTCGTCAATGATTAAAGTCTTAATACTATAAGCTTCATACAATCTACGAATTAATCTTGACTGATGTGTTGAAGATTCCTAAGTATCTATAAAGCAATGGGTATTACAAATAAAGAAACGATGTGAATTACTGTTACGAAGAATGCATCTGAAATAAATGTGGAAACAATGTTATGGTTTATCATTAATAAATCAAACGGAATTTGCAGTCAAATAATGTCTGTTATACAATGTCAGATTCAAAGTAAAATAAAACATTGAACACAATACCCATCGATACTTAAAACAATTTAAGTTAATAAAGAAATTATGTGGTTCATCATTTAACAGCAGCGAAGAAGCTGACATTAAAAATAAGATAAAATAATAGTGCACAAAGAAAACGATCAAAAATAATCGGAAGAATAAAGTCTAAATTAAAACAAACAGAAAAAATAAATTGTTAATACATCTCTATATATTAGGTTGGGGAAAAAGAAATCCATTATTTTTACGCGATTTTCCGCGAAAAAAAGACTTTATTTAACATGCTTTGGATTGTCCGATTTGGGTCAAATATGCACCATTTTGTTGGATAATTTGTTGCCATTTTAAAGGTAATTTCATAATGCCTCTCTCATAGTAGTTTTGGTCCTTATTGGCGGAAAGCTCTAATAATCGATTTTCACAATCTTCTCTTGATTCCAATTTCTTATCACACAGGAAGTTTTGCAATGCGAGAAAAAGGTGGTAATCGCTTGGTGCCAGGTCCGGACTATATGGTGGATGCATTAAAATTTCCCAACCAAGCTCCAAGAGTTTCTGACGAGTCACTACAGACGTGTGTGGCCTGGCGTTGTCCTGATGGAACACAACACCTCTTCTGTTGGCCAATTCTGGCCGTTTCTGGTCAATCGCTAGCTTCAAACGGTCCAATTGTTGACAGTAGAGATCTGAATTTAGTGTTTGGCCATACGGAAGCAACTCATAATAAATGATTCCTTTCCAGTCCCACCGAATACACAGTAGGACCTTCCTGGCCGTTAGTCCCCGTTTGGCCACCGTTTGAGCTGCTTCACCGCGCTTTGACCACGATCGTTTTCGCACAATATTGTCGTATGTGACCCATTTCTCATCCCCAGTCACCATCCGTTTAAGAAATGGGTCGATTTCATTCCGTTTGGCCAAGGCTTCGCAGATGGAAATTTGATCCAACATGTTTTTCGGTGTTAATTAGTGTGGCACCCAAACATCGAGCTTCTTTTTGAATTCAACTTTGCGCAACTGGTTTAAAACTGTTTTATGGTCAATCTTTAGCTCCTGAGCGATGCAACGACTACTAACATGCCGGTCAACTTTGATTATTTCTGTGATTTGGTTGACATTTTCGACGACGGGCCTGCCTGTGCGGGGTGCATCTTTAACATCAAAAATGCCTGAACGGAATCGACGAAACCAAAATTGCACGTAATTAGCTGTTACAGTATCGGCACCATAAATACCATTCACGATTTGAGCCGCCTGGCTTGCATTTTCGCCTTTATCGAAGAAAAACTGTAAAATGTACCGAATGTTCTCTTTGTTGACTTCCATTTTTAACACCTTGTAACTCACAACTGAATGGACGAAACAAAAAACAACAACAGAATTTTTTTTAGTATGAAATGTCATCTTGACCACAAGCATAAATTTGAAATTTTTTGATCGATACTTTACGAGATATCGTTCACTACAGCCATGTACCGAAAAAATAATGGATTTCTTTTTCCCCAACCTATTATATAAATGTCAAATGTCCGGAAATTCGGTTAGACCACTTCCCGATGCGCTAGCGACTTAATTTTTTTTTTATCAGCGAGATCTTGCTTTCAAACTAACCGAACCGGTCCAAAAAGTTTCAAAAGTTTACTCCTAATTAGTTTAAACATCGTCGGAACGGCAAAATTTAATTACCGGATGTTCGAGATTTGGTACTTCCACAAGTGCTAGCGACTTGAAATTTTGTCCCCTACTAGCTCTTCTCTCCAAACAAAACGGAAAGTTCGAAAAAGTTGAAAAAGTTGACTCCTTCATTGTTAAACAAACAATTAACGAAAATAGCCAAAAAGATCTCCCACTTCCCGACATGCTAGAGATTTCGTTCTTACGGCATTCTTTTCGACTTGCTCCCGACACACCAAAATAATTATGAAACATTGTAAAAGTTTATTGCTAATTGTTTAAACAATTATTTTTTTTTACATTTTGCAGCGTCGGCGATTTAAATTTGATCTGTATTCATAGTCCTTTCACTAATGTATCCAAAACCGTTTTTGGAAGTTGGAAAAGTTGACTCCTTCATTGTTAGAAAAATCAACAAATATTGCAAAAAAGATCTCCCACTTCCCGACATGCTAGAGATTTCGTTCTTCCGGCATTCTTTTGGACCTGCTCCCGACATACCAAAATAATTATGAAACGTTGTAAAAGTTTATTGCTAATTGTTTAAACAATTATTTTTTTTACATTTTGCAACGTCGGCGATTTAAATTTGATCTCTATTCATAGTCTTTTCACTAATGTATCCAAAACCGTTTTTGGAAGTCGGAAAAGTTGACTCCTTCATTGTTAAAAAAATCAACAAAAATACCCAAATTGATCGCCCACTTCCCAATATTGTAAGGAGACGCGAGCGGCCGGCGACAAAAACAAGAGAGCGCAGCGCATGGCGCGCTCGAAGACGCTCCGGGCGCGATGCGCGGCGTCACGATGGGCGTCACGATGGGCGCCGCGGGCACAGGGGAGGACCCGGAGATTTTTAGCTGGTTCCATTTTACCCGAAAATTCTGCTGAGGAACCCAAATTTCTCCAACTGTATTTTGTCGGAGACAATGCAGTCGAAGCCAATTTAAGGTGCAAAAACTTTCCCAATTTGGATTTAAATATTGTTACGGAGTTGTAAGAAATGTTGCATTCTGAAAATAAGTATATTAGAAGTTTTAAAACCACGTTGGAAAATGAAATTCATAATTCGGATAATAATTTCAAAGTTGTCATTCATGCAGATAATAGGCCACCTAATACGCACAGAGGTTGTTTTAATGTGCCCGTTCACGATGAAGTGGCTGTTGTAATAGTAGGACAAGAATTTGAAAAACGTGACATTATTTTACATGCGATTTGTGAATTTTAAACATCCAAAATAATCCGATCCATACTTCGACCAGATAGTTGCATTAGTATGTTGATCTGTCTGGAATAGTAAAATAATAATCGCGATTTGTGAAACTTAAACATCCAGAATAATCCGATCCATACTGCAATCAAGTAGTTGCATTAGAATGTCGATCTGTCTGAAGGAGTAAAATAATAATCGCGATTTGTGGAACTTAAAACATGCAGAATAATCCGATTCATACTGCAATCAAGAAGTTGCTTTAGTATGTCGATCTGTCTGAAGGAGTAAAATAATAATTGCCATTTGTGAAATTGAAACATCTAGAATAATCCGATCCATACTTCAATTCGGTAATTGGATGAGTATTGTCATGGATATGTAGCCTACTGGGGAAATCACCATGCCAAAAAAAAGATATAACGCATCCAATAGCAAGACCTCATGGGTGATGTGGAACGTTGCTACACCGTGGAAAGGCTAACTCAGGGTCCGCTCTATATAAAAATGCCGCACTGTATACGTCCCGACTGAAAAACGTTGTTCGGATCAATTTTGTCGCTTATAATTAAAATATATTTACATGACGCACTGCGTACGATGCCCAGGCAACGCCTGATAAATCTTCTATTTACGTCTAAACTTGAACACCCGAAAATACTACAAAGGCGAGATACACATGTCTGAAAGTTATCGATATGGTGTTCGTTCGCGTAAGAGTTTCTGGTGTAATTTCTATGCCTGTTGCTAAAGCCCTCTTATCTGGGCGTCTAAAAGACGTTGCCCACTCCGTGGCCGGGTCCTTTTCCACCAACCGTTAACTCGCCGCGCGGACAAAGAGGCATCGATACCGTCGGTCCGTCAGCCACGTATCCGGCTCATCATAATAAACTATGCATCCCTTCGCGACCCAGCAGTAAGGTGTCTGAAGGTGTCAGACCCCTTGCCGTCGCCTCGGGTGCAAAACACCAGCGAACTTCCAAATAACGCCGCAGTCCTCTATGGAGTGGTAACAGTCGTCACTCAATTAACTGAACATATCTGGCCTCTGAACATACATCGACCACCTTATATGTGTGTCCTCCCTCTTTCTCTACGGTGACGCTTACACACATGTTTGTTTATGTAGATGTATGTAAGCGTATTTACATGTATGCATGTACGTATGTACATTTGGGTTGGATATACATGTGTACGAGCTTTGCATATAAAGAAGAAATGCCACCGAACACGGTCTAAAAGTAAGACGCCATAGGCCTTTTCTTTAGAGCATAGCCACTGATAGACCACTAAAGGGACAAGGGCAATAAAATTTTACCACAACGACCGACGAGAAGAAAGTGCAATAAATAATGCAGGTAGAGAAAAGGCTATAAATCTAAATACTATAGCCTCGTGTGGTAAACGCGATGATTACATAGCAGAATTTTCGGCCACATCCATACACGTCTGTGGAACAACCGAAATATGCCTTGACTAATGTAACGGAAGTTAAATATTTACACAAACAATAATGAAAGACAGTTACTATTCCATTATTCACTACTAAACGAAAATTAATAGAAAAAAAACCTATAATGCATGTGTCGAGTCATAAACACCGTTGATTTCAAATTACTACCGCTTGAAATTGCAAAATACATATAAAAAGCACCGCATGCTTCACCCGAGCAACGCCGGGTTATTTTTCTAGTACACTATAAAATTAACATTTATTACAATATTAATTCTTATTTACTATCAGTAATCTTATATCTATGTTACAATGTGGTTTGTCTATTTCTATTGTCGAATTAAGTATAATATGTGAAAGGTACAAAATGATCGAGGTCTATGTGTGGAATGAAATCTAATTGATACAAAATTATTAAATGTTTGTGGATGCATACCTTATGAGTCTATAGATGTTTTTTCTTTATTACTCAATTATTATATTCGGTGTCGATAAACGTCCTTTTCCGTTTTATTTCTCTTCATTGTGACTCTTTTTGTTATAAAAATGTAGTTTCGAAATAAACGCGTTTAAAGTTTTGAGTAGTAGAAGATCATGAATTACTCTGCAATTTCTCCATTCTGAAATGCCTGCACCATTCAATTGACCTTAAAGATTATCAAATGGAAGAAAAACATCATTATATACACTAACGGCAATGTTGGTCGGTATATCCAACATTGTTTTCCCACTTGAAGTGGGTTTCGGAACCGCGCTTGCCGCTGTCAGTATATTTTACTTCTGATTGGCATACGTTACAAACGACAAAGTTCGAAATAGCCAAAAATACTGTAATAAAGTTTATGATACGATAATCAAATGCTGGATTTATTTCCATATCATACAGATTTTCCGATTGCTTCAGTTTTCTTGCCAATATACTGGCATTCAAGTCATCTGGTCTTTCTAACTCATAGCGTTTCAGTGGCCTTCTTTGATATGATTTTGGTCTCTTCCTGTTGTTGTATGTTGTCTTTCAAAAAATTTCAAAAAAACTTTGATAGATATAAGATTTTTTTAAATTTTTCCTATCCTACCTATATTCTTTTTCATTCGAAACCTTATACCGATACCAAATACTGCGCGGTTGACTACGACCAACCACCTGAAGACTAGTTTAGTTAGTTTCTTTAAGTTTTTTTTAAGTTAAAAGTTTTATGTACAATAATAACTTTTCGGCGTATTCGGTCACTGTTGTACTTTTATACTAATTAAATTTCAATGAATTTTAACAAAAAAATATGGAGTTTAATTATTTGTTTACAAAAAGAATTAATTATTACAAATGAAAGTCAATAATTTGGAAAAGCAAGAAATATTCAATAATACATTTAATGAAAAAAGATAAAATTAAAGAATTTAATAAATCTGAGAAGAATCTGAAACTGATAGAGAGAGGGGGCGGGAGGAGGGTACGATAAGTTGCAGGCAGAATACGATAGAGTAAGACAGAGTAAGACGTGTGAAATCTTCCGAAGATAGACATAACAATAAAATACAATACTACAATATCTGTGTGGCTTAGCTATGTAGCATTTTCATTCTAGGTTGTGAAGGAAGGGAAACATTGTAAATTTTATGTGACCAACTTTTATGCATCTATATTTTACAAATTACATTTTCTAAATTTTACGCCTTTCGCTTTTTCGCAGTGTGTTGCAAACATGTATTTTGCAAATATCACACTTTGCAAAATATTTATGGTCGTTATACTTATGGTACGTAATACGTATGGTCTAAGTGCCGCAATCGTCGCAAACCACGCGCTGATAAAACAATGAGAATAGTAAAATGTATTCGGGGAATATGAACACCCAACGTATATGTGTTTATTGTTTGAAGCGTTATACTGAACTGTTTCGTTCCCACTACTTCATTTCGTACGCATGCAAGAACCTTTCATATGGCTTGTGTGCGTTATCGCTTTGGGAACTTGACCACCGCCGGCAGTATCGGTCCTGTAAGAATATGTGCATAGCGCTGCCAAGAGAACGCAAAACCATGATCTCGGCACCGGGCCCGGAAGGTTAACATTTAATTTTAGATGTTTTCACGATATTTTTGTCAACATTTTAATGTATATTACACATGCACATGTCTTCAAAGCGCCTTCCGCATTACCGTTTTGCTAGCTATTTATTTTGTCAATTATGGTTTTGTTTAACAGTGTCTAAGGCAAAGTACACAATAATACGAGTTTTGTACGTGCTTGTATACGCGAAGCCGAATTCCGGCCGACGAGGCACTTGTCGGCGTAACATACCCCAAGCCGTCCAGGACATAAGACATAGACCAAATGCAATAAATTATATATCGTAGCTGTAAACAAGTGTACGCAAACCCGAATTCCGGCCGACGGGGCACTCGTCGGCGTAGCATACCCCAAGCCGTCCAGGACACAAGACATTTTTTTTTTTTTTTTTTATTACATCAATTAAAAACTATAATTTGTTATAATCATAACAATAAATAGTTGGTATGTTCTGTTCTTGGTCGTGTTCTTGTACATAGAGGGCCTATCCAGTGATTTGCACTACTCTATTTCTTACTATATCACACTCCCTCGCTACCAATACAAAATCGCTGTTGCAAATCGAGCGGTTTAAACTTTTTCAGTCTTCTGACTATCCTGCTCCTGTCTAGTAGGTCGGATGCTAATTCGTTTGGGTGGTTGCTGAGCCTGTTCTCGTAGTTTTCGCACAGTTTTTGGGCAACGGCCTTCACTGTGTCGATTTTGAGATCTTTGTGGAGATTCGCATTTGTGACATACCAGGGTGCGCCTGTAAGCGCTCTGAGGGCTTTAGATTGGAATCGTTGTAGAATCTCGATGTTGGAGTTGCTTGCGGTACCCCACAGCTGAATTCCATATGTCCATATTGGCCTTAAGATTACTTTGTATGCCATTACTTTGTTGTAGAGTGACAGTTTGGATTTTTTGCCGAGGAGCCAATACATTTTTTTTAGTCGCAGATCTAGTTCTTTTCTCTTCTTTTTGATATGGCTTGACCATGTTAATCTACGATCGAGATACATTCCAAGGTATTTCACTTCGTTGGCACGCGGAAGTAGTTGGCCATTTAGTGCGACAGTCGGACAATCCTTCTTGTTCATTGTGAAAGTAATGTGTACAGATTTAGTGTCGCTTGCATTGAGTCTCCATTTTTTTAACCAAGTCTGTACTTTGTTGAGTCCTCTTTGTAGTTTAGCCGACGCTATTTCCGGATCCCGGTGGGTTGCTAGAATTGCTGTGTCGTCCGCAAAGGTAGCTACGGTGGTATTGTGGCACACTGGTAGATCGGCTGTAAACAACGTATACAACATGGGACCCAAGACGCTCCCTTGCGGGACCCCCGATTTTATTGGATAAAGTGCCGTTTCTTCTGTTCCATATTTGACTTGAAATTTCCGATTGCTTAAGTATGATCTTAGGAGCAGGTAGAATTTTGGTATTAACATTTTGATTTTGTACAGCACACCTGGATGCCATACTTTGTCAAATGCTTGTTGGATATCAAGGAAGACTGCTGAGCAATATTTTTTCTCTTCGAGGGCATTGGCTATTATATTGAAGACTCTATCGATCTGCTCCACTGTTGAGTGTTTGGGTCTGAATCCAAATTGATGCTCGGGAATGATCCTCTGTTCGTTGATTGGGTCTCTTATTCTATCTAGTAATAGTTTTTCGAACAACTTGGACATCACCGGCAATAGACTTATAGGCCTGTAGGAGGTGACGTTGTTTGGAGGTTTTCCTGGTTTTTGGAACATTACAATTTGTGCAACTTTCCATTGGCTTGGCATATAAGATATTCGTAAGATGGCATTGAATAAGTTCCTAAGATACAGTACTCCCTTTTTTGGTAGTTTTTTTTAATATAAGGCCAGTGATTAGATCGTAACCAGGAGATTTTCTCGGATTCAGTGTCTTGTGGATAGTGTAGCTTATTTCTTTAGCTGAGAAGTGCTTTATTGGTAGGTCCATTGGTAGTGGACTTTCAAGGAAGTCATGGATTTCTACATCGTATTGTTGTGTAGGGAGCGGTGTGAATACTTGAGTCAGATGTTCTGCAAACCTTTCCGCTTTTTCGATATCACTTTGAGCCCATTCGCCATCTACTTTCTTAATAGGTGGAATGTGGTTTTGCGCATTGTTGATACGTTTGGTAGTGCTCCAAAGCGAGTAGTTTGTGTCCGCCGTGTTGGACAGACTTTCTAAATGTTTTTCGATGCAGAGATTATTATGTTGCTGGATCAGTTTTTTCAGCCTCTGGGTCGCTATATTGAGTCTTCTCTTGTCGTTTGGATTTCTACTCAATTGCCATTGTCTTCTGATACGCCGTTTCTCAGCTGTTTTTATTTTTATTTCTTCAGGGTATATTGTGGCGGTTTGGCTAGCACAAATATCCGGGGTGGCTTCCCAGGCTGCTCTCTGTATCAGCTGTGTGAAGTATTCGGTAGCTTCATCTATATCAATTTCGTTTTTTAATGGAACTTCCAGGTTTATATTTTCCTCTACTGTATCTTGGAATGTAGGCCAGTGAGTGTTTTTGTTATAGAGTGTCGGACGGTTTTCTTTGTTTATTATTTCGTCGCTTACAACGACGGTTACCGGGGTGTGATCGGATGATAAGTCTAGGCTTACCTCTGTCCGTGTTTTGTTTCTTGCTATACCCTTAGTTACGAAAAAATCCAATATATCCGGAATTTTGTTCCTATCGGTTGGCCAATATGTGGGTTGGCCTGCTGAGAGCTGGCTGCAGTTTAGTGCCGTCATCGCTTTAAATAGGTTTCGTCCTCTGGCCGTTGTTAATCTAGACCCCCACAGGGGATGTTTCACGTTGAAGTCACCCCCAGCAAGAAAGCGAGGTCCCAAACTCTGAAAGAAATCTTTGAATTTATTGTCTTTTATTGTATGTTTTGGTGGGCAGTATACTGCTGCTAGTACTACAGATCCAAGTTTTCTATCTTCGACAACTATACTCGTCGCCTGGAGATAATCTTCAGTGCAAGGCAACAGTACGTGGTGTTTTATAGTCTTTTTAATTAGTATTGCAGTTCCTCCATGTGCGGTGCCATCCGGGTGTTCCGTGCTATACAAATTATAGCCATGAATTTTCATGTAGCTCTTCTCAGTAAAGTGAGTCTCAGTGATTAAGATAATGTCAATTTTATTTATATTTAGAAATATAGAAAGTTCTTGCCGGTGCTGGGCCAAGCCATTAGCGTTCCATAGGGTTATTTTCCAGGACGTGAATTATTTATCTGCGAACTTTGTCAATACTGTTTTTAGTAGTTCTAGTATAGTCATTAGCAGCTCATTTTGCTGTCTTAATGCTATTTTGAGTTCATTGTTATCACTGGAAGTGTGTGGAAGAGTACTTCTACTTCCGGCCGCTTGGGCGTAGCTCTGATTATGTGAAACCGATTCAGCTGGATCCTTATGTGATGTTTGTTTATGTTGTTCGCCACCCCCACGTTTGTCTTGTGGCTGTGATCTGTGCCAGTGCGGCTTTTGAATATTAGAGTTCCTTTTCTCGAGTATTTCTTGATAGACACGACACCCTCTGTAGTTTGCTGGATGGTCACCTTCACATAGCACACACTTGGCAGGTGTCTCCTTCGATTTTTTACAAGACGTCGTATTATGTTCGTCACCGCATTTGACGCACCTGTATGGTCTGCGACAGTAGGTCTTAGTGTGACCATATCTCTGGCATCTCATGCATTGCACTATTGTCGTGTTCTTTTTGGGAGGTTCAACTTCGATTTTGGCATTTAGAAGTACATCGATATTATAGATATCTTTGTTATTTGGCATGGGCTGCAAATCTACGAAAAATAGTGGCAGAGGTAACTTAGTTTTTCTATGTCTAATATTAATTACATTTCGCACTTCATGGCCGTGTGCTTCGATAGCATCTTTTATAGCTTCAAGTGGAGTAGAGGGGTGCAGTGACTTTAGGACCACCCTGTATGCACGATTTTGCTTCAGCTGGTATGTATGGTATGCCGCGTTTTGATCGTTAAGGCTACGAATAATTTTTTTGTACGTATCAGCGTCTTTGGCTAATATTTTTATTTGACCGTCTGTGTTGATAGTTTTGTGTGTGTAGTCAGATTTGTTGACAACTTCTTCGAGCCGTTTCTGTAGCCTGGTGATAGATTGGACACCTGGAATGAATATGGGCGGTGGTTTCGGAGTTCTCTCAGTTACTTCTCGTGTTTGATCGTTGTCTACACACATGCTATGATTGTCGTTATTTGAATCACTGAGCGGTGTATATCTGTTATTACATTGAATTTGATCAGTTTCCACATTGTCAGTGGAATTTCTGCGACGTTTCTTTTTATTATGAATAACTTGCCATATCGGTGACTCAGTCCCTCCATCGGATGTGTCGGAGGTCCTTGTTAAGACAATACGTAAATTGTTCATATTTTCATGTTCCGGTATAACGGAGGAAGAATAGCTTGGTGAATCTTGCCAATTCCCTGAGTTGGGACTATCAGTTGTCCTCGGTGCATTCGACGTGGCGCATTCGATGTTGGACCCATTGGCTGAGTAGCCATTATCCATGGCGTTTACGCCGTATATGTATTTTACATGATTACCATGCATATATCGTATCGTTACTTAATTGCACTGTTTTGCACTAGCACACTAAATAACTCAACTGTATTACTTTCTACTAGCAGCGAACTCGATAGACACAAACGTACACTTCAAGCGTATGTTACTGTACAAGACATAGACCAGATACAATAAACTGTATACCGTAGCTGTAAACAAGCGTCAAGGGATCACGTGCGTTACTCGTGTATCCCGAATGGGTTTGAGTGCGTCCTTTATTGCAGCGACCGTAACCGCTCGACACGGCGACGCTGCGACGCACGTGCGCCCTTTTCTCTCGGACGATAAGTACTTCTCCTTTCTTTTGACGATTTTCCGGAGAAGGGATGAGTGCCGAATTGCCCCGTCGTCGTCAAGACGGACACGGGCATATTCATCCTTGTAAGAGACTGTCGAGATCAGGCGATTCATAAAAATATAGATACATCTCGAACCTGGGCACTCGTCTTGTATTTTACCAATATTTCTTACACTTTATTGAAGAATTGTAAGCACAGTGTTTTAGTGCGGTGTCCGGAACAACTGAGCCAAAATACAACGTTGCGTGTAACTAACGGTCAAAAAAGTTTTTGGACAAGGCAACTACACATGTATTACACATTAAAATGTTGGCAAAAATATGTACTCGAACGCAAGTTTCGCCCGATGCCACGGTGTAACCGTTCACCTTTCATCGTTTATTGCACGATCCACTTTTCGAGCCGCAACAAAGAAGGATTCAGATAGCGGACGTGCGATATTCCAGACGTGCATGCCCTTGGTTCGATCTTTCGTTGTTCTGCCCCACCACAGGTTTTTCCATTACGCAGCGCAATGCCGACGAGGCATTCTTGTAAGAGACATTGGCGGGGGCCGACGGCTTGTGAAATATATAAATCTACAAACCGAGCATTTGTCGTGCTTTTTACACTTTTTCAAATCTAGCCTTGCACAGTATTTCTTACAAATATTGTGAAATCATCTGTAAGGGCATTAGAGGAAGGATTACAAAATAAGCATGAGACTAATCAGATTCAGTACTGTTATGCCGTAACGAGAAATCTCTATTATTTCTCGAACGTCCGGACTCTTAGTTCACTGGCTTCGAACTAAGTTTAGGTTAATTAAAGATAAGTAAGAGGAAAGAACTTTCTTTATTTAGGAAAATCACAGTCACACACGTTACTAACTATGCAGGAATGACCCTGCGGCCCTCTAAGTTGCGCCTTAAATACCGAAGGGAGTAGCGGGGTGGAGGCAGGAAGTGACGAACAAAACGTCGGCGGGAAAATTAGGCGGGCTAAATTCTGAGCGGGAAAGTTTGGCGGGAAAATGTGCGGACCGAAGGGTCCCGGTCGGAGCCGGTGGTGGACACTTGGGTAAATCGGATAGTGTTTATGGTTTTATGGTCCAACGAGGGTGTAGGTACATAACAGTACGCTGTTATATCTCCTCTTCTTCTTTCGTCGTCACACGAAGAACTACCAATCTGCCTCGTCGTCGCTTCTCTGCCGCTCTCCGTGCCAGCAACGCCTTAACAGCAAGTATCCCTTTCGCGAAGCGTCGTTGGCCTCAGTCAGCGGGTACCGAGTACCGTTTGAAGCACTGTCGCCCTCGTTGTTCCTTACGCATCTGACAGTAAACGTTAATTATTGTAGCACAGAGAAAGGCATAAAAATGATGAAAAAAAAAACACCTAACACGGTTCGAATCCAGACAAAAAAGTTTGACTCGATCTACCAGACTGAACTGTTGCGCGAGCCGCTAATATAATTTTTTTCTTTGTTTAATTTTTATTTCAAGCACAAAATATTTTCTATCTCGAAACATGTCCCCTTCGATTTTTTTGAAAAAATTCTCAAATAAACTTTGATGCATGTAAGAACTATAAAAAAATTTCCATCGTGGGGAAAGTCTTCGTCCTATTTTTTTTCTTTATTCGAAAATAACAAATCGTATGTTCCATTTCAATTTAACCACCAAAACGAACAGAATACGTGATAGAATAGATAGTTTCGAATAAAGAAAAAAAATAGAACGGAGAGTTTCCCCACGATGGGAATTTTTTTTTAGTTCTTACATGCATCAAAGTTTATTTGAGAATTTTTTCAAAAAAATCGAAGGAGACGTGTTTCGAGATAGAAAGTATTTTGTGCTTGAAATAAAAATTAAACAAAGAAAAAAATTATGTCGAAAAAAATTATATTTTTTTCTTGCAAGAGCATTCAAAAACACAAATTTTGAAAAAAGAACGATCAAATTGGTCAATTTTTCGCAAAGTTATGAGCATTTGAAAAAAATGAGCCCGAATTTTAAGAAAATTTATATTTTCGAAACGGATGGTCAAAAAAATCGGAAAAAATTCATGAACGCGTATTTCATCAGTCTTAAAAACATAAAAAATTTAAAAAAAATCGAAGGAGGTGAGGTCCGAAAGTGTCCGACTTGGCATGGAATGCCTCATATATATGTTGTGAACGAACCTTGACTACGAGGACTCCTTGACGACAATGTATGTGCACTCCGCGAAACTCTGTTAATTTGTTTTAAACAATCTCCTGACAAAGTACAGTCAGTTACGTATATACATATACTCGCTCGACGCGCGAACAGTATACGCTTGGTATTTGGAGTTTTATCTACGATGTTAAGAATGCGTAGTAATGTTGATGTACAGTTAGAAAAACGCAATCATCCGCCCAACACAAACTGTAATACCCTCCGCTAATCCACTCATTAATACGCAACCCAACCGCGATTTTATTACCCCAAATCGTATTCCCAAACCCTTGGTCTCTTTTCTTTCCATGCACGAAACTTATCCTATCCTAATCCGCCCTGCACTGCAACCTCTCGTAATTATTTTTCCTATCTACTTTCAAGTCGTATTTGCCATTCAAATCATCACCTCTCTTCCTTAGTCTCTACACACTCTACAGCCCCGATTCAAACGTCACAAAAATTGATAATCGATTTCATGGTCAAATAGTCAATCAATTGAAATCGCATCTTCAAGCGAGGGAAGCGAATTTGAACCAAGTCATCATAAGAAGATGCGCGTTTCGGATCACGAGTAGCAGTGCATGTGCATTCTGAAAACTTCTCCATGTATATAGTTCCAATGTAAAATAAAATGTTTTTAAAATAAAG
Source organism: Anoplius nigerrimus (assembly GCA_914767735.1). Classification (NCBI taxonomy): domain Eukaryota; kingdom Metazoa; phylum Arthropoda; class Insecta; order Hymenoptera; family Pompilidae; genus Anoplius; species Anoplius nigerrimus. The sequence goes on from OU612086.1 coordinate 17,011,163, forward strand.
CCAGGTCTAATTTAATTAATTAAGTTGTTGGAAAGCATTTTCTCATCTATTTCGTAAATAATTGATGTATTTTCGAAGTGCGACTTTTTTTATGCGGTCCCTATCCACCGCATAAAAGAATTTTTATTTTGTATATCGTACGCAGATGCTTATTATATGTCAGTGTTAATAAAATTTTCGAATTTTTTTTTGTGCGATTTCTTTTATGCGGTCCCTATCCTCCGCACAAAAACAGGCCTTACTGTACAGCGTTTCGTCCTCTAGGGACTGCCCCTGAATCCTTTGCACATGCCCTTTTATGTCGTCACTGGTTTCGGTGACGGTGAAACTAAGTTCAGGGGCGGCCAGGTAGCTGCGATGTTAGGGCGCCTTCTATCACCCCCGTAGGGATTGTGGGTGTATCTGCTTTTGACGTAGTGAGCTCCTGATGTGGTGGTTATTACATAAAGCTAAACGGACTACTCTGAAAGTTTACATTAGAACTTTAGTTAATGCCGTGAATGTATGGCGTATGCAGTGAAGAGGCGAGGCAATGTGCTGTTCACTTGTCCGGCCCACAGCGCCACCATTTCAACTAGTATAAAACTTAATAGCGCCAATGTTGCGTGTAAGATGTGATGACATCATACAAGTTACAATGATAATATTAGACATTAGAAATATTATCCTATGATGAAATTCTGGTTTAAACATTAAACATTAAGAATTTGGTTGTACACGTTATGGCCTTAAAACATGTAATAATAGGCAAGTTCTTGATTATTATAAAACTCAAAAAAATATTTTATACTTATTTAAAGTTTGTGGTTCTTAATAAACAAACATGTATAAATGTTTACTAGGCGGCGGTACTGGGTTTATAGGAACAAAATTAGTCCAATTATTGAAAGATAAGGATGTACCACATACAATTATTTCTCGATTACCTGGACCTGGCAGAATATCATGGGTAAAAAACAATTGAGTTTTACATTGATATAGTGGTTCTTTATTTGCTACCTAGCAAAGAGAAAACAAAACGAAATAATCTGATTACTAAACATCTTGTAGCAAGAATTACAACAGTATGGTTTGCCGAAAAACACATCTGCTGTCATTAATGTTGCTGGTCAAAATATTATGAACTTCAGTCGAAGATGGACATCAGAATTTAAACAAGAGATTAGAAATAGTAGAATAAATACAAGTAAAATGTTAGCTGAAGCTATTATAAACACTCAAGCAGTAGCTTTTGTTACCATATCAGGAGTTGCATATTATCCACCAAATGGAACCACTTATACGGAACACAGCATTTGTAAACCTTATGACTTTTACTCAGGTATTATTGCACACAAAAGTTTAATAATAATTTACAGTAAAGGTAGATATGTGGTAATACTAGGTTTATATTCTGTCTTGATTCAGTTTCTTATTGCATCGATTAACTGAACCGATACTTTGGGAATACAAGAAAAAACTGACACTATTACCCTTTATTTTTGATTTTTTGATATTGTTGCAAACAAAATATACAAGATTAAGCATAGAAAATGTTGGATTTCCTTTAAAGAAGGAACAACTTAGGTTATTAAATTGTCCACTGAGCCAATCGATAACATACTAACTGTATTATTTTTCCTAGAACTTTGTCATGATTGGGAATCAGCAGCTCACTTGGCAAACAATTGCAACATTAGACAAGTAATTATCAGATCTGGTGTTGTATTGGGTAAAAATGGAGGAATGGTTCAATCACTTTATTTGTCATATCTGTTTGGTCTTGGTGGTTGTATTGGTACAGGGAAACAAGTTATGCCATGGATACATTCATTAGATTTAACTCGCTTGTTTCTATTTTCCTTGAAAAATAACAATGTTTGTGGCATTCTTAATGGTGTAGCACCCCAGGTGACGTAAATAATGGAAAAGCTATATGGATGTAGATAATATATTTGTGAACGTTTATACAATTTTATTAATATGGAGCATATAATTCTTTTAGATTACCACAAATAAAGATTTTACAGAAGCTTTTGCACGTGCAATGAAAAGGCGCATCCTATTACATTATCCAAGCACTGTTATAAAAATGCTTTTACCTGAGGAACGATCGAAAGTTAGCTTTAATTACTTATCACGCTCACCAACAATAATATGCAATGTATTACAACAATGTATATAACACTGATATATTTCAGATATTGTTAGAAGGCCAAAGGGTCATACCAAAACGGGTGTTAAATTTTGGATTTAAATATAATTATCCGGCTATAGATGAGGCTTGTAAACATTGTGTTACCTGAGATTCATTTTGTTGTCAAGTACTTATAAATGGAAAAAATTACATCTAGATAGTGTGTATTAATAAACGCTTTAAATTTACGAAAAATGATGAAAGTTATTTACTACATTATGTCGATGATACTTCTTACCACTGAGGAGCATGATTCACAACACCTTTTCACATAAAATTGTATTTAAATTTCTTGAAAACCTATAATAGTACATTAAACCCATATTCCACCCACAGTTTATCATTAGATCATAACGTGAATAAATGTCGTAGCTTTCTATTTGAAACATATAGTAAAACCCGGAGATTGGAAGACTTCAAAATCTTATTCAATTCAAATGCGTCGTTTAATGCGCGATCATAAAAAAGAAACGTTAATACTACGTTTGAATATTGCATTGCAACTATGTGACTTATGATAGGCTGAAATGATAAATTATGTTTTTAATTAATTTTGTTCATTGTTGGGTATAAGACACTCTATACAATATAAGAATAGTGACAAAAAACAACCCAAAGTTTGCTACATCTGCTGTTTTCAAACACAAAAACTGACCAGAAATAGGAATTTTTATTCGTTTACAATTGTTCAACCAAAGCTAAAAATATGAAAAAAATGGAGGTGTTTATTTTAAAAGTGGACTAAGTCCATTTATGAATTATTTTTGTTGATTCTTGTAATGTGTACAACTTTAAAGTAGCTGCCGTGATCATTTTTCAGTTTTAACTATTCAGACTACTCTTTTGTCTTTATTCTAAATTAAATGTAACAAGAGGAATTCATATCAACAAGATGTTTCAAGAACACACTTTCTAAAGGAGTAAGGTTTCTAACTGAGGAACAATAAATTAGTTTAAAAAAAATGCCGGAAACATTTTTTGATAAATGGACCACATACAATTTTGTATTACCACGTCGGGGTAGACCAAGACAATTCGAAAATATTTTACTGACACGTTTTTATAAAAATATAAAATAAACTACAAGGCCATGATAAACTTGCTGCAATAAATCACCGGAGCACCATAGTTTATTCAAATCCCTCCCGCATGCCAAAAACGTAGATGAATAGTAAATTGTTATGTAATTTATATAGTTAGAAAATTTCCTGAATTGCTAAATTATATTTTTGAAGTCTGAGAAAGAAATGTAAAACAAATTAAGTATATTTTTGTTTATTTGAAGCATTTTAAATTATGTTCAAGGGACTTGGGCTCTTTTAAATTTGATAACAAATCTAGTTGTAAATTTTGAAAGTGGCTTAAGTCCACTTTCGATGAACAAATACATATTATTCACTTAATAATTTATAAGAACTTTATGCCTGCTGTTGCTGAGTGGTAGGAAGGCACCTAGCAACGCGAAAGATCTGGCGATTTACAGAAGACGATCGCCGTGCCTAATATACAGGGTGAAACAAAATTCGGGGGAGAAAATGTAAGGAATGAGAGAACCTATCAATACAAGCAATTTTCGTAAAACTATGTATGGGTGGAACGCAAGAGGTGAAAAGTCACAGGGTAGTGTTCTACCGTCATATTTAATGCGCTGACTGTCACGCGCGTCGTCGATGCCTAACATTGCGGTTAACGTGTTAAAGAATTATCACAAGAATGAGAGGAGATATTTCAGAAAACATTTTATTAAGAGGAATGTTATTGATTTCTGTGCTCTAGACACTGGTGACGGTAAAGTCGCTGCGGCTTGTACGCATTCCCGTCCGCCGTACCGTACATTAATTGTAAGTATTATATAATAGTAAGCAGTAAACAGTTCTAAACAGCGCGCGTGGCGGGCGGATATTTCCGGCTCATAAATTCCCGTGGCTGTTCGCGTGTTACTTTTAACTTTTTTTCTTTGGACATATAAATCAATAATATTGCTGTTAATAAAATGTTTTTTCAAATATCTCCTCTCATTCTTCTGATAAATCTTTAACACGCGTTAAATGTGATGGTGGAAAACTACTCTGTAACTTTTCACCCCTTGCGTACCGCCCATACAATGTATTACAAAAATTGCTTGTGTTGAAGTGTTCTATCAGCCGTTGAATTCTGATTCACCCTGTATAAGCGTCGACACGAGCCACGGGTGTTGTCTTGTAACGGTTCTTATGAGCAGTGACATTATTAGTCTTATGTGTTAATCTTATGTTGTGTTTTTATGCAATAAATTTTGTTACCTGGCTTTACTATCTTGCTCTTTTTCTTACAAATTAATATTATTTTACTAGGAATTGTTTTAACTCACTTAGATACATGTAAGGTTTCTGATATATTGTTACCCTACACGTATATTTTTAAATTCATTGAAACGCAAACTCGTTAATATCCGAATTTTATCTTAAATGAATTTAGGTTACGTTCAAAATAAACCACTTAATTAAATATATGGTACTAATAATCTATAATTTGAGAGAGAAACGATATCCGTGATTTGCGATTCCTTCAATATCAGATTGATGTATTTCCGATCGTGTTTGTAATTTTTGCTATTGTACTAATTGAATTTGTTGTATACAAATGTGAAACATTCTAAAATATGTGCACTATTACTAGCTGCAGCTCCGATTTTATTTAAATTTTTTTCTCCACCGGGTTCCGAGAAAATAACCGGAACACCTAGTATTTCAATTTAGCCTTTTCCAACCCGCCACAATTGGGATACAAAGTTTAAACATCGGACAAACGATTCTTTGTTCATGAACTCCCTAATGACTCAATCAAATGTAATTCGGTTTTGGGGGCATTTTTGATTATCTTATTCAGCTATACCGTTTACGATTATACATTTCATGCAAGTACATACTATAGTAACACTGTCATCTTGCGTTTTTCTGAGACTTGTCGGTTGAGCATGTTCAAAGTAAAAAAATAAAATACTGATAGCGTTATCTTATTTGTTTTCCAGAGTAACGGATGCGGCTAACTTGAGTACGTCTTTATTAAGTGTTTTACGCTGTACTTAACGTTGATCACAACAAATCAATACAGAAATCGAGAAGTTTCATAAATTGTAATACTTGCAATGTATACGTGTACTAGTGTATGAGGAATAGTTTAAACGTTTTCCTAATTCCTAGAATTGAAAAGAGAAGGTGGTCAATGAAAGAATAAGAATAAAACAAAACGAAGAAGTATCGCGGAGATTATAACAAACCAGGACAAAGAAAACAATTTAAAAATAATGGGGAGAAAGTCTAGAAATGGGTTTGGAAGAATTACTATTAGTACGATGAAAGGTAAGACGATAAGAAGTTAGAAGGCCACTTATGTAATGAGCAATTAGGAAAGTAAAGAAGGGTAGAGGAGGGGACAGCAATAGAAGAAGAGAGGGGAATGACAAGAGAATGGAAGTAGCGTATGGTATGTATGGAATAGTATTATTAGATACGGGCGAATAATAAACAAGAAGGGAAAGGTAGAAGAAACAGTTTGGGAGAGAAGAGGGAATATGAAGCCAATGGAATATTTTATGTTCTTACAGTTAGAGCTGGAATATGGGCCTGTATGAAAAGCAGAGAGTAATTGGAAACTGAAAAAATAAGATGTAATGAACAGCATGGCCAGAGTAAGGACGAATAAAGAGGAAAAAGTGGCGAAAGCAAACAGAGTTATATTCTATAATATTTTGATTGCGCGATTATGATGGTGAATTTGTGTGCTCGTTTTCTACTAACGGAATACTGAACTCGTTATTGGATTTCACCTAAAACTTTTGCGAACTGAAGATGTGTCAAATTAACGAAGGATAGTAGTCAATTGCCAAAGAAACTGAATAATAATTTCTCAGTGGTAGGAAAATTATTTTGCAAGGGTCTTTAGATACATAAGTTAAAAGTATTATTGTGATCTGGTGTAATCTTGTGAAATAAAAAGTAGTTAGCATTGAAATATAAGCACCTTTTCTTGTGTGAAACAAATAGTAGTCGATGAGGGTGAAGACAAAAATAATGGAAGGTGTTAAAAATTGACGCGAATTCTGTTCGAGCTGAGGGACAATTGCAATTAGACAGTTTTCTTGCATAAACTCGAACATAAACAGTTAAACATTTCAATATTTTAGTAAGAACAATCATTTTAAGCCCTTGTTTTTAGTTGAAGGTCCTTAACTACTTTTTACTTAACTTAACTTGATATACTTTAAGTTTAACCATTTATTTCAATATACCGTAAGGTGTTGAAACAGTGAGAGTAAAAAAGTAGTTAAGGACCTTCAACCAAAAACAAGGACTTATAATGATCGTTCTTACTAAAATAAACAGTTAACTGTCGGTTTGTAATCCGAGACAAGTTGCCACAGGCAAGCCTAAATAAGTTCGTCACAATTCGATGTCATAACAAACCCTTTTATACATACTGATAAGAAATTGTATTTTGTTAGAGGTTCGTAGAAGGGGAATGCTTTTGATATTCTCATTCCTGAATAAGTAGGTCTCTGTTGTTTTTTTGTGTTTCTCTATCGAAGAAAGTATTCTTTAGAAATCAAGGAAAAGGGCTAAAGCTTAATAACTGTGGACGCAACAGCCAAAACAACTACACTGCATATCTTTGACCTAAGAAACGGTGGAATATGTCGTAAACGATTGAGAAAATACATAGGTTGTAATTATAATAGTTGCTTGCTACTAAGGAGCAACATTCACATTTAAATAACTTGTTTTTATTTGTCACTACCTAAAGGAAATTTTGGGAACAATCTCTTTTTCAAATGAAATGATATATATTTGTGTACACCTGTAACACGATGGTATTTATTAAGACGAGTACAACGGTGTGTTACATAAATAGAATCTCCGTAACTGTTCAGAACTGGTTATTTTCTTTGTTTGTACATGAATACTATAGCACTTATTCAGCTCATTTACCGCGCTGATGCTGATTTTGTTATTAAAGTGTATACTGTACAATTTTCCTACCAAGATATTTAGATCTTTCGTGAGTTCCACACGCCGCAAACCAAAGAAATATACACAAATACTGTGTCAATAACATTGGTGATATAATACCAAAAATTGCATTTTTATGTAATGGATCCTATAGTCAAATGTCCTTCCGCTCTTTTTTTTTATGGTGTTCCCATTGCGTAACTACGTGTTTTGCAACCAAGTAACCACCTTCAGTCGTGTATAAACTGCGGTTTCAGTGGCAAGAGTTCCTTTAAACTTGACAGTATGCCATTTGAGTTGTGCAGTGCCCTTACGATGTTTTGAAGATTGATTCACGATGTGTTCAGCACTAAGAAATATTGTGAATAGACTGAGGTCTCTGCAACGCTTCAGATAAGGTATCTTGATTATGAGACAACTGATATTTGTAAATTATAAGTATCTTAAGTATGCTTCCCCGCATCTCCTCTGCGCACAAAGATGGAAGAGCTAACTTTGGCGTTTGAACGTCATTCAGCCATAATTACGATGTTAACAATGCATTGTAACGTAAAGTTTGTGTTATCATTTTAGTTTTTACGCGATTCCGTACTGCAATAACTCGTTTGGAATATATGACTTCTGGCTACATTAGTTTAATTTGTTTGCATTAGCTTTATGGACCTAATCGCCTCGACGTATCAGTTAGGACTTGATAGTAATTTGAGTATGGTCGGATAAATACTCGAAATGTAAACATTAACGGTGTAAACGGATTACTATAAGAAAATATAACGCGCTGGAACAGTGGACTAGATTATTCTACCACCTTCTTATTAAAAATAATCATCTGCAAACAGCTATTTGTATCAGCTTTTTTTCTCAAAGAACACCCAAACAATCTCATCTTTGAGATGTGACAACTCTTATATTACTTAATAAATATCAGAAACACACGCTCATCTGCGCTCAGAACCACACCGTCTCTATTTCAGCTCTGCCGATAGGTAATGTTTCTCACGGATTCACACTGTTTATTTAATTTTAGTATGTTTATACATAAAGGGAATATTATATAATAACCACAAATATTTCTATACTGATAGCCACATTAATTAATCAAGCCTATACGCCTTAGTTGCACGTGAAATACATAGCGAATAGACAAAAATGTCAATGACAAGGGTAAAGAAGAGACAACGCTTTTACCCGACAAAATAGCCACCCCTTTATAACTTCACTCACATAACTTTTCATACTCTTGTCTTGAGCACTTCCAGCACTCAATTTCAATCAGTAGGTATCTAACACTCGGTTATCGAATCACCATGTTGTTCGTTGTTGGAGATTAATTCGTTCACTGCTCTTTTATTGCGGTGTAATGCGCTCATACTGACAAGCCTGGGCCCACATTTTCTCTGCTTTAGGGTTTTACATCAGTATCGCCATGTTGAGAGGCTCTTTTATTTCCCGTCAATCACCGTTACGGTTTATTAGCCGTTTGAGTACCAAACAGTGCAGTCGCAATGTTTAAACTTTGTGTCGAAAAGTTCACGCACATTCTGACGATATGGACGACGAACGGTGCACTCATAGTCTGTCGAAATAGCGCACTCAATTTTACTCTCGCACATATTATACATCGCACGCTTGTATTTTTAAATTAATTAATACAAGTAATACACTTTGTATTCTATGAACGTTATATATTTATAAACTAACAGTAAGTAAGTACACGTCTACATCGCAAAACGGATAAATTTCATAAAGTAACCAGTGAAAAAATAAAAATATTTTTGATTTTAAGAATAAACAATATTAAAATAAAAGTTAGAGTCAAAATTTTTAATATTCGTGCTCATCTAAACATAAAGGAGAAACTCCTTTTTCCAATTGCCCATGTAGCCAAGAAAATTATCTGTGCAATTACAAACTGTTTTTTTACACGCGCACGTTACTAAAACGGTCATCCGTGATAAGTACAGGACGGATTTGAAGGACATTTGGGGACATTTTGGGGTACTGCACGTCCATCAGAACTATTGCAGTACAATTTTATTCCGAAACCTCATATCCGTCTAACGATTGTACGTCAGTACCATTTTTGTTGTGTTCAATGTCGGAAAAGTACTGTATTTTATTGGCAACTGTTCATTTATTGCGGCCCATAATGCCATGAACAGAGTTTCTTATTTTACGACACTTTAATATTATACGTCCTTGCCAAAAACCATGCTAGTTCTGTTTTTTGCGACATTAGGTAAAACGTCTTTTTTGCGACTGGTCTCCATTGATTCTAAATCAACTATTTCAAAAAACATAATAATAATCATCTTCTACGATAACACACAATTGACCCAATATGTTTGCACATCTGCATCGAGTATGCTTTAATCTTAGAAGTGTGCTTGGCATTGCTATCCCACAAAACCAAGTGCACTTCTGATTGGGAGCAGCGCACGTGGCCTGACGGATATTTCCTCATACATTCGCGTGACAACGCTAGCGTGTAACCTCTTAATTTTTTTTTTTTGAGCATGTAAATTAATTGCAGTTGTGTTAAGACATTTTTTCTAAAATGTCTCCTCCCATTCTTGTGATAATTCTTTAACACGTTAACCCTTATGTCAGGCATCGGCGACGCGCGTGACACTTAGCGTGTTAAATGTGACGGCGGAAAACTATCCTCTAACTTTTCATCCCTTCCGTTCCGCTCATGTCGTTGTATTACAAAAATTGCTTGCGTAAACGTGTTCTATCACCTCGTACATTTTTTTCCACGTTTTTAGATTCACTCTGTATAAGTTTGCGTTGCCAGTGTTTCATGTAATTGCATACGTTCAGTGTCCAATGTCACATAATTTACTATTGGTGCGACTTAATAATTAATTGAAAACTATGCCTTGTCGGTTGATTTCCCCATAGTTGAATTCGATAACATGAAGACGTTATCATGGAGTTATGGCAACGGCTGATTGACAAATTGCACAGCTGGTAACCGCTTTAAATGTACCGTAGCAAACACCTATAGAAAAATTATCCTTCACACCCGATTTACAACATTTGCTAACCTAACAAAATTGTTAAAATATTGTAAAAGTTATTAAAGTTGTCCTCGATTTTCTATAAAAAGGTACAAGTATTATATGTATAAATTGAACTGTGCCCTGCAGGGCGCAAGTAATGGTGTTTTAACAAGCGTTTAAATATAAATTCTCTTAATTACATCAATTTATATAAATTATTACTACAACGTCTCTGAAACACTTGGATTTCTGTCGACGTTGAATAGAATGCATATATATACACATTCTCTTGAAATTCTATTATATGGACTTAATTCAAAATTTTTCAAACCGGAAATATACGGTTGTAACCGTTGCAAACACGTGTATTGCATTTACAATTAATTGTACAGCGGTTAGTATTGTTTTAAAATATACAAATTAATGTTAAACACAACCGGGCAAACTTGAAATAGAAATATGAACACGTATCTAGTTTGTAACAAATATCGACCAGACCAATACCTACAAAATTTGAAAAACTCCTATTGCTTTTGAAACAATACTTGACAAATTGGCATGTTTACCATTTTAGGTGTCACAGATTTCAGATAATGTTATCAGCAATTGAGAGCGGTGGTGACGGACCTGCTAAAAGAATGATATGACTGCAGTATTTAAAAGCCAGCAGTCGCATTTAGCGTGCACCCTCAGCTTTATTACAATGTTATATCTTAAATTTTAAACAAATATATCATTTGTAATGATAACGCAAATAATTCAAACCTACTTTTATTTATTTGTTAAATTATTTAGTCGACAGTTAAGAGAGTCCCCGATTATAGTTTTACAATTCTCATTAAGGAGTTAGTATATCTTATTACATCTTATTCATATACTCTTAATAAATTTTCTACTGGAAAACAGCTATTTTATATACGCATGAAGTTGTGAAAGTTACTTTTGCGAATCGTTAAAAATAAGAGTTGCTTTGTAAAATTTTGTTCCGAATATATTCCATTTTCAAAATCAGTGGCTCATGTTAGCAATCTACATAACATTATTAAGTTCTATTTATATTTGCATGTGTAATTCTGATATAATATTAGCAAGGGCATTTTCTGATATTAACAGCTGGTTAGAAATTATAATAACAATCATAATAATAATGAGAGTCATGAAGAAAATGATGTTGATAACGTGATAATAATCAAGGGCAAGTAAAATTTACAGTATATTTAGCGCTCGACTTCTTTTTTCTTTAACCGCTGCGTTCGTGCAAAATGGCGGTGTGATTAGTTGGCGCTGTACACTGTACGTATCGAGTAACCCAAACTACTTATGCGTACATATTTTTCAATAACGAAGACACAAAACTTTTGCCTTTAATGTAAATTTTATTGTGGAAGACGTTTTGTATTCTTCTCCCTTTTTATTTAGCTTATATTACAATCCAAAAAAGCAAGAATTTATCTGATCCTTTGCTAGCATTTTTGAACATTTGCACGTCAATTTTGAACGTTTATAAGCTTTATGTAAGTGTAAAAATGTTATCGATAGAAAAATAAATAGGCTACAAATTTAGTTTAAAAATGTTACTTTTATCTTTGAAAAAGCTACATATCATGTAATATTCAAAAACAACATAATATATGTCAAAGGCAAATAGAGCCTCGTTAGCATTATATGAAAATGTTAATGTGTCTTTAAGGCATTTCTTACTTGTATACATGAAGAATTCACACATACATAGCAATTTATATACAATCTTATATTTCTAATGAAGTGCTGTGAATCGTAGTCTATGCATCGAAATGCTCGAACGCTATACAAGAGAGCATAAGGCCTTGACTATTATCGATTTATATCGTTGCATAATATTATACAGATATTGGAGGTCATGTTCACAATTGTAGTGTCTCAATTAGCCGAAATGAATAAAAATTGGGGAATGACTTGTTGAACTGTTATTAGATGTAGAAGAAAATATTACGAAACATATTACCAATGGTGAACATTATAGTGTCAGTTTCTTGTAAGTATATGAAAGCATATAAGTTACTTTAAAAGTATGTATTACCAAATTACTACGAATATGTATATATGGGTGGGCGGGGGATCCTGCTTCATTCCAAATAAAAATATACTTCTCTCTTAATTAATGTTATATAGCAACTAAAGGAACATGCATGATTTTAAATGCTGTATACCTTCGTTGAAGTTTATTGCGTATTAAAGAACAAACAAGATTTTTAACATAATCGCACAATGCAATAATGACGTACAACTCGTAATGACGTTTTCTCTGTCTCTAACCCCCTATAATCTATTTCAATGAACCGTTTTTCCTTCTTTTCTGTATGAATGATTTGTTGGTTCAGTTATCGGATAAACAACTTATTTGATTTAAAGATATTATTTGTTTCTGTTACTTATTTCATCATATAACATAATCAGAAAATCATTTCGTCCAACGAATAAAACGTTTGGTTTTTTTAGACAGAAAAATTGTAATTAGTCAATTAACTATTGGGTCGATGCATAAGTCCGTGCGGTATTTGCTTGGGTTAGCAACAATGCGGCATCAATGAATTGTTTATCGTTATTCCGTGGTTTTAACTCAGTTCGGAGTTTGTGTGTTGTGAAACACAGGTTTTCTTGATTGTGAATGTATTATTTGTGTATATTTCAGGCGATTGAAGATTGAATGTCAAGTTGAGAAAAATGAGCATTTCCGACACATTTTACTCTTCGAGTTTTACCAAGGGTTAAATGGCGTACAATAGTTGACTGATCACATTCAAAAACTTGCGCCATTTCCCGCGTTGTTTGACGAGAATTCTCATGAAGCAACTCATTCAAGCGATTTTCATCAAAATCTGAAGGTCTTCCAGAACGTGGATCATCAGACAAGTCAAACCGTCCAGCTCGAAACCGGGAAAACCATTTTTGTGCCGTTCTTTCAGCAATTGCTTCATTCCCGTACACTTTACAAATTGTTCTCGCAGCACCTGCTGCACTGTATCCTCGGCTAAACTCGAAGAGTAAATTGTGTCGGAAGTGCTCATTTTTCTCAACTTGACATTCAATCTTCAATCGCCTGAAATATGTACAAATAATACGTTCACAATCAAGAAAACCTCTGTTTCACAACACACAAACTCCAAACTAAGTTAAAACCACGGAATAACGATAAACAATTCATTCATGCCGCATTGTAGCTAACCCAAGCAAAAACCGCACGGACTTATGCACCGACCCAATAGAATAGCAATCATTTATCCAAAGAAAGATTTGTAGCGATTGTTGCCAAACATTAGACCATGCAAAGTTGAGATCAGTGACTAGTCTAGTAAAAAATCATTTTTACATAATTAACATGGATTTTTAAATTTAGCATTAGCAAACAACCACATTTCTCTCAAGCCGAATATGTACATGTTATCATGAGGAAAAACGTTACTTTTTTCCCGATTTTTGTCTGCAGTACCCGTCGTATTTGTGGGCTGTTTTCTGCGGAAGCTTTAACTATAATAAATTGATTACGTACATCTTAGAAATGCATCGCTCTATTGATGTGGTGATCAATCGTCATGAAATAATTAACTTCCACCCCCTATATTTTCAAATATGGAAATAATTAAATACAAACTAAAAAATGCTTAATGTATATTACCAGGTAACATATACCTAATATAATACATGGTACGTGGACTTCTTACACCAAAGTTTTATTTTAAGTTAATATTAGTGTTAACGTTATTATTAATATTGAGTTTCAATTAACTAAGTTTTTAATGATATCCGTTTTATGTCGGTCTTACATAATTTTTAGAATTAAACCTACCCTGTATTAAAACTAATATTGTGACGATATAATCACGACACAAAAGAAATACTGTTTCAAAAAAATATATTGACAATGAATGATGAATTGACCATGTGCAATTATATGTAAAATATAATTTGCTTAGAAACAGTGTTGCATTTTTGTTAATCATAAATAATATTTGCTTATGCGAAGTGTAGGACAAACATTATTTTACTGAAACTGTGTAGGTATGTATTTCTATGCTTTCATATGCATACTGTAATCAATATAACATCGTTGCATTCTAAAATGCAACTATGTTTAAATCAGCAATATTGACATAACATTCCGCAACCATAAATAAAGGATCCGCAAACTGGTGAAATTCATAATAATTTTGGCTACAATTATTAAGGAGGAAGATAAGTAATAGAGAAACTCTGTAAAAGTACGACGCGTACTCCACAAATGATCATGGTACACACTTTGGTCTTATAGCATATATGATTGCGAAAAATTATCGTCTGAATGTAAACTGTATGACTAACGATTCATACACCTATACTGATGAAGATTATACATTCAATCAGTGTAATTTTCACTCCAATTTTTATTATAATACTCTACTATTTGACTATACTTAATGGTTGTTCACTTATTAGATTTATGATGGTCGTGACTTATACTGTCGAATAATTTATATCTTACAATATTGATACATTTAATACAGAACATATCTGTTGTTCTTTTCCGCAAACCGTCACATACTGATTATTTGCCTTCAGATTTTATGCGCAATCTTAAGAAATGATAAACATTAATATATAGGTACACATTCTATATACACATTCATTTATTTAAGTTTTCACTTAATAAGACATATTAAATGTCGTTTTCTCGCTACCAATATAATAGTACGTAAATATGTAATACCTACATGTTTCCAACGTCTAAAGAACCTTACACATCATGTAAAAAATAAAACTTCACTATCTCACATAATTATTTGTCCCCCCATGATTAAATGCATTACAACGCGCATACATGAACTGAGTGTAGGAAACACCATCGATGAATTTAGCACTGATAGTCAACGTAAGTATTGGAGGAGCAAATGAATATTTTACACAACTATTTTAATCTTTGCGGTGTGGACCAAATTAATGTCGTTTACTACAATGTAGTTTACATTCATTGTACACTCATTTTGCAGATTAAATATTGAATAAACCTCAATAACAAGAATACTCGTAAAGTCTTATAAGGTACACATACCAGTAAAGTCGTTATTATACGGTAAATAACTGCGTTAATGAAACAATATTTGCGACGCCTGGTAAAGAAGATGAGAACTCACGCAACTATATTTGTTCTCATTCTCATTCCAGTTCCAACATTTTTAGCTGCTCCGGCGGGGGTTTCATTGCCACTTCAAATGCAATCATTTCAAAACTTTCCCAATTTTTAGTTTTTGTTACTTGACCATGTAATAAATTCTCTTGAACTGTGTTATCTCCATTGCAGATCCTATCAATTTTGCAAAACTCCGTTGACCGTTTAGTTTTGTCATCAAACGATCTCCTGAAGAATGGCAACACCTTAAATGAGTAACATTATCGTAATTTTTTCAATTATTGTCTCCATTACAGTTGCATGTTATCGCAATAGTTAAATTTTGAAAAAAACGTTATTTATGAATATATGACATTGTCCAATTAAAACATCGAATCTTCTATGCGTTCTTATAGAGATACCGCCGTAGTTCGAAGGTACGATCAATTGCGGTATCAATTTTATAATGCGAAACATAAAGAAAACGCGAAAAAGAAATTCATTATTAAGAAACGTCTCCTGAATTAATGAAGCATATACATCAAAGTTTTATCTACCAAAATGATAGATAATTCTTTCTTTAAAGGCACGCACCTGCTTAAACTCCTTTCGAAAGTGATCATTAAGCCACGCGTACAGAAAGGGGTTGTAACACGTGCTGCTCATAGCAAGACAATGAGTCATGAAGAAGCAAAGTCTGTAATAACCCCAATTACTTGCAGGAAAATAAAAGTCATCGATGATGTTGATGATATTTAGAGGGAACCAAGATATGCCAAATATGGTAACCATCGCAACCAGCATCCGATTGGTCTTCCTCTTTTTCCTGCGGTCAAGTTCCTCCCGCTTACTTGTTTTATTGCCCGGTTTTAATTTTGCTCGTATATTCAGTTTTATTGATACACAAGTATAACAAAATGCTATGGCAAAGAATGGTATCACAAACTGAAGTATCGAAGTTAAGCAACCAAAGACTTTGCGAAATGGTTCACTAGGCCAGTGTTCTTCACAAAGGGTATACGGTTCTTCGAGTTGCATGTACAGCCCGTATGGAAGAGTTACTAAGAGTGCGATCAACCATATACTGATAATAGTCATGAAGCAAACTTGTACTCTCATTCGTGGATGAAACGGATAAATAATAATAAGAAATCTATCAACTGCAATGCTCATTAAAGTAAAAGTACTTATATATACACTCACTCCCTGAGCATAAGGCACTATATGACAAAGGATATTTCCAAATACCCACTTGCCTAAAAAAGTGTACAGTGGTGTGAACGGTACTGCCAACACACATTGCAAAATATCGCTTAGGGCCAAGTTTGTAATAAATAAATTTGTCACCGTTTGCATCTGACGATTGCGAACGACCACAAAACAGACTAAAGTGTTTCCAAGTACACCTAAGATAAATATGTTTCCATAAAAAAAACCGAATATTATTTGAACGAAAGGATTAAATGTCACATCTTTGGAGAGATAATCGAAATTTTTGTGATTGTCCTCTTCAATTGATGAAACGTTTTGTACAGTGGACACAGAAATTATGTTACTCATACTGCTTTTTCCATTTGCATTTAGTCACCAAACAACGCCAACGCACAGTAATAATATATAAACTCAGTGTTCAACTCTACACAATAGACGAGAGACCACTGTAATTCAATTCCTCTATTTATTTTTCACAAGTCTTCTTCATTCTTGTTCCGTTTAATATATATCGATGGTACACAGCCGATGAATGTCTACAGCAAAACCCATGTGAAACATGATGCTATTTTTAATATCGAAGTGTTTAGTATGTACCAAGGTCACAAATCGCTTGCGGAAATAGAATTTTCGTTATACACAATGTTTTTAGTAGATACTCTAAAGAGTATACTCTTAGTAGCGTTTAGCGAAGTTGTAACTATCGATTTATGGATTGACTGAATTTGTTATTTCATTACTTAAAAACTGTGGTTTCATAGGTTAATTAAATGCAAACAACAGGATTCTCATCAGTGTATAATCTACCCTGTAGTCCCCTTCTAATTGTTTCCCTTATCTCGTGTTCTCTGCTGTATTTAATTCTTTTCACAATTTTGTTATAGAATGAGTATGTCTGATTGCATAATAACTTGAACTAAATAATTCTAAACTTTTGTTATCGTCAAACAACAAGGGAGTTAGATTCAAATAAGATTCATTTCTCTACGCTCTCTCTCTCTCTCTCTCTCTCTCTCTCTCTCTCTCTCTCTCTGCCGCGCGTTCTCTCCCTTTCTTTATTTTCTTCTTCACACAGTTATTTTCGAAGCACATACAGAAAAGCATCATATACATATATGTATATTATCTTCACATATGCACAGTAATTTTCTCAATAAACCTTTTATATGTCTGAGAGTTGATCTTATTCTCTTTCAAATTAATATTTCTTTTCGAAAATCTTAGTTGTCCGTTATTATACGTGATGCGGCAATTTACTTTAATAAGAGTGCATTGCACGGCCGACATATTACCCACAAAGTTATAATCCCACAGGTTTAAGAATTTGTGTCTGATGTTGGAGGATTAAAATTCAATGTTCTTCTTTTGCTTTTCAATTCGTACAATCATCAACTATTCAACACTTGACTTATAAACTCATCGTGCAGTATCAGGTAATGCGAAACATTTTAGTGTATAGAAACAATGTAACGTGCGTATGAAACTATTTACGCGCGAATAATGTGACCTATATCCAGTCTTTCCCGCTACCAACTGAGAATAGCAGATCCTCACTTCTGGCAAAAACAGATATACTCTTTGCGCAAGCGCCATTCAGTAATTTCTCTTTGTGACAGCATTTAACGCATTTGATGTTTGACGTTTTAAAGGTCGCGACATAATTATGTAGGTAACGAAAGTATTGTAGAAAACGGAAGCATTACCATAAATGTTTGTAGTACCCCACTAGATTTTTATAACAAAATATATAATTTAAAACATTATTTTGTTGTCATTAAACGTTTCACTCTCACCAGACTGCATGGCATGTAATATATTTTTCACTGAGAAGAGTTATAATTACAATCCTGATATTGATTATTTTTGCAATAAAAGTAAACAATAACGCTAAGCGTTAAAGCGTAAAAACGAAAAGGATAAATATGCTATCGGAAACGTATCGTCGTGGTACTCGTTTAAGCATCAAGTACTGTTATCAGGAAAACAAATCTAAATATGCAATATATTCTCTTAGTCAAGTGTTATTCGCATACGTTTAGTATTTTATTATAATCTTTAGAAGTCGTTTACAGTAAAAATACATAACAAGTCATAAAAAATAACATTTCTGCATGATTGATACACTTACGCCATATTTTAAAATAATATTTACTATATGCACGAATCACATTTAAAAGATCCTTTCTTTTTAAAATTCGCTTGCACCTGTTGAGTGTTAAAAAATGACAATATGGTATGTTTACTTACGTTCATGCAGTAGAAACTGTACATTTATTTTTTAATATTATTATAATTACTGACCGCAAATGAGGAAAATATATAATTATTATAATGTTACTCTGATTTATTTTTCTTAGACTAGCTTTTCTGCTGTATGATACAAACTTTTAGGTAGGTTAAATTAACAGATTACAAATTTGAAGAAAGAATACTTAGTCAGTTTTCAATAAGATAGGTATTTCAGTACGAGTGCATTTTTAATCAAATAAATAATACTTATATCTAAACAGTTGTGTAACTTAGTCACTCAGGCAAGAGAAGCCATTAAATTGCGGATACGGTGTAGAACCTTCTAAACGTACAACGTCCCGCACAAAACTAATCTTACCGTTTTCACCAATCAGTTTTTAAAATCGTTGCTAAGTTGGTTATCAAGGTCCTATACAATACAGGGTGATTCTAGTAACTGGGCCAAGCTATAACTCTTTTTTAAATCAATTTAGAACAAAATCGTAGAGGAAAAGTTTGTATTAGTCGAAAACCTCTATCATCCCATGCACCGACTTTTTTCCGTAGTGCATTAGTGCATGTGCAAAGTGCAGTTGCACTGTTTTTTTAAATGGAACCACCCATTTTTCTTTACACAAACGAGTTCCTTAGGCCATTCTGCAATAAAAATGTAGAAGGGAAATCATCGAAAAAAACAATAGTTTAGGAGATATTTCGGTTTATTCGAACTCTTATAACAGTTGCCCAAACCGTTCAATATCACATTACCTAAACGATTTTGGTCCCAATTACGTTCCAATCATGTTTGCTAACATCTGATACTCAAAGATCACCATCATTGCTCGGGAGATACGTTAAGAAGAATTCAATTTTGTCGATTTTTTTTACAACAAGAGCAACATAATGACAACTTTGCTCGAACAATTTTATGGATAGACGAAAGCACATTTACGAATAATGGTATGTCCAATAGGCATAATGAACACGACTGGCATATGAAAAATCCACATTTGAGGAGAATTACAAACAACCAATTGCGTTACAGCATTAACGTGTGATATGGAAACTCAACACGTCTCTTGTCCGGCCATATTTTTTACCTGACATTTTGAACGGCGTGCGATATAGGCAGTTTGTGCAATTTACTTTACCCGCTCTACTCGACGATATTCCATTACAATCGCTTTTAAATCTAAAATACTACCAGCAAGACGGAGCACCAGCACATAACGCCCGTGTAGTTACCACATTTTTAATCGCAACGTATGGGCGAAATTGGTTTGGTACCCACAGCCCAACGTCTTGGCCGCCCCGTTCGCCAGACTTGAACCTTCTTGATTTTTTCCTGTGGGGATGTTTAAGAAATGAAGTGTACGCGCAACCTTTTGTTTCTGTACACGACTTAAAGGAAAGAATTAGGCATCACTGTTCACTCATAACTACTGCACAACTCAGTAGCCTAATAAAAAACACCAAGAAACGTATTAAAAAATGTTTGCAAGCTTATGTAAAAAAAAATGGGTGGTTCCATTTAAAAAAACAGTGCAACTGCACTTTGCACATGCACTAATGCACTTGGAAAAAAAGTCGGTGCATGGGATGATAGAGCTATTCGACTAATACAAACTTTTCGTCTACGATTTTGTTCTAAATTTATTTAAAAAAGAGTTGTAGATTGGCCCAGTTACTAGAATCACCCTGTAGAAATGCTGAATACATAAGATAAATATCTCAAGTTAGGCTAATGTTAAAAGAAGCGTCTAATTTCTCTTCCAGTAGTATCATGTGGTCCAATATGGCATAACAAAAATGCCGAAATCATTTTAATAAACGGTTCTTTGCTTTAGGAAATTCAAAAGTTGTTTTTAACCAAATAAGATAAAAAAATGTAATTTTTTCGTTCCACAACAAGGATGGCTTACTGTTAAGAAAATTTAGCATCACTTAAGTATTGTCAATTTCGTTACACTTCTCACTGTGTTTTCAATTTCTTCTTACATCATTAAACCGAATAGAATTTACATAGTAAAACATAATAAAATAAAAATAAATAAAATATGATTGGCTCATTTGTCGCATTGTATACTC
Source organism: Anoplius nigerrimus (assembly GCA_914767735.1). Taxonomy (NCBI): domain Eukaryota; kingdom Metazoa; phylum Arthropoda; class Insecta; order Hymenoptera; family Pompilidae; genus Anoplius; species Anoplius nigerrimus. The sequence continues at coordinate 17,031,983 of OU612086.1, forward strand.
CCGTTATGACTGTCCATCCAACGAATGTTGTTCATAAGCACTCTGTGTTTTATTAAAATATTGCACTTATTTGTATCAATCATCATATCAAATATATATAGAAATGTCTCTAGCCATAAAAGAAGAAATTCAAATTTAATTAAAAAACTGAAGAATTATGTAGATGTAAGCTACTGTCACGCAATGTATATAAACTGCAATTATTAGCGCGTAAGAATTTAAGAGCGCTCATGGTTGTGCAAAGCAGAGTTAGTGTGGATAAAAAAATTGGGTACTACAATCGTTCTACTATGACTAGCCATAAACGGGTATGTATTTTACTCAATCTAGCTACCTGTTACCTAATGTATCTCTGTATCATAAACATTTTACAAGACACATAACATTTGCAACATAGTTTGACTAAGTGGGATTAACAATGCGTATTTGACCATACGTACAGTCTTATAGTCGCTACCAGTTACCACTTTCTGCACGACAATTTCTCCTTCTCCGCATTTTTCATTCTAGTTTCATTGCTCGTTTATGATTTCGAAACAATTGCCAAAATGCCGGTCGGCAGTCTAGTAAAAGTGTTACATGCATTTAACATCATCGGTGCGCCAAGTTATTTACCTTTATAATGTTCGTTCTCTCTTGTGTTTTTTTGCGCGATCGTGTGCACAGATGAACATATATCTTAATATGATTAAAGTATTGCATATGAAATCAACTTAATTTCTGCGGGACATTATACCACAAATTTTGTTTTCTGACCGGTTTTGCTTAATAATTTACATTACTAACCACAATTTTTAATAGATTCGGTACCTATGCTTTACTTCAAGTCATTGATAAAATCAGTATTATACATTACGTAGTTTTGAAACCGTCATCACCTAGAAAAATGTGGAGATGGGCGATTAATTGTTTCTCCACTTAAAAGTAAGTTCTACCTATGATTAATCTGTGTTCGTTGTGGAGGTAAATAATTAACAACCCAATGTCATGGTGATACGTCCAAGTGAAAATGCGGGGCACAAAAAATGAATAAAAATTCGGGCATTGTTTAATCCGTATGGGTATTTTCAGCTGACTGTTATGGACATGACACACTAAGCAGAACGCTTTCATTGTCGTTATAGAACCTCGACTGTCTTCGAGAAATGTTTGAAAAATTGTTTTATAATTTGATTATACATGTTGTAAATTGTTTCATTTACCATGCATAGTCGCGGGTGTAATATCCTTCATGTACATATTTTCTAATTCACAACCTGAAGCTTTTTATACATGTTCTGTGCATTTACCATGTATTTGAGCTTGTCTTCATATTATAAAAAGGTGAACTATAATTTTAATATTCTGTCACAAACATAAGTTAGTTTGAGAAATGTATGTAGAGTGTCAAAACATTATGCACATTGTACAAACATAATCATACTTAGATTGTCATTATGTTATCTATATCTTCGAATATATTTGACGTGAACAAACACACCATTTGGAGCATTATATGGGAAATAAGTAATATTATGTTTATTGCATTATATTCGATAATAGAAACTGGATTTTAGTTTTAATAAAAATACATATAGTAGGCACAAACTAATTGTCATATGAGGAATTGAGTGATTTAACTAAAATTGGATTTTAAATGAGAAAACCTCTTATCGATATCTTCTTACATACGGTTATTCGGCTTACAAAACAAAAAAAAATGTAAATAATGTATACCATGTAACTAACAAAAACACTCTTGGATCATATGACTATGTACAAGAGACTGAGATGCTTTTGAATTTATGTGCTAAGTAGGTAAGTAATACAATTTACATAATGTTAACAGTGTGTGAGATTTATCTTATTCTGTATTACAACATACACAAAAATATATATATTAATATGTCAATTTCTTTAATCACATATTTTCACTGTCTGCATCATTAAGAAATAAAAGAATGGGGAATGTTATGTTAAGCTAGTGTTACATTAGTGAGGGAACACAAACTTTATATAGTTCTGAGACATTGTCTAAATAGTCATACTGTACTAAAAGAAAAATGGGTCTTCCTCTGGAAGGGTCACTTATTATCAACATATAACCAGCAATAATTTTATCAAAATAACAATTTTTATCTCTACTCATGATTTGCCTTATATAATATCACTGCAATTGTGCTGTTGTTACATTCATAGTCAGCACTCTCGCAAATAATAGTATAATTATGGTTTTAATAAAAACGAGATACTCATTTTGTACATATATATATATACATTATATGCAATTACAAGTGAGTTAAAATACAGCAAAATTCAGAACATACAATAATGTTATGAATATTGTTGTAATTAATGTGCAACTATGGAAAGACCACGAGTCGATGAAATTATTATAACGCAGCATGCCTTAAAAGAAATGTCCATATTCAACAACACCGTTAATTTATGTACATACAATTACATGAGATAGCTATATAGACAAAGTTTCTTTAATTAATTTCTTCATAGTGTTACCCATTGTCATGCTTGATGGGCTGGATGTTGTAAAAGACAATTTAAATAAATAAGGTTGAATATCTGGGTATGAAGTGTCAAATATCAAATCTAGTTCTGCCTGATTTGGCATCTTGGGGAGGTAATCATGACGATTCATAACTTCAGTAATGTAGAGAATTTTATCGGTCAATAGGTCACCAACTTTTTCTCTGCATATTTGTCTTTCATGTTCAGTTGCCAATTTTATTAACTCCAGTCGCACAGTCCACACCTCCCACGGTATACATTCTGGCTGAAATGGCCAACGATTTTTTTTCTTCTGAAAAAATTCCAAAGATATTTGCCCAGATCCTGGACTATCAGTAGATCGCAAAGCTTCTGAAAAACCTGAGATCTCCCGCTTGAGTGTTTGGTCAAGATATACAGACGAACAGCAGACATAGGTAAAGTCGATGAAGTCGCAGTCAATATCTTGATATCCAACTGTACCTACGGAATAACTGCCTTCCTGCTTATACTTGAATTTCCCCAGACTTCGGTGAAATAAAACACTGTGAAATATACTAGCCACTGCTTCATCCACTTGACGACCTTCCATACTTAGTTCAAATAATTGTGTTCTGGCATTCATGATGGTGCCTATAAGAAAGGTTAATCTTATACCAATATATACTGATTTACTGTAAGTTAGTAAGTAAGAATGCTAATGTGACAACATATATTATATAACTCTTAATGGAAACATAATGTAAAACAAAAAAAATAATACAAATGATTTCACAATTGTTCTTTCAAAATATTTGAAGCAATTCTGAAAATAAACATAGGCCTGACAAACTTTAAACTTTGAGTTGCATGTAAAATAATGACTTGTGAAAGATGACAACATAGCAAATTCTTGCTATTCTTGTGGGCAAATTATAATTTAAATAATACTTAAAATGAGTTCAAACTTTGGCACATGTTCAAGAGTGAAAATACTTTGAATGCTTCTTTTTCTACTTACAAATCTATTGACACAGTTACTTATACCGTAACGAATAAGTTAGGTTAGTATGCTCAATATTTGCCCGCTGTCAAAGCCGCTGACCCGTTTGACTTCCAGTAACTTCATCCATTGATATTTTCTTTGATTCACTTTTCCCTTAACATGACATTCATATGACCACGGTTAATATTTTTCTGACACACAAATATTATATTACAATACAGTTGCCGCCACCTCAACTCACGGTACCACTACTATCTCATCAACGTTTCGACTACTAATATACATAGCCTTGTACTCCACCATTCTGTTTATATACATAATCATAATTTGCGTTTTCTCGTATTCTTAGTCAATTGTGATTTGACGTTAGATTAATATGATTTATACGTCACAAGACTGTACGTAACACAAAGAGTTTTTTTTCAAGAATTTTATTGATTCTTACACACATGTGCCTGATTTATGCAGTACATGCCTCGTGCTTATTTTCAGCTGACTTGGGTTATTAATTAAAGTTTTTTATAGAAACGTAACAGTTAATCACAGATTAGCGTGTTTTCTTTTATATATGTTACCGCTAAAGTGGAAAGATCACTTATTCTACAGATTAGCTGGGCATTGTGCATATGTATTAACTATGGTGATGTGTTAACGTGCCGAAAATTATTTCATTCCTCAAATTACCTAGGAAATCTGCAAATTACTCCTTAAAATAACAATAAGATCAAGCTTGTTGTTAGAATCAATCACCAATCAATTCAAAGACTATAAAACAAAGAACCAAACGGTTTAAAATATTATTACAACAAATATAATATATTTGCAAAATATATGATTATATTATGTTTACTTATTAGTGCAATCTTTCGAAACAAACTTTTGAACTTGAACGATACAGAATCTGTTAATGTGCACAGTACCCAGGTAAAATGCAGAAAACTTAATTACACACGTTAACGGGGAAAATCAGTTAATCTGCAGATTGACTAGATATTGTAATATGCACATTAACGGTTTTCGAACTTCAACGGTAACATATATACTATGTTATTTGTGAACTGTGAAAATATTCAAAAATTAGTTGATCAGAATAGCATGTAAAAATAGAGCAATACGCGTAACAATAACATTATGCGATTAAACACATTACGTCCCATGGGCAAAATAAATGTGCTTGATAAAGTTTCGTAACGACTAAAGTAAGGAAATAATATTTTGATACAGAAGACTTGACAGAATTAGAAAATGCCCCCAAAACAAATAACTATCATAATATAAAAATAACAATCAGAAAAACATTGATTTGATATTGGATGGACCGTGGATCATGGATGCCTTTTTTTTCTATTATAATAGATTACTAATAACGTATCTCCGAATTTTTTAAAACTCTTAGCTGTGGTGGAACAATGTTAAAAAAATCGACAACCCTCTTTCAAGTCAGTTTTTGTGTTTCAGAACAACATTTGCGGGGGTACCCAAAAGTAACCGGAATCGTACTTACACGCATCATGTACAGTAGTACCAGGTCGCGCTGCGTCTTCTGAGCCACTATGGCAACTGCTTCATCCGATGATGACACACGTGTGTTTTGCACAATGGCAGAGAGAGAGGGAGGGAGAGAGAGAGAGAGAGAGAGAGAAAGAGAGAAAGGGACAGAGAGGGGGGGGGGGGGGAGAATACCATAAAAATACCACCTAACAGAATTTGAATACAGAAAAAAAGTTTATAGCAATTTACCAAACTAATACCTTCATGAAACGCTAACGGTCATTCTAGAATGTTGTTCTATATCTCATAACATGACACGCTGTAGCAAATAGTTTCTTTTTATTCTTTTTATTCCCTATTTTTTCCATTTATAATACATTTTTATGATTGTTTGAAGTACCGAATAATATTGAATATCCCATAAAATAATTATGGTAGAAAAATTAAACAAAAGATTGCGGGCATAGTTCGCGGCCACCGTGTGTGTGGATGCTACGAATGGGGAAGCGAGCTTCGTACTAGTACTCTAACTCGGAAGGAATGACTTAGTAGACGAACCAAGTGCTACAGCCAAGGTTGGTTACCTCGTTGTAGACTACCTAGGAAAAGCGTTTGATTTTATCTCAGGCTAGGAGCTATAGACCTAACCGGCAGTTTCCGTCTACCATCTTAGATGCTCGAGGGCAAGAAGGAGTTTGCATAACATGTGATACGTTCCGAGCAGCTCAAATGTGTCCAAGGTGGGTTGTATCCGTTATGTGACGTATAGAGAAAGCTTTTTCAAATGAATTGAACGTTTATTACTTTAACAAATGGAGTATATTTTATTAATTGTACAAAGAAGAGTTAAACTTAACCCCCGCAGGCCGATCCTTATGGCGGGGACTTGCTAATACCTAAGTTGTTGACGATTTTATGCTTTGGAGATTGTCTGTGGAACTAATTCCACTAAGGTGTACGATTCAGAATTTTTGTATCACGAGGTCGTGTTTCAGGCTGATTTGAGTTCCTGTGGTTTCGGGAGTCCTTATATATACAAAAACAGGTACGGTACAGGGGATGAGGGTTGTCTTATCGCCGTGACATAGCTATCCCTGCCTTGCCTGAAGTCGCGGGCATAGCTCTGGCTGCGTAATACCGCATACAGTAAGACCCCGCTTAACGCGGGGGATACGTTCCAATAAGTTCGAGCGCTAAACGAAACAGCGTTAAACGAGGCAACTTTACACGTTAATAATGGGGATCAGTGAAACAGAACAGAGAATAACAAAATTTTCTTTGCAATCACTCATTGTAAGAACTAAAATTTGCCGAACTTATCACAATAAAATATAATATTATGTTTATATCTTTATACACCTAGTAACGTTAATGACGGCTAATAAGTCAACTGTGACGCACGAACGATACGTTCGTACTGTGACTGCGACTTCATGGAATACAGTTGGAACCTTTACTCTGGACAGACTATGAAAAAAACATTGAAACAGATAAATAATGTGCACCCTCACTACATAATCCACCGCTTTTGGTTGGTGCATGGCCATTTAATTTGCACACATATACAACAAGTATCAATATAGTGAGCGATTTAGGGGAATCCCAATACTACCGCGTAATACTGAAACAGCGTTAAGCGGGGCAGCGTTAAGCGGGGTCTTACTGTACGTTGTTCTGATAGACAAAAATGACGAGAAAAAAAGTTTTTGATCCGTTTAATAATGTTCCACCAAAACCAAAAATATGAAAAAAATCAGAAATACGTTATTAGTGATCTATAATCTCAACAAAAAGCGACAGCCATGATCAATGCTCTTCTGATTGTTTTTTGGTTTTTATTAATTTACTAGTCGGATTTTCTATGTAAAAGTCAGGAAAGAATCTAAATTTCGTGCACCTTTAAGGGGGTCCAGGGCCGTGCCTGGGTATATGGCCGCCTGCGTGCCAGTCTGTATGTCCGCCCCCAGGATAACATTAAAAAAAACCGATTGTATTTTTGCCCAGTAAACAACTTGTAACGATTTGGCCGCCTCTTAATTTCGGCCGCCTGCGTGCGGTGCACGCAATGAACGCCCGTCAGGCACGGCCCTGAGGGGGTCAGTACGTACATGTAAAACTTTCGAAAAAACGATTTTTTTTTGCATAAAACGTTAAAATAATGTCTTGGGAATACGTCAGCAAATTTTCAAAACATAATTCAAAGTATTTCTCATGTTATAACGTATACACGTACGTGACCCTCTTATACTTTGTGTTCGAGTCAGAGGTATAGTTCAGCGGTCGACTTTGTATATCTGTTTCTTAAATACAAGATATAAATCGGTATGGTGACGATTTTCATGTAGTATAAACTGAGTGTATTGGCCATGTGCGGAAGAGGAGGGCCAGTCGTCTTCGAAAAGTTAAAAAAGGTCCTAAACTTACTGGACGAACTAAACTAACCTAAATTCTATTGAACAAATTGTCATTATACTACGGATTAGTTATTCTGAGGAACGTTAAGAGCCTCGAGAATATAAAGAAGGCTATAACGGCCACTTTCTATCATATGTGCCCCGCGGATAATAATCCAAAATATGAGTAAGTACTGTCCGGCGGGTCCCGACAGCTGATGCCTCAACAAATGAATTGTCAACGTATAAGCACGGAGCTCGAGAGATTAACGAAAAAAATTGAACAGCACATCCGGCTAATTTACGAAAGGCTTTCCAATGAAGAACTTTTAATGCGTTGTTTAAGCAGACATACGCAAAACTCCAACGAGTTCAATTCGATTGTGGGGCGATTGAACCCAAAACTTCTAAACTCAGCAAAAAAAATCGTGGAATTGTGTGCCTATTATAACGAAGGTTATTCATCTATTTTAATGGTTATGTGATTGCTTAACTTGAAAGATTGTCAGCAATGTAGAATGTTCGCGGATAATGCCCACAAGCGTCGAATCATAAGAAAGGACAAACGGCAGTCACTCAGCAGCAAGGAGGATAAAACAGCAAACAGACTCGAAAAAAATTATACAAACGTGATCTACGAACAAAATGGACTACTATATGGTTCAGAAATAGCTGACTAGCCAAAAATTACTGCAAGTAACCAATAATTCATCGTATCCGCATCGAAAACTTTAAACCGCTTTTTGTACACTTTGTATTTTTGCATTTATTCAAAATTGGCGTGCAGGATTAAACAAAAACTATCCATCGGATCGGAACGATTCAAAGTTTATTCTCTTCAGCATGAAATTCTCTTCTATGTGAACCTACAATTAGGTAAAAAAAATCTTTTTTACTATTTTTACAGCATATTGAAGTTAAATTTTGTTCGAAGAAACTCACAGTTTTGTTTAAAACTGCATAAAATTTTTATTTTGCGATTTCTTCCGCGTTTTTGAGGTTCACATAGAAGAGGAACCTATAATATTAACAAATAACTTTGGATTTTTTATTTCTGACAAAAATTTCGAGCTGCATCCTGCAGGCCAATTGGCAACTACGAGGGTGAGACGCTCTCTTAGGGAGCCCATAAATCCGCCATTTTGTAATATTTTTTCACAAAAATATTTTGATGAGGTCTTCGATAGTACTTCTAAAGATGTCTACAATTCCAGAAGGATTGCTCATTTCTTTCCGTTAAAAAAAAAATCGCGGAAAACAGCTCGATTTGGAGCATTTACATGTACTGACCCCCTTAATAGATGTAGCTCTAATTTTTACTTCTAGTTTTATACACTCGGTTTCGGGAAAGTGTGAGAATATGATAGTACATTTCCCTCTTTTCCACCCCCAACGGTTGAGACGTCAAGTTGAAAGTTCACACAAATGGTTCTTTTTTTATAAACTATCGAATGGCTGATTAGAAATTTCAATTGGTTTAGGCGCACTTTCGATGATCTTATGCAGCTATACCCTTTCAACACAAATGTACATTAACTCTTTTCTTGCTACGGATGACTATAGTCACCCGCTATAAAAACGTAAAAGTTAAGGCAAGTGCTGTCGTTTCGCTTAACTTTGTTTGCACACGCGATTGCAAAAACAATTGCGCAATAAAAGATTTGAACTGATGTTAGAAGTATTTTTTCCATTTACTGGATCTATGGAATGTTGAAGACTTAACGCGTTTAATGTCCACAATGTTTGCACGGAGCTTCGTACCACGCAAAGCACTCCGCTGCGAGGTACGCCATAGGGAAATAGATAAGAAAGAGTTGTATATTTTATTCCACATTCTCGCATGAATTATGTTTCTACTTCTTCATATGTACAGATTTCAATCTCGTCCTAGAAATCAATGCTCTGAATAAATTAATTTGCTTTATATGTACCAAATACAGTGATACAAAAATCAGTCAACATTCTTTACTCGCGGCTTTGATTTTATTTATAAATATCCAAAAGTAGAATAAAATTGAACATTAACATGCAAAACACTATAAACCTTGGACTATAAATAGTATACATTTCCTACATATATTTATATGGTAAAATTACACACAATTTTGCATGAAAAGAATATATAAATGCAAACAAACGTCCGAACCAGTGTGTGTTCAAATCTGCGTTTACAGTATTGCATGAAAACACATAATATACAGTTATATTTATGATTCCATAAGTGTTTGTCCTTTGAAACAATTGCAACTGATAACCTTAAGTAACATTTATTTTATACATTATATTTCAGTTCTCTGATTAATATTCTTCGATCTACAATGTCTTAGTAATTATAACAACGCAAATAATGCGCAATGTGTTACGTGATAACGAGATCGTACTTTAATTATGGACACATTTGCAAAACGCATTGCGCTTGGCCGCCTTATCAATGGCACTAATCGTATGAAAAAAATGCAATATGTGTAAGTAATATACAACTATTTTCTTCCCTTATATACCTTATACACCATCTGAAATATACAGTAACTTAACCCTTTAAGCCCTGAATTATTTCACCAGGTTGCTGAGACCAGCGCGATTCATTGCTGCACTTGTACACAGATGTTTGTGATGTTAACAGAAACGCGCATAAAATGGCTTGAGCAAATCAAAATTCGGAGGAACAATGCTGTCTGAATCGACCTCTAGCAGTAAATAATAGAAATATGCTGTTGGGCCTGTAATGCAGATCTCTGAATTTGATGGTGGCAATTGCCACCGCTAGGGCCGAAAGGGTTAAAATTTGTAAGTGGTTTTAAAATTTATACATACAAAACTTGTATATTCAGAAAAACCGGATGATGTTCAGAATAAGATTTGTAGCTGTAATTAAGTTTTGTTATGATAAGAATAAGCGTACGCTACATATGATTATGCAACGTCATAAAAACACGTGAACGAATGGTAACTTATTACAGCAAAAATGACATAATTTATTTACCGTAAGTAAGTATTTACGTAAGTAATCCGTTACGTATATGCCTGCAAAAGTGTAGGCCACTCTTTGATTTTTCGCTTGCATTCATAAACAAAATAGGAAGAAAATATTCCAGTTCTGGAATATTCACTTTTTTGCGCACTTTGTACCACGAAATACACGCAAACTTGACGCATATAAGACCAATTAAGGAGCAATGGGAATTCAGAAATTCGGTGGTTACTTGGTTCACAATTAAAACTATATAACGCAATTCGAAGTGTGCTCCAGTTATACTGACGATACGGGTGATGAAAATAGGAAATCAGGCGTCAGATTAGTAAAGTGCATCAAGTTTTCTTAATTATAATTAAACGGACAGCGCAGCATTACTTTCACACCGCGCCTCTTGACACTGTTAGGAACTGAATAAGACAAGCGCTATCGCGCTCTCCCCCATTTGTCGATTGTGTTTCTTCAATGACCCCTGGGACTCAAACCGTTAAAAGTCAGACATTGCGAGTCAAGAAAAACATCTGATCCTCAAAATTCAATCCTTCAAAATTGATAAATCCTTCACAGTGTTCCCACAGAACAATATATCCTATAACATTCCATAACTCATAAAAATAACCTTACTGTAATATAATATTACTAACTTGGAATTACTAGAAAGTTTCTGAGTATTTGGTCGACGAAAAGGAAACTTTCTTAAGATTAAATATGTAGGATCGGGACGGAAAAATTAACGCTCACCGGTGCGGGAGAAATTGAACCCGCAATGTTTGGATCCTTAGGCGAGCACCATGCACATTACGCCATTCGTCCATCTTACGCCATTTCTCGTTCCTCCGGTCCTTCCCGTAGTTCTCACTCTCTCTAGGAGACTCCGAACCCCACAAATATGTATGGTGGGCGCCTTGGTGGGATATTTAATATTCGTTTGAATGCTTTTATTTTAATGAATAAATGTAAAATATTACAATCAGTCTTAAGATTTTGCCTGTCATGTAGACACAGAACATCTGTTTGCATTGGAAAAAATATCTGTCCTGGAATTTGGCAACAATTCAATAAACGCATTAAAAATTGAATTTTCACATATGAATTCGGCAAATTGACTTCTCGTTCTGCTGCCCAAATAAATACTGCAAGAGTCCGCTGTGTGTATATTATTGAGAAATCAGGGGCGATTTGCTTTCTTTATGTATGAGTGGTGGTACAGGGGATGTGCTATAGCAGTGCAGCAGAGTCCTGAACCCGTCGTCAGGGTCTTGTAAAAAAAAATCCATTACAGTAGCATGAAGCAACCTGTAAGTACTCACGGAATGTGTGGTTGCAGAGATCACATTCGGAAACGTGGCTGGTGGAACACCTAGCATCCTTCAGTGGTGTCTTACCGCCCTAACCAGGCGCTCCGGTTGCTGATCATCTTTCCAAGTGTTTTTGTGGGAGTGTAATGAAATTGCAAACAAAACAAACATTAATACGAAAAAAATTCCGAATACCCTGTGACCAGTTGTGAAATTAATTCATGTTTTCGTTTCTCAATAGTAAAGAAGAAAGGTAGAAACCTTAGTGCACTTAACCCCGTTTGCAATAGAATTATTTGTATATAAATTCATTTCACGTATTAAAGGCCTAAGAACAATGAAAGAAGATCTATCAATTGAAACCAATCACGCCGAGTAAAGTAATAAGATGTTAAATATGGACAAACGCGATAATCCCGACGTAATCGTGTATGCTCACTCGACATTGAATTTCCAAATAGGCATTGTAATCTGACGGGATCTTCTGTATTGTAAGAAGAATCTCTGCAGTGCAAAATGCTATACATAAGGATTCAGCAGCCCATATTCTGACACATAATCTGCTAACATTACCGCAGGAAAGAAGAGTTTAGTATTATACATCTTTTCAATCCGACCAATATTCGCGTAAAAATACGTTGTTTGAATTATCATTGTTATCGAAACATTTCTAATACGTGCGAGAATAGTAAAAAGACCATATTTGTGTAATCGGTCAAAATCAGCCAAGACCAATTTTGATTAAAGACACATTCGTGGACGTATACAGGGTGAATCTAAAAATATGAGAGAAAATTTACGAGGTGATAGAACACATCTACACAAGCAATTTTTCTAATATAATGATTGGGCGGAACGCAAGGTGTGAAAAGTTAGACGGTAATTTTCTACCATCACACTTAACCCTTAGAGTGCCGAGTGGGGTCCTACAGGGACCCCAAAAAGCATATTTCCTTAATAACTTTGTAAATAATTTTTTGTAATTTTTCATATTCCATGTACTTGCTCACTTTCATCGTCAAGTATTGTGGATGATATGTCTATTCTAAAAACATTACTGTTATTTTGTTTTTAACTCTAAACGTACTGGGGTCTCCAGGAGATCCCATACCGCTATTAGTGTCCACCCATTTCTCGCGCAATAAATCGGCAGATAACGCCAACCAAGTCGGGTTCCTCGCATTTTTTCACGTTATAATGTCGAATGTTCATCTGCACTGATCATAGAAGAGAAGTAATAGAAAAAACTGTACGTTGCCTGCACCATGACGACGAATGAATTGTATCGAATGTCTTGATGTTTTAATTTTTTTGTGAGAAGAATAAAATTTAATTTTATATTTTCATACCGTAAATATATCAATAAATACATATATTAAACATCTCCATTTTTTGTTTTCAATTCTACCATTTTTTTAAGTGGGGTCCCTTGAGGACCCCACGTCGTTATTAGTGTTGCCAAAAAGTATACGGCACTCTAAGGGTTAACACGATGGTTGCCACGCGCGTCGCCGATGCCTCACATGACGGTTAACATTTTAAAGAATTATCACAAGTATGGAGGAGATATTTCAGAAAAATATAATCATAATCTTCTGCTACGATAAGACACAAAGATCCTAATATGTTTACACATCTGCATCTGTATTAATGTGTTCTGTTTCACCTTAAATTTTCTCCCTTGAATTCTGATTCATCTTGTATAACGAGCATCCTTTCTCGTAGTTATTCAGTTACCACGTCCCATGGAGGACAGTTAGAGGGGATGGAATAGAAAGATTTGCAAAACACTTTGGCGGCGATAACTTTTTAACAACTTGATACATTGGATTGATTCTAGTGTTAACAAACCGTAAAAAAGTAAAACTTCTTTATGGTATACGTTATGTATATGATATGGTTCACATGTACATTACGGAAGTTGCAAATGATTCATAACGTTCATGAAGTTTTTTTCTCGTGATTTTGACCAATCATTTATTTTTGCATCCGCTTTTTATGTCCCTTGAAGAAATATTGTAACGCAAATATGGAAAAAAATGATACTTTTCAAGTTATAGTAATAATTTTTAACCGACGTCCTACTGAAATATTTCACTCTTGAGTACATATGTCACTTTTTTCCAAGCTTCTCAATCTCAAGGTCTGTTGCCATTCACTTGGACTCGAATTTATTGCTATAACTTTTGGACTAACAATTTTCCCAAGTTCATTACATACATTACGTAAGGTGACCAACTATTTTTTGTTCAAAAAGAGTACACTTTGGAAGTATTTCATAGGTGAAAAAAAAGAAGAAAAAACGATAAAAACTTTATTTTCTTTTAAAAACATATTTTTCTTCGGAGTGGATTTTTTTTGCTAAATGAGAATGTTCGTCTAATAATGAAGCCACATCCGAACAACTTTCATTTTGCATATTAAATTTGACTGTTAAGACGGCAGATAATGTTTTTACAGAAAGTTGCGACTTCTCACTGCTCCAATAATTATTCCCTAGTGAAAATACCCTTTCAACAGCAGCATTAGTGCCTGGACAACATAAGGAAATTTCTATTAAAAGTTTTAAATTTTCATGTGGGATATGATATTAATAAAATTGAAATAAAATAATCTAAAAAAATGTTTTAGAAATCCAAATGAGTATAAAATTATGCAAATATATATAAAAATATTACAAATGAGTACTTTCAGAGTACAGGATTTGAAAAGACTACGGTTTGCGAAAAAAGAGTACAAAACTCAGTAAATGAGTACAGTTGGTCACCTTACATTACGTCATCTGAAAAAGCATAAAGCAGACGTTCTGTGAGGAGATTTCAGTTCGAATAAGGTTATATCGTTTCTTGATATTAGAACTTTTCTAAATTGTTGAGATCTATGTCAAACAATCGATAGATAACTTATATCTGAATTTCAGATACAAATTATGATACAGTAATTCAAATCGAAGTAAATTGTATACTGCGCCGACATTCAATCACCAATTGAATATCTCAAAATGTTCGAAAGCTATAGCCATCCAAGTGCTTTACCAAGTGCTTAATCTTGAAGGTTTACTCTCCTCTATTTCTTTGCGTGTAACACAGTCGCAAAATGAACTACCAGGAAATGGAGTAACTTTGGCCAAATTTAAAATATAATCCTTTCAAAGCACTTTGATTAAAGGAAAAATACCTCTATAAAGATAATTAAAAATAAAATATGCTACAGAATAAAGGACTACAAAATAAATAAACATAAAAATGAAATCACCAAATATATAAAACATACTTTCTTGCCTTTACGCATCTAAAGAAGTCATTATTTCTATTAGGCATTAATGTCATGTATTTACGTATGTTTTAATCCTGTAATAGAATATATGAATAAGGAAGTCAAGAAAATTTAATAAATGTATGCAGACTATACCATAATAGTAAGAGTGGAGCATATTTGCTATCTATAATAATATTAATCAGGCTTCTGCAATGGATTATTACTGTATAAGCATTGATACGAATGAAATGATACAACAAAAGAAAACTTTTCTCCTCGAAAGTGAGAAAGTTATTAAATACGGTTTTTGGAGTCCCTTATATTCTAAGTGGCATCACTTTTCTGTGCTTCAACTGAGAAAACCACAATGTAATTCCACATTATTAGTGAGGTTTGCATATATTCAAGGAAAATACTTATGTTTTAGACCAATTTTTGCACACTAACATTTCCTCTATAATATGAACACATCAAAACCCATGTAACTTTATTTAATAAAATATATGTAGGTATGATTGTTGTAACCTTAAAGATGTCACCTCACATTGTTACAAGTCCAATTTGTTTGTTTCTGCAGAAATTGACATTATAATGTAAACCTGGAACAGTGCAACATTTGTTGCTATAATTTTTACTAGAACTGTGGAAAGGAGAAATTATTTTAAAAAATGTAGCAAATATTTTATTTTGAGTTTACTATAGTAGAAGAGTTGTCTTCTTATATACAGAAGAAAATCTTTGTACATTGATGATTGCTTTTAGAAATTAAGCTTAAAATATTTATAATTTGCTGTTATTTTAATTCCACATTTAAAAAGTAGAAAAATACTCCATAAAAAAAAGATTTGAAAGTTTGTAGATTACATTTAATTAGTAAATCTATTTGGACAATGAAAACATGTATAAAAGTTTTAAAGATAATAATAGATGGCAAGTATTCTGTAAAGTGTAAAAGTAGAGAATAATTTGGCAGGATGTATGACTCATTGCAAAAGATATTGCGTATTTTGAGTAGTAATATCATATAATGTTGAACTTGTTACTTGTCATGCTGGTGTTTAAATTGCATTTATGAAGGTGATGTTCTAATATTCATAAATGTTGATGAATTAATAATACATAGTTATGTATAAAACCAGCCTACTAATGTTCAATGGGAAAATGTAATGTGCATGTGTAGAAATTTGAATATAAATATGAAAGAAATGTAAATCTTATATACATTATTTTAATTACGAAAACCAATTTTTTTAATGAATGTGTACAATGGATAAAAGAACATTATATTGAACATGTTACTAAAAATATATTTGTAGACATTACATAAGATCATACATAAATACAATAAAGAGGTGGTGAAAATGAGGAGTAATCTCATAAATATAACTAAATTGCATAGTAATTAACACATAACATTATTATATAACTATTTATGAGTGTCGTACAATAAAGTGTACCTTCTCTTAGGACCAAAGTATCATTCCATACATAGCATTAGGATTAAATATATGAATGCGTTATCATCTATGTTATCGATCCGGTAAAACTTGCATTATTGTCAGTACTAAGTAGTAATGTCAGTTCTTAAAGATTGAAAGTTCTGTTATTAAAGGTTAAGTAGTGGTTCATTTTATTTGTGCACGACATATATAAATTATCATTAAGAATCCTTTGCTAATTTTTATATAGTTGTTATAAAGGCAAAAGTGGTTACACAGTGGTGCTTACACACTATGTTTCATAGTATTCCTCTAAATAATTAATTAATATATATCTATAATAATGCATGTATTATTTTAAGCACTTTCTATTGTCTCTATAGAAAGTATAGGTACTTGCGTACATACATATATTGTTGCAAAATTAAATGAAGTATGTATGTTCATTCACATACATGTACACAGTGTTGGGACCCTGGTGTAATGGGTTAGAATCACTAAAAAATTTAAAATTAGATATATCTCTTCTGCGTGAAAACATGTAATATGTAATTATGTTTGTCAAACTGATATTTTTATTAGTTAACAATCAAACTGAAATTAAGAAATTTGCTGAAAGTGGACTCAAACAAATTGTTGTCAACCTTATTGAACTTTTTGGAAATAACCTGTCAAATTTGCGGTGATTAATGGGTTAAGTATTTGTTGTGACCAATCATTTTTTCACGTGGCAACATATAGTATTATAACTGACGTTCATATGTCAAAGGCGAGAGTGCACGAGAGGGCGCAAAAGGAACTGAGAGGAACTAAATGTTGAAGTGAGGAGAAACGACAGTCATAGAACGAAGTAGACAAAGTAAAGAACTGGAGTTGCAACTGGTGTGCAACAAGGTTAAAGAAACAAAAACACGAAAGAGTAAAGAAGATAGTGAAAAGAGTCAGTACTGAAGCTTTATCATCATTATGTGGCGTTGAATGAATTGTCAAGTGAAATCAGAAATGGCTGCCAACGAGCAACAGCGTAAGGTGAGTGCCATCGATCGTGCTGTGTTTTTCTTATCTCTAGATGGATAGACCAGTTTATATAAATTGAAAAAGTTGCATTGACCGCCAAATGGTATGTTGTTTAATTTCTGAAACTGGAAAAATATAATATTTTTCCTCTTGTTTCTGCCTGCTAATATTTTATTTTCGAGTTCCAGCAAAATCTTAAATAAACGTCAGTCATATTGCGAACACACATGTAAAATCAACCTTGACTTGCACTAGTCGGTTCCAAAGTTCGACAGAATAATCCGCTTTAACTAATTATTTCTGTGTCGCTATGATTTATTTCATACAAATAATTGGCTAATTATTCAATAACACAGCAATCAACAGTGCTTATTTAGTTTGTATACAAGGCTATTTGGAGAGCCCCATTCGCTGCTAGTCACGACTGTGTTTTGATGATGCATATGTGCATCTGTCAGTGTGCGCTATTGTCATTGTAACATTATGAGCTGCGTAAAAGGTCTTTGTCCAATCATAAATTTTTAATTTTACTGATTTTATGCCAGATATATTCAAAATGAATATTTCCTGAGACCATTAGTGCAGTCGAATTTTTCTCACGGCTCGTTACATGCATTGTTACGATAAACGCTGAATGTCAAATTCAGAATAAGAAATGTGAGTGATACACAAGCATTACTAGTATACTGTTGACTTTTCGTAATAGATTTGTGCAAGCAACACAAAATTTTCATGTATTTTCTAGTATAAAATTATTAATTACATTATGTGATATATATATCAGAAATTACCATATGTTTAAAAAACTATGTGTGATACCAATGCTTTTATGTTTTTATCAATAATTACGTGTCTGTGGTAAATTTATTTGTTTACTGACACAATGCAACAACTTCAATTAGATGTTTTTATAATGTAATATTTCAAACTGCATAGAATATTTCAGTGTCAGCAGAACAGTATAATAAAATTGTACTTCTACCCTAAATACATTTTAGCAGGTATAAATAAAATATGTTTATTTAGTAAATACAAGGTTTTTCCCTTTTATATTAAAAGTTATAAAATAAAGCATGTTTTTGATATGCAACCATAAATAGGAACCAAGAGAGCCACCTCATCATGCCAGAAGGCCGATGAATGCATTTCTAATATTTTGCAAGAGACACAGAGGCTCTGTAAGATCTGGGTTCCCCCATTTAGAAAATAGAGCTGTTACAAGAGTTCTCGGTGAATGGTGGGCAACGCTTCAACCAGATCAGAAACGTTCTTACACAAACTTAGCACAAGAGGTAACTATTATGTTTGTCGTTTAGTATTCTGCGAATGTACGTTAAGTGTGACTTGATAGTATATGTATGTATTGTCACTTGATGTTTTATGATTTTTTTTTTTTTATTTAATGTAAAGTACCAGAAAATTCCACTTGATTTAGATATATTTATTCAGCATGTCAGTTTAATAAAAACTGCTGAATCACAGTAAATTGATGCATAATTTATGAACTTTGTGGATTATAAAGTGCTAGTCAGGTAAATAACAAGTACAGAATTCTAAACAGTCTGTTTTTAATTTAGTACAAGAATGCATTTTTGAGTGCAAATCCTGATTTCAAGTGGTATAAACTGCCTGCTCCGCCATTAAGGACCCTAAACACAAGGCCAACGAATAAGAAACTTGAATTAAATACGTCTATTCAAGCATTAGGTCCCATGAAATCTGAATACGAGTCTTCCCATAATGTAAATTTGGACATAAGAGACAACCAAGCAATTCAACCTGGCAAATTAGCAGATGAAACACAAATAGGAGGTCTTAGTTCTCTCTTTACCCCACAAAAACTACAGTTCTCTGAAGAGAGAATTATAGGTAATGATAGTAATGTATCCATACGGGACTCAAATGTTCCAAAACCTCCGAAAAAGAGGTACATGGACCAAACAACATCCAATGATTACAAGCTGGACTGTAAAGTTGATCTTTTTAATGAGAAAAAGCCAAGGCGGATTGAATCAAATAATAACAATAAGCTGCAATTACAGGTAATACTTAATTCCAACCATTGAACATGTGATACCAAATCTTGATATAGGTAACATATTTTTTATTCATTTAATAGAACACCGATAACAATGGAGATTGTATGAATTCAATGATGGAATCAAGCAATTCAACTGATGGGAGCACGTTTCGAACAGAACGGACTTGTAAGGGAGTAAGATATCAGAAATTTCTTGCTGAACAAATGCGGTGCAGTGGATCAATAGCACAACGCAACAAACAAAAACGTACCACCGAGTATTACGGGTACTTACATACAAACTAGCATTACAGTAATGATTATATTTAATAAATTATGTAAGGTGCATTCATATGATTAGGTCTGATGAACACACAACAGAAAGACGAAATTCTATTTCTTCTAACATTAGCGAAAAAACTGATTCTATAAGTAGTGAAGGTGGAAATAGCATACGTAGTGAATTAGAGCATCTTGTAGAGAGGTAAGTGAGCATATTTTTGTCTCTTCATTCAATTGTAAAGATTTGTTCAATGCCTAAAGTATAATCGCATTAATCATGAAATCTATCTTTTAAATAAATAAAGTGCTGAAGGTAATATGGAAGCCTCCAAGCCAGAAGAAACAGAAACAGGAATGATTGGTATGGAAGTAAAGACAAATTTAAGACCATGGGCAATCCGTAAGAGATTTCGTGCAGAGTAAGCATTTAAACTTAACATAAGCTATAAATTTTTGAGTTGGGTATCTGATGTTATTGAAGGGTAGATGTAAAATCACCAGAAAAATTCTCGAAACCAATTTCGTTCTTTCATATGTTTAAACAAATACAAAATACTTCCACTTACACGTGTTTATAGACATACGAAAAAATGTCATATTTGTAAATTATTGCCTTAAACTTCAACAACATAAGGAGGCTTTGTACATGAAAATATTTTGCACAGATGTCCTTTCATGTACATAGTGTCTCTGAACAAACTGTTTAAAGTTTTTAAATCCTAATGTTTTTGCAGATATGAGCAATTTGTTGAAACCATAATAGCAAAGTCTGACGTTTTTCTAATCATTGTATTAGTACTTTATTTTATGTGAATCGGGAGGGTGCAATGTAAAATTTAGAAAAATCTTTATTATGAATTGGTAATAATAACTATTAGAAAGTTTATGAATAATGAGAACAATATTTTCAGATTAATAAGTGATAATGATATGATTAAGATTAATAGAATGATGTCGAAGATACAAAATAATGTCTCTTTCATGCTGAAAATGTGTGGTGAGCTATTAATGAATTTAATATCAATTTGTTTTGTCATTTATTCAATCTGTTTGAAAGTGTTTATACAGTAAAATTGTTGCGGATATTTGCGGTTGGTGTCAAAGACTATAGTTATTTCCTAAAACATTTATTGTTTTAGAAGACACGTGTATTTTTATTTTGGCTGGATAATTGACATTATTACGAATATTTTAGTGTTGTATGACGCGATAAATTCGTCAGATTGCTGATCACAATTTGGAGGTAATTAGATTTTTACAACATTCGTATGATTTCATATAATTATTAATGTAATCAACAATGTATGACTGTTTGAAACTTCTTTTTTTTTATTTCAATTTAATTAATATCATTAATGGTACAGACAGATTCTAAATCAGGGCCAGTTATAGCTACTCTGACTGGTGATAGTTGTTAAGCAAAAATAAAACAATTCCAAAAAACGTCAAATATATGACACCAGACTTGGCCGTTGAGAGAACATGTTTTAACTTTCATTTTTCTTTGTTCATAAATGTTCAAAGAATCATTTTCTGACACTAAATTAAATCATTCAAAGGAAAATTTTAGATTGAAAGTTGGAAACATGAGTAGGTGTTTAAACCATTAACTATGCCATTAATTGTATAACTTTGGTTATACTCTTGTACAAAATTCAATTTTTTTTAGTTTATACAGTGTGAGATTTGTTGTTTCTGGAAAACAAATTCATTTTTATGACACCACCGACGTAACTACTATTCACAAAAAGTTCACATCAGGTGTACTCCAAATTTTTTATGAATTTCTATGAAAAAGGTGATCTTACGGATGATCCTTGATTGTGATTTGGGGGATATTGTTTTACACAAGATAATTTTCATATTGTTTCACTAAAGAGACCTTGGACTTTGATTTAAATTTAATGTTTCATTGCAATTTTATATGTTCGAACAGAATTTTAGTAGACAAAAGTGTTTAACGATGATGGAGTTGCAGGTGTGTAAAAATATTTTTTGCTTTATGAAGGTTTTTTAATTTAATTTCTACTTCGTACAGCAAATCTGCGATTAAAAGCCTTCTAGATTTTACAAAACCATGTTTGGTTAAACCTATGAAAATATGTATTGTTATTTTCCTTCATTTGATCTTCCCATATCTTCAGTTTCACTTGAAATAATCTTATTGTTCGATGCATAGTAACCATGATTATCGTTCAACTTACAGCCGGAGGTTTATCTTGTTTCAATGAAACATTAATTTTTATCATCAAGTTGTGGCGTTTGTCGCATTTATAATGGTACTGAGTGAGTTTCATTACAATACTCCAATGCAGTAGATCATATTTTCTCTTTATATATAAATTTAGTGAGAATTGATATACATATTCAGGCAAAACATACATCGTTAAATAAAGAGAAAGACACAAGAAAGCGGAGATATGATTACACACTTGAAAATGTGTCCAGTAAAATTGTAGCGTAAGTAGGACAAAATAGTATTCGTAAGTTCAATAATATACTGAAGCTATATTTGTCTGGGCTTAGGACGAGGCATTATTTTGTACCTAATTTTTTGTATCCTTCTGTTGGCAACACTGTCATTAGAATGAAAGTGGATATATTTATCTCATGCAAATAGAAATAAATGTAATTGTGATAATATGCCTTCTGTGAAAGGAAGGTATCTGTACACAGTATTTATGAAATTTTAAATATGAAAAAATGGTATTCAAATAATTTAACTGTTGAAAGTACATGAGGTTAAAAAGGATTATCTCATTTCTAATATTTTATCTCGAATGATGTTTACACATGAGTCGCTCATTAGCTGAATCCGTTACCATAGAGAAAAAGACAACAAGGTGAAGTGAGGCAAATCTATGATAAACAGTTTTTATTTTTTTCATTTAGCTATAATATTACATAAGTATTATTCAATGTATTATTGCAGATGAGTAGATCATTATTATTGCAATTTTTATTCTTCTCTGTGAATAAACAAATTCTTATTATTTTTTCTTTAAATACACAAGGAAAGAAAGGGCATAGCCGGGTAAGATAGTGAAATGTGCCCCCAAACCGATCGAAATTCTGAATGAGCCATTCGATAGCTTATGAAAAAAGAAACATTTTTGTGAATTTTCAACTTTGTATCTCGACCGTGTGGGGAGCGTGGGGGTGTAAAATGTACTGTCCGCTTCTTCCACCATTTTCTCGGAATCTAGTGCCCAAAAAAAAATCGAAAAAAATCAGAGGTATTTCTAGCAATGGTGCGCATATTCCACATTTTTTTCAGATTTTTAAACAAAAAATCCAATTGATAAAAAAATAAAAACCAAAAAGTCAATCAGAAAAAAATCGATTTGATACCGAAGGAGGTCCGGATCAGTGATGCCGCTTTTTTCTGTAATGTAATATTACAATCAACATCTCTCTGATTTTTTTTATAATTTTTGCTCACCAGCAACAGTGTCGGAAAAATGAAAAACCCGGTTTTTCGTCAGTTGTTGGGTGTCAGAACAACATATGAGAAAAACTTTGGGTCAATTTTGGTTACAGAACTATTTTATGTAATGTTTAATGTTAATGATTACATTGCACAGTCGTAGTAATACAAGAAAGCTAAATAAATGGAAGAAATCGATGACACAATGTATACCTTATATTCTGAAAAATTGAAGATCAACCAAACATCATTGGTAGCGACACGCGTAAGGTGACAGTCTGTTTTGTCGAAGCAAACTTTTTCTTTGGGTTCAAATCCTGTTAGGTGCCTTTTTTTTCATCGTTTTTTTGTCTTTTCTCTATGCAACAATAGTTAATATTTACTGGCAGATGATTTCACAATATTTTTGTCAACATTTTAATGTTGTAATTAATATGCACGTGCCTTCAAACCGCCTTCCATGTTTCCGTTATTCTTGTCATATATTTTGGCAGTAACAATGACAAAAATGTGTTGCACAGAGAAAGTCATCATCATCAAAAAAAGGCACCTAACAGGATTTTAACCCAAAGAAAAAGTTTGCTTCGACAAAACAGACTGTCACCTTACGCGTGTCGCTACCAACGATCTTTGGTTAATCTTCAATTATTCAGAACATAACGCATACATTGTGACATCGATTTCTTCCATTTATTTAGCTTTCTTGTATTACTACGACTGTGCAATGTAATCATTAACATTAAACATTACATAAAATAGTTCTGTAACCAAAATTGACCCAAAGTTTTTCTCATATGTTGTTCTGACACCCAATAACTGACGAAAAACCGTGTTTTTCATTTTTCCGACATTGCTGCCGGTGAGCAAAAATTATAAAAAAAATCAGAGAGATGTTGATTGTAATATTACATTACCGAAAAAGCGGCATCACTGATCCGGACCTCCTTCGGTATCAAATCGATTTTTTTCTGATTGACTTTTTGGTTTTTATTTTTTTATCAATTGGATTTTTTGTTTAAAAATCTGAAAAAAATGTGGAATATGCGCACCATTGCTAGAAATACCTCTGATTTTTTCGATTTTTTTTTGTGCACTAGTAGATTCCGAGAAAATGGTGGAAGAAGGGGACAGTACATTTTACACCCCCACGCCCCCCACACGGTCGAGATACAAAGTTGAAAATTCACAAAAATGTTTCTTTTTTCATAAGCTATCGAATGGCTCATTCAGAATTTCGATCGGTTTGGGGGCACATTTCCCTATCTTACTCGGCTATGCCCTTTATGTGAAACATAAAAATGAATAGTGGATCAAGTGTTGTGATGAAAAAATGTTTAAAAACCGGTTAACTGATGTGATCAGTGAGCAGCTCATCTCTCTCTCTCTCTCTCTCTCTCTCTCTCTCTCTCTCGCGCGCGCGCGCGCGCGCTCGCTCCCTCTCCCCTCCCCCCCTCTCCCTCTCTCTTACTAATATATCCATGTCCTACATTTTTAAGCATCCTCTCATGCTTTCTTAAAAATTATGGAAACAAAGGCACAAATAACGCAATTTGCATAAAGCAATTGGTAATAATTTGATGTGTCAACAAGTTCAGAAAAATGTTTAAAGTGAATTTTAAATAATTTTATTCAGTTTTACAAACACTCTTCAATATACATATTGTTTTATATAGGGATTTTAACTTGGAAAAAAAGATCGAGGCTCTACCATCTCTGAGTTTAGAAGAATTTCAAGAGAAGAAAAAACAACAACGTATTAAAAAAAAGAAGATCACGCAGAGAGTTAGTGCCACATCAGCGAATAAGAAATATCAGTGTAATACCAGTAATCACTCAAATATGCTGAGTCACAAAAAAGCACAGTGTAGTGTAAATGGACCTTTTGAACCGGATGACAATAAAACTCATTTAGTTGGAAGTCAAAAACGAAAAGCACGAAAACGGAGTATAACACGAAATACAGGTGGTCCCAGCCAAGACGACTCAAATGAAGGTAGGCAATTTATTAGATTTGCGGTGACAATAGCTTGTTTAATTCACTCATATAACTTTCCTTGTATAAAGTTTTTAATGATACATCAGCATTAATAATAAACTGGGTCTATTGTAACGGTTGGTAATCACGTGTGATATGCCCATTGCAATATTTCAATATAGTGTTTAATAAAATTTACGTTTTACGAATACATGTGCAAATATTGGCAGCATGGTGTGCAACTCCGGATCTTGAAGCACTGGCCTGTCTTGCAGCAGTTGCAGCGAACAGAACAAAACTTACCAAAAATAACTCATAACTTTGCATCCGATTATACCAGTTAAAATTAATTGCTTATAGATTATTCTGTGGTTCGTTTTATAAAATCAAGGTTGTTCCACGAATAATTTAGAATGCAATATTATCAAAAATAAATGAGCATTGTTGCTTTGATGTTTAAAAGATGTATGGATAAGTACAGTCATTACAATGAACATTTTTATAAAATATGTACATCAAAGAATGACAAAAAAGTGTCTAAAGGAGCAATTAACAAAAAAAAGAAACTACATTTTTTAAAAATACAATCAACTATTGTGAAATTTGTTTCTACGATCGCAAATTTATCTATAGTTTATCACATTGTACATATTTTGATGATGTATATAAGATTAGTACAGTATTACGAAAGAAAATAATTACTAACTTTGACGTAAAAGAAAAGTAATAATTAAAATACATGTTTCTTTATTTTATATCGGTACATGCATACATGTACATTTAGGCAAATTTCTAAAATTTTATAATATTTAGTGTTGGATAACATGTTAGAAATCCAATGTATAAACTTATATGATAACGCAATGAATAATTAGTGTATGTTTGATTACGTGCATGTGTGTATGTATATAGAGTGTGTGCAAAACTATTTTGAAATATCTGGAATGAAGTAAATGGAATTACGTGAATTTATACTAAACCAGAAAATTTTTGCGGTACTTTTAATAATACGAGATGTGTAAGGAGTAGAATTGGCGAAATAATTGTTGCACATACAAGAAACCAATGCGTAGGTTGCATTTGTTGAGACTATAATACTACAGCCATGAAATTTATTGGTATCGGTCGACTGGCAAATTTATTGACAAGTGAATTATCCCATTCAATATTTGCTTTTGTTTGGTTGAATGAAGAAGAATTTTTTAATAGCGAATATTAACAGTTTTATTCCTTTTTCTTGTGAGAATTCGTCTGATTTCTTTTTATGGGAGATTACAATAAAAAGTTTGAAGTGTAAGTTGATAACCAGTGCAGACATGCGTTAGAATGGACTAGTGTAAAACAATTTAAGAGATCTATGATACAAACATTCACACATCAAGCCAGACAATTGTAAACATGCTCGACGGAGTCCGGTTTTTGCAGGTTTAATCATTTTATATGTATTTGTACATATTATCAGTTGCGATTGTTAGTGTATATAATGAATTGTATTTATCTCCCTGTCAACTACAGCATTAACGTGTATCATGTTATGTTAAAAAGGATCGACATTTTTGAAATTTCGCGTCATGTTGGGAATTGTCACTTCGTTTTCATAATTTCTGTCTTGTTCAAATAGACCCCTTTCCTCTTAGATACAACGCATCATTAAGAGTAACGAAGATTTTCTGAGTGTAATAACATATAATTTACGTTACCCACAAAATGTAATATTGGAAACAAGCTGCGTAAATATTTGACTATTTATAACTAGGAAAAATACATTTGATCAGTCTTACTTGCTTCCAAGGAGGGCATAAATGTATGTGAATAAATCATAAGCGGTAATAGTAGTCAATCTTTAGCAATGGAAATGTAAACGTTGTTATCATAAGTGTCTTTTATATTTATTGTCTGACAGACCATATTTAATCCGCCGTAACGACGCGTTGTTGGTCATCAAAAGATATTGAACCATTATAGAAGATAATTTTAAATAATGCTTCGACTAAATATTTTACTAGTTTTGTCATTGTTGGTGAGTTATTTTTGTAATTGCTAAATAGATTGTCACAATTTTTCCTACATGAGTAAGTATTCAATCCTGTGCGCCTTATTGGAAGAAAATTTATTCGCACATATTTATTATTAATTATGTCTCCGCAATGGTGCCGTCCAAATCGCAGTTTTCTAATAAAAAAATTACTGCACAGTAAAATACCCATAAACAAAGAAAGCATGACAGGAAAACAGTATATGTTTTGCACTATTTACAGATATTTTGTGGAAGTATTTATTTGTTTTTTCCAAAGTAAAATACTCTCCCTAGCATAAGATTTTTAACGGTCTTGAACTATTATTGTCCTAATAGATGGCAAGATGGTAAACGATCGTTTCATTTTACCCAACAAAATATAGCCTGCTGGCAGAACTACGGATAAACGATATTGGCATACGATTACAGTTTCCTTGAAATCAAGTAATATTGGTCTGATGTATATTCTTACTGTTACTTACCAAAGACACGCGAGACGTTCGTGTGGCCTGTTTTTCTTTAAATATCGCACTCTGCATAAAGATGCACATGTAAATGTGTGAATATATATTTATAATATTTATACTAAAGAATTATTTTGTTTAATGGTGATCTACGAACATAGGACTCTGGGGATATAAGGACTCATCTGTGATTTTGGCTAAAAGAAATTATAGCATTTTATATTTTTCTATTACATCTATGCCTTCATTTTTCTAACGATTTAGTTCTCTGTTGTCTATACAAAATTTGTCTCGCTGGCTTGACAACACAACTCTTTCCAGCTCATTATGCATAATTGTGATTGGTAAATTCTTTTACCTATAACAGTGTACTAATCATATTCCAAGTGTGCCTTGAAACTATGTAGATATAGTGATCGAGAATTACCAACGTTATATTTACTTATACCACACACAATTAATTCAAATTTTTTATATGTGCTTATTTGTTAAATAGACCGCATACAGTTTGGATACGGGAGGGGGGCGGGGGGGGGGGGGCAGCACACAGTTTTCTATGCCTACAATCACACTGACTTGGACGACTAAATATAGGGCGACTACGCGAAACTGATGGTAAATTCCATTGCGCGGGAATTGAAAAGATGAGGCTTTACGAAGAGCCCATCTTACTCTGTCCTCTAACAGATTGTCAATATCGCCGTTATATTTCTTCTTAAATGCCTATGCTGCGCCCATATGCGCCTATATGGGGGATCAAAAACAGTGTGGAAGAACGAAGTTAGATCTACGCGCAGAGATGAGGGTATACCGATAGGGCATTGTAATTGGGGGATAAGCGGTTAAAAGGATGTAGATATGCGGCCATGATTGCGTAATTTGTTTAACATAAATGTATGACTGACTTATGAACCCAGAGCAACGCGTTGGGGAAGATTTAGAATTCTATTAGGAACAGTGAGTTCTGCCGTCAAAGGTGCGCTGTAATGTGGATATATTCGCTTATTGGACGCCCACGAGTGCGCGCACACACCTACACGCGCAGCTGTGTTGATCCTTGTAAACATATCGTCTATCATTTGTATAATTAATAAATGTAATATTTTTACGTAGACTTACTTTGCAGTACTGTATTTTTTATCATAATGCAAACATAATATTCCGTCACTCCCGTTATGAGTTCAAATGTAACATAATGAGCATAAGCCGCAACAACATTGTATACAGGGTGAATCAGAATTTGAGGGAGAAAATTTAAGGGGTGATAGAACCTATCAATACAAGCAATTTTTGTAAAGCAATGTATGGATGGAACGCAAGGGGTGAAAAGTTACAAGGTAGTGTTCTACCGTCACATTTAATGCGCTGAATTTCAGGCGCGTCGCCGATGCATGACATAGCGGTTAATATGTTAAAGAATTATTACAAGAATGAGAGGAGATATTTAGAAAACTTTTTATTAACAAGAATGTTATGATTTATATGCTCCGGATACCGGTCACGGTAAAGTCGCTCCGCCTTGTACGCATTTCCGTCCGCCGCACCGTACACTAATTGTAAGTAGTAAGCAGAATGCAGTTCTGAGCACCGCGCGTGGCCTGACGTATATTTCCTCATAAATTCGCGTGGCAGTAGCGCAGTGTCAGCAGGCAGAGCTGCAAAAGCCACATTTTTGAGTGTATGCGTGCCGTGTCGGTGAGAGCTGCGCGCGCCGGTTGTACGCACCGAACGTAAACAAAGACGGAACCATGATTCCTGTCTCCTTTCTACCAACGTCCTGTACCGAAGTCTGTAAGCTGCGCGCGCCGCTAATATGTCCGCGCCAACATCTCATTGTGTGCGTGCCGTGCGTGTGTAGAAAAGGAAGGAGCTTGTCTCCGTCTCATTTCTTCTTGTAGGTCTCGTGTGACGAGGAAGGAGCTTGTCTCCGTCTCGTTTCTTCTTGTAGGTCTCGTGTGACGAGGAAGGAGCTTGTCTCCGTCTCGTTTCTTCTTGTAGGTCTCGCGTGACGAAGAAGGAACTGTACTCTGTCTCGTTCTACGGTGTTGAATCTATTTTTAGCGTAACGATGGTATAACGCGTTTCGCTTACTTACTGGCTACTGGAGATTTTCGATGTCCCAGCGTCTTCAGAAGATTTGACAAGGGAAGCGCCGAAGTGAAGACCTACAGGTGGATAAGATGGTCAAAACTGCTTCCAAGCCAAAACAAATTGTGAGATAGCCATTCGATAGTTAATCGAAAAATACTCATTTTTTTTACATGTTTTAACCTTATACAGCGACTAGAACGGCAGTGGAAGGGATTGAAAAGAACAGCTATTTGTATTTTTTTTATTTGAAAATGAGCAGTTGAAAAAATTTGAAAAAAATTAGACGTGTGTCTTGATACGAAGTACACACTCTTGGTTTTTGTCAGATTTTTAAAACTTAAACTGTGGCAACTGAAAAATTAGAACCAAAAAAAATTGGCCTATTTGCTATTTTTTATTGAAGGTCTTCTGGGTGTATAACGAAATAAAAACCCTGTATGAGTGCAGTGATATGCCGCACCCCTGTTTTTTTTCAGATTTTTAAAAACGGTGGGTGATAGTAAAAAATATAAATAAAAACCTGTTATCTGGTCGTTTGTGGCGTGTTGAGAGTAATTTGTACACTGAATCTTTATGCATTCTTTACGTGATAAGTTTATTACGCAATATTCAATTATATGAGGTACATATCGTTATATGAAATGTATCGTTACGCGCAGTGCAACGATTTGATAGAAGGAATCGTCAAATGCTCGATACGCGCGACATGCGTTTTACCGAACATCTATGTATTATATATTGTGCAAATGAAGTATACAGACCAGGATATGGTAAATGAATCCAAAGCGTTTTTTGAAAATAGATTTATTTTCCAAAGGGCATAGCCGGGTAAGACAGTGAAATGTGCCCCAAAACCGATCGAAATTCTGAATGGGCCATTCGATAGCTTATGAAAAAAGAAACATTTTTGTGAATTTTCAACTTTGTATCTCGACCGTGGGGGGCGGGGGGTGTAAAATGTACTGTCCGCTTCTCCCACCATTTTCTCGGAATCTAGTGCATAAAAAAATTCGAAAAAAATCAGAGCCATATCTAGTAATGGCGCGCATATTACAGATTTTTTTTCAGATTTTTACATAAAAAATCCTATTGGTAAAAAAATAAAAACCGAAAAGTCAATCAGAAAAACATTTATTTGATACCGAAGGAGGTCCGGATCAGTGATGCCGCTTTTTTGTGTAATGTAATATTACAATAAACATCTCTCTGATTTTTTTTATAATTTTTGCTCACCAGCAACAGCGTCGGAAAAATAAATAACCCGTTTTTTCGTCAGTTTTTGGGTGTCAGAACAACGTATGAGGTAAACTTTGGTTTAATTTTTGTCACATAACTATTTCATGCAATGTTTAATGTTATTGATTACATTGCATAGTCGTAATAATGCAAGAAAACTAAATAAATGGAAGAAATTGATGTCACAATGTATGCCTTATGTTCTGAAAAATTGAAGATCAACCAAAGATCGTTGGTAGCGACACGCGTATGGCGACAGACTCTTTTGTCGAAGCAAACTTTTTCTTTGGGTTCGAATCCTGTTAGGTGCCTTTTTTTCATCGTTTTTTTTTGTCCTTTCTCTATGCAACAATAGTTAATATTTAATGTCAGATGACTTTCTCTATGCAACACATTTTTGTCATTATTACTGACAAAATATATGACTAGAATAACGGAATCATGGAAGGCGGTTAGAAGGCATGTGCATATTTATTACAACATTAAAATGTTGACAAAAATATTGTGAAATCATCTGACATTAAATATTAACTATTGTTGCATAGAGAAAGGACAAAAAAAAACGATGAAAAAAAGGCACCTAACAGGATTCGAACCCAAAGAAAAAGTTTGCTTCGACAAAAGAGTCTGTCGCCATACGCGTGTCGCTACCAACGATCTTTGGTTGATCTTCAATTTTTCAGAACATAAGGCATACATTGTGACATCAATTTCTTCCATTTATTTAGTTTTCTTGCATTATTACGACTATGCAATGTAATCAATAACATTAAACATTGCATGAAATAGTTATGTGACAAAAATTAAACCAAAGTTTACCTCATACGTTGTTCTGACACCCAAAAACTGACGAAAAAACGGGTTATTTATTTTTCCGACGCTGTTGCTGGTGAGCAAAAATTATAAAAAAAATCAGAGAGATGTTTATTGTAATATTACATTACACAAAAAAGCGGCATCACTGATCCGGACCTCCTTCGGTATCAAATAAATGTTTTTCTGATTGACTTTTCGGTTTTTATTTTTTTACCAATAGGATTTTTTATGTAAAAATCTGAAAAAAAATCTGTAATATGCGCGCCATTACTAGATATGGCTCTGATTTTTTTCGAATTTTTTTATGCACTAGATTCCGAGAAAATGGTGGGAGAAGCGGACAGTACATTTTACACCCCCCGCCCCCCACGGTCGAGATACAAAGTTGAAAATTCACAAAAATGTTTCTTTTTTCATAAGCTATCGAATGGCCCATTCAGAATTTCGATCGGTTTTGGGGCACATTTCACTGTCTTACCCGGCTATGCCCTTTGGAAAATAAATCTATTTTCAAAAAACGCTTTGGATTCATTTACCATATCCTGGTCTGTATACTTCATTTGCACAATATATAATACATAGATGTTCGGTAAAACGCATGTCGCGCGTATCGAGCATTTGACGATTCCTTCTATCAAATCGTTGCACTGCGCGTAACGATACATTTCATATAACGATATGTACCTCATATAATTGAATATTGCGTAATAAACTTATCACGTAAAGAATGCATAAAGATTCAGTGTACAAATTACTCTCAACACGCCACAAACGACCAGATAACAGGTTTTTATTTATATTTTTTACTATCACCCACCGTTTTTAAAAATCTGAAAAAAAACAGGGGTGCGGCATATCACTGCACTCATACAGGGTTTTTATTTCGTTATACACCCAGAAGACCTTCAATAAAAAATAGCAAATAGGCCAATTTTTTTTGGTTCTAATTTTTCAGTTGCCACAGTTTAAGTTTTAAAAATCTGACAAAAACCAAGAGTGTGTACTTCGTATCAAGACACACGTCTAATTTTTTTCAAATTTTTTCAACTGCTCATTTTCAAATAAAAAAAATACAAATAGCTGTTCTTTTCAATCCCTTCCACTGCCGTTCTAGTCGCTGTATAAGGTTAAAACATGTAAAAAAAATGAGTATTTTTTGATTAACTATCGAATGGCTATCTCACAATTTGTTTTGGCTTGGAAGCAGTTTTGACCATCTTATCCACCTGTAGGTCTTCACTTCGGCGCTTCCCTTGTCAAATCTTCTGAAGACGCTGGGACATCGAAAATCTCCAGTAGCCAGTAAGTAAGCGAAACGCGTTATACCATCGTTACGCTAAAAATAGATTCAACACCGTAGAACGAGACAGAGTACAGTTCCTTCTTCGTCACGCGAGACCTACAAGAAGAAACGAGACGGAGACAAGCTCCTTCCTCGTCACACGAGACCTACAAGAAGAAACGAGACGGAGACAAGCTCCTTCCTCGTCACACGAGACCTACAAGAAGAAATGAGACGGAGACAAGCTCCTTCCTTTTCTACACACGCACGGCACGCACACAATGAGATGTTGGCGCGGACATATTAGCGGCGCGCGCAGCTTACAGACTTCGGTACAGGACGTTGGTAGAAAGGAGACAGGAATCATGGTTCCGTCTTTGTTTACGTTCGGTGCGTACAACCGGCGCGCGCAGCTCTCACCGACACGGCACGCATACACTCAAAAATGTGGCTTTTGCAGCTCTGCCTGCTGACACTGCAGTAGCGTGTTACTTTTTAACTTTTTTCTCCTTGAGTTTATAAATCAATAATATTCCTGTTAGTAAAATAAAATAAATAAAAAATGTTTTCCTGAAATATTTTTTCTCTTTCTTCTGGTAATTATTTAACACGCGTTAAATATAATGGTGGAAAAGTACCCTATAACTTTTCACCCCTTGCGTTGTGCCCATAGTTTGTATTACAAACATTGCTTGCATTGATGTGTTCTATCACCCCTTAAATTTTCTCCCCGAATTCTGATTCACCTTGTATATACAGGGTGGTTTCGATCCGGTGGTACAACCGAACAGGAGGTGAATCTACATGCAAAAATAAGTCGAAAAAAACGTATGACAATTTTTTTTTATACGCTCCATTTTCGAAAAAATCGACTTTTAATTTTCGCAAAGTGTTTCTGTAAATAAGAGAAATAAATTTGGTTTAGTTATTCTGAGAAACCCCTCCAATTGTGTTATATAATTCATATTATATATATTTATGACATTTATTGGTTTTATTTGCAATAGAAGTATTGGGTCGATGCATAAGTCCGTGCGGTGTTTGTTTGGGTTGGCAACAATGTGGCGTGAATGGATTGTTTATCGTTATTCCGTTGTTTTAACTTAGTTTGGAGTTTGTGTGTTGTGAAACACAAGTTTTTTTTTATTGTGAACGTATTATTTGTATATATTTCAGGCGTTCGAATAGTGAATGTCAAGTTAAGAAAAATGAGCTTTTCCGGCACATTTTCCTCATCGAGTTTAACCGAGGATTAACACGTTGAACGCCCAAAAGTCGTACTTGGATGTAGCCCCTGTGGCTATGTTTCCCGGATGACACATGAAATTCTTGTAAACTATCTATAAAATCCTGGTTCAATTGAACAAAGGAGCGTGTCATATTTCCATTTGTTAATATTTCCAATCTGTCTATTTTGCATATGCGTGCTCGTCATTGTTGTGATACAAAAGGAAATTATTGTAAACTACCTACAAAATCCTACAAAATCCAAGTACGGGTGACGTGGCGACGAACGTGTTAAATGGCGTACAATAGTTGACTGATCACATTCAAAAACTTGCGCCATTTCCCGCGTTGTTTGACGAGGATTCTCATGAAGGAACTCATTCAAGCGATTTTCATCACACTCTGAAGGTCTTCCAGAACGTGGATCGTCAGACAAGTCAAACCGTCCTGCTCGAAAGCGGAAAAACCATTTTTGTGTCGTTCTTTCAGTAATTGCTTCATTCCTGTACACTTCACAAATTGTTCTCGCAGCTCCTGCTGCACTGGATCCTTGGCTAGACTCGAAGAGTAAAATGTGCCGGAAATGCTCATTTTTCTCAACTTGACATTTCATCTTCGATCGCCTGAAATACATGGTGATTCTAGTAACTGGGCCAATCTACAACTCTTTTTTAAATAAATTTAGAACAAAATCGCAGAGGAAAAGTTTGTATTAGTCGAATAGCTCTATCATCCCATGCACCGACTTTTTTTCCAAGTGCATTAGTGCATGTGCAAAGTGCAGTTGCACTGTTTTTTTAAATGGAACCACCCATTTTTTTTTACATAAGCTTGCAAACATTTTTTAATACGTTTCTTGGTGTTTTTTATTACGCTACTGAGTTGTGCAGTAGTTATGAGTGAGCAGTGATGCCTAATTCTTTCCTTTAAGTCGTGTACAGAAACAAAAGGTTGCGCGTATACTTCATTTCTTAAACATCCCCACAGGAAAAAATCAAGAAGGTTCAAGTCTGGCGAACGGGGCGGCCAAGACGTTGGGGTGTAGGTACCAAACCAATTTTGCCCATACGTTGCGATTAAATATGTGGTAACTACACGGGCGTTATGTGCAGGTGTACCGTCTTGCTGGTAGTATTTTAGATTTAAAAGCGATTGTAATGGAACATCGTCGAGTAGAGCGGGTAAAGTAAATTGCACAAACTGCCTATATCGCACGCCGTTCAAAATGTCAGGTAAAAAATATGGCCCGACAAGAGACGTGTTGAGTATTCCATACCACACGTTAATGCTGTAACGCAATTGGTTGTTTGTACTTCACCTCAAATGTGGATTTTCCATATGCCAGTCGTGTTCATTATGCCTATTGGACATACCATTATTCGTAAATGTGCTTTCGTCTATCCATAAAATTGTTCGAGCAAAGTTGTCATTATGTTGCTCTTGTTGTAAAAAAAAATCGACAAAATTGAATTCTTCCTAACGTATCTCCCGAGCAATGATGGTGATCTTTGAGTATCAGATGTTAGCAAACATGATTGGAACGTAATTTGGGACCAAAATCGTTTAGGTAATGTGACATTGAACGGGGTAAAGATATAGAAAGCAGTCCTCATCACCGATTTGCGTGAAACTTTGCAGAAACATCAATTTTTGCATAAAAATCAGATCTGTAAAAGCCAAAAGGTAAAGGCACCGACGAGATATACTTAAAGACCGCTAGCCTTATGGGACTTTGTGTCGCACGAAAATTGAGCCGTACTGGGACGCCCTCCCGGCGTATAGAGCGGCCGAATCAGGAAACTCAAGGCAACGCAACAAACTCAGTGATTCCAGTTTTTACACCAAGTTACGAAGAATTGCGAAGAACCACTGCCGTGACGATCGTGGTGGGGGAAAGTTCAGATGTGTGCTGTCAGTCAGTGAGTCGTCTACTATGTATCGAACGGAGTCAAAGAATGAGCTATGGCTCCGACTTCTCTCCGACACGATTGCATACAAGTGTTTCTTTTGGCATAAGCCAGCGGTATTAAAATGCTTTTTCGTCCCTAACCTAACCGATGATCTGATAAAGTATCTTATTCGAAGGGTGTAGTTGGATGATGGGGCTCAAAAGCGATCCCAAAACAATTATAAACCAAAAACGTCATTCGATAGCTCATTAAAAAATTCCCATATTCATCATGTTTTAACTTTGAATCTGCAAGGGCGATGGGCAGTGAGGTATAAATTAAAAACTTCCCTTTTTGCATATTTTTAAAAAAGGGGTGTCAGTGAAAAAGTCAAGATCATCCTTTCTAGTCGTTTACTGGCGTGTTAAACTAATTTGTAGAACGAACTTTTATACATGATCGAATCCCATCACTCCCAATTTTTGTATCGTGATCATTTTAAGTACTAGCAGCACTGACGAGGTTGAAAATGTTGCAAAAAGTACTTGTTAATTAAAGTAAATGCCTTCCAATACACTTGCTCTCTTACATTGATTATTGTATTCCATTTCATACAAATGATCGGAACATGAGAAACGAAACGACCCTGTCTGTATGCAAAACTTCTTTATTTCTATCTTTGCAATTCCAAAGTTTTTTCGTTGCTCGTACATCCGGTGATTTGACACGAATGTCGTCTCTGCGCCACGTTGCCGGCCACGCTGGGCCACGCGCCCGTCTCTTTGTAATTTGCCGACACCGCCAAACGTAGCGACAGTTGATATAGAAAGAGAGAGTAAGGTGAAGCCATTGTTGAATGATTGAATGCCACATGACGATGAGGCAACACTAGTGCAGCGAAGAAATTTTTACAACTTTGACTTTTTATGAATAAAAATGTCAGTACCGTATTGCTAATATTTTGCCAAGTAAAATGAGACCAAACACGAAACCAATCGAGTTATATTTTGTTACTAATTAAAACTCCTAGTTACATATAAAATTGCTTGCCACTTCATTTGCGTATGAGGGGTTTAAAGCCGTCTAAACTGTAGCAGGCTCCCTGTATGAGTTTGTGAGAAGGCACCTGCCAATGGTGTCCCTACACTGTAAGAGATGCAAAAAAATGCCGCCAAATGGACTTATAACGAATAGGGGACATTCATTCCACTCAAGAAAACTTTGTTTCTCATCTAGCTCCACGGTAACCGTCGATTCATCCGTCAGGTGCTTCATTCGCATCGAATAGAAGTTCCTTCTTCACACCACATTGATCTCGCGACGTTTAGGCGACAGTGTGTTTGATAAGTCAGAATAGCGAAACCAAGTGTCGTAACCATTTCGTATTTGGTCTTATTTTTATCAGAAAAATGTCTCCAATATACCAGTAAACTTCTTTTTAACGAAAAATTGCAATTAACAATTTTTGATTTCTTAATTAGGGTTAGTGTCTCACTGATAGACCGCGTCGCTGTTCAATTGTCAGCATCAAAAAATGCCACTGCGATACAAGTGACGGGGAACCGCCCGGCCGACGACGATCCCTGTTTGTGAAAGGGGCATCCGTGGACAGATATCGTGTAGCTCAAATCGGACTCATATAGAAAATCTACTGTAGTCGAATTCGTTCGTTTGCTTTTTGCCGATACGGATGATCAGAAGTAGAAACGGCAGATAAGGAAAAAAGATGGACTGAAGACAAAACATATTAGTAATATTATTCCGAGTTAAATGAGACCAAACACAGTACAACTCGGTTTATATTTGTTCTTATTAAAAGGTTCACATATTACACGTTCGTACATACATATATGTACATAGTCGTTGCTGTGACAAACGCTATTCGGCGCATGTCAATGGACGCTAGAGCTGGCGGCCGCTGACGTCACCGAGCCAGGATTTGCACGAGGGGAGGTGCGAAGCGCGTTTCTTTGCGGGATATAGCATTTTGAGTAGTAGAGGAGAGCAGACGCAAGGAAAGTCATAGTTAAACCGAGTAGTAGTTGTTTCCTCGAAAATCCCCTTACATTACTTATAAGATTATGAACTTTTCACCACATTACGTTAGTATTCAAAGGAATTACGCTGCGATATCAGGCGTGACAGTTGCCGAATGCGAGGGGGATCCCGCCTAGTGGTGGGGTTTAAGCGTCAAAATTTATCTGGCAGATCTCAGGAAAAATTCATCGGGCCTCCACTGTATTGTACGGAATACACGATGCAGGGCATGCAACGGTGACGTCACTCCGTTGCCACCGCCTTCCCGCGCGGTCGTGGAACCCGCGCTCGTCTTTTGCCCGATCTTCCCTTGTTTCGGCCCCTCTCTAGGTTTCCTCCTGGGGAAGAGGAAACGGCCGAAGCCTTCTTCTTGAGCGAACCACGGACGAGTGTAGACACAGAAGTTTAATAAAGAGTTAATTCCTTAAATCGGTTAATATTCTTACAAATCAGAAGTGGGATACACCGCGAGTGTTTCGTAAAAGAAAAAAAAAAACAATAAGTGAAAACGCCCATAAAGTGGTAGACGTTAGAAAAAAATAAAAAAAAAAACGTGTGTGTGAGTGAATAGATGAAGATGAGCCACGCGGGACGATCGGAAGT
This sequence comes from Anoplius nigerrimus, assembly GCA_914767735.1. Classification (NCBI taxonomy): domain Eukaryota; kingdom Metazoa; phylum Arthropoda; class Insecta; order Hymenoptera; family Pompilidae; genus Anoplius; species Anoplius nigerrimus. Next base: position 17,070,688 of record OU612086.1, read on the forward strand.
GATTGATGGCGCCGAACGAGACCGTTCCCCTGTCGCGCGAGCGTCCAATCATGGCGACGAAACCCGCCTCGATCATCTTGAGCGAATGATCGAGAGCATTGCGGCGGCGTCAAGACCTACGGCGCGCTCGCGCTCACGATCTCGGTCGCGATCCCGGTCGCGGATGTCGCCTGGAAAAGGGGACGGCGAACGGCGCGAAGATCGGCGACTAGAGCGGCTCGAGATGTTGGTGGAGGAGCTGCGGCACCGGTCGTCGTCGCGGGCAAGGTCACCATGCCGTACCCGCCCCGGCGATGAGCTACTCATCCCCATCCTGGACCCATCAAAGGACGAGGTCAGTGTAGACATGTGGGTTCGACAAGTGGACGACATGGCGCGCCGCTACGAGTGGGATGACCGCGCGGTGATGCGGCTTATCGCCACGCGACTCAAGGGGCACGCCCGTCGCTGGTATGACACGCGCCAGAATGCTGCGTCAACATGGTGCGAAACAAAAGTCGCGCTCGTGGCGCAATTTCGAAAGCCCGTCGCATTCAACCGGCTTTTTAAGGAGGCGGCCAATTATGAAGCCAGGCCTGGCCAGGAGCTAGGCGATTACTGTTTCGAGAAGTTGAATCGGTTACGACGCTTAAACATTGACATCAAGGACCAATACATAGTGGACATGGTGATTGGCGGGATACCCGATGCGGGTATCGCACGCGCCGTGAGGTCGGCGAAACAGGAGGACGCGAACGACTTGTACGCATACATGTGTACGTTGGGGAGCATGCCGCGCGAAGAAGCGACGGTGATGCGGCCAAAGGCAAGCAACGTACCGACGCGGGCACCACCGGCTACGACATCTTCGTCGCGGGCGAGGACGCCATCCACCCTCCCGGCGACAGGGGCAAGTAGCAGCCATGCGGCTGGGAGCGAAGACCGGCGGCCCAAATGTTTTAACTGCGGCTTGACCGGGCACATGGCACGGGAGTGCCGACGTCGGAAGCAATTCCCTCCTAAGAGTACAACGGGACGTCGCCACGACGAGAATAGCGAGAAGGAGGTAATATGCATTGATTACTCTGTAACGGATGTAAATATGTATAAGATGGCGCTCAAGGTAAATGGTCGAAAATTCGAAAGTTTGGTCGACACGGGGAGCGCGTGCACGGTGCTGCAGTTGTCGGTGGCGCGGAGTCTGAGGGTCGACATCGAGGATGCCGCGAATATAGTATTCCGACGTTTCGCGGGACGATCCGTCGTCGCGGGTAGAATCGCGTCGGTGACTATACAGATTCATAACGTAACGGCCGATGTACGTTCATTCGTAGTTCCGGACGACTACATACCGTACCACGTCGTGGTGGGTAGGGATTTTTTACAACAGGAACATGTTGTAATGGTGAAATGCGGTCACCGAGTAATTTTTAAAAACATCGCGGCGGACGGAATGATGAGGATTTTGGACGTAGAGATGGGTGTCTGTGAACTAGCGACGCACGAATCATTGAACATGGGGGACGTAAGCTACGCGATCCGGCAGGCGTGTGTGGAATTAATTAAAGAATTCCAGGATTGCGTATCGACGTCGATGTGCGATCTGGGAAAGACCGAATCTGCCGCAATCGAGATAAAATGCTTAACGCACGAACCCGTCGTGTATCGTCCGCATCGTTTGGCTGAGGTAGAAAGACAGGTCGTACGCGATAAAGTCCGAGAACTGTTAGAGAATGGCATAATTCGCGAGTCCGAGTCTCCGTACGCGAGCCCAGTTACTCTAGTAACAAAGAAGACGGGCGACTATCGTATGTGCATCGACTTCCGGAAACTGAATGCGATCACGGTTAAAGACAAATATCCCTTGCCGCTGATCGACGATCAGATTGACCAATTGGGAGGCCATCGTTACTTCACGGGGTTGGATCTTGCGTCAGGATATTACCAGGTACCCGTCGCTGAAGATTCCATCGCGAAGACAGCCTTCGTAACGCCGGAGGGACATTATGAGTTCCTCCGTATGCCGTTTGGTCTTACCAATGCCCCAGCAGTGTTTCAGCGCTTGATGGATAAGGTGCTCGGACCACTGAAGGGTACGGTCGCTTTCCCCTATTTGGAATTGGACGTGATCATCCCATCGAGGACCATTGAAGAGGGCATGCAGAGGTTGCGGGCGGTACTAGAGGCCTTCCGTAGGCATAAACTCACCCTCAAATTAGAGAAATGTTCTTTTTTTAAGGAACGTATCGAGTACCTCGGTCGTGAAATCAGCGAGGAGGGCGTTAAGCCTGGCAAGGCAAAAATAGAGGCGGTACTGAGGTTGGAGCCGCCGCGGTCGGTGAAGCAAGTCCGGCAATTCCTAGGGCTTGCTAGTTACTTCAGAAAATTCGTGAAGGGCTTTGCGACTGTCGCAGAACCTCTCACCCGGTTGACGCGCAAAGATCAACCATGGCAATGGAGAGGACCACAAGACCAAGCGTTCAAGGCCATCAAGGAGGCCCTTACGACACGACCCGTCTTGTCGATATTCGATCCAAACCGGCCCACCGAATTGCACACAGACGCTAGCTCACTCGGCGTTGGTGCAATTTTGCTACAACGCCTGGAGGACGGAAAAATGTCGGCGATAGCGTATTTCAGCAAGCAGACGACGGCCGACCAGCGTTGTTACCACTCTTACGAGTTGGAGACGATGGCTGTGGTATTTGCGTTGCGTTATTTCAGGGTCTACCTACTGGGTCTGAAATTCACAGTAGTCACGGACTGTAACGCATTGCGCACGACCTTCTCCAAGAGGGATCTGCTGCCCCGCATAGGACGGTGGTGGCTGGAGGTACAGGAGTACACCTTCGACATTGTGTATCGGCCAGGTGCTAGAATGGCTCACGCGGATGCATTGAGCCGTAACCCACAACCGACCATTGAAATCGCATATGTAGACGTCACAGAGGCTGACTGGATCGTTGCCGCGCAGTTGCAGGATGAGCAGTTAGCGCGCATTAGGACAATTTTGGCAGATAAAGAGCGAACACCAGAGACAAAGCACTATTTCGAGGAGTATGTCTTGAAGGATGACAAACTGTACCGACGGTGTCCAGACGGTAAGAAGGCATGGGTAGTGCCAAAGGACGCTCGACTGCAAATATGCAGGCTGTGTCACGATGACGCGGGGCATTTGGGCGCAGAAAAGACAATTGAGCGGATTCAACGGAATTATTGGTTTCCGAAGATGAGACGCTTCGTGACGAAGTACGTTAAAGCATGTTTGAGCTGCGCGTACTACAAGCACACGGCCGGGAAAAAGATGTGTAAATTGCACCCGATCGAGAAGGTGCCCGTTCCGTTCCATACATTACATTTGGACCACGTGGGGCCTTTCGAAACTAGTCGGAAGCGTAACAAGTACATACTCGTAATCGTAGATGCGTTTACAAAATTTGTTATTATAGAAGCCGATAAGGATCAGAAGACGAGGCATACGGTCAAGGCGCTCATGAATCTGATTTACCTTTTCGGAGCACCGACCAGGATCATCAGTGATCGAGGAACGTGTTTCACGTCCCGGGCGTTCCGTATTTTCTGCGAGTCGTACGGCATAAAGCACACGCTGAACGCCGTGGCAACGCCCAGGGCAAACGGGCAATGTGAACGGTACAACAGGACCATTGTAAGCGCCTTGGCTACGACAACAGCGGGGCAAGATCCGCAGGATTGGAACAAGAAGGTGAAGGAAGTTCAGAGCGCGTTAAACACGACGTTTAACAAGGCGATAAACTCCACACCGACGAAGGCGCTTATAGGGTGCGATGGTCGAAGCGCTGCGGAGGGGCAGATCCTAAGCGCGATCCAATCAGAGGTAGAGCGGTTGGACTTAGCTGACCACCGGCAACAGATAGCGGCGCATGTAACGAAAGAGCAGCAGGCTCAGAAAGAACGCTATGATCGAGGGCGCCGCGATGCTCCAAAGTATGCTGTTGGAGACCTGGTGTTGGTACAGATTACTAGTGACTCCGCGACGGGGAGCAGCAAAAAGTTACACTCCCGTTACAAAGGACCGTTCCGAATACGAACGGTGCTGTTCAATGACCGGTATGAGGTCGAGGATTTACGCGAGGGCGTAAAGCGCGTAAGAACGGTAGTAGCAGCGGATCGGGTAAAACCCTGGATATCAATCCAAGGGGAGGGAACAACCGAGCGTTGACGAGACCCCGGTGAATTGCACATATTCCGTTTCAGCAACATAACCGTGTCCTTTCTTCTGCACAGAAAGCGAAGACGGAGTAGGTGGTGGCCACTGGCGAGGGCGATCGAACCGGAGGGTGGACGCGGCTGTCGAGAGTTGCAGCAGGGAGGTGAGGAGTGAGCGGCGACGGAGGACAGGCTCGGAGAGGCAGTCCTGCCAACTGATGCCCTCCCTTCCCCAGAGCGTACCACTAGGGCACGAGGTGTGATCGCACCGTGTAAATAGTTAAAATATATGTCAGATTAAAATGGAGTCAACGCTGTCGTTATTTGGACACCTCCCTCAGAGCAAGTTAGAGCGTAACGATAGCAACATCGTGGTAAAGCAGGGCGAAGGCGCCGTGGTGGACGTGGTGAGTCCTGACCGGCTGTAGGTGCCCCACCTTAGACATTGTTGGTCAGAAAGGGTATTCGGTATATTCCTGGGTTGTTGTGCGCGACAATCAGAAAGGGTACCGAATATATTCCTGGGCCGTGATTGACCGAGGATGGACTTAGGTCCTAGGTCAGAGAACGACGGCTAGAGGGAGTACTGGGTACTCCCTGGCCGAGGTGGACCAAGGATGGACTACGGTCCTAGGTCGGATTGCAGCGGTCAGAAAGGGTACTGGGTACGCCTGGGCCACTGCAGGTTGAGGAAGGACTTGGAGTCCTAGACTGTATCGGCACTGGGTGCCCGTACGGAGTAGTTATGTACCTCGTATCGGAAGGAATCGAGTGGCTACGAGGACTACGATCGCAATGGAAGCAAAAACGGGCATGCGAGCGGGCCCTGTTTACAATGGCTACAGCACAGGATAAGATAAGTTGAACCCCGTTTGTCACCGGGCATGTCGTATGTGGTTAAATATTACTAATTCCAACTTATTGCAGGCTCAGTCTGAGGACAGACATACAGTCAGGTTGGCCGAATGTACGGAATACACGATGCAGGGCATGCAACGGTGACGTCACTCCGTTGCCACCGCCTTCCCGCGCGGTCGTGGAACCCGCGCTCGTCTTTTGCCCGATCTTCCCTTATTTCGGCCCCTCTCTAGGTTTCCTCCTGGGGAAGAGGAAACGGCCGAAGCCTTCTTCTTGAGCGAACCACGGACGAGTGTAGACACAGAAGTTTAATAAAGAGTTAATTCCTTAAATCGGTTAATATTCTTACAGTATCGCCTCCGCGAACTCTTAAAACTTGGCTGCTAATAAATGTTAATAAAAATGTATGCAGGATTGGAAAAATTTCACTCAGGTGAGGAGTTTGAATCGTGACCATGGGATCCTGAGGCCGGCCAATTACATTTACTATTAGACATTTCGCATACATATTAATGTTTTTCTTGTTCAAATACATTGTAAGAAGAAAAACATAAAAATGCACGTAAAGACTACGTCGAAAATATGACAATCGTCAAGAATATGACAATCGCATGAAGGAGGGGTGTCCCTATGCCTAGTGATCTTGAGAGTATTGGATTCGTGCCAATTCGTGCGCAGTTGCCGAAAGTGTAAATGAAAGTGTGTACGTGTTCGCGGAATGCACCAGTGGGAAGGTTTGAATCGGCCCGGTTAACATTAAATGCGCTTGAACATTAAATGAAATATAATTCGGCGCATGCACCGCATTCGTTTTATGCGGGGGGCTACAGAACATGGGTCCAAAAAAGAAACTGGCTTTAATATCTAATTGAATATAACTTAACCTAAATATTATGTTAACTTATCTCTAGGAAAAAGAAAAATAAAGGATAAAATACAGAGAGATTAAGCTGCACAAAAAAAGGAAGAAAAAGAAAGAAACGACAAAATAATAATAATAATAAACTAAAGGAAAATAATAATAAAGAGAGTAGTACTGAGAAAAAAGACGTTTTGCCGTTGTGCAACCGATAATATTAGCGGACCTACAAATATTTTAGCATAAAATAACAAGCGCCATTACTACATATTCTCCTTGTTTTAGCAGTTTTCTTAGCACCTATATTTGTTTATTGTACCCCATCTCATAGCATTGAATATTGCATAATATACTTATCTTATAAAGGATGTATGAAAAATCGTTCTACAAATTAATTTTAACACGCTAGAAACGGCCAGAAAGAAGGTTCTTGATTTTTTCACGGACACCCCTTTTTTAGAAATGAGCAAAAACGAAAGTTTTTAATTTACAACCTACTGCCCCTTGCCCTTCCAGATTGAAAGTTAAAACGTGATGAAAATGGGTATTTTTTAATGAGCTATCGAATGACGTTTTCGATTTATAATTGTTTTGGGAACACTTTTGACCCCATCATCCAACTACACCCTTCCAATAAGATACTTTATCAGATCATCGGTTAGGTTAGGGACGAAAAAGCCGCATTGTAACTGGCACTCTGACGATTCGGAGCATACCCTTCTGGAATGCCCTGTCTGGAGTGAACAGCGTGTAAAGTTAAAAAGGGTTATTGGGCAAGATATCTCGATGCCTACCATCGTCGAGGCGATGGTAACGCGGAGAGTTGCTTGGGAAGCGTTCGCGGCATTCTCTGAGGATGTCATGGCCAAGAAGGAGGCTGCGGAAAGGGAGCGGGAAAGAGACCCTCTCTCGCAACGCAACATCCGATACCCGCATCGATGTAATACGCGGTTCGCGGGGTGGGCGCGGCGGCCGCCTTAACTGGCTGTCGTCGCGTTTCGTTATAACTAAGTGGCCCGTTGCGTTGCCTGTGACAGGACGCAGAGTCCTGAAACGGTGCGATGCGTGGGCGACCGCATAACGTAGAGCTGTTCCGACTCTCACAAATGTGTGAGAGGACGGCTGGATGGTTTTCTGAATCTATTTTACTCGAAATTCATGTTGAAATTTTATGGGCTCTGATTCTTATCCTTAGTAGCTCGAGTTTTAAATTTAACTTTAACTTAATTTAATTTAGATTACTAATTAAATACATTCAGTCACCACCTGCGGATAGCTATTTGTATGGGTGTGCCTATGTAGAGCTGCACGTCCCCTCCTGGAAGTGCGACACACCCAAGTAGTAGGACAAGCGCGATGCACACTGCCGCGAAGAAGAGTAAGGTATGTATAAAATATTCTGCATGATCATTACGATTTACTATAGAGTGTTGTACATAGAATGAAAGTGAAGACTAGAATGGAAGCGTGTGTGATAATGCTCTGCCGCCGGACAGAGTATTTTGTGCATAGTCCTGCGTGACTAACTAATTACGCACATTAAACAGTGGACGGATGGAGAAGCGGGGGCTTCTCTATCTGCCACGCGCACTGTTCCGGAAGAATGCAAGCGGAACCTGCGTACTCCCTGTTCCGTGGTATGTCTACTCGACTAGCCGCTTTATAGTATGAACAATATTTGTATTTTCTCCACAATAGGAGGCGAGAAGTATTATGGCCCAATTTTAGACTATTGTCTAACTTGTTTATTGATGTCTCTCTCTCCTACGAGGAAGGCAGTGGGCGATGCATCGCCAACTGAATGTAAAATTTAAGCCGCTCTGTCTATCCAGCGTATTCCAATTATGGCATTTCACTGTATTTCTTATTTAGCTCCGCTGGATGGCACTATCACTTTATTTCTTCTTCTAATATAAATCATTTGTCTATTCTTTCCCTTCTTCTCTATGACCGAGCACTCAGAGGCATGCCCTGTAGTGTGCAAAGTTGTACTTTTCCATCTATATTTCGGATACATCTGTCTCTTTACAGCCCCTTTTAATTAGCTATCATTTCTCTAACTTCTCTTTACTAAATGCATGCACTTATTCGTATTCATTGGCGATGTGGGGGCGCGAATAACTAAGTATTTCATTTCTCGGCCCACATACAGCAGCCTTCGGGCTAGCATGTTACAAAATTACTAAATATTAACTTTCCCTTGCTCGCGCCGCGGGTGGAGATTGATAGGGCGCATGCAATCGCAAAACCATAACATTCTCCACTACCCATTAGAAGAGTACCGGTGTGGTTTAGTCGGTGAAACCTGACACTACCCGCGCCCTCCCCCCGAGGGTGCGGGTGTCTTGTTCAAGATTCCACATCGTTAAGAAAAAAAAAAAAAAAAGGGACGAAAAAGCATTTTAATACCGCTGGCTTATGTCAAAGGAAACACGCATACGATCGTGCCGGAGAAGAGTCAGAGCCATAGCTCATTCTTTGACTCCGTTCGATACATAGTAGACGACTCGCTGACTGACATCGCACATCTGAACTTTCCCCCACCACGATCGTCACGGCAGTGGTTCTTCGCAATTCTTCGTAACTTGGTGTAAAAACTGGAATTACTGAGTTCGTTGCGTTGCCTTGAGTTTCCTGATTCGGCCGCTCTATATGCCGAGAGGGCGTCCCAGTACGGCTCAATTTTCGTGCGACACAAAGTCCCATAAGGCTAGCGGTCTTTAAGTATATCTCGTCGGTGCTCTAGAGCCCCCCGACACCGACGAGATATACTTAAAGCACAGACGAGATAGGGCACCGACGAGATATACTTAAAGACCGCTTACCCTGGGTAAAATTTCGGGCACGCAAGGGGGCTCAAAGGGGCCCAAATGCTCTGTCGGCACGGAAGAATTCCGAGGTTCTAACTTTGTAGGTAACACCAAGCACCGACGAGGAATTCCTAAGAACCACTGTCGTGACGGGCGTGGTGGGGAAAAGATGTACATTGAGATGTATGTATACGTGCTCTCAGTCAGCGAGTCGTCTACAGTAGAAGTCCGTTATTAGTCCGAAATTCGGGACCGCAAACGGACTAATACGGGACAGAGGTAGGCGATTTTCAGCTCTTTGTATTTTGCCGACACGGAAGGGCTCAGAACCACCGACGAGGTATTACTAAAGACTGCTCACCTTATGGGACTAAAAAATCCGAAAAATATCGCCGTAACCTAACGCCCTCTAGCATATATCTGCGGCCAGATTGCGAAACGCAAAGCAAAGCAACGTAGTGTGCTACAGACACAGTTGTTACCACGGAGACTGATTACAGGACACTGCTTACAAGTTGGTTTTAACGAATTCAAACATTTATAGATCAATTTACCCCAAAACCAGACTTCCATGTTCAATCACATGTAAAATCTTGGAAATGCTTTGAAAATATGGACACATATGTGTGGATGTGCTAAACTGTCTGATATTGAATTCCGCATCGCTACGATGGGTTGCTTTATGCATGCATACGTATGCGTAATATTTGCAGTGTGGTAGATACTTTTTTGCAATAATATTTTTGGGCATACAGTCCCGTAACAAAAATTAATAACATAGAGCCCAGTAAAAGTTCAAACCTACTAATTTTGGTTCCAAAAGATTCTTTTAATGGTATGGATAAGCAAGTGAAACGAGTATTTCTGAAAATTTTTGGCTTGTTCGACCACAGACGAGATAGGGATAGACATTGCACCTTATGGGACTTCGTGTCCACGCTGAAAAATACCGACAGCGCAAAAATATCGCGCAATTCGGAGCGCACTCTATGCTTTATGACGGTCAATCGTAGAACTAAGCCGAGCGCCACAACATTTCTTTGTGTGCGTTGTATGTATGTACGGCTTGTTACGTGGCTGCGTGAATCTATTTTTAACGTAGCGAATGTAATATGTTTCGTGGTTTCGTTGACTGGAGATTTTCGATGGCCCAGCCCAGCGCCTTCAGGAGATTTGACAACGCGCTCGCCGAAGCGAACACAAGTGGATAGGGTGGTCAAAACTGTACCCAAGATAAATAAAATAGTAAAATAACCATTCGATAGATTATGGAAAAATACTCATTTTTGGCATGCTTCAACCATATACACCGACTAGGACGGTAGTGTATGTATGTATGTATGTATTCTTTATTCCTGGTTCCCTTACGGGTTTCCAGCCTTCTCCACAATACATAAATCTCTTACAAATTATCTTAACCTATCCTTACAGCCTAATCTCCTCCACGTCATCCTTGTACGCCCGTCATCCTCGCAGTCTTTCCTCTCTCCTTAGTTCTCCGCTTCCCCTCCACCTTTCAGTCACTCCTTTCCTCCTCCCGCCTCTCCCTCCTCTCCTCCTCCCATCTCCACCATGTCCCCTCTATCCTGATTCTCCCCTCTCCTATCCACACCCTCCTCCCCTTCCTCCTTTCCTCCCACGCCTTCTCCACTACCCTCCACCTCATCCTCCTTTCTTCCCAAGTGCGATCTTCCTCTATCCTTACTCCTTTTCCCCTTATTCTCCATCTCTTCTCCATCACTTCTCCCTTCCTTTCCACACTTTCCATCCTCACTGCCACTATTCCCCTTTCGTCTCCCCCTTCCCTTCCTCTTCTTCCCAGTTCCCTTATTACCTCCACCTCCCCTTCCACCCCCAATTCTTTCATCAGCTCACCTACCTCTTCCTTCCTCTTCTTTACTCCTCTCCTGAGTCCTTTTATTATCAGATTCCTCCTTCTTCTTTCTTTTTCCTTTACCTCTTTCCACTGTTCTATCTTCCATATCCTCTTGTTCATCTCTTCCTCCCCCTTCCTCTCCCCTTTCCTCTCTCCACTCTCCAGCTTCCCCTTTCCTTCTTCGCCTCGCTCTATCCTGTCCTCCATCCTCCCCTCTCCTTTCTTCTCATCTGTCTCCATCCTCCCCGCTCTCTCTTCAATTCTCCTTATCCTCTCCTCCATCCTCTCTCTCTCTTCCCTTCCTCTTTCTAGTTTTTCACTCATCTCCTTGACCTCCCGCTCCATTCTTCCTACCTCCTCCATCCTCCCCTTCTCATTCATCTCTTCTTCCAGCCTCCTCTCTCCTTTCCTCTCCCCTTTCTCCAGTCTCCCATTTCTTTCTTCTCTTCGCTCCGTCCTCTCCTCCATCCTCTCCTCTTCCCTCCTCTCCTCCGTCTCCAGCTTCCTCGTTCTCTCCTCAATTTGCCTTATCCTCTCCTCCAACCTCTCTCTCTCTTTCCTCCCCCCCTCCATTCTTTCTCTCATCTCCTTGGCCTCCCTCTCCAATCTTCCTACCTGGTCCACTATCCCCTTGATATGCTCCCTCAACGTCTCATCTAGCAACTCCACCATCCGCTCCAGTCCTCTCTCCGTCCTCTTCCACACCCACCTCCCTATCACCTCTGCCATTTCTCTATATTTTTCCTTCATCTCCTCAGCCCCTTCTGCTTCCTCTTCCTTCTCCAGTCCATCTTGTTCCTTTTCTTTCTCCTGCTCCCTATGTGACTTCTTCTCCCTCTTCTCTGCTTTCCTTATTTCCGCCTTCTCTCCTCCCCCACACTTCCCTCCTGTGTCCCCTTTCCTTCTCCATAACTCTTCCAGTTTTCTTTCACTTCCTCCTTTTGTCTTCCCCATCTTCCTCAATTTCACTGTCTTATCCCGTCTTCTTCTCTCTTCCTTACCGACTCTCTCTCTGCTTTATCCTTTCCCTCCAGGCGTCGCTTCCTCCGTTCTTCTTCTTGTTTCACGTCCACGTTTCCTCCTAACCTCGTTTTCCTTCGTTCGCTTCTCTTTTCTCCCACTTCTTCTTCTCCACCTTTCCCGTTCCGCCCACGCTTCTACCACACCCTCTCCTTTTCCTCCACCCCACGCCGTTCTTTCGTCCTCCCTTTTTCCCTCACTACTATTTCACATCTCCTTTTCCTCTTTTAGTCGTCACGTACGTCCACACTCACTCGCTCCGGCAGCGCCACCCTCGTCGACTAGGACGGTAGTGGGAGGAATTGAAAAAAAAAACAGTAATTTCTCCTTGTTTTTTCGAAAATGAGGAGGTGAAAAAATTTGGAGAAAATCAAGCCTGTGTCCAGATACGAAGTACATACCCTTGATTTTTTTCACCTTTTAAAACTCAAACTCCGGTAAATGAAATATAAAAACAAGAAAAAAATTGGAAAATTTGCAATTTTGTATTAATGGACTTCTGGATGCATAACGAAAAGAAAACCCTGTATAACTGTAGTGATATGCCGTAGCCCTGTTTTTTTCCGATTTTTAAAAGGGGCGGGTGTTTGTAAAGAAAAAAGTAAAAACCTGTTACATTAGATTTTCGATATGAGTCTGATTTGAGCTACACGATATCTGTCCACGAATGGCCCCTTCCACAAAAGGGGGTCGCCGTCAGCTGCCGTCAGCCGAGCAGAGCGCGGTTGCTTGTTTCGCAGCGGCATATTTTGATGCTGACAATTGACAGTAAGAGTCTGTCGGTGAGATACGAACCCTAGTAAAGTAATGAAAAATTGTTAATTGCAATTTTTCGTTAAAAAGAAGTTTACTGGTATATTGGAGACATTTTTCCTATTAAAATGAGACTAAACACTATATGATTCGACACACGATTCACACGCAGTAGTTAATGTCTGAACGCCAAGTGCCATAAGAAGCCCGTCCTGCGTAACATTGTATTCGATTAATAAATATAGTCCGATTCATGTCGTGTTTGATCTCATTTTAATCAGAAAATTATAAATAGTACGATGGAAACGTTTTCATGTTTTCATGTATCAAAAATGAATGTCAGAAATGTTTAAACATAAGGATTTGACACACTGATCTATAATTCGATGACGTTGCCGTGACTCACGCCATATCGCTTTCTTTTGTCCGTCGTCGGCATCTCTTTTCAGCAAACTACAAAGTAAGTTCCGAGTTACGAAAACATATGAGCCGTTCAGTGCACAAATCGATTAAGTCCACCAGTTACATAAAAATTGTAACATTACTGACGACTAATTTTTCTGCGCCTCTTTCTTATTAATTTTATATACCGTTAGATGGAAGCTGTATCTGCATTTATGCATTTTGCAATATATATTTGAATTTATATTATAAAGGGAATTTTACAAAACAACGTATATCATTTCTTCGCATTTCTCAAGTTTTTGCTTTATGGAGGTAATCGATTTGTGCACTGAACGGCTCATATGTAGTCTCCGATTCTGAAAATGTCCGGTTTCGAGTCCCAGAGAGAAGCTCGTGGAGGGACAGAAACAAGGGAAGATCAGAACAGAAAACGCGAGCGCGATCTTCGATCTGCGATTCCCGAAACGCGGGGAGGCAGGTGGGAACAGCATGACGCCAATTGTTGAATGCCGTATTTTCCGTACAAGATGTTCAATTGTGGTTCCGCTTCTTTTTTCGCAAAATATATTTCTCTTCTTTGCAACAACGGGTGTTGCTTCAGATGACGACAACAAAACGTTGTCATCGCTGCCGATTGCTTGCTGCCGAGTGCCGCCAAAGTAAATACAGTGAATTCTGTCATTTTGCCCTAGGTCGGGTACATCAGGTCGGATTCGAAGTCAGGTGGTTGTGTAGAATCCAAAACACGCACTCACAGTGCGTAATTCACTTTGTATTTTGCCGATAGAAAGTGCCGACGACGAACAAAAGAAAGCGATAACACCTGAACCACGGCGACCTTAGCGTACTAAAGATCAGTGTACCAAACGCTTATGTTTAAACGTTTTCTGTATTATTTTTTTCTCCACAAAAACGTTTCCAATATATTGTTAATAATTTCCTGATCAAAATGAGATCAAACACGACATAAATCGGATTACATTTACTGGTATTGATTAAGGCATTTAATACAATTATTAAATAAAATAATTACAAAACTAAAACGATTAAAAAAGCTCACAAAATATTTGTATATTTATCTGAATGATGTCCAGAGGTAACCTTTATTAATCGAATTTATAATAGTAATGTTACACAGGGCTGTCACATAACGGCACCCGACCAAGATCACTCTTTACAGCATTCGGCCGGTGGGCCATCCGAAGAGTGTTGGCTGGATATATGTATTATCTGGTAATCGAATTCAGTTGCGCGCGAGACATTGCTTGTTTAACAGTTGAATGTTGGGCAATAGTCGCACTTACAATTAGCGAACTTCTTTTATAGGAAACATATTCATATTGAATGGACAATGTAAGCCAGAATGTAAAAAGTAACGATTTTGCAAAAGATAAAGTGTAATGGGCATTGTTGGACAGGGTAAACATTTAAAAATTGCGCTGTTTTAAATATCATCGAATGAGGCGATTTACGGTCAATATCTAAGATATAGATTGGACCAATTGGCGTCTTTGACCCCGAACGCGTTATAAAATAACATACAGTACAGGAATTGGAAACTGTAGGTTTTCCACTGACGGACTCGATAGGAACATATATAAACTGTATTATACAATTACAGAATGTGCCGATTAATTTTGGTGGAAATATTAAGGAAAATTTGAATGTCATTGAAAAAATAAAGAAATATTGGATTGTCAGAGTTATCAATGAAAGTAAGGGTTGGCCAGAAGGTTGCCAGAATGTTGTTGGAAGAAGATTATTTCTTACCAATACACAACAACAATTAATAAGAGAAAATATGGAAAACAATTGTGGTTTTTTATTATGACACGAACTACAACTACATATGTTTGAGTTTTGTAAGAATTATAGTATCAATAGACTCTACATATTTTTCGTGCACAAAATTCATATGGGTTTTGCATATTTTACATCCTCGGTTTGTATAGAACTTGTAACATTTTCAATTTTGACAAATGTCAAATTTTCACTTTCAACAATCAATAAATGTTTGTACTGGGCGAAAAATATTTTTGATGCGTCCCTGATCAGTTTTTTAGTTCATATTCCCACATAGAGTGTCGTTGCCTCACAATTTTGCGTTCAACCGGTAACGTTGGACGTGACACTAAAATGGTATGGGGGCTCTAGAGCCCCCCGAGCGTGTGACAAAATTTTGCCCAGCATGCAATGTCTATCCCTATCTCGTCTGTGGTTCGACATTGTCTGGTCCGTTGTAGACCTCAGCTGCAGTAGGCGGAAGAATCGACAGTGGTTGAGAGTTACTGTAGGTTCCAATACAGGGACAGGGGAGCGGGAAACAGCGGAGAGGCAGGACGCGCTTTCGCTTTCTTGATACAGTAAATTGGTTTATTATGGTAAACGTGTGCAAGGAAACAGTACGAGCCCAGGAGCGTCCACGAGGCTGTAGTTCCAGGCTACGTGTGTAGGCAGCCCGGTAAGTGCTTTTCTCAGCCAGCTTTGCATGTTTTTTGCTTTCAGGTTGTTGCGAATTTATTAATCATAATTCGCGCTCAATGAAAGGTTTGGCACGTGACTCAGTCGAGGATGCGGCGAAGACGCCGCCACGCGGTCTAGCCCGGCGAAAAGCGCGGGACTTCCTTCTTCTCGTGGTAACAGTCGTAGTGTACGCACGTGCCAAGCCTTCTCACAAAGTTCATCTCATTTTGTATTGTGCATCTCAGTGAAATATTGTCAGACTCATATACTTTCACATTGTAAAACTCACCAGTGAATATTCATTCCTTGTATTGCTCACCAAAACTGATTAGAATTCATCTAGACAACGCAAAGGTTAACATAACCTCTTAAGCCAACTCATTAAAGAGGCGGCCGCGTGGTCATTCCCGCCGCCTCCGTGTATTATACTTTTGTGTGCACCTTCATTGGACAATTCATTTAGATAATATACTCAGTTATAGAACAGTGTCTATTCTTTACTCAAAAAAGTTCCTTCTCACCGCACTCAATACAGTCCGCTAAAATTCGCGTGAGACCAGCAAAACGCGGTACGCATAATTATAAACATTTATGGTCCATCGAGCCGGATCCCGGCAATCACAGACAACGCAGTGAACTCAGTGAAGTGAAACTCTCAGTGGCACCAGTGCGTACAAGACTCATAGAACATTTCGCGTAGCCTTCTCGACAACTCATCCGCAGGAGCTCATCATGTCTGAAAAGGAGAAGGCAATGGAGCAACTCAACGTACCTGAGCACGACGCAAAAAAGGACGACTCGGAAGAAAATACTCAGACTGCCACCTCAGAGTCGGAGAAACCAAAGTTAAGTACCCGCTCAAAGTCGCCTCGCTCAAGTATTACAAGAATAGAATTTAAAATGTCATCTCAGTTCAGCCGACTCAATGTACTCAAGGTCTCTACTCAAGGAACATTACAACACATTCTGCGAAACTCACACATTCATTGAGGAAAACGCACCAGCATCGCTCAGCTCTCATCGATATTTTACAGAGGGAGTGTTCAACTCAATGTTCAACATTTACACAAAGAACGAATTCTTGTTGGCAAAACTCAAAAGCAAATTCTCATCTAAGTCTTCTCACAGCTCAGAGGCCACGTATGCTCAAACGCTCACCCAGACACGACGCAACCTGCCGAATATTTCACTGCCCACCTTCACCGGAGACTACTCAGCGTGGATGCCCTTCAAGGATCTATTCAAGTCCATGGTCATCTTAAACAACGACATCTCAAACGTGGAACGAATGCATTACCTGAAATCAAGCCTTTCAGGACAAGCAGCACAACTCATTGCAAATCTGCCCATTGCAGACGACTCATTTGAAGCAGCTTGGAACACTCTTCATACTCGGTATGAGAATAAGCGTCTCTTGATGCAGCTCAACTCGACAAGTTGCTGGATCACCGACCACTCCCTAGCCGCTCAGCAGAGGCGTTGAACACCCTACTCAACAAAGTAAACGAGTCGATGCACGCACTGACCTCCCTGGACGTCTCAACAAAGAACTTAGAGCTCGTGGTAGTGCATGCTCTCACTAAGGTACTCGACCCACCAACCAGAGAGCAATGGGAAGTCAAGCTCGGCTCATCGACAGACTACCCCAAATTGGAACAGCTCATCGAATTCCTAACAGCAAGGGCTCGAGCATTGGAACGGCTTGAAACAACAGCCAGCTCATCAGCGAAGCCCACTCTTTCCAGGCCGACTCAAGCCAAATCACTGACGACGCACCATACGACTCAGCCAGCCTCAAGACCTACCTCAACAGTGCCGTTCCCATGTGACTATTGCAAAGGCGACCACTATATAGTCACGTGTGCTCAATTCCGTCAACTCAACCCAGCGGCTCGTCTCAGCGTCGTCAACTCGCAACGCCTATGCTTCAACTGCCTAGGTCATCACAACTCAAGGATGTGTCAGACGAAGACTCAGTGCAAGCTCTGTGGCGCTCGACATCACACAATGATTCACGCAACTCTAGGCACCTCCGACTCCAAGACAACTCAGCCAACGACAACCACCACGTCTCACAACAAATCCACTCCACAATAGGGAGCAGGTACAGTCCTCACCACCGTTCAACTCTACTCAAGACCGACCACCATACTAGCAACGTGTCAGGCGCTCCTCATCACTCCACTTTTCACGCATATTGTAAGGTTACTACTCGATCCAGGTTCAGAATTAACCTTCATCGCAGACCCCCTGGTAAGGCAACTTCAATTGCATCGAATTCCTTCTCGACTTCAACTGTTATGTGTTGGAGGAGTTCGAGCGACTCACACACGTGGTCTGGTCGACATAAGCCTTCGTTCACTTTATTCAAACCAGTCTGTTTCACTTATCGCTCATGTGCTCAACGTACTCACTTCGAAATTACCTTCAGTGGAAATTCCAAAACAAGATTGGACGCATCTTCGGCAATTAGAACTAGCTGACCCTGACTTTCTCACGCCCCGAGCTGTTGATCTCATCATTGGAGCAGACTCCTACGGCCCAATCATCCAGCCTGATATTGTGAAGGGGCTTCAATCTGAACCAATAGCTCAACGCACTATTTTCGGCTGGACTGTTTTAGGACCAGTTTTTCAAAACAAGTCAAGGGTATGTCAGCAATATCACGTTTCGATCGATGAGGATTTTCAATCTGTACAGGATCTTCTCTCCAAATTTTGGATACAAGAGGAAGCTCCGGTCGCCAAGAAAAGTAACCTCACTCCGGATGAAGAAGAATGCGAAGCTCATTTTGTCGCAACCCACTCACGTGACTCATCCGGAAGGTATATAGTTCGATTGCCTTTAAAATCCTCTGTCAACTCTTTAGGAGACTCACATGGAACTGCTCAACTCTGTCTTCAACGTCTACTCCGAAGACTCAAGAAGGATTCAACGTACCATCAGCTCTACTCAGCGTTTCTGACGGAGTATGAAGAACTTAATCACATGGTGAAGGCCCCAACATCGGAAGAATCGAGCTCAGCGAAATATTATTTGCCTCACCATGGCGTGCTCCGACCGGAAAGCTCAACGACCAAACTCAGAGTCGTCTTTAATGGATCGAGTAACTCAACAACTGGTTTATCACTCAACGACATAATGCACACTGGCGAAAAATTACAATTGGACATCATCGATGTACTCTTGGAGATACGGCGGCACCGGTTCCTTTTCGCCACGGACATCACGAAAATGTTTCGCCAGATCAAGGTGCATAAAGACGACTGGGATAAACAGCGAATACTCTGGGTCGACGAACAACTCAACATAGTACCGTTTCAACTCACAACGGTGACATATGGTACGAAGGCAGCTCCATTTTTAGCAGGAAGAACGCTTCTACAACTCGTTAAAGACGAAGGACACCACTTTCCCTTGGCGGTCGCTCCACTTACAAAAAGCAGATACGTTGATGATATATTTGGAGGCGCTGACGATTTAGAACACCTTAGTCAGATCGCGGAACAACTCACAGGTATCTGCATGGCGGGCGGTTTTCCTTTGGCAAAATGGCAAAGCAATCATAAGGACTGGTTACGAAACATCTCAACTGAAGACTCAATTCAACCATCTATCAATTTTGAGGACTGTGAAACCAAAATACTCGGATTGTCGTGGCATTCGTCAACGGACGAATTTCAATTCACTTCAAGAAGCTCACTGTACAAGCTCAACGTTACGAAAAGAGTACTTCTTTCGGAAATAGCCCGACTCTACGATCCACTAGGATTCCTCTCACCTCTCATTGTGAGAGCTAAGATACTCTTACAAGAAGTATGGCAGCAGAAACTCAATTGGGACGACTCCGTATCTCCCCATACTCATAAAAATTGGCTTGAGTTCAGAAGGGAGCTGACGACTCTTAACGAGGTAGCTATTCCTAGGTGGCTACAACTCTCACCTGGCGTCGAGACAGAGCTCCATGGATTCTCGGACGCATCTCAGTTAGCCATGGCTGCCGTAATTTACTTGAAAGTCGTCTCACCGTCCACAGGAGTTCATTCAACACTTGTCTGCGCAAAATCAAAAATAGCACCACTCTCTCGACTCACGATTCCAAGGTTGGAGCTCACGGCAGCGCTGCTACTCTCCCGACTGATGAATAATGTAAGGATAACTTTACAATTAGAGGATACTCCAACTTACATGTGGACGGATTCATCCATAGCGCTCACGTGGATCAATTCTCACCCATCCCGTTGGAAGGACTTTGTCAGAAACAGGGTAACAGCCATTCAAGAACTTAGCTCCAGTTGTAGGTGGAGATTTGTGCCTGGCAGAGAAAATCCGGCGGATTGTGCAACTCGTGGACTCTCAGTATCCCAACTCAAGGATTGTCAACTCTGGTGGACGGGACCACCGTGGCTACTCAAGTCGACTGATTCGTGGCCGGCCAGTCACGCTGCTCAACCTTCAGGTGACCAACTCGAAGAACGTCCTGGTGTGTTGTTAACAGTAGCAGCAGCTCACCCGGATTATCATTGGGATCTCATATATCGGTACTCTTCTCTCATTAAATTAATCAGAATAACAGCTATCTGTCAGCGCGCCATTAATATTATGAGAAAGGTACCCGAGTCAACTCTTGCCTCACCGTTAACTCCAGTCGACTTGGACAACGCACGACTCTTTTGGATTAAGACTACTCAAGCAGTATACTTTCAGCATGAACTCAGGATACTGGAAAAGGGTACGTCTCTGCCAAAGAATCACGTATTTCACAAGCTGACTGCCTTCATTGATGCTCAAGGTGTTTTAAGAGTAGGAGGACGACTCTCGCATTCAAATTTAGACTCAGAAGCAAAACATCTGGCGATTTTACCACGAGAAGCGAGATTATCTTATTTACTCATCGCAGATGCCCACTCTCGTACTCTTCATGGAGGCACCCAGCTCACATTGTCTCACCTCAGGAGAGCCTACTGGATTATAGGTGGCAGAGCCCCAGTTCGCTCTTACATTAGACACTGCATGATCTGCGCACGTCAACGAGGCAAACGAGCGCAGCAACTCATGGGCCAGCTACCGGAAGCTCGAGTCACACCTTCAAGGCCGTTTACTCATACCGGGATTGACTACGCTGGACCCATCCTCATTAAGACATGGCGGGGGCGAGGTGCCAAGCAGCAGAAGGGCTGGATCTGTTTGTTTGTTTGCTTCGCAACCTCAGCCGTGCACATTGAGACAGTGTGTGACTACTCGACCGAATCATTCATTGCCGCCTATCGTCGATTCATATCTCGTCGCGGGATCTGCTCAACGTTGTACTCGGACTGTGGTACAAATTTCATTGGAGCTAATACTCAACTACAAGAAATGTTCACACAGGGAACCCATTCATACGAGCGATTGTCAACTCTATTCACCAATGAGGGTACCACATGGAAGTTCAACCCCCCGGCTGCACCTCACATGGGGGGAAAGTGGGAAGCCGCTATTAAATCGGTGAAATACCACTTGAAACGCACAATGGGAGAAACGCCTCTTACTCTCGACGAACTCAACACGCTACTGACTCAGATTGAGGCGATCCTGAACTCAAGACCATTAGAACCACTCAGTGATGACCCCGACGACTTGTCAGTGCTCACTCCGGGACACTTTTTGATTGGAACCGCTCTCACCACCTTACCGGAACCATCATTATTGGAGATCAAGACAACTCGCCTTTCTAGATGGCAACTAATTCAACAGCAAACTCAACAGTTCTGGACTCGATGGTCTTCCGCTTACTTGCAACGCCAACATGCAATATCAAAATGGTGGGGTCGAAATAATCAAATCAAAATAGGCTCATTAGTTTTAATTTCAGATGAACGCCTCCCACCATCCAAATGGCCACTCGCTCGAGTCACTCAACTTCATCCCGGCAAGGACAATCTCACTAGAGTGGTAACTCTGAGGACAGCTACCACCACCCTCACCCGTCCCATTGTCAAACTCGCTGTCCTGCCATTCAACTCCGCCAACTCGGAAGAAGAAGACCGCTCATAAATCATCAACTCCGTCGCTGATGGCGGGCGGAATGTTGCGAATTTATTAATCATAATTCGCGCTCAATGAAAGGTTTGGCACGTGACTCAGTCGAGGATGCGGCGAAGACGCCGCCACGCGGTCTAGCCCGGCGAAAAGCGCGGGACTTCCTTCTTCTCGTGGTAACAGTCGTAGTGTACGCACGTGCCAAGCCTTCTCACAAAGTTCATCTCATTTTGTATTGTGCATCTCAGTGAAATATTGTCAGACTCATATACTTTCACATTGTAAAACTCACCAGTGAATATTCATTCCTTGTATTGCTCACCAAAACTGATTAGAATTCATCTAGACAACGCAAAGGTTAACATAACCTCTTAAGCCAACTCATTAAAGAGGCGGCCGCGTGGTCATTCCCGCCGCCTCCGTGTATTATACTTTTGTGTGCACCTTCATTGGACAATTCATTTAGATAATATACTCAGTTATAGAACAGTGTCTATTCTTTACTCAAAAAAGTTCCTTCTCACCGCACTCAATACAGTCCGCTAAAATTCGCGTGAGACCAGCAAAACGCGGTACGCATAATTATAAACACAGGTTAAGCGTAATTGCGTAGGTTATATCGCCACGTGGCGACCTCGTGCGAGCGTGCGTTGCGAGCATCGCTGCTGCTGGTATATCGGTGGACACGTAGTTCGCGAAAGAGAAAGTGCGGTGGCGTTTTGAGTCAAGTGCGTGTGCAAGTGATTTAAAATTATTAAACACGAAGTGAACTTCTTTAACGTAAAAGGCTGTATCCCTTGCGAGGGATAACAGCCATAAACATGGAAAAAAAGGACACCCCCAGAGAGAGGGATGCCAGCCCAAAAGGGAAGGCTGTTACTATCTCAACGGAGGAAGAATTAATAAAAGAGACAGCCACTTCGGAAATATTTAAACACGAAGGATGGCCAGCACGAGGAGACGACGATGATGATTCGCCGGTCATTAAACTAATCAAGGAAAGAAATAGAGCAGCGGAGGAGGAAAATAAAGAGGACAACAGCTCACCAGCATCGGATGATACTGTCACAGCTGTGACAGTCTCGACAAGTGGTGCTAAAATAAGTGTGCCGAAAGGATTGAGCGTGGCTAATGTGCAAAATATCGCTGCCAGAATAAATGTGAGAGAAAAGGAGAATACACCAATGGACACGACGGCTAGTAGCAGGAAGAGGCCGATGGCGAGAGAGCAGCTGACCACTGACAGTGGTGGCTCCGCAGATGAAACATCCGGAACAACATCGTCAGTGACACACAGAGAGAAAAAGAAGAAAAAACAATATGTGGGCAATCTGCCAAATATCGAAGACTTGCTTCGGGAAGCGAAAACCAAAACGAGTCAACTCAGACAAACAGACACAGCCGCTGCCTTAGAACGGATAAGACATATTGCTCAAAGAAGTAATAATTTAAAAGGGAACTTTGTCAGCGATCTGCGCAGAGCGGCGCTCGAGATCGAAGCCAATACAATGGCAGACAGAGAGGAAGCTGCTATGAGAAAACAGCCGGTAGAAATGGAACAGCTGATGGATCAGCTGATCCAACAACGACGAGTGATGGAGGAACTTCGATGCTCGCTGGAACGCGTAGAAGCGGAAAACGGAGAGTTAAGGGAGCGCTGTCAGATGCCTCCCCCACCTGTCAAAGACGGAAGCTTAAATAACAGCACCATCTCACGGCAGGCGGCTGAGAAATCGAAAAAACAGTGCAGTGAGGATAATGCCATGCTATCGATCATGAACAAAGTGATTGATAGCAATAATGACACAAATAAGCGCTTCGATCAGTTCCAGGAGATGGTAGAACGCTTTATGGTCAGTGTTAGTGAAAAACTGAGTGCACCATCTCCTATTACGGGAGCTGCGCGAGTGAATATCGAAGCGCACGATGTGGCAAAGAACAATGCCGGGAGTGACAACAAAATGCCAAAGAAAGGACAAAGTGTCGGCACTCCGAAATACAATGCAGCGCTTGACACGGACAGCGACGCGAATATAGTTAAAAAACAGTCAAAGAAGAAGAAACCGAAACAAGCAGCGGCTGAAAGACTTGCGTGGCAGCGGCACGCTCTGCAAATCGACGAGGAACGCAGAGCGGCCGAAGCGTACGCGACAGAAGTAGAGCAAATTGCGAGAGCACACGCGGCGCGAGTGGCGGGGCAGCAGCCCACGCTGGACGAGCAAAAGCGTGCGTGGAGTGTCGTGGCTGCGGAAAAATCCGATAACAATACGCGGAGAGTGCGGGAGGAGTTCCCCCCATTGGGGGGAAACCCTTATCCGCAGAGGGTGCAGCCAGCGGCTTCGTACGCGACTGCGATAGCGAGACCTGCTCCGAAAAGGCAGGTCATGGTACCGGGCCCGTATGGCTTGGTGCCAAAGCGTGATTGGAATAATAACAGCGCTGCTCAGAGCGCAGAGAAAAATATCAATAACAAATCGATTGATAAGATAAAGAAGGGAGTGATCAAAGCATCCCAGATTGCTACACCGCGTACTGCAGCCGTAGTCATCAACATTGATGAAGAAACGGGAATTTCGTACTCTGCATTCCTTGAAGAATGCAGAAATAAAATTGATCTCGGCGCTCTGGGCATTTTTGCCCGGACAGGGATGAGGCGAACTGCTTCTGGATCATACATGATCCAGATTCAGGGCGCGGGAGGCAGCACTAAAGCGGACGCTCTCGCTGTTAAAATTAAAGAAATAGTTGGTGATAGAAAAATCACGATTACGCGACCTGTCCGTATGGCCGACCTCCGCGTAGGCGGTCTTATGGATTACACCAGCGGGAAAGAAGTGGCAATTGCGATTGCAAATGCCACTCAATGCGAGACGCAACAAGTAAGGGTGGGCCCGGTGCGCGCAATAGGGGGTGGATACGCGACGGTATGGGTGCAAATGCCCGCCGTGGCTGCTAAAAAGCTTGCCACTGCTGGCAAGCTTCGCGTAGGATGGAGTTGGGCATGGGTGAATGCCCTAGAAAAGCGTCCGCTTCGGTGTTTTAAATGCCTAGAAGTAGGGCATGCGCAGAGCACCTGTCGCTCCGAAGTAAATCGGAGCGGAAGATGCTTTAATTGTGGGGAAGCGGGACATAGTGTAACTGGCTGCACCGCGCCGTCTAAATGCCCACTATGCTACGATAAGGGGCTGCCGGCGGAGCATAAATTAGGCACGCAAGCCTGTCTTGCTGCGACCCAGGCGCGAAAAGAAAATATTAAAAAAGTACAGCCGGCTAAGCGGGCAGTGGCTGCTGCTGCTCCTGCTGCCCCGGTAATTAAAAACCGGCTCGTCATCTGCGACGAGACCGACGACAATGAATGTAATATGGATTTTTCGGAATCGGAAGACGCGGACGCGGAGTTGTTGTAAACTAAACATCAAAAATGCCGACACAGATAATCCAAATCAATTTAGGTCACGGTCGCCGTGCGCAGGACCTTATGGTTCAGTGCATGGCGGAGCGTGGTGTCGGACTGGCGGCAATTTCTGAGCCGTACAGTGTTCCTGACAATCCGCTCTGGTTGGGGGATACTGACGGCTCCGCTTGCCTCGTTTTCCGAAACGAGGGAAAGCCCATTCCTTTCTCGCTCGTTGAGAGAGGAGAGGGCTTCGTGTTTGCTCGATGGGGGGAGTACACCGTTTGTTCGTGTTACATCTCACCCGCGTGTGGGCTTGCCCGCTTCGAGGAATATTTAGAAAAATTAGAGCGGGTTGTTCGAGGGCTTCCGGCAGAGAGGTTACTCATTATGGGTGACTTTAATGCAAAGTCGACTAACTGGGGTAACGCGAGAACCAACCCTCGTGGGGATTGTCTCGATGCGTGGGCAATAAGCTTAAACCTTTGCCTGCTAAATCGAGGTGGTGCTCCAACTTTTCGAAATTCGAGAGGGTCGTCGTGCATAGACATAACGTTTGCCAGCCCGGCAGTCGCGCGCTTAGTTAAACGGTGGGGCGTGCTCGGGGACGTCGAATCGTTATCCGATCACGCGTACATCGAATTCTCCATCGGCAACGGAGCTCCCTGCGCGACACCCCGCGAGTCGGGGGCTCTGGATGTAAGATGGCGTAAGAATAAAATGGATAAGGAAGCTCTGATCGCTCATGCGATCGGAGCTGACTGGATCGGTAGCGCGGAAGACGTCGGGGAAGATGAGATTGACCCCGATGCTGAAGCGCTAAAATATAAAAGGCTGATGACGTCGGCGTGTGACGCATCAATGCCTCGAGCGAGCGATGGGTCGCGCAAACAGGCGTACTGGTGGTCCGAGGACATTGCAGCGTTACGTGCTGCATGCGAGGATGTCCACCGCCGGTCTCGTCGGATAAATCGCAGGCGATCTTCCACGGCGGAGGAAAGAGCGCAGGCGAAACAAGCCTACCGAGAGGCTAAGAAGGAATTGCAAAAGGCAATTTGCGAAGCCAAAGCGGATGCGTGGCAGGAACTAGTACAAACTTTGGACGACGACCCTTGGGGTCGTCCTTACAGAATTGTTATGCGGAAACTGACTCCTCGACAAGCTCCTCTGACGGAGCAACTCGATGGGAAGTTTCTGGAACGCGTAATTAAAACTCTCTTCCCTCCTGATAATGGAGCAGTCACACCTCCTGCGGCGGTTGTGGAGGATGACTGGGAGGAGGAGCTGAACATCGATCTCGGAGAAATGTTAATCATCATATCAAAAATAGGAAATAAGGCTCCCGGGCCGGATGGTGTTCCTGGCGCTGCGTTCGCTGGGATTTGCAGGGCAACCGGATCCACATTCATGCGGCTGATTAACAGCTGTCTGAGGCGGGGAAGGTTTCCCACTGCCTGGAAGACGGCCAAGCTGGTATTACTAAGGAAAAAGGGGAGACCAATCGACTCACCCTCCGCATACCGGCCTATTTGTTTGCTTGACGGGGTGTGTAAATCTTACGAAAGGATTATTGCATTCCGCCTCGCCAGGCACTTAGATTCTGTCGGTCCGGATTTGCACGACAGCCAGTTCGGTTTCAGAGAAGGGCGCTCGACGGTGGACGCTATTATCAAACTACGCGAATATACCGAAAGGGTAACATCCAGGGGCGGAGTGGCTTTGGCAATAAGCCTCGATATTGTCAACGCCTTCAACTCCATCTCCTGGAAGAGTATTAGAGACGCGTTAGAATACCATAAGTTTCCGAGATATCTGAAGGCTGTTGTGCACGATTACCTGCGAGACAGGTATGTAGTTTATCCTGGTCCGGATGGTTGGGGGAGGAGAAAAATTGATCGCGGTGTGCCACAGGGGTCGGTACTTGGACCGCCTCTGTGGAATTTAGCCTACGATGTCGTTTTAAGAACCACTCTCCCGGACGGTGTGGAGGTCGTGTGCTATGCGGACGACACTCTCCTCGTTGCAGGGGGAAGCGACTGGGAAGAAGCCGCCAGCTTGGCCGAACAGGGCAGCGCTCTGATCTGTGCGGCGATAGAGACGCTCGGGCTTAAACTAGCCGCTGAGAAAACCGAGGCTATGTGGTTTTACCACCATAGCTTGCGGGCTCGGCGGCCGCCGGAGATGTTTCTCGTCAAAGTACAGAGAAGACTAGTAAGAGTGACTCGGGGACTGAAGTATTTAGGTCTTCACCTTGAGCACTCGTGGCGTTGGAGCAATCACTTCTCGAAGATTGCTCCAAAAATGGTTTCGGTGGCGGCTGCGCTCGGAAGGCTGCTACCGAATCTAAGCGGTCCTAAAAATAAGGTACGAAAACTATACGCGAATGTAGCGCAGTCGGTAGTGCTGTACGGCGCGCCCGTCTGGGCGGCTGATCTTCGGAGCGACAAACGGAGCGTTCCTCTCTCGAGAGCGGGGCAAAGGAAAGTCGCTCTGCGGATTATTAGAGGATACAAGACGGTGTCATATGACGCTGCACTCTTGCTGGCGAGAAGTATGCCACTCCATCTCCTAGCTCTTTACTGTTGGGGTTCGAATAAGTATATGTTTATTTGTTGGAAATCGTACACGTTCGTCTGAAGTCTATAACAGAACTGCCGCGTGGCAACACGCGGCCACGCTGCGCCACCCGGGCGCGAGTGTCAATTGTCCCAGTAACAAACCGGGTTGCCAAGACAACCGGTGCCGGACCCAACATCTCCCCTCTTTGGAGCTACCAATACGTATATGATTTGGCAGCTGGGTCCATCGCGAGTCGACGTGGGGCGACCCGAGTGCGGGTGGGTCTGATCGGCGTTGGTAGGATTTCTTGTTCGTCAGGGATGCTGGATCGGGTGAACGGGGTTGAAGCCGCCTGGGGTCGGTGCTCCGGATCCGGGACCGCCGCGCCATCAGGTGCAGCCGGTGTATCAGGTGCAGCCGGTGTATCAGGTGCAACCGGCGTATCGGGTGCAGCCGGTATCTGAGTCAGGAGAGTGCCGTCGGCATCCAGGGTCAAATCCGGACTCGCGGCGGCCGCAACGGCCTGTGAGCCACCGCACCAAATATGATTGATGTGTCGGATGACCTCTCTCCCGTTGTCCAGGCGAACAGCATAGCGCGTCCCTGAAACAGTCTTTGTAATGACACCCTGCTCGCGCTTGTTGTCCCGAAGTTGGACGACCACTCGATCCCCGATGCAGAGGTGTCTCGGTCGGGTCCCGTGGTGCCTGGAGAACTGAGCCTCCATCCCCGGACTGGAGCGACTTGGTGTTGGTCCGTCCGACTGGCGCACCGGCAGGAGCCTGGAAAATGGCGAGTTGATGCGTCGCCCGAAGAAGGGCTCGGCCGGCGAGGCGCCGTTGGGCGCCGCTGCGCAGGGCGTGTATCGGTAGCTGTGGAGAAAATCGTAGAGCGACTTTCTCCACTTGGATGGGTCCTTGGCTATGGCCCGCTTGACGGTGTCGACCATCCTCTCCGCCTGACCATTGGACTGCGGGTGGTTCACCGCTGACATCAGGTGCGTGCATTGCACCTCCTTGCAGAAGGCCTCGAAGAGTTGGGACGTAAATTGGGCCCCATGGTCCGATACCAGGATTTCCGGTGGGCCGAACCTGGCAAAGATCTCTCGGCAGATGTCGACTGTCCGTGCTGCTGAAATTGTGGGGGTGACGGCCACTTCCAAGAACTTGGAATATGCGTCGACCACGATCAGCAGGTATTGGCCCTCGATGGGCCCGGCGTAGTCAATGTGTACGCGCTCCATAGGTCTGGATGGAGTTGGCCATGGTTCCAGCGGTACCTTTCGTGGTAGCTTTTGCGCAAGCGCGCAGGCGTCGCAGTGGCGAACCAGGCGTTCGATGTCTGCTGCCATTCCCGGCCAGTAGACAAATTGTCGTGCGAGCTGCTTCGACCTCCTGACACCGGGGTGTCCCTTGTGGAGGGCCTCGAGGATGGCGGGTTGAAGCTTCTCAGGGATCACGACCCTGTCGTCCAGAAGCAGAGTGCCGTCGACGACGCTCAGCTCCTCCGCTCGCTGTTTGTATGGTTTTAGTCTTTCCTTACTTTCCGTAGAGTCCCAACGTCCGTCGCGGACTCCCAGGATGACGGTGCTCAGTAATGGGTCGTCTGCTGTTGCGCTCTTCAGTTGTTGCCTCAGCTTCGCTCCGAAATGATCAATAGAAAAGTCTCGGATTTGTAAGAGCTCCGTCTCCACGGCACGCACACAGGCGACCTGGAGGTCTTCGACGTTGTCCTGCCGGAACCTTTCAATGAGGCGAGATAGAGCGTCTGCTTGGCCGAACTCCTGTGTTGGGACATACTCGATAGAAAAGTCATATCCCAGGAGTCGCAAGGCCCAGCGTTTTAGCCTAGCCGCTGTCGTCGGTTTGAGGCCGGTGGTGTTGTCTGTCCGCAGCAGGGCGACGAGTGGCTTGTGATCTGTTTGGAGGATGAATTTTCTCCCCCACACAAACCTGTGAAATCGCTCCACTGCCGTGACCAGTGCGAGGGCCTCCTTTTCCAGCTGCGAGTAATTTCGCTGGGACTCCGTGAGACTCTGCGATATATGATATACCGCGTGTTCTCTGCCATCTGAAGCTCGTTGCAGGAGTACCGCGCCAATCCCGGTGGAACACGCGTCGGCCGCCACCACCAGCGTCTTTGATGGGTCGTAGTGCTCGAGGAGCAGTGGACTGGTTATGACCCTCTTAATTTGTTCCACCGCGTTGTCATGGGCCTGAGTCCAGGTCCAGTGGCAGTTTTTCCGGGTGAGCAGCTCTAATGGTTGCTTCAACTGGTGGAGGTGTGGGATGAATTTCCCGTAATGATTCACCATGCCCAGGAAGCTTTGCAGCTGTGGTACGCCGGATGGGATGGGCATCGTAGCGATGGCACGGGTAGCCTGTGGGTCGGCGGAAATACCTGAGGCATTGATGATAAACCCCAGATATTTGATTTCGCCCAGCCCGAAGGAGCACTTCTCCCAGCCGAGCCGCCAGCCCTTCTCCTGCAGTCTTCCCAGCGCCGCACGGAGACGGATGTCGTGCTCTTGTCGGTTGGAGCCTGAAATGATGACATCATCAATATAGGCGTGAGTGCCTGCCAGGCCCGAAAGAGTGCGATCCATCGCCTGCTGGAAGGTGGCAGGAGCCGTTTTTATGCCGAAAGGCATGCGTCGGAAGCGGAACAGTCCCATAGGCGTGGTGATGGTCGTTATGTCCCTGCAATCCTCAGCCACCTCAATCTGGAAGAAAGCGTCGCTGAGGTCCAGTATGCTGAAACAGGAGCCACCGTTGAGCCTTGCCATGATGCCGTCGACGCTGGGCAAGGGGTGCCTGTTGTCCATGAGGGCAGCGTTGACGCCTGTGGAGAAATCCGCGCAGAGTCGGATTCTACCGTTGGGCTTTTTAGCGATGACGATGGGCGATGCCCAATCTGAGGACTCCACGCGCTCGATGATTCCTGCGCGTTCCAGGCGCTGGAGCTCCTCCTCTAGTAGCTCCTCCATGGCGAATGCCACCTGGCGGCACGGTCTCTGGATCGGCTGCGAGTCGGCCTTGATGTTAAACTTCGCGTGGAAGTCGCGGCACAACCCCAGCTCTTCCGCAAACAGATCCGGAAAGGCTTGGCGTAGCTCGGTCAGGTACGCGTCGTGCGTGGGTGCGATGGAGCTCGCTCCGCTCTCCGGACGGCGGGATACGGCGTTAACCTGTCCCCCCTCCCGGGCAAACTCGGGCCATAGGTCGAAGGCGTCGATGGCGTCGAGCCCTAGGAGGTTCAGGCCATTTCGGTCCGCAACGTCCACCTCGATGTCGCTGCAGCGGTTGTTTAGCTGCGCGATACAGCGGAATCGGCCGATGAGGGACAGCTCGTCTCCCCCCGCGTGCTCGACACCCTCCGCCGCTTCTAATGTCGATGATCCGAGGCGCGTCCACTCGTCCCTACCTATAATGGTGACGTCAGAGCCAGGATCGTACTGTAGTGATACCGACCTGCCATTAATAGTAAGTGTGAGGTAGAGTCGGCGACGTTTGCGCGCCGCGGAGATTGCTTGCACCACAATGTTGCCGGTCTTCGCCGCCCCCCTTGTATCTTTGGGTGCGGATTTGCAGACTGCTGCGATATGGCCCCTCTTGTTACAGCTGTGGCACGCTGCGTCGCGGAAAGGGCACCTCGATCGAGGATGTGTCCCCCCGCATCCCTTGCACCCCGCGTCCTGCTTCGGCGGCGGCGTCTTCTGAGTATTAGCCGACGCGACTTTCTTCTGTTTCCATTTGACTGCGTTACAGCCTGAAAGTGGTGCAATTTTGACGGGATTTTCTAAAGTTTTTAGGCTGGAAGACACGTTTAGGTGTGCCTCCAGCTCGGCCACGATGTCTTTCAAGGAAGCGTTCTGGTTTCGCTCCACCACTCGAAGAGCCAGCCTCTTCAGCTCCTCATTATCTTTGGAATAGCAAAAGGACTGGAGGAGGAGTAATGTCCGCAAGCCGTCGTCCGTGAGCTTCGTCCGGTCGAATTCGGCGGCATGACGGTTGATCCTGTCGATGTGTTCCGTAATGGGGACAGATCTATCGTATCGAAAATTTAGAATTTCGATACGACGCCGGGTGATCGGTACCTTATCGCGGAAAAGCTCCTTGAGCGTGTCCAGTAACGTCTTCTGAGGCATCTTCGTAGGGTCTATTGGGGCCACGTGGTCTACAAGCCGGTCGAACTCAGTTTGTCCGAGCTTGTCCAAGACCAATCGAGTCTGCATTTCCGAGGGCAGAGACGCCGCCTCGGAAACTACTGTATATTCGTGGCGCATGAGCCATTTGGTAAATGGTTTTGAATCCTCACCAGAGCCGTAAACGTACTTTTCAATGCGCGAGCTCAGTTGGTTGTAGAGGTCCGAATGGTTTGGCTGAGTTCCTGATGTGGACGTCGACGCCGCAGATTGGCATTGTTGAAGTTGCAGGTTCAGCAGGCTGTTTACCGCCTCTGTGAGCGTTTTAAGCTGCTGAGCAACGTCTGCCATTCTTGAATGCACGTGAACTTTTCACAAATCGATACTTATTGTATTAAAACAAGTCCGTAGCGCCAGTGTTGGGGTTCGAATAAGTATATGTTTATTTGTTGGAAATCGTACACGTTCGTCTGAAGTCTATAACAGAACTGCCGCGTGGCAACACGCGGCCACGCTGCGCCACCCGAGCGCGAGTGTCAATTGTCCCAGTAACAAACCGGGTTGCCAAGACAACCGGTGCCGGACCCAACACTTTACTACCACAAATGGTTTAATTTTAAAAAAAGTATTAATGGGGATGAGTGTCAGCCGTCGGCGGAGACAGTCACCATGGGGCGCCGTCGCTTCTGGGTTGAGGCCCTCCGTGATTGGAGAGACATTCTCGAGGAATGCCCGACGGAATCGGGCCGAAGAGTGTCGAACGCTATCCTCCCCATTTTCGATCGCTGGATGGGTGGGTGTAGGGGTGTGCCAACGTATCGTATGACTCAGCTCATGACCGGTCATGGCTGTTTCGGTCATTATTTATTCAGAATAAATAAAGAGCCAACGGAGGCATGTGCGCATTGTAACTGGCACTCTGACGATTCGGAGCATACCCTTCTGGAATGCCCTGTCTGGAGTGAACAGCGTGTAAAGTTAAAAAGGGTTATTGGGCAAGATATCTCGATGCCTACCATCGTCGAGGCGATGGTAACGCGGAGAGTTGCTTGGGAAGCGTTCGCGGCATTCTCTGAGGATGTCATGGCCAAGAAGGAGGCTGCGGAAAGGGAGCGGGAAAGAGACCCTCTCTCGCAACGCAACATCCGATACCCGCATCGATGTAATACGCGGTTCGCGGAGTGGGCGCGGCGGCCGCCTTAACTGGCTGTCGTCGCGTTTCGTTATAACTAAGTGGCCCGTTGCGTTGCCTGTGACAGGACGCAGAGTCCTGAAACGGTGCGATGCGTGGGCGACCGCATAACGTAGAGCTGTTCCGACTCTCGCAAATGTGTGAGAGGACGGCTGGATGGTTTTCTGAATCTATTTTACGCGAAATTCATGTTGAAATTTTATGGGCTCTGATTCTTAAATCCTTAGTAGCTCGAGTTTTAAATTTAACTTTAACTTAATTTAATTTAGATTACTAATTAAATCCATTCAGTCACCACCTGCGGATAGCTATTTGTATGGGTGTGCCTATGTAGAGCTGCACGTCCCCTCCTGGAAGTGCGACACACCCGAGTAGTAGGACAAGCGCGATGCACACTGCCGCGAAGAAGAGTAAGGTATGTATAAAATATTCTGCATGATCATTACGATTTACTATAGAGTGTTGTACATAGAATGAAAGTCAAGACTAGAATGGAAGCGCGTGTGATAATGCTCTGCCGCCGGGTCCTGCGTGACTAACTAATTACGCACATTAAACAGTGGACGGATGGAGAAGCGGGGGCTTCTCTATCTGCCACGCGCACTGTTCCGGAAGAATGCAAGCGGAACCTGCGTACTCCCTGTTCCGTGGTATGTCTACTCGACTAGCCGCTTTATAGTATGAACAATATTTGTTTTTTCTTCACAATAGGAGGCGAGAAGTATTATGGCCCAATTTTAGACTATTGTCTAACTTGTTTATTGATGTCTCTCTCTCCTACGAGGAAGGCAGTGGGCGATGCATCGCCAACTGAATGTAAAATTTAAGCCGCTCTGTCTATCCAGCGTATTCCAATTATGGCATTTCACTGTATTTCTTATTTAGCTCCGCTGGATGGCACTATCACTTTATTTCTTCTTTTAATATAAATCATTTGTCTATTCTTTCCCTTCTTCTCTATGACCGAGCACTCAGAGGCATGCCCTGTAGCGTGCAAAGTTGTACTTTTCCATCTATATTTCGGATACATCTGTCTCTTTACAGCCCCTTTTAATTAGCTATCATTTCTCTAACTTCTCTTTACTAAATGCATGCACTTATTCGTATTCATTGGCGATGTGGGGGCGCGAATAACTAAGTATTTCATTTCTCGGCCCACATACAACAGCCTTCGGGCTAGCATGTTACAAAATTACTAAATATTAACTTTCCCTTGCTCGCGCCGCGGGTGGAGATTGATAGGGCGCATGCAATCGCAAAACCATAACATTCTCCACTACCCATTAGAAGAGTACCGGTGTGGTTTAGTCGGTGAAACCTGACACTACCCGCGCCCTCCCCCCGAGGGTGCGGGTGTCTTGTTCAAGATTCCACATCGTTAAGAAAAAAAAAAAAAAGGTTCCAATACAGGAATCGAAATACATATTGGGCTACACGAGCGAACTGGCAGAACAGTGTATCGTGTGCAGATCGTTTTCTGTTTAAAAGTACGGCACTCAACAGCCCGACTGGGCCGAGCTCGATCGCTTCCTGACATAGCCGAATCTTTGAATACTGACAATTGAAAGCGACGAGGTATATGAGTGAGATACCAACATTAACAACGTAATCCATAATGTTCAGTTGCAATATTTCGTTGAAAACAAGTTTACTATTATATTGGATACATTTTTCTGATATAAAAGAGACCAAACACAAAATGATTACGATACTTGATTGCGTTGTTATGGATAGTCAATCGTCTGTCGACCAAACCTCTGGAGATGAGAAAGATGTGAACAAGAAGGAACATATTTCATGTGGATGAGGTACGGAGGTACCGAGCCAGTCAGGCTTGTCAAATTCGTTATATGTTGATCTGATGGAATTTCTTTATGTACTGTCACTGAAGTAGGCTAATATTTCACATGTTGCTTGTCTCTCGTTTGTTGGTTCCGTTGAGTCCGGACACAAGCAAGGAAGAATCGTCAGGCACCCATCGATAGCACGACTATTTGGGCGGATAAAAAAACTTGTTGAATCAAATTAATTAATTGTAACTAAAAATTACATATAAACCGATTTGTTTCGTGTTTGGTCTCATTTTACTCAGAAAAATGTTAGCAATGCGGTATTAACATTTTCAGTCACAGGAAGTCAAATTAGTAAAAACTTCTTCGGTACATTAGTACTATCTCACCGATGCGCGGCATTTGTTTTTTTGACGCTGGCTTCACTTTCAGCCCATATATGTATAGCGGACAACACCGAACTAACTTTTTACGTCTGACACGCGGGGTTGCTAACAATTGTTTATTACTGATTGTCTTTTGTTTAATTCTTGGATATTTCACATGCTCTGGCGCAGTGTTTCCCAACCAATGACCTAGAGTATTTTGCTGTTCATCCGCGAAACATTGAGAATTTTTAATGTTCTTTTCCACATTATGGGAAGCTCTCATATTCTTTCCACAAATATAAACAAAAGTGTAGCAATTACAATTATGCATAAGATAAGAAAATATTTAATATACATATAATTTACAATAATTACATATCTAACATAATTTTTATTTTCTCATTTTTAAATTAACATTCATATGGCGTTACAATATTAATAATATCATGTCGGTTCCGCGTAATCGTTTTTTACGAGGGATTATACACATAATGACGCAACAGATTGTACACAATCCAGAAATAGTGATGCAAAAATTGTTTATTTCCAGAAACAATTTACAGATGCTACATATGAATAACATTTTTAGAACGCTTCTGTCAATGAATTATTTATCGTTGCAAAGTTATTAAGTATCGTTTTGCTTGACATTTATTATTTCAGAAAAACAATAGTTTACAAAATAGTTTCTATTACATTTTGATACGTTTTCACAACGTTTAGTGTTAATAACTATTTAATTTTGCGTACACAATTAAAGCATAATGGGTAAAATTAATTGTGCAATTACAAGGAATAAAGAAAACAAGACAATTACAGGGCAAACAAATTATAAAATAAAAGTAACGAATTTCAATATCATTACACAATGGATAATACCAACATACTCTGTGTGGTTATTACCATTGACGAAGTATAGGCACAGACGAGATAGGGATAGACATTGCATGCTGGGCAAAATTTTGTCACACGCTCGGGGGGCTCTAGAGCCCCCATACCATTTTGGTGTCACGTCCAACGTTACCGGTTGAACGCAAAACTGTGAGGCAACGACACTCTATATGGGAATATGAACTAAAAAACCGATCAGGGACGCATCAAAAATATTTTTCGGCCAGTACAAACATTTTTTGATTGTTGAAAGTGAAAATTTGACATTTGTCAAGATTGAAAATGTTACAAGTTCTATACAAACCGAGGATGTAAAATATGCAAAACCCATATGAATTTTATGCACGAAAAATATGTAGAGTCTATTGATACTATAATTCTTACAAAACTCAAACATACGTAGTTGTAGTTCGTGTCATAATAAAAAACTACAATTGTTTTCCATATTTTCTCTTATAAATTGTTGTTGTTTATTGGTAAGAAATAATCCTCTTCCAACAACGTTCTGGCAACCTTCTGGCTAATCCTTACTTTCATTGATAACTCTGACAATCCAATATTTCTTTATTTTTTCAATGACATTCAAATTTTCCTTAATATTTCCACCAAAATTAATAGGCACATTCTGTAATTGTATAATACAGTTTATACATGTTCCTATCGAGTCCGTCAGTGGAAAACCTACAGTTTCCAATTCCTGTACTGTATGTTATTTTATAACGCGTTCGGGGTCAAAGACGCCAATTGGGTCCAATCTATATCTTAGATATTGACCGTAAATCGCCTCATTCGATGATATTTAAAACAGCGCAATTTTTAAATGTTTACCCTGTCCAACAACGCCCGTTACACTTTATCTTTTGCAAAATCGTTACTTTTTACATTCTGGCATACATTGTCCATTCAATATGAATATGTTTCCTATAAAAGAAGTTCGCTAAGTGCGACTATTGCCCAACATTCCACTGTTAAACAAGCAATGTCTCGCGCGGAGAGGCTGAATTCGATTACCAGATAATATGTATAATATATCCAGCCAACACTCTTCGGATGGCCCACCGGCCGAATGCTGTGAAGAGTGATCTTGGCCGAGTGTCGTTATGTGACAGCCCTGTGTAACATTACTATTATAAATTCGATTAATAAAGGTTACCTCTGGACATCATTCAGATAAATATACAAATATTTTGTGAGCTTTGTTGAACGTTTTAGTTTTGTAATTATTTTATGCAATAATTGTATTAAATGCCTTAATCAATACCAGTAAATGTAATCCGATTTATGTCGTGTTTGATCTCATTTTGATCAGGAAATTATTAACAATATATTGGAAACGTTTTTGTGGAGAAAAAAATAATACAGAGAACGTTTAAACATAAGCGTTTGATACACTGATCTTGAGTACGCTAAGGTCGCCGTTGTTCAGGTGTTATCGCTTTCTTTTGTTCGTCGTCGGCCCCTACTATCGGCAAAATACAAAGTGAATTACGCACTGTGAGTGCGTGTTTTGGATTCTACCACCACCTGACTTCGAATCCGACCTGATGTACCCGACCTAGGGCAAGATGACAGAATTCACTGTATTTACTTTGGCGGCACTCGGCAGCAAGCAATCGGCAGTGATGGCAACGTTTTGTTGTCGTCATCTGAAGCAACACCCGTTGTTGCAAAGAAGAGAAATATATTTTGCGAAAAAAGAAGCGGAACCACAATTGAACATCTTGTACGGAAAATACGGCATTCAACAATTGGCGTCATGCTGTTCCCACCTGCCTCCCCGCGTTTCGGGAATCGCAGATCGAAGATCGCGCTCGCGTTTTCTGTTCTGATCTTCCCTTGTTTCTGTCCCTCCACGAGCTTCTCTCTGGGACTCGAAACCGGACATTTTCAGAATCGGAGACTACATATGTTTTCGTAACTCGGAACTTACTTTGTAGTTTGCTGAAAAGAGATGCCGACGACGGACAAAAGAAAGCGATATGGCGTGAGTCACGGCAACGTCAGCGAATTATAGATCAGTGTATCAAATCCTTATGTTTAAACATTTCTGACATTCATTTTTGATACATGAAAACATGAAAACGTTTCCAACGTACTATTTATAATTTTCTGATTAAAATGAGATCAAACACGACATAAATCGGACTATATTTATTAATCGAATACAATGTTACGCAGGACGGGCTTCTTATGGCACTTGGCGTTCAGACATTAACTACTGCGTGTGAATCGTGTGTCGAATCATATAGTGTTTAGTCTCATTTTAATAGGAAAAATGTCTCCAATATACCAGTAAACTTCTTTTTAACGAAAAATTGCAATTAACAATTTTTCATTACTTTACTAGGGTTAGTATCTCACCGACAGACTCTTACTGTCAATTGTCAGCATCAAAATATGCCGCTGCGAAACAAGCAACCGCGCTCTGCTCGGCTGACGGCAGCTGACGGCGACCCCCTTTTGTGGAAGGGGCCATTCGTGGACAGATATCGTGTAGCTCAAATCAGACTCATATCGAAAATCTAATTATCAGGTTTTTACTTTTTCTTTACAAACACCCGCCCCTTTTAAAAATCGGAAAAAAACAGGGCTACGGCATATCACTACAGTCATACAGGGTTTTCTTTTCGTTATGCATCCAAAAGTCCATTAATACAAAATTGCAAATTTTCCAATTTTTTTCTTGTTTTTATATTTCAATTACCGGAGTTTGAGTTTTAAAAGCTGAAAAAAATCAAGGATATGTACTTCGTATCTGGACACACGCTTGATTTTTTCTAAATTTTTTCACCTCTTCATTTTCGAAAAAACAAGGAGAAATTACTGTTTCTTTTTTCAATTCCTCCCACTACCGTCCTAGTCGGTGTATATGGTCGAAGCATGCCAAAAATGAGTATTTTTCCATAATTTATCGAATGGTTATTTTACTATTTTATTTGTCTTGGGTGCAGTTTTGACCACCCTATCCACTTGTGTTCGCTTCGGTGCGCGCGTTGTCAAATCTCCTGAAGGCGCTGGGCTGGGCCATCGAAAATATCCAGACAACGAAACCACGAAACATATTACATTCGCTACGTTAAAAATAGATTCACGCAGCCACGTAACAAGCCGTACATACATACAACGCACACAAAGAAATGTTGTGGCGCTCGGCTTAGTTCTACGATTGACCGTCATAAAGCATAGAGTGCGCTCCGAATTGCGCGATATTTTTGCGCTGTCGGTATTTTTCAGCGTGGACACGAAGTCCCATAAGGTGCAATGTCTATCCCTATCTCGTCTGTGGTATAGGATAGACATATCATCTTATGGGCCTTCGTGTCTCATGTTCTGAATTACCGGCTCGACGACAAAGCAGGCAATTTCGAGCGCACTCTACGATTTGTCGTGGTCAATTTGGAAACTATGTGAAAGAGAGAAGGCAGATGAGATCGCTCCTTACTTTGTTTCATATCCCGTAAAATGAAACTGCACAGTTTAACTGTCTGACAACCATATTTGAGCAAGTCTTCCACTCATCCAAATAATATCTGTTACCAAAGCCCACTAGAAAGCAGTGTTATACCGGTGGGATTATACATATACATATACGACTAAAGTTTCATTATTTTTAACAAATTTATTGCTCAGATGAATTTATTGTCACTTCCCAGGGACTAAAATTATAAATTATGTAAGGAGACACGAGCCGGTGGCGGCAATAGCGGCACCTGATGACGTCAGCAGCGGCCGTCGCAGGGGGCCCGCGTGTAAGATAGGCCCTCGGATCGCGGGGAGCGGTGGAGAAGACTTGGCGATCGGCAATTGTTGGACGGCGATCGTCTTTTCGTCATATCAATGGGGGACGGCGTCCGGATTGAGCGGCATAACCGCGTGGTCGTCGCCACGGCTTATGGCCTGCGTTTGGATTGAGCGGCATAACCGCGTGGTCGTCGCCACGGCTTATGGCCTGCGTTTGGATTGAGCGGCATAACCGCGTGGTCGTCGCCACGGCTTATGGCCTGCGTTGGGATTGAGCGGCATAACCGCGTGGTCGTTGCCACGGCTTATGGCCTGCGTCTGGATTGAGCGGCATAACCGCGTGGTCGTCGCCACGGCTTATGGCCTGCGTCCGGGTTGAGCGGCATAACCGCGTGGTCGTAGCCACGGCTTATGGCCGGTAGACACGCCGGAGCGACATGGGTACGGCGCCACTAGTGTCTAGCAGTCTGCAAGATTAGTCTAGCGGGGTGAGTGCGTGAGGCGCGACCTACGACTCATTGCCTGCTGACTGATCGGAGCGGGGCGGCGTGACCAGGGTCATGGCCGGCGGCCCGCAAGCGGGGCCTTGAGGTGCGGGGCACCCGGGGTTACTAGTTATTTACAGGTGGATCTAGGGCGTGGCGCTCATGTGCGTCTGAGAGGCGCTGTACTACCACGTACGCCGCGAGCGGTAGTCGAGACGCATTCGTAGATGATATGTGTGCTAACTAACATTTGCGTTAATCCTATGTTTAGATAAGGTCTGAGGACAGACATCGCCGTCAGGTTGGCCGAGTGTAAGGAGACACGAGCCGGCGGCGGCAATAGCGGCACCTGATGACGTCAGCAGCGGCCGTCGCAGGGGGCCCGCGTGTAAGATAGGCCCTCGGATCGCGGGGAGCGGTGGAGAAGACTTGGCGATCGGCAATTGTTGGACGGCGATCGTCTTTTGCGATGTAGCCCGAAGGGGCAGAAATATACTAACTGCGAAAGCATATACACGTGTCGTTAACCTACATTTAACTCCCACGTGTTATAATCTCTCGTTCTTCGGTTACTTTACAATTATGTAAAATTTCGCGCCGCTTTAACGTGTTAAGAGTCATGTTCACTGAAGTATGCATGTACTTAGCAGTTTTAATTGGCTCGTAATCAATTGTTTCCGTCATTATTATTTACTCTCTGTTCACTGTCTTTTTTTTCATCCGGCGAACAGCGAAGCGCGCTGCGAGATTCATGAATTCCTTCCAGCCCCGATTCTGACAATCGGAGTGTACACATCAGGTCTGTCGTTTTCACTTACACCAGCACGGTGCGCACACACCGGCACCAATACAGTAAAAGTCCGTTATATGACCGCTGAAGTTAGTATCCGTTATATGTCGCTGTGCCGCCATCTTGTTAGGGGGATTCCCCTCGCAACCGTCCACTTAGTCCCACGACATTGTCACACAATTTGTTTGATGCCGCCGACGGCAACTCGAGGCCTATCGGTGAGACACTAACCCCAACGAGAAACAATTTAAAAAGTTGATTTACGATATTTCGTTAAAAAAATGTTTACTAGCATATAGGAGACATTTTTCTGATAAAAATGAAACCAAACACGATATTGTTACGACACTTGGTTGCCTTGTTTCGGCTTGTCAATCTGACTGTTGGCAAAACTTTCGAGCAGCACAGCAGAATGTAGGAACGCTTCCTTTATAAGTCGCTAAACCTTATGCTCCTTCCTTTATAAGTCGCAAAACCTTATGTTCCTTCCTTTATATGTCGCATTTGCGGCTTTCCTTTGATCATATATAGGAACCATTCCACCATTTTCGCACCTCATAAAGCGGCTAAAAGTGTTTCAATTTGCTTGACTCACTCTCTGCTACATCTGTCTTCCTCTTTTCTACCACCACATCACATTGCCACATATCCTCTCCACCAATGACCGCATTTTACATTTTATGTATAGTTTGTATTTATGTATGTATGCATGCATGTATGTATAATATGGATAAATGTAGAACTTTTAATTCGTAAGGAAATATAAACCGATTGGTACCGTGTTTGGTCTCATTTTACTCGGAAAAATATTAGCAATAGGATAATGACATTTTTATTCACAAAAACTCAAATTAAAAAAATTTTCTTTGTTGCATTAGTATTACCTCACCGATATGTGGGCATTCTGTCTTTCCGAGCGTGTTTTTTTCTCAGTCCCTCTCTTTTCCTTATCTGCTGTCCCGTTCTGAGCCCCTCCGTCTCGGCAAAGTGCAAAGAGCTGAGAATCGACTACCTCTGTCCTGTATATGTCGGTTTGCGGTCCCGAATTTCGGACATATACAGGACTTCTACTGTACATAGTGCCAGGGCTTCAAATCTGGCGTCACAGCGTCAAGAGTGTCCACGCAAGGAGCCGTTCAATTCCCACCTGTGACACCAGACTTGGACCCGTGGAACCATGGGTGCTGCTGTGTATAGACAAAGAGAGCCCTATACACCGCACCTTGTTTCCATTCGTATCGCTTGTAATGTACGCAAAGTTAAAAGGATACGAATGAAAATGAGACGAAGTATATATATATATAGGTTTTTCCTTGTCGCACCAAGGGTCCACATCTGACATCACTGATCCCCACCTTGACATAAATAATTGAAAAAGTCATCACTGAGCAAAACACATCGTGACATCGAGAAATTATGATATGTGCATTTTTCTTAGCATGGCTAAATATCGAATTGTTCCAATATTGTTGCGAAATAAACTATGTAATGTGTAACAAACGCGAGCCGGCGCATATCAAAAGACGATAGGGCTGGCGGCCGCTGACGTCACCGTGCTTGGATTTGTACTTGCGACGGCGGCCTAAACGACAGAACGGGGGACGGGAGACGCGGAGCGCGTTTGTTTCTGGACAGCCACGGCCGAGAGGGATACATTTTTAGTAGTCGAATGGAGCAGATGACGTAAATAAAGCCAAAGTTGAATTGAACACTATTTATTTTTTTGAAAATCACCTTACAAAAGGGAACAGAGCGTCGACTCAATCATTGAAAGATATCCGTATACTATTCTCAAACTTTTCTTTTATGTTACTATTAAATAAAATCACTCATGCAGTGTCAATGTCGCATAAAAAACGAAAACAAAATTTTCATGTGAATAAGTATAATTTTCTTATCTCTCATTAAATACAGTCTTCGAAATACGTGTAGTATTTCTCGAGGAGGTGCGGTAACAGATGAAGAATAACGAATTCTTCTGTTTCCAAACGCACATGAAGAATAAGGAATTCTTCTGTTTTCGACGTAAATGTGTGGAATAGTGTGGCTGACATCTACGTTAATTTTCACATTCGAGCCATTTACTATACAAATCGATTAATTCCACTCTTTGAAAAATTTTTGTTTTGAGTTTCAAAGCACTCGGTAGTCATAACTTTTTATATTTACAATAACTTTCCTGAATAATAAGGATTGGCATCAATTAACGACAAAATCTTTTTGGCCGTCAATAATAAATAACTTATTTCAGAAATCAGTCTAGGTATCGCCGTACTGTAATGCAAATGTTGCAGTACTGCAATCCAAAAGCTAGGTGTGACACTGGAAATCAGAATATGTTTGAGTCAGATCCGTGTTGTCCAACCCGCGGCATCGAATAGCCATACAGCCCAGTCTATACGTCGGATAATGAAAGTAGCTTGTGTGCGAAACAAGCGCACTTACAGCGCGGCCCAAGGAAGCTAAAATGTTGAACAACTCTGACGTAGATAGATAGATTGAGAGTTTCTTAGGGACGGAACGGCACGGTGGGGGGGGGGGGAGGAGATAAACAAGAGAAGAATGAACAGCAAGATGTAAAAGGTGACGTGAAGCGCGGAAGGGACAAGCATGAAAATATGAGTAAGACAAAAGAAGGCAGTAACTCCCGCGTTGCAACAAAGTATTGTCAAAATAATTTATTTTCAAAATGCTCACAAGAGGAAATGTTATTAATATTAGATTTTGCGTCCGTGAAAAATTACTTGAGTATGACCCTATTGTGTAATCAATTTAATTTTCGAAATGGGAGATGTTACATCACATCATTCTTTTTATTTATTATATTTGTTGTAATAGTTGCAAGCATCTTTAGCCCTTTGCATTCTGAACCATCCTGGACGGTAGCCATCACATCCAAAGCGCCACTTTCTCGTTGAAACGGGTATATACCAATCCACATGTTACATTTTATAGTTTTGGAACCAATTTCTGTATTATAATAATATTGGACATACATGAATTTTGTAGACAACGAGAAATATAATGTATTTCATATACTTTAATATTCTATGAGAGGGAAATATCAAGTGCAAAGAGTTAACTACTGGATCCTCTGCATTAATTTGGCAAGATATATGTATAAACGAAAGAACAAACAATACCCACGTATTTAAATTCAGATTTGCCTCCATATCAATGGCGTTGTTGTGTCAATTGTGGCTCTTAATCGGTAACGTCGCGTGTGACACGAAAATGGTAAGGGGGCTACGTAGCCCCCTTGACGTGGGACAAAAATTAGCATTGCATGTTATGTCTATCCTATACTTAGTCAATGTTATTACCTACGCCGGGAATCCGTTTTACTTACGCTGTTATACTTCTTTACCTACATCTTTTCGCTCTCGTGCCAGGCCCCACCAGGCCCCATTATCGGAAAAAAAAATTGCCCATAGTGAGCAGTCTTTAGGTATACCTCGTCGGTGCCACAATTGACACAACAACGCCATTGATATGGAGGCAAATCTGAATTTATAATACGTGGGTATTGTTTGTTCTTTCGTTTATACATATATATTGCCAAATTAATGCAGAGGATCCAGTAGTTAACTCTTTGCACTTGATATTCCCCTCTCATAGGATATTAAAGTATATATATATATATATATATATATATAATTTTTATTGATTTCCTTACGGATTACAATCTTAAACAACTACCTAAACCTAAACCTTAATTCTATCTAAACTCTAT
Organism: Anoplius nigerrimus; assembly: GCA_914767735.1. NCBI lineage: Eukaryota > Metazoa > Arthropoda > Insecta > Hymenoptera > Pompilidae > Anoplius > Anoplius nigerrimus. The sequence continues at coordinate 17,115,007 of OU612086.1, forward strand.
CCCACGCCTTAACCTACCCTACGCCCACGCTTTTTGCTGCTCGCCGCTCGCTATTTCTCCGCTCGCCGCTCGCTCTCTCTCCGCTCGCCGCTCGCTCTCTCTCCGCTCGCATACTCGCTCTCTCTTCGCTCGCCGCTCGCTCTCTCTCCTCTCGCATACTCGCTCTCTCTCCGCTCGCAAACTCGCTCCCCCTCTCCCACGCTCACTCCGCCGCTCAAAACGCTCGCCGCTCTCTCTCTCTCTCTCCCTCTCACACTCGTTCCCTCCCCCGCACGCTCTCTCTCTCGGACTTCCGTTTCTACTCTCTCTCCCTCACTCACTCCACCCCACTCCATTCACTCCTCACTCCCTCATTCACTCATTCCCCTCCCCCCACCTCCGCCCATCTCCTCTCCACCTCCTTAAAGAAATCCTCTCCCCTACCCTCACCCCCCAACACCCACCTCCTCGCCTCCTGCCATCCCTCCTCCTGACCCCCCCTCACACATACCTCCCACATGTGTCTCCACGTCTCCCTCCCCCCCCTGCACAATCTACACAGCCTCTCCTCCTCGCTCCCCCAGTACCTCCCCCCCCTCAACCCACTGCCCAACCTAAACCTCGCCACTCTCTTCCACCTTTCTTCCCCCCAACCCCTCTTTAGATATTCTGGGACTCCCTTGTCCTTGCACACCCCGTACTCCTTATTCCACTCCGACCTTCCTATCCTCTCCCATCTGTCCCTTTCCTGCTCCTCCTTCTCCCACCCTATGATCTCCTCCCCCCTTATGTCCCTCGCCTCCCTCCCCACCCTCCACCCCCTTTTCACCCAAAACGCTCTCCTCTCACCCTCCCAACCCCTTTCACCCTCCCTCCTACCCATTCTCTCTTTTATTTCCCTTAAACACGCCTGGGCCAGTGCCCCTCCGCCGTCCTCCTCCACCCTTCTCTCATATCCCCAAGCCCTCATAGCCATCCTTCCCCTCATCATCTCCCTCTGCAGTTCCTCTCTTATCATGTACCCAGGCGTGCTCCTCTCCACCCCAATACCCACCTCAGGAACCTTTCATGGAGTGCCTCCACCTTCTCCCTCTCTCTCCACCCCCACACCTCCACCCCATAACTCACCACTGGCCAAACCAACCTATCATATAGCCACAACCTCCTTCCCCAATCTCCCCCGAAAAGCCTCTTCCCCAGCCCCCAAACCTGCCCCAAAACCGCCGCCCCCCTCCGCACCCTATCCTCCACCTGCTCATCCTGCCTCCCATCCCTCTTCACTACATAACCCAAATATTTAAACTTTGCCACCTCCTCAATCTCCCCCCCCGCCCACCTCCAGCTCACCTTCTTCCACCTCCCTCCCCCCTCCCTGCACCTCATTACCTTAGTCTTTCCCACGTTTACCTCCAGCTTCTTCTTCCTAAAATACCTTTCCAAGACCGCCATCACCGACCTCATTCCCCCCTCGTCCTCCGCCACCACCGCCACATCGTCCGCATACGCCAAAGATCTTATCACCCCCCCCCCCCCCACCCGCACACCCCCCCCATCCCCCCCTCTCCAGTTCTTCGTCCATGTCTGCCAGCATTAGGGTAAAGAGACAGGGGCTAATTGGGCACCCCTGTCTCACCCCCTGGCCGTCCAGAACCCCTCGCTCCTCTCCCCTCCCACCCTCACCCTGCACTTCGTTTCCTCCAACAATTCGCGGCACCTCACAACGAGCCCCTCCCTCACCCCCCGCTCCCTCATGCTCCTTACCATCACCTCCCTGTCCACCGAGTCAAAGGCCGCCTTCAGGTCCAGGAACAAAACAACCAACTTCTTCCCTTTTCTCCTTATCTGTCTGTTGACCAGGTAGTTCAGAACGAACACCTGGTCAACGCACCCTCTACCCTTCCTGAACCCTGCCTGACTCGGTGGCAGGAGGCTCTTTCTTTCTACCTCAATTCTCAATCGTTCCGCTAACACAGCCGCGTACACCTTGTACGCGGTCTGTGTCAGCGCCACCCCCCTATAGTCACTCACCACCGTGCCCTGCCCCTTCTTCCTTATCGGCACTATCATTCCCTCCCTCCAACCCTGCGGCCAGCCATCCCCTCTCCATACCCTGTTACTTATCCCCCTTAGCCATTCCCTCACCTCCTCACCCCCATACTTCCACATCTCGTTCCTTATCCCGTCCCCTCCTGGTGCCTTCCCGTCTTTCAAACCTTTCACCACCCTGTCAAATTCCTCCTTGCCTATATCCTCCTCATCATCCCCCCCCCCTTTCTCCCCCCCCCCCAATCTCGCCCTCCATTCCACCCCTCCCAGCAACCCCTTAAAATACTCCTCCCACTCCTCATTTCAATCCCTTCCTCCACCCCCATCCTTCTCTTCCTTCCCATGTTTATCACCTTCCACGCCTGCCCCTCCGTCCTTACCCCCTCCACAATCTTCTCCCATCTTTCCCTTTCCCTCCTCTTCTTCCCTTCGCACAACTCCTTGTACTCCCTTCTGCATCTTCTGAACCTCTCTCCCTCCCCTCCTACCCGTCTCCACTTCCTCAACTCCTCTCTCAACCTCCTCTTGCCCTCCCTACATTCCTCATCCCACCACTCCCCGACCCTTTTCTTCCCCGTCCCCTCCTCCATCTCCCTCAGCACCCCCTTCACCCTCTCCTCCAGCTTCCCCCACTCCCCCTGCACCCCTCCCCCCTCTTCTTCATATTAAAGTATATGAATACATTATATTTCTCGTTGTCTACAAAATTCATGTAAGTCCAATATTATTATAATACACAAATTGGTTCCAAAACTATAAAATGTAACATGTGGATTGGTATGTACCCGTTTCAACGAGAAAGTGGCGCTTTGGATGTGATGGCTACCGTCCAGGATGGTTCAGAATGCAAAGGGCTAAAGATGCTTGCAACTATTGCAACAAATATAATAAATAAAAAGAATGATGTGATGTAACATCTCCCATTTCGAAAATTAAATTGATTACACAATAGGGTCATACTCAAGTAATTATTCACGGACGCAAAATCTAATATTAATAACATTTCCTCTTGTGAGCATTTTGAAATAAATTATTTTGACAATACTTTGTTGCGACGCGGGAGTTACTGCCTTCTTTTGTCTTACTCATATTTTCATGCTTGCCCTTCCGCGCTTCACGTCACCTTTTACATCTTGCTGTTCATTCTTCTCTTGTTTATCCCCCCTCCCCCGTGCCGTTCCGTCCCTAAGAAACTCTCAATCTATCTATCTACGTCAGAGTTGTCCAACATTTTAGCTTCCTTGGGCCGCACTGTAAGTGCGCTTGTTTCGCACACAAGCTACTTTCATTATCCGACGTATAGACTGGGCTGTATGGCTATTCGATGCCGCGGGTTGGACAACACGGATCTGACTCAAACATATTCTGATTTCCAGTGTCACACCTAGCTTTTGGATTGCAGTACTGCAACATTTGCATTACAGTACGGCGATACCTAGACTGATTTCTGAAATAAGTTACTTATTATTGACGGCCAAAAAGATTTTGTCGTTAAGTGATGCCAATCTTTATTATTCAGGAAAGTTATTGTAAATATAAAAAGTTATGACTACCAAGTGCTTTGAAACTCAAAACAACAATTTTCAAAGAGTGGAATTAATCGATTTGTATAGTAAATGGCTCGAATGTGAAAATTAACGTAGATGTAGCCACACTATTCCACACATTTTCGTCGAAAACAGAAGAATTCCCTATTCTTCATGTGCGTTTGGAAACAGAAGAATTCGTTATTCTTCATCTGTTACCGCACCTCCTCGAGAAATACTACACGTATTTCGAAGACTGTATTTAATGAGAGATAAGAAAATTATACTTATTCGCATGAAAATTTTGTTTCCGTTTTTTATGCGACATTGATACTGCATGAGTGATTTTATTTAATAGTAACATAAAAGAAAAGTTTGAGAATAGTATACGGATATCTTTCAATGATTGAGTCGACGCTCTGTTCCCTTTTGTAAGGTGATTTTCAAAAAAATAAATAGTGTCCAATTCAACTTTGGCTTTATTTACGTCATCTGCTCCATTCGACTACTAAAAATGTTATCCCTCTCGTCCGTGGCTGTCCAGAAACAAACGCGCTCCGCGTGTCCCGTCCCCCGTCCCCCGTTCTGTCGTTTAGGCCGCCGTCGCAAGTACAAATCCAAGCACGGTGACGTCAGCGGCCGCCAGCCCTATCGTCTTTTGATATGCGCCGGCTCGCGTTTGTTACACATTACATAGTTTATTTCGCAACAATATTGGAACAATTCGATATTTAGACATGCTAACAAAAATGCACACATCATAATTTCCCGATATCACGATGTGTTTTGCTCAGTGATGACTTTTTCAATTATTTATGTCAAGGTGGGGATCAGTGATGTCAGATTTGGACCCTTGGTGCGACAAGGAAAAACCTATATATGTATATGATGTTGGAGTATTTTTGACTATATATGTATTGCTATATATGTATATACTTCGTCTCATTTTCATTCGTATCCTTTTAACTTTGTGTACCTACATTACAAGCGATACGAATGGAAACAAGGTGCGATGTATAGGGCTCTCTTTGTCTATACACAGCAGCACCCATGGTTCCACGGGTCCAAGTCTGGTGTCACAGGTGGGGATTGAACGGCTCCTTGTGTGGACACTCTTGACGCTGTGACGCCAGATTTGAAGCCCTGGCACTATGTACAGTAGAAGTCCTGTATATGTCCGAAATTCGGGACCGCAAACCGACATATACAGGACAGAGGTAGTCGATTCTCAGCTCTTTGCACTTTGCCGAGACGGAGGGGCTCAGAACGGGACAGCAGATAAGGAAAAGAGAGGGACTGAGAAAAAAACACGCTCGGAAAGACAGAATGCCCACATATCGGTGAGGTAATACTAATGCAACAAAGAAAATTTTTTTAATTTGAGTTTTTGTGAATAAAAATGTCATTATCCTATTGCTAATATTTTTCCGAGTAAAATGAGACCAAACACGGTACCAATCGGTTTATATTTCCTTACGAATTAAAAGTTCTACATTTATCCATATTATACATACATGCATGCATACATACATAAATACAAACTATACATAAAATGTAAAATGCGGTCATTGGTGGAGAGGATATGTGGCAATGTGATGTGGTGGTAGAAAAGAGGAAGACAGATGTAGCAGAGAGTGAGTCAAGCAAATTGAAACACTTTTAGCCGCTTTATGAGGTGCGAAAATGGTGGAATGGTTCCTATATATGATCAAAGGAAAGCCGCAAATGCGACATATAAAGGAAGGAACATAAGGTTTTGCGACTTATAAAGGAAGGAGCATAAGGTTTAGCGACTTATAAAGGAAGCGTTCCTACATTCTGCTGTGCTGCTCGAAAGTTTTGCCAACAGTCAGATTGACAAGCCGAAACAAGGCAACCAAGTGTCGTAACAATATCGTGTTTGGTTTCATTTTTATCAGAAAAATGTCTCCTATATGCTAGTAAACATTTTTTTAACGAAATATCGTAAATCAACTTTTTAAATTGTTTCTCGTTGGGGTTAGTGTCTCACCGATAGGCCTCGAGTTGCCGTCGGCGGCATCAAACAAATTGTGTGACAATGTCGTGGGACTAAGTGGACGGTTGCGAGGGGAATCCCCCTAACAAGATGGCGGCACAGCGACATATAACGGATACTAACTTCAGCGGTCATATAACGGACTTTTACTGTATTGGTGCCGGTGTGTGCGCACCGTGCTGGTGTAAGTGAAAACGACAGACCTGATGTGTACACTCCGATTGTCAGAATCGGGGCTGGAAGGAATTCATGAATCTCGCAGCGCGCTTCGCTGTTCGCCGGATGAAAAAAAAGACAGTGAACAGAGAGTAAATAATAATGACGGAAACAATTGATTACGAACCAATTAAAACTACTAAGTACATGCATACTTCAGTGAACATGACTCTTAACACGTTAATGCGGCGCGAAATTTTACATAATTTATAATTTTAGTCCCTGGGAAGTGACAATAAATTCATCTGAGCAATAAATTTGTTAAAAATAATGAAACTTTAGTCGTATATGTATATGTATAATCCCACCGGTATAACACTGCTTTCTAGTGGGCTTCGGTAACAGATATTATTTGGATGAGTGGAAGACTTGCTCAAATATGGTTGTCAGACAGTTAAACTGTGCAGTTTCATTTTACGGGATATGAAACAAAGTAAGGAGCGATCTCATCTGCCTTCTCTCTTTCACATAGTTTCCAAATTGACCACGATAAATCGTAGAGTGCGCTCGAAATTGCCTGCTTTTTCGTCGGGCCGGTAATTCAGAACATGAGACACGAAGGCCCATAAGATGATAAGTCTATCCTATACTTCGTCAATGATTTCGCGTAGAGACGTTTCCGCAACCGCCCGGCCGTCCTCTTCACGTGTTGAAGAGTCGCAACAGCCTCACGCCATGCGGTCACCCCGCTGCCGTCCCGCCTCGGGACTCTTTGTCCTGACCGGCCAACGCGGCGGGTATGTATACCCAGGGCGCTCAGGTCAACTTTACGTCTGCATTCATCAAGGAATGCAGCGTATGTTACTCCCACGTCCTCGGCAATATTAATCACCACAGCCGCGGTGCGTGGTGTGGTAATTTGCGAGGGCTTTATTACCCGTTTCCTCGCTTTATTATTCGCATTCTGCTGCCCGTTGACTTTGCGACCAACGCTCTGGGCAACCCGCCTTTGCCCCACCGCGTCCTTTGGGACGAGACCGGTCGGTTCCGGTATCATCACCCTGCGCGGTGGTGCACTTCTTCCGGTCGCTTCCGCATAGGATGCAGGTTGCATCCTCTGCGGGTACGGGTTTCCTCCCAGGGGAGGAAAGTCGCTTCGCACCGGTGCGCTATAATTCGTCGGCTGCTGTTGCAGCCGACCACTTACCCGGGCGTCTCGATACACACGCTGTTGTTCGAAAGTGGGCTGCTGTCCAGCCACCCTCTCAGCGTGCATCCTCGCTATGCGCTCGTTTTCAAGTGCATACGCCTCCGCGGCGCGAACTTCTTCCACTCTTCGCATGTGGCGCTGTTGCCACTCCAACCTCTCTGCTGCGGCAGCTGATGGCTTCTTCTTCTTTTTGCTGATCGTCTTCGCCATCTGCGAGTCGCTGTCCGCAGCCGCATGCGAGCGGCTCGCAGACGGTACACTCGCGTTGGCACCCGCAGCCTTCTTCGCGGGACTGTTGACGCCACTAGGCGCACCGCTTACCGCACTTCCGCCTCCCGTTACAGGTGTTACATACGAGTCCGCGGACAATTACATCTACTCTCGCACTCGTTCGTCTGTGAGCATGGTTGCCCCACTCGTTCCGTTCGAGGCGAGCTCAGTGCTGTGACGTCACGGGCCCCGCTTAGCGACAGAGACTCAGGACTTGCGTTGTGACGTCACATTCCCAAAAAGTGCCCCCACCAATTCAGTTCTAGCCCTATAAAAGGGCACCCAAAACTCGCTAAGGCGTTCACTCTTGTCAGGAACGTTACGCTGAAAGTACGCTAAATCGCACATTCGCTGTCCGTGGTACTCGTAATAATTCTGTAAGATTCTGAACCCGCATTTCTCAGTGCGTCAAAACCGAGAGCAAGGGTCCGGCGTTACCCACCGTAAAGGAACGCGAACACTTTAAAGACTTTACTACTTTGCCGTGCGACGCCTACGGAGATTAGGCTTCTTACGTTTCAACCAAAGAAGATTTGACTTTTGTAAAGACTATTTTTTCCTATGTATTATTTTTATAAAAAAAATATATTTAATTTTGTTAAGATTTGTATTCACTGCTCAGCCTCCTCGAAATCTGGACCTACAGCGTTAACAGCCCACAGGAATACGTTTTACCGCTCGAACGTATTTCATAATTATAAATTGTTACGATTCCAAAACCCTTTCTAACACCTTTCCATTCAGAGTATCGGAAGCGACAGCCTTTGATTCGTCTCTGGGCCTAGTCTGAGGGCTCTGTCTCCTGAATTCCTCCTCCAGAGTATCGAAAGCGACAGCCCTTTGATTCGTCTCTGGGCCTAGTCTGAGGGCTCTGTCTCCTGAATTCCTCCTCCAGAGTATCGGAAGCGACAGCCCTTTGATTCGTCTCTGGGCCTAGTCTGAGGGCTCTGTCTCCTGAATTCCTTACCCGCAGAGTATCGGAAGCGACAGCCCTTTGATTCGTCTCTGGGCCTAGTCTGAGGGCTCTGTCTCCTGGAATCCGCTGGAATTACCAGCGGACGTCTCTCCACACATCCATAACAAACCCTAATACACTCGCCCACGCTCGGGCTCGTAACATAACTGGTGACAGCGGTGGGATAGTTACCGTTGTAGAAACCCCGTTTTTGAGGACTGAATAAGTGAATACGTATTTATTGAAACGGACTGAACTAATACGCGAACGAAAATGTCAGTTTCGCAAGGACCGAATAATTCCTCAGAGGATATGGCCAATTTAACAGCCTCTCTGGCTAACTCGATGGCGTTATTCACACGAAATAATTGTCTACAACAAGCCACATTAGGCATACCAACTTTTGACGGAGAACATCCTTCTCTGTCAACGTTCGTTCAAAGCGTCGAGAACGGTCTCGCGCTGATACCGGAGCAAACCGAACCTCAATATTTAGCCATAATACTAACAAAGCTAAGTGGACCGGCCCGCACATGCATTCAGGACAAGGCATTCACGAGAGTGCACGAACTCGTTAAACACTTAAAGAAACGATACGCGCCGGGAAAAAGCCTCTCATATTTCCAAGGGGAGATAGCACGCTTTAGGATCGGCGACACTGAGAGTCTTAGGCACTACATAGATCGCGTCAGCCAATTAGTACATTGCGCGAGAACCGCGATCCGCGACAGATACACACATAGCCAAGCCGAACTAATCCGAGAAATGGAAATTGACGCGTTAGAAAACTTTATAGAGGGATTACCGGAAAAGGTCGCGTCGCGTGTCGCAGCAACAGACCCGAAAGTAAAAACATTAGAGGAGGGTTTCGATACTGTCCTTCATATTGAACGACGATTGAGAAACCGAAGATTAGCAAACAACGACACTCGAAGTAAAAGTCCAAACCGAAGAAGCCCCGAACGCAGGGACGTTTCTTATCCGCGTTACCCGAGTCCACTTGACGGACGAAACCGGCATCACGTTACATCGGATTCCGACACAGAAGATAGACCCACGAGAGGACGCACTACCGCTATGGTTCTGCAGCACGGCCGAAACTCGCGTTCGCCTTCTTACGATCGAGATAGAAATCACTCGAACGATAGGGCACAAACAAATGACAGACATAATCACAAACCCGATAGAACCCGCCTGTACTGCTGGAATTGCGGCATACAGGGTCACGACGGTAATTCATGCCGACGACAATCGCGCACCGAACGTCGCGAACAACGGCCATGGAGGTCTTCCCGCGATTCCTCAGGAGAATCTACCGGTCATTTAAACTCCGCAAACGCTCACCGTACAGGCGACACGGCGAGCGAGAATACTCAAGATCGCCCGAAAACAGTAAGGTTCGACGAAGAGACCAATTCCTCATCAAGGAAGTCCCGATGGCCAGAATCTGGGTCGAAGTTCCGGAGCTGGAAACAGGAGAAGGGGACTTCGTCATAGACGGAGCCGCCTGCGTAAACCTGGTCGTACTCGAAACGTTGGGAGATAAAGCACCGTTGATTTCCCGCGAAAAAATTTCGATCACGGGCATCACGATAACACCGGTCGAAACCATCGGAACAACGATATTAACCATCAACGGAGCACCGATTTTCTTTTACGTCGTTGAAAATCTACCGGTCACAGGAGACGGCCTTTTAGGAGGTCCATTCCTGTTACAGGAAGACGCCGAAATTTCGTATTATCATAAAACCATTGTTACGCGCAACGACCCCGTCAAACCAATTCAATTCTCTAATTTCCTCGAGTTCGAAGAAATCAAACCTACTATATCACCCGCAAAAACCAAATATCTATTACAAAAAAGGACCGCGCAGCAACTATCTTTGAAAATAGCCAATCCAGAAATCGAACAGGGATACCTGCCCCGCGTAGAAACACCAGAAGGAGTATTCCTTGGAGAAGCAGCTGTCACTAATCGTAATGGCAACTGCTACGTCCTCGCTACCAACACCAGCGAAGAGGATATCGAACTCGAATTGGAACCACAGACACTCGAACCCTACGACCTACTCAGCTCTTCCGACGACGAAATTTATTACGAAAACACTACAACAATCAGAAACGCAACAGACCGAATTGCGGCCATATGGAAAGCCTTAAAGACGGACCACTTAAACCGAGAAGAACAACAGCACGTCCGAGACCTCATCTCAGAATTCCCGCATAGTTTCCACCTTCCAGGAGATAAGCTTGGAAAGGTCCCGAATTTCAAACACTCCATTCACACGACCGACGACATACCCATAAACACCAGACAGTACAGATACCCGATTATTCATCAACAAGAAATACGCCGTCAAGTCAGCGGGATGCTAGCCGAAGGTATCATCACGGAATCAACTTCACCATACAATTCACCATTATGGATAGTACCGAAAAAACCGGACGCGGAGGGAAACGTTCGATGGCGAATGGTCATCGACTTCCGCGCCTTAAACGACAAGACCGTGGGAGACAAATACCCACTTCCCCAGATCACGGAAATACTGGACAAACTAGGAGGGGCAAAGTATTTTTCAGTATTTGACCTCGCCAGCGGATTCCACCAAATCGAGTTGGATCCCAAAGATAGACAGAAAACGGCTTTTACCACCCCGGAAGGGCATTACGAGTTCGCTCGTATGCCGTTTGGCCTAAAGAACGCGCCTCCTACGTTCCAGCGTCTGATGAATCAAATTTTAACCGGACTACAGGGCACGGAACTATTCGTCTACTTAGACGATATAGTAATATATTCATCATCACTCCACGAACACAAAATTAAAGTCAAGAAACTGTTACGCCGCCTAGAAAACCATGGACTCACACTGCAAACCAGCAAGTGCGACTTTCTCCGAAAGGAAGTGGCATACCTGGGCCATATAATTTCGGACGAAGGAGTAAAATCGGATCCGAGAAAATTACAGGCCGTCAAGGATTTTCCGACCCCCAAATCACAGAAAAACATTCAGCAATTCTTGGGACTAGCTGGTTACTACCGTAGATTCATAAAAGACTTTTCCGCAATAGCCAAACTGCTAGTAAGCCTTTTGGGAAAGGGAATTCGTTTCAAATGGACCGACGAACAACAAAAAGCATTCGATCAACTCCGCGATGAACTATGCAAAGAACCCATACTGCAATTTCCAAACTTCTCCGAACCATTTGTTATCACCACGGACGCTTCAGACTATGCAGTCGGGGCGGTACTAAGTCAAGGACCCGTGGGCGACGACTTACCCGTCGCATATGGATCCCGAAGCCTCAATAGAGCTGAAAGAAACTACGACACTACTGAGAAAGAGTGTTTAGCTATGGTGTACGCCGTCAAGTATTTCAGACCGTATATTTACGGCCAAAAATTCACACTTGTAACAGATCACCGACCTCTGGTCTGGCTGCACTCGGTAAAGGACCCCTCGTCGCGACTCGTAAAATGGAAACTACGACTAATGGAGTACGATTATGAAGTCGTGCATAAGGACGGCAAGAGTAATCGCAACGCTGACGCACTCTCCAGAAATCCAGTAACTTGCTTACCCTTATCGAAAAACAATAAAGAAGATCCGACGTACAGACCACCATGTCCACCATCAGCAATAGACACCAGCACCGTGGGAAGCCGCTTACGACAATCAAGAAGATTAGCAACCAACCGACCCCGATACGAAGAACTAGAGAACACACCGGAAGAATTATCGGAGGACGAAACCGCACCAAATCCTGAAACAACCACCTGTCCGGATTCAAATCGAAGCCTACTCCCAAGCCTAACTCGCGAGAAGGGCCTAGAAGATGATTTCACGCAACTCAACCCATTCGCAAGCAACCGAAACCCGGTTATGCATTCCCCGCCGAAAGCCAGTATCCGTTATGACGATCAAAACGTACGATTGGCACCACATAGCACACCGCTCAGGGAAGACACAAACCTCGACCTGCTACCATTTGATGACAGCACCGAGAATCCGACTCTTCAAAATACAGTACAAGAAGTAACACCAGCTGCAGAAAGCACGCCACCGGCTACTCGTCCACTTACGACACCGGACCTAACAACACCGCTACCCACTACGCCACCACCCGCCGCGTCAAACATAGTACCTACACAAACCATACTGTCAGTACCGATCCCAGACGACAAAATCGAGGCAGAACTCAAGTGCCTTCTACCTGCTGCTTACCAGCCGTTTACACCGACACACGAAGACACGGACGACACCGAGTACGGTTCGGACTCAACAGGCAGCGACGATAGCGACAATACCGAAATAAACGTGCTTCAAGAAACTTTAACATTCAAGAAACAAAATTACGCGCATTTTTTCGCAACGGATTGCAAACTAACCACGACAATAGGAAAGACTATGGCCGCTTTAGAACTCATAAGACATGAGGATCTTGTTGAGAATCAACCGAACAAGGGACAAGTCATTATAACCACCAACGGACAATACCGAATCTTTAGCATCGCCGCAACTTCACATTATTTTCAAAAACCTACAGAACAAGAAATACTCACTGGACTGATCAACCTCCGAGAAGCCTCTTGGAAAAATTAAGGCGGGGCAGAGTTGGAAAATATAAAAATGTGTTTATTAAAAGTAGGTGTTACCAGAATGGAAGGCTATACACAACTGACGATTCGCAAGCGGGAGAAACAACAGAATGCTTACATACTCGCCAGCAACTGATGCGTTCCTCAAATGTTACCGAGCGCCAAATTCAACTAATGCTAAATATATATCTAACACTCCCACTTATTTAGTATTATTTATATCTAACACTCCCACTTATTTAGTATTATTTACATATACCCATTCCCACTCTGAAGTCGCTAAACTGTTTGTTACACAACGGTTTCGTGAATATGTCCGCCAGCTGCTGCTTTGTTCCAATATACTTAACATCAATGATACCTCGCTCATATACATCCCTCACAAAGTGAAATCTTACATCTATGTGTTTCGTTCGCTTATGGTATTCCGGATTTTTTGTTAAATTTATCGCCGATTGGTTATCTACTTGTACAAGAATTGAATTAGATTTAAAACCTAGTTCCTGATACATTTGGTTCAGCCACATAGCCTCTTTCGTTCCAGTAGCTAACGCAATATATTCGGCTTCCGTTGCGGAAAGGGCCACCACTCGCTGTCTTTGACTCGACCAAGATATTGCGCCACCATTTAGAGTAAACACAAAACCAGTTGTTGATCTACGTGTTTCCACACACCCTGCATAATCTGCATCAGTATACCCCTGCAAATTTACAGCACTCCCACTGTTTCCGTACACTATCCCAAACTCGATTGTTCCCTTTAGATACCGAAAAATGCGCTTCACGGCCTGCCAGTGTTCCTCTCTAAAATCTACCAAAAACTGGCTAACTTTGTTTACAGCGTACTCTATATCTGGTCTACTGACCCTGGCGGCGAACAAAAGCGACCCAACTGCTTCGCGATAAGGTATCATCTGATTTTCCTTTTTACTCCCACTTTGATCATCCGTCGGTCGCGAAAGATGCAGTCCAGGCTCAGCAGGCACACTCGCCGAATTTGCTTGGCCCATACGGAATTTCTCTAACATGCGCCGAATATACGCACTTTGCTTAATCTTTAATCTACGGTTACTCCGGTCACGTTCCAGTTCAATACCCACAAATTGGGTTGCATTGCCAATCGTTATTTCAAAATTTTCTTTCAAATGATTTAATACTATCTGTACTGCGGCTTTTGATATTGACAATATTAGTCCATCATCCACATATAACGCCAAAAAGACAACCTCATTATTAATTTTCCCTGTAAAAATGCAACGGTCACTCTCAATGTTATTAAAATTATACCTGGAAAGGAATGTAACGAATTTTGAATTCCAACATCTCGGTGCCTGCTTGAGTCCGTATAAACTTTTTCTTAACCTACATACCGCGTCCTGCGAAACTCTACTCTCGAATCCTTTTGGCTGCTGCAAAAAGATTTCTTCTTCTAAATCCCCATTTAAGAATGCCGTTTTTACATCAAACTGTGCAATTTCGAAATCCTTTTCTGCAGCAATTGCCAAAAGCATCCTGATTGATTCGTACCTAACCACTGGTGCATAGGTTTCAAAATAATCCACCCCTTCACTCTGTGTGAAGCCCCTTGCAACCAGCCTAGCTTTATAGCGCTCTACGTTACCACCAGTGTCCAATTTTTTACTAAAAACCCACTTGGATCCGATGATCTTTGTCCCCACTGGGGGTTTCTCTAGAGTCCACGTTTGATTTTTATCCAAAGCCGCAATTTCTTCTTCCATCGCTTTTTTCCACTGCTCACCTTCGTCACTCGCAACAGCGCTTTCATAAGTGAGTGGTACTGTATCCACCAAAAATGCATATCCACGTTCACTGTACCGATCAGGTTCCCTTAATTTGTTTCGGTCTCGTAACTCCCGACCAACCATTTGTACTGCTTCCTGAGGATCATGGCATATTTCAGGTGCTTCTGGTTCTCCATCTTCACAATCTTCCCACACGTCTTCCGGTTCCTCTCCTGTGTGAGCCTGCCTATTTTCGTCAGTCTCATCATAGTTTCCAAAGATCATGTCAAATTCCGCTGCAGTCCCTTGGTTACCTTTGATTTCAACAAATTCATTAGTACTTTCGTCAAAAATTACGTTACAGCTCACGTGAATTTGTTTGGTCGCCTCATCCCAGAGTCTATAGTTCTTCGATTCTCCTTCATATCCTACGAAGGTCATCCTCTTGCTTTTTTCCTCCAATTTTTTTCTCTGGACCTTCGGTACATTTTTATACGCCCTGCATCCGAATATTCGCATGTGACCAATTTCAGGTTTCTGACAAAACCATTTTTCATATGCTGTTTGTCCTTCCACCTGCTTCGAGACCGTCCTGTTCAGAACATACGCCGCTGTTTGGATGGCTTCTGCCCATAGCAATTTTGGTACATTTCTTCCCACCAACATAGATCGAGCACATTCTACCAATGTGCGCATTTCTCTCTCAGCCCGTCCATTCTGCTGAGGAACATATGGGGTCGATCGTTCATGCATAATTCCCTTTTCTTTCAGCAATCTGTCAAAATTAGTCGATAAATATTCTCCTCCATTGTCGGACCGTAGAATCTTGATTTTATTTCCTGTCTGTCTGTGTACCAGTCCTTCATATTCTTTAAATTTGTCAAAAACTTCTGATTTATGTCGCAAGAAATAAACTGTCCTGAACCCTGTGCAGTCGTCTTTAAATAAAACAAAATATCGCGATCCTCTGGGCGACTCTACGCTCATTGGCCCACAGACATCTGAGTGTATTTTCTCGCCTGGTTTATATACTTTTTTAAGACCAGAAGGCTTATGCGGTTTTTGGCTATGCTTACCCATGACGCATGGCTCACAGAAGAAATCAGATTTGTCCTTGATCTTCATACCTGTTGCTGCTTGGCTACTGTCTGTCTCCTTTATCGCTCTAACATTTATATGGCCTAACCTCTCATGCCATGATTTTAACGAGGCGTCCTGTGCAATATTACATGCAGCCGAATTTTTCACCGCCAATTTCATGCGGTACATATCGCCATAACGCACTCCTTCTGCAACCAGAGCCCAATTTCTGTCTCGTACCTCACAGTCACTTTGGTAAGCGTGGAATGAGAAGCCTCTTGCTGTTATGGCTCCCACTGAGAATAAATTTCGATTCAGTCCAGGGACAAACAGAACATTCGTCATTTGCTTTTCTATTAATTGGTTGTTGACTTCTAACAGGATATTTAGAGTGCCAACTCCTGCAACGGGAATGACACTATCCCCGGCGACCTTCACAAAGCGCACATCTCCTACAGGTTTCAACTGTTCGAACGATTCCCGCTTAAAAGTCATGTGCCTGCTTGCCGCAGAATCCGCCAACCATACCTCACGATCGTCGTCTGTGGTTTGCGAGACGAACGCAGATACGTCACAAACAAATGCCGATCCAATGGCCTCATCTGTTATACACTTTCCTCCTTCGACTCGGGAATCCGCAATACGTTTTCGGCACTCTTTGTACCAGTGCCCCTTTTCATGGCAATAACTACATGGATGCTTCCTTTTAAGTTCCTCTATCTGTTGCGCCCTCAATCTGCTCTTATTCATGTGTTGGTAGTTTGCCTGTGATTTTGACTGATTATCAAGTTTCAATCTCAATTCTTTTACCTGCAGGGCGAGCGGGGCGACGTCTTCCTCTACCACGGTCAGTCTTTTGTCTTCTCGGATGATTCTCGCAATCAAGTTGTCTTTTGTCCTACCTTCTTTTGTCGTACATTCCCATGCCATTGTAAACGCCGAAAATTTTGGCGGCAAACTACTTAATAGCTTCGACATCATAGCTGATTCGGATGGCTTTTCACCTGCATCTTCAAGCTTTTTACAAATTGTTTCGAAGCTTACCAATTGCGTGTCCACAGCTTCACCATTTCTAATGCGGAACTCATAAAACCTTTGCCAGTATTTTTGCTTTTCGTCCTCGCTTGAATCTCCATACAATGTATGCAACTTGTTCCAGATTGCTTCTGGCGTCATACAATTTATTAAATTAGCGTGAAGAGCCGCCTCCACTGAGCTAAGCAAAATCACTGACGCCTTTGACCTGTTCCTCTTCCATTCTTGCCATTCTTTTAAATGCGTACCTTTCACGGGCTCTACATCTGCTCCCTCGACACAAACCATCAGATCCTTTGATTCCAGCAAAAAGGATACCCCAAATTTCCACAATGGAAAATTGGTACCGTCGAGCTTAACCACACTGCACGTGTCTTTTTCAGCCATTTTTTTCTTTAAGAAAATCCACGTGCTAGTAAATACCGAAGGATGCTACCGATTTTAAAGGTACACGCCCGGACAACTTTACACCGCTACACACTATAACAATCCACACTTAATTTCTCGCGCAGTGGAAGCGTGCTGGGCCCATAACCTCTTGGAAAAATTAAGGCGGGGCAGAGTTGGAAAATATAAAAATGTGTTTATTAAAAGTAGGTGTTACCAGAATGGAAGGCTATACACAACTGACGATTCGCAAGCGGGAGAAACAACAGAATGCTTACATACTCGCCAGCAACTGATGCGTTCCTCAAATGTTACCGAGCGCCAAATTCAACTAATGCTAAATATATATCTAACAAAGCCCTCCGACAAACGAAAACACGCTCTATCAGGATATCAGCTACGGGGGACGGTCATGACGATATAGCAACTCAAGAATTCCACAACTTAGTACAGAAAGTATTCAGCAAAACTTCCATCCGAGTACAAATCTGCAGCAAAACCATAGAGACTCCGCCGACCGAACACAGACCAACACTAATACAGGAAGCTCATGACAGCTTAATCGGCGGTCACAAGGGCGTCACGAAGACCTATAACAGACTAAGATCGCTGTATCACTGAACCGGGATGCGAAACGACATCCAAAATCATATAAGGAAATGCAAAAGTTGTCAGCTACAGAAACTCGTTCGGGTTAAAACAAGACAACCAATGCTCCTTACCGACACCCCGACCGCGCCTTTTGACAAAATATCTCTGGACACCGTAGGACCGTTTCCGGAAACACCTAGTGGAAATCGATACATCTTAACTATGCAAGACAATCTAACAAAATATTGCCTAGCCGTAGCAATACCAAATATTCGTGCGACTACAATCGCTGACGCTTTCGCCCGCCACTTCATCGCAATATACGGAACACCCAAGGCAATCCTCACCGACAAAGGAACCAGTTTCATCGGGAAATTGATGACCAACTTAGCACAAATCTTCAAAATTAATCGAATAACCACCTCCGGATACCGCCCACAAACCAACGGATCACTAGAAAGAAGCCACATTGTTTTAACGGAATACATGAAAGATTACCTGGACACGCATGACGACTGGGACATCCTAATACCATTCGCCATGCTTTCATACAATACAGCCGTACACGAAGCTACAAATTTCACTCCGTACGAGTTGGTTTTCGGAAAACTCGCTCGATTACCCAGCACCTTTGAAACGGATAAACCTCTCGAAACATATGGATCATACCTCGCCGAACTAATAACCCGAATGGATGAAATAAGGGACATCGCCGCCGACAATTTAAATACCGCGAAACAAAGATCAAAAACTTATTACGACACCCGCTCACGTCCGGAAACCTTTAAACCAGGCGACGACGTCTTCGTCCTAAAAGAACCGCGTACCAACAAATTCGATGCCCATTACGTGGGACCGTACCGCGTCATAGACACCACACAGTTAAATAACGTCGTGCTCCAAGTCGCAGAAAATAAATTCATAACTAAACACCAAGACAAGTTAAAACACGCATACTAACCAACGAGTGGGATACACCAGAGCCATCACGAGAACATTTACACCTGGCCACGGATATCAAAAACGAGGTACAGCAACTCAGACGGTCCAGCCCCACATCAACCACAGATCAACCCAAACCACGCAAGAGCCTGCCCCAACAACATCCAGCAGGAAGCGGAAGACCAGCTTCGAGCTATGGCAGGAGGAGGTGGCACTAACCATAGTAACAGACGAAAACATCAAAGACTGGATGCCAGGACAATCCATCTGTTTCGAAAAATTAAGGTCCGACCACGAAACAAAACGCAGATACAGTGATTCAGTGAAAAAGTGATTAACCCTGACCTTACCTCACGTGGAGCATACCATGCTCACCCTACGAGAGTGTCCCGTTCCGCGACATCTCGTCTAAGGGGGGAGGTGTTACATACGAGTCCGCGGACAATTACATCTACTCTCGCACTCGTTCGTCTGTGAGCATGGTTGCCCCACTCGTTCCGTTCGAGGCGAGCTCAGTGCTGTGACGTCACGGGCCCCGCTTAGCGACAGAGACTCAGGACTTGCGTTGTGACGTCACATTCCCAAAAAGTGCCCCCAACAATTCAGTTCTAGCCCTATAAAAGGGCACCCAAAACTCGCTAAGGCGTTCACTCTTGTCAGGAACGTTACGCTGAAAGTACGCTAAATCGCACATTCGCTGTCCGTGGTACTCGTAATAATTCTGTAAGATTCTGAACCCGCATTTCTCAGTGCGTCAAAACCGAGAGCAAGGGTCCGGCGTTACCCACCGTAAAGGAACGCGAACACTTTAAAGACTTTACTACTTTGCCGTGCGACGCCTACGGAGATTAGGCTTCTTACGTTTCAACCAAAGAATATTTGACTTTTGTAAAGACTATTTTTTCCTATGTATTATTTTTATAAAAAAATATATTTAATTTAGTTAAGATTTGTATTCACTGCTCAGCCTCCTCGAAATCTGGACCTACAGCGTTAACAGCCCACAGGAATACGTTTTACCGCTCGAACGTATTTCATAATTATAAATTGTTACGATTCCAAAACCCTTTCTAACACCTTTCCATTCAGAGTATCGGAAGCGACAGCCTTTGATTCGTCTCTGGGCCTAGTCTGAGGGCTCTGTCTCCTGGAATCCGCTGGAATTACCAGCGGACGTCTCTCCACACATCCATAACAAACCCTAATACACTCGCCCACGCTCGGGCTCGTAACACAGGAGTGACTGCGGAACTGTTTTGCCCGAAAATGCATCTCTCAAACATTTCCTGGAGGCGGTCGATGCGCCTCTCATTGTTATTTTGTTCTGCCACAATGTTATTTTGTCCTTCCACTATTTTCTTAATAGAGGCGAGGACGCCAGCCATCTCGCTGGTGGGTTTTGTTGTACCACCAGTTTTCTTCTGCCCTTCGCTGCTTTCGGGCACTCTTTCTTCTTTTGCGGGTGGAGGCGGTGGCATCTTGCACCGCTCTCACAGTTCCGCATTTTCCGCTTCCACTCTCTCGAGAGTGCTACGGAGGTTGCTCGTGGCCTTTTGGTAGCATATCAGCTGTTCCATTAGGTCCTCCACTTCGGCTGGCTGCTTCCTAAACAGAGCCTCTTCGCGCTCGATCTCGTTATTCGCCTCTATAACAAGAGTCGAGCGTCTAAGATCGCCAACGAATAGCCCATTTAAGCCGTTCGACTTTTGGGCAATCTCGCGTATGCGGACCAAGGACGCAGTGATGTCCACTTGTCGCTGCTGGCTCTTTTTGTCTCTCGCCTCTTCGAGGAGATCCTGCATGCTGGGAAGCTTCCCAGTATACCTACCTAGTATCATCTTATGGGCCTTCGTGTCTCATGTTCTGAATTACCGAACCGACGAAAAAGCAGGCAATTTCGAGCGCCCTCTACGATTTATCGTGGTCAATTTGGAAACTATGTGAAAGAGAGAATACATATACCATATCATATACATATACGACTAAAGTTTCATTATTTTTAACAAATATATTGCTCAGATGAATTTATTGTCACTTCCCAGGGACAAAATTATAAATTATGTAAGATTTCGCATCGCATTAACGTGTAAAGTGTCATGTTCACTGAAATAGCATTTACTTAGTAGTTTTAATTGCATTTACATGCAAAAATAAGTAAAACAGAACGTATGAAAATTTTTTTTAAACGCTTCGTTTTCGAGAAAATCGACTCTGATTTTTCGTCAGGTGCAAGCGCCCTAAAGAATGGCATTGTATATCTATATTTATCGTTTTGCGTCGTCTGCGAGTACGTTCGAGCAGCTACGACCGCACGATAGGCCGGTTCGGTCTCACTGTCGCGTATACCGGATGTCCCTGCTGGGCCTGCTTCGATGCCACGCTATGAGATAAGCCATCGCGCCGCGTCCAAGCGTCCTACAGCGGCACCCGGTATATCGCGCCGCGCTCGGGTGCGCTTGCACTTTGCGAAAATTCAAAGTCGATTTTCTTGAATACGGAGCGTTTAAAAAAAATGTTCATACGTTATGTTTTATGTGAAAAATGGAAGCTTTCAATTGCACATTTCGTACGTACGGCCCTGAGAGGCTCGGGCTGTACTGCGCATGCCCGACTTCGCGATCGCGGGGGCTACCGGTAAAAGCTCGCGGCTGCGCTAATTAGAGTGGTATAGACCTTTGTAAAAGTAGTGACGCAATTCAGTGATAATAAAGTATTAATTAGTTAACCAAGAACTGTTTCTGTTTGTCAAAACCTCAGAAAAATCCAACAGGTTATGGGCCCAGGATTTTTCTTTTTCTTTTTCTTTTTCACCGCGCAACGAAGAAGAAATTAAAAAGGTGAAAGATAGAAAAGCAGCTTCTCTGCAACACGTGGTTGCGAAATTATAGAAAATGGCTGCCAACTTAATTAACGTTCAACACGTGGAGAAATTGAACAATGGAAATTATGAAAATTGGAAAGTTCAAATGAAGTACCTCTTAAGATACAATGATCTATGGGGGTATGTGACCAAGGAAATACCAAAGACGGAAGAGAACCGCGTTGCCTGGAACAGCAAGGACGGTAAGGCCTTGGATTTAATAATGTTAAGCGTTCAAACGGACCAATATACGCATCTCGATAACGTGAGTACCTCTTTTGATGCTTGGGAGACATTAAAACGAATTTACGCGTCTAAAGGCCCAATGAAAAAATGCTTGCTGTTTAAACAATTATACCATATGAAGAAGGGCTCAGACATATCCATGACGAATTACGTAAATGAATTTACTCGCGCGGTACAGAAATTAAATGAGGCCGGGATAAAACTTCCGAAAGAAGTAATACCAATAATGTTGTTGAATTCGTTGCCTAAAGAATACGAACCATTTTGCGTAGCGATAGAATCGAGAGAAGTGCTACCATCGCTAGATGAACTGAAAATTAAATTAATGGAAGAGGAAATCAGGAAAGGACACAGCGAAGAAGAAGAGAACAAAGAAACAGGATTAAAGGTCGAAGATATACACAAAGGCTCACAGTCGGCCGTAAGGTATAACAATAAACACAAGACTACACAGGGAAGGTCAACCGATTTTCGGGGAAATTGTTACATATGTAACCGGTATGGACATAGTGCTAAGAATTGCCATTATAAAAATAATAATCGATCAAACATTACAAACAGAAACAGTGAATCAAATAGAAGAAATTACTCTCCACCGTGGAAAAACAACGCAATGGCTGCCGCGTTAAACAATTACCACGGAAAAGTAACCACATGGATCTTGGACAGCGGGGCAACGATACATATCACAAACGACAAAAATAAATTTAAATATCTAAGAAATATCTCCATGAATATATATGAGGCATTCCATGCCAAATCGGACACTTTCGGACCTCACCCCCTTCGATTTTTTTTTTAATTTTTTATGTTTTTAAGACTGATGAAATACGCGTTCAAGAATTTTTTCAGATTTTTTTGACCATCCGTTTCGAAAATATGAATTTTCTTAAAATTCGGGCTCATTTTTTTCAAATGCTCATAACTTTGCGAAATATGGACCAATTTGATCGTTCTTTTTTTCAAAATTTGTGTTTTTGAATGTTCTTTCAAGAAAAACATATAATTTTTTTCGACATAATTTTTTTCTTTGTTTAATTTTTATTTCAAGGGCAAAATATTTTCTATCTCGAAACACGTCACCTTCGATTTTTTTGAAAAAATTCTCAAATAAACTTTGATGCATGTAAGAACTATAAAAAAATTTCCATCGTGGGGAAACTCTTCGTTCTATCTTTTTTCTTTTTTTGAAAATATCCATTCTCTCAAATCGTTTGTTCCGTTTCAATGAAAAATGTTTTTTTTCGAGATGTATGCCCCGTCCGATTTTTTTGAAAAAATTCTCAAAAATACTTGGATGGATATAAGAACTTTTAAAATTTGAATTCGAAACTATCTATCTGTACTATATATCTGTCACGGATTCTGTTCGATTTGGTGGTTAAATTGAAATGGAACATACGATTTGTCAGAATAGATATTTTCGAATAAAGAAAAAAAATAGAACGGAGAGTTTCCCCAAGATGGGAAATTTTTTTTAGTTCTTACATGCATCAAAGTTTATTTGAGAATTTTTTCAAAAAAATCGAAGGGGACATGTTTTGAGATAAAAAAACATTTTCCGTTGTAACGGAACATACGATTTGTTAGAATAGATATTTTCAAATAAAGAAAAAAAAATGGAACGAAGAGTTTCCCGACGGTCGGACAAATTTTTTAAGTTCTTACATGCATCAAAGCTTCTTTGAGAATTTTTTCCAAAAAATCGGACGGGGCATACATCTCGAAAAAAAAACATTTTTCATTGAAACGGAACAAACGATTTGAGAGAACGGTTATTTTCGAAAAAAGAAAAAAAATAGATCGAAGAGTTTCCCCACGATGGAAATTTTTTCATAGTTCTTACATGCATCAAAGTTTATTTGAGAATTTTTTCAAAAAAATCGAAGGTGACGTGTTTCGAGATACAAAACATTTTCCATTGAAATGGAATATACCATGTGACAGAATAGATATTTTCGAATAAAGAAAAAAAATAGAACGAAACGTTTCCCCACGATCGGACAAATTTTAAAAGTTCTTATATCCATCCAAGTATTTTTGAGAATTTTTTCAAAAAAAACGGACGGGGCATACATCTCGAAAAAAAACATTTTTCATTGAAACGGAACAAACGATTTGAGAGAATGGATATTTTCAAAAAAAGAAAAAAGATAGAACGAAGAGTTTCCCCACGATGGAAATTTTTTTATAGTTCTTACATGCATCAAAGTTTATTTGAGAATTTTTTCAAAAAAATCGAAGGTGACGTGTTTCGAGATAGAAAATATTTTGTCCTTGAAATAAAAATTAAACAAAGAAAAAAATTATGTCGAAAAAAATTATATTTTTTTCTTGAAAGAGCATGCAAAAACACAAATTTTGAAAAAAAGAACGATCAAATTGGTCCATTTTTCGCAAAGTTATGAGCATTTGAAAAAAATGAGCCCGAATTTTAAGAAAATTCATATTTTCGAAACGGATGGTCAAAAAAATCTGAAAAAATTCATGAACGTGTATTTCATCAGTCTTTAAAACATAAAAAATTAAAAAAAAAATCGGAGGGGGTGAGGTCCGAAAGTGTCCGATTTGGCATGGAATGCCTCATATACAGGCACAGAGGAACAGGTGGAAGCCACAGGAAAAGGTACGGTAGAAACGGCAATGAAACGAGGAAATGAGAATCCAACTGACATAACATTACAAAAGGTCCTGTACGCACCAAAATTCAAAAATAATTTGCTATCAATATCACAAATAACTAAGCACGGTTTTAGAGTAGTTTTTGAAGATAACGATGCAAAAGTAATGCGCAAAAACGGAGAGATTATGTTTACAGGAAAGGAAAGAAACGGCCTATACATTGTGGAGGAGAGAAGCAAGTACAGCGCAAATCGAGTCAACTATGCACTGCAGGAAAGACCATTGGTAAAATGGCACGAAAGATTAGGACACCTAAACTACGAAGACATAAGAAAATTACAGTCAGAAGGATTGGCTGTCGGAATAAATGAACCTTTGGGAAGCTCGAATCCGCAATGTGAGATATGCGCAAAAGGAAAAATACATAAACTACCACATCAAGCAGCAACGTACAGGACCGAAGAACTACTAGAGTTAGTGCACAGCGATATATGTGGCCCCTTCAACGAACCATCGCTAGGAGGAGCACACTATTTTGTGACATTTATGGACGATAAAAGTAGGTATATATATGTAAAAATGCTTAAACATAGATCTGACGTGCTCGATGCATTCAAAGAATATAAAGCTTACGCAGAAAGACAGACAGGACGTAAATTGAAAAGGTTGAGAACTGACAACGGAAAGGAGTATTTATCGAAGGAATTCAGCCAACTATTAAGGAATGAAGGAATTACTAGGGAATTGACGGTGCCCTACACACCTCAGCAGAACGGTGTGGCAGAAAGAGCGAACAGGACTCTGGTGGAAATGGCACGTTGTCTTATCTTGCAGGCAGAACTGCCAGACAACTTATGGGGTGAGGCAATAAATACCTCAGCATACTTGAGAAATAGATGCCCGACAAACAGAAATCCACACACGACGCCATATGAACAATGGACAGGACGGAAACCATACGTAGGATATTTTAGAAAAATAGGAAGTAAGGTAATCGCGTTGAAAAAGGGTCCGAGAAAAGGACAAAAGTTTGAACCAAAGGGGAAAGAGTACGTTCTAGTCGGATACTCAATGGAATCAAAGGCCTACCGATTATGGGAACGAGGAACCAGAACGGTCATTAACGAAAGAGATGTACGATTCTTTGAAGAAAAGAGCAGTGTCCCAGAAGAGAGACAGCGACCCGAAATATGCCCGATCCAAATGAGAGGAGAAACAGACGAGGATTCTCCAGAAGAGCTGTCAGCGAATGAACGAGAAGTCGTTCAAGAAGACATAGTTAGAACGAGAGGTCGTCCAAAACTTGAGAGAACAGGAAAACCGGGTAGACCTAGAAAAATATACCATACCAAACCACGCAATGAAAACACAGAAGAAGATCAAAATCCAGTAAGCGTGGGCGATGTTTTGAATAGATCAGACGGAGAACAATGACTAGAAGCCATGAAAAAGGAGTATAACTCCCTACAGGAAAACAATACGTGGGAATTGGTGAGTAGGCCAAAGAATAAAAAGGTATTAAACAATAAATGGGTATTTAAGGTTAAGAGGCATCAGGATGGTTCAATAAAGGAATACAAGGCAAGGCTAGTGGCGAGAGGCGACCAACAAAGGGAAGGCGTAGATTTTGACGAAGTGTTCGCGCCTGTAACGAGAATGGAGACCATACGTACACTGCTTGCTGCTAGCGTAACAAAAGGAATGCATTTGCATCAAATGGATGTGATAACCGCTTATGTACAAGGAGATCTGTTTGATGAAATTTATATGGAGCAACCAAAGATGTTCGAGCGGTTCGACGCCAAAAACGTAGTTTGTAAGTTAAGAAAGCCTTTGTATGGACTGAAGCAAGCGGGTCGTGAATGGTACCGCAAATTGGACAATTTCTTAGTAAGTTTAGATTTAAGCAAAACCACAATAGACCCATGTGTATATGTAAGCAACAACAAGACTAAAAATGTGATTATTACTGTTTATGTTGACGACTTATTAATAGCGTCTGTAGATTTAAGTGAAATAACTAGAATTAAGGATTTATTAATGCGTGAATTTAAGGTAAAAGACTTAGGTATGGTGAAGGACATTTTAGGCATGCGCGTCGACAGAGCGGATAGCTTGGGAAGCATTCGAGTATCTCAGGAGAAATACATTAAAGACTTATTGGAGACGTATGGTATGAGTCAGTGCAATACAATATCCACGCCTATGGAAATAAATGCAAACATCGACGCCGCAAAATTCGAAGCTGAAGGGCATGAAATCGTGAACAAACCGTACAGGGAATTAGTGGGAAGCCTGAACTATTTAGCAAACTCCACTAGGCCAGACATAGCCTTCGCGGCAAACCTACTAAGTCGATTCAACACGTGCCCAAGGGAAGCACACTGGAAAATGGCAAAACGTGTACTTCGATATCTAAAAGGAACGATGAATTATAGTTTAAAATACGAAAAGCAAGAAAGTAGCCAGCTGTTAGCGTATGTGGACTCCGATTGGGCAGGGGATGTAAATGATAGAAAATCCTGTTCGGGGTACGTTGTGCAGTTAGCGGGGGGCCCAATCATTTGGAAAAGTAAAAAGCAAAAATCGGTGGCGTTATCCACAATGGAAGCGGAATATATGGCGTTATCGGAGGTAACCAAAGAGATTATTTATATAAGAAGTTTATTAAGACATATGAAAATTCATTTTTTGTTAAATAACGCGACCACGGTGTATTGCGATAATTTAAGTGCGATAGAATTAAGTAAAAATAATACATGTCATGGGCGAAGTAAGCACATCGATATAAGATATCACTTCTCTCGAGAAGCACAAGAGCGGGGAGAAATCATAATAAAACATTTAAGTTCAAACAAAATGCCCGCGGATGTGCTTACAAAGGCGTTAGGAGGAGTTAAACATAAAATATGTACAGGATTGTTAAGCTTAAGCTAGTGTAAAATTAAACGACAACGAAATATGCAATTGAGGAGGAGTGTGAAAAATGGAAGCTTTCAATTGCACATTTCGTACGTACGGCCCTGAGAGGCTCGGGCTGTACTGCGCATGCCCGACTTCGCGATCGCGGGGGCTACCGGTAAAAGCTCGCGGCTGCGCTAATTAGAGTGGTCTATACCTTTGTAAAAGTAGTGACGCAATTCAGTGATAATAAAGTATTAATTAGTTAACGAAGAACTGTTTCTGTTTGTCAAAACCTCAGAAAAATCCAACATTTTACTTATTTTTGCATGTAGATTCACCTCCTTTTCGGTTGTACCACCGGATCGAAACCACCCTGTATATAGCTTTTTCCTTGTCGCACTAAGAGTCCAAATCTGACATCACTGATCCCCACCTTGACGTAAATAATTGAAAAAGTCATCACTGAGCAAGACACATCGTGATATCGAGAAATTATGTATATATGTCTTTATTTGCGTCCCTTTCAGGTTTGCAACTTATACACATTTACAAAAAAACAACAAAAAACAACAACAATAACAAAAACAACAATCATCTCCACGCCGTCCCACTCTCCTCAGGCTCTCCTTGGACTTCCGCATCCCCTCTGCCTGCAATTCTTCCTTTGCTTCCTTCCTTCTCGCCACTCGCCCCCTTCCCTCACCCCGTCCCCTAAACCTCTCTCTCCCCCGGCCCTCTCCTCTCTTCTCCCACCTCCCCCCCAACACTCCCCTCCTCCACCCGCCACTCCCTCTTCTCTTCCTCCCACCTCCACCATGTTCCCTCTATCCTGATCCTTCCATCTCCCATCCACACCCTCTTCCCCTTCCTCCTTTCCTCCCATGCCTTTTCCACTACCCTCCACCTCATCCTCCTTTCTTCCCATGTACGATCCTCCTCTATCCTTACTTCTTTTCCCCTCATTTTCCACCTCTTCGCCATCACTTCTTCCTTTCCCGCCACACTTTTCATTCTGACTATCACCATTCCCCTTTCATCTCCCCCTTCCCTTCCTCTCCTTCCCAACTCCCTGATTTCCTCCACCTCCCCTTCCACCCCCAATTCTCCCATTAACTCCCGTATCTCCTCCCTTCTCCTCTCTGCTCCTCTCCTCACCCCTTCACACTCATATTCCACCTTCTTCCATCTCTTTCCTTCTGTTCCTTCCAGACTTCTATCCTCCTCAACCTCTCTGTCATCTCTTCTTCCACCCTCCTCTCTCCATTCTTCTCCCCTTTCTCCAGCTTCCCTTTTCTTTCTTCACCTTGCACTGTCTTCTCCTCCCTTCTTCCTTCTCCTTTCTTCTCTTCTGTCACCAGCTTCCCTTTTCCTTCCTCGCCTCGCTCTGTCCTCTTCTCCATCCTCCTTTCTCCTTTCTTCTCCTCTGTCTCCATCTTCCCCCTTCCTTCTTCTCCTCGCTTTGTCGTCTTCTCCATCCTCCCTTCTCCTTTCCTTTCCTCAGTCTCCAGCTTCCCTTTTCTCTCTTCGCCTCTCTCTGTCCTCTCCTCCATTTTCGCTTCTCCTTTCTTCTCCTCTGACTCCAGCTTCCTCGTTCTGCCTTCAATTCTCCTTAACCTCTCCTCCATCCTCCTCTCTCTCTTTCCTCTCTCCCTCCAGGATTCCTCTCAGCTCCTCGACCTCCCGCTCCTTTCTTCCTACCTCCATCACTATCTCCTTCATCCCCTTCATCACCATCTCAATAACAGCTTTCCCCATCTGCTCAAACTCCCTGTCCATCCGCCTGTCCCTCTGCTCTATCTCCCTGCCCATCTCCGTGTGCATCCTCTTCAGCACAAACCTCATAATCGCCTCTGCCATTTCTCCATGCTTTTTCTTCATCTCCTCAGCCCCTTCTGCTTCCTCCTCCTTTTCCAGTCCATCTCTTCCTCTTACTCCCTCGTCCTCCCCTTGTGACTACTTCTCCCTTTTCACTGCTTTTCCTGTTTCATCCTCCTCTCCTCTCCCACACTTCCCTCCTTCCTCTTACTTCCTTCTCCATAACTCCTCCACTTTTCCCTCCCTTCCCTTTTTCGTCCGCCCCATCTCCCTCACTCTCTTCGCCCAAACCTGCCTTCTTCTCTCTTCTTTACCGACCCTTTCACCGCTCTTTTATTTTCCCTCCAGGTGTCGCTTCCTCCATTCCCACTCTTGCTCGGCTCCACGCTTCCTCCTAACCTCATTAAATACAGTATTTGAAATACGTGTAGTATTTCTCGAGGAGGTGCGGTAACAGATGAAGAATAACGAATTCTTCTGTTTCCAACGTAAATGTGTGGAATAGTGTGGACTAACATCTACGTAAATTTCACATTCGAGCCATTTACTATACAAATCGATTAATTCCAGTCTTTGAAAAATCTTTGTTTTAAGTGTCAAAGCACTTGGTAGTCATAACTTTTTATATTTACAATAACTTTCCTGAATAATAAGGATTGGCATCACTTAACGACAAAATCTTTTTGGCCGTCAATAATAAATAATTTATTTCAGAAATCAGTCTAGTTATCTCCGTACTGTAATACAAATTATTATAATACTGCAATCCAAAAGGTAGGTGTGACACTGGAAACCAGAATATGTTGAGGTAGATCAGTGTTGTCCAACTCGCAACATCGAAAAGCCATACAGCCCAGTGTACAGGGTCTACCATTTAACGCGGAACGCTCGCTTGCGAGAAAACGCTAAATGGCAACAGCGCTAGACTCCATACGCTCAAGATTGTCGGTAGCGCCGATGCACTATCCCCGGCGGCGCGTGTATCGAGTCTAGCACTGTTGCCATTTAGCGTTTTCTCGCAAGCGAGCGTTTCGCGTTAATTGGTGGACCCTGTATGTGTCGCGTAATGAAAGTGCCTTGTGTGCGAAACTGTACGATCTGGGCACAGTGAGGTAGCCAGCTGTCCCGATCTATCTCTGTGTTCCGTCCCGAATGGAACGGTGCGCGTGTGATCGGTGGACCAATACTGATAAACCAAATATGGAGCAAACCAAATACCCACAGCGGGGTTATTACCAATTTATTGACCAAACGTAGCAGAAGCGATACAATCAATGATGATGTATGTAATTAAACCAATGACCAAAATCCGTAGACCAGATAAACCAGTGACGCGTACTGCGTGAATCGCGACCGAAAGAGTCTGAGATCGGTGCGAGAGAAATAGCGCCGGTGCACGTACGAAGCGACGCGGCACGCGAGCAACTATTATGACTATGACCGTATTGAAGCGCGGTCAAGCCGACAAGAGACTGCAGAGAGTCCGAGTGAGAGACAGTCCGCGACTGCGATTGAGAGACCGCGTGACAGAGAGAGTGAGTGGCCGCACCGAAACCGCGACGCATTGATATAAGCGTCACACCGACGAGGGAGTGAAGTAGCGGGGGCGCAGGAGCACCCGAGATTGGTGGATCGAAGTCGCGATCGCGCGATCGGAGCGGCGCTGCGAGGTCATTGGCTTAATCGCCGTATTTCGGCGCGACAGGTGCGCGATGATGTATAGCGCCGCCGCGCAGGCGCACGCACGCTGGTCCTAGGTTAACATCAGGGCCGCCGGACCGCGATCGGAGGGCCTTGGCGCAGGGCCGCACGCAGATTACATAAATTTAGACAGAAACAAACACACTTACAATGCGGCCCAAGGAAGCTAAAATGTTGGACAACTTTGAGGTAGATGGATAAATTGACAGTTTCTTAGGGGAAGGAACGGCCCAGGGGGGGGGGGGATAAACAAGAGAAGAATGAACAGCAAGATGTAAAACATGATGTGATGCGTAGAAGGGACCAAGCATGAAAACATGTGTAAGACAAAAGAAGGCAGTATCTCCTGCGTCGCAACAAAGTATTGTCAAAATAATTTATTTTCAAAATGCTCACAAGAGGAAATGTTATTAATATTAGATTTTGCGTCCGTGAATAAATACTTGAGTATGATCCTATTGTGTAATAAATGTAATTTTCGAAATGGGAGATGTTACACCACATCATTCTTTTTATTTATTATATTTGTTGTAATAGTTGCAAGCATCTTTAGCCCTTTGCATTCTGAACCATCCTGGACGTTAGCCATCACATCCAAAGTGCCACTTTCTCGTTAAAACGTGTATATACCAATCATCATGTTACACTTTATAGTTTTGGAACCAATTTGTGCATTATAATAATATTGGACTTACATGAATTTTGTAGACAACGAGAAATGTAATGTATTTCATATACTCTAATGTCCTATGAGAGGGGAATATCAACTGCAAAGAGTAAACTACTGGATCCTCTGCATTAATTTGGCAAGATATATGTATAAACGAAAGAACAAACAATACCCACGTATTATAAATTCAGATTTGCCTCCATATCAATGGCGTTGTTGTGTCAATTGTGGCTCTTAATCGGTAACGTCGCGTGTGACACGAAAATGGTAAGGGGGCTACGTAGCCCCCTTGACGTGGGACAAAAATTAGCATTGCATGTTATGTCTATCCTATACTTAGTCAATGGTCGGGCACGCAAGGGGGCTCAAAGGGGCCCAAATGCTCTGTCGGCACGGAAGAATTCCGAGGTTCTAACTTTGTAGGTAACACCAAGCACCGACGAGGAATTCCTAAGAACCACTGTCGTGACGGGCGTGGTGGGGAAAAGATGTACATTGAGATGTATGTATACGTGCTCTCAGTCAGCGAGTCGTCTACTACGTACCGAACGGAGACAAGAAATAAGCTACGGCTCCGACTCCTCTCCGACACGATTGCGTACAAGTGTTTCCTTTGGCATAAGCCAGCGGTAAAAATGCTTTTTGTCCCTAACCTAACCGATAATCTGATAAAGTATCTTATTCGAAGGGTGTAGTTGGATGATGGGACTCAAAAGCGATCCCAAAACAATTATAAACCAAAAACGTAATTTGATAGCTCATTAAAAAATTCCCATTTTCATCATGTTTTAACGTTGAATCTGCAAGGGCGATGGGCAGTGAGGTGTAAATTGAAAACTTTCCTTTTTGCTCATTTTTAAAAAAGGGGTGTCAGTGAAAAACTCAAGATCATCCTTTCTAGTCGTTTACTGGCGTGTTAAACTAATTTGTAGAACGAACTTTTATACATGATCGAATCCCATCACTCCCAATTTTTGTATCGTGATCATTTTAAGTGCTAGCAGCATCGACGAGGTTGAAAATTTTGCAAAAAGTACTTGTTAATTAAAGAAGTAAATGCCTTCCAATACACTTGCTCTCTTACATTGATTATTGTATGTATTCCATTTCAGAGAAATGATCGGAACATGAGAAACGAAACGACCCTGTCTGTACGCAAAACTTCTTTATTTCTATCTTTACAATTCTAAAGTTTCTCCGTTGCTCGTACATCCGGTGATTTGACACGAATGTCGTCTCTGCGCCACGTTGCCGGCCACGCTGGGCCACGCTGGGCCACGCGCCCGTCTCTTTGTAATTTGCCGACACCGCCAAACGTACAGACAGTTGATATAGAAAGAGGGAGTGAAGGTGAAGCCATTGTTGAATGAATGAATGCCACATGACGATGAGGCAACACTAGTGCAGCGAAGACATTTTTACAACTTTGACTTTTTATGAATAAAAATGTCAGTACCGTATTGCTAATATTTTGCCAAGTAAAATGAGACCAAACACGAAACCAATTGGGTTATATTTTGTAACTTATTAAAACTCCTATTTACATATAAAATTGCTTGCCACTTTATTTGCGTATAAAGAGTTTAAAGCCGTCTAAACTGTAGCAGGATCCCTGTGTGAGTTTGTGAGGAGGCACCTGCCAATGGTGTCCCCACACGGTAAGAGACGCAAAAAAAATGCCGCCAAATGGGCTTATAACGAATAGGGGACATTCATTCCACTCAAGAAAACTTTGTTTCTCATCCAGCTCCACGGTAAGCGTCGATTCATCCGCCAGGTACTTGATTCACATCGAATAGAAGTTCCTTCTTCACACCACATTGATCTCGCGACGTTTAGGCGACAGTGTGTTTGACAAGTCAGAATAGCGAAACCAAGTGTCGTAACCATTTCGTATTTGGTCTTATTTTTATTAGAAAAACGTCTCCAATATACCAGTAAACTTCTTTTTACCGAAAAATTGCAATTAACAATTTTTGATTTCTTAACTAGGGTTAGTGTCTCACCGATAGACCGCGTCGCTGTTCAATTGTCAGCATCAAAAAATGCCACTGCGATAAAAGCGACGGGGAACCGCCCGGCCGACGACAACCGCTGTTTGTTAAAGGGGCATCCGTGGACAGATATCGTGTAGCTCAAATCGGACTCATATACATAGAAAATCTACTGTAATCGAATTCGTCGTTTGCTTTTTGCCGATACGGATGATCAGAAGTAGAAACGGTTGATAAGGAAAAAAGACGGACTGAAGGCAAAACATTAATAATATTATTCCGAGTAAAATGAGACCAAACACAGTACAACTCGGTTTATATTTGTACTTATTAAAAGGTTTACATATTACACGTTCGTACATATGTACATAGTCGTTGCTGTAACAAACGCAAACCGGCGCATGTCAATGGACGCTAGAGCTGGCGGCCGCTGACGTCACCGAGCCAGGATTTGCACGAGGGGAGACGCGAAGCGCGTTTCTTTCCGGACGGCACCGCACGGACACAGACCGACACGGACGGACAAGGGATATAGCATTTTGAGTAGTAGAGGAGAGCAGACGCAACGAAAGTCAGAGTTATACAGAATAGTAGCTGTTTCCTCGAAAATCACCTTACATTACTTATAAGATTATGAACTTTTCCCCACATTACGTTAGTATTCAAAGGAATTACGCTGCGATATCAGGCGTGACAGTTGCCGAATGCGAGGGGGATCCCGCCTAGTGGTGGGGTTTAAGCGTCAAAATTTATTTGGCAGATCTCAGGAAAAGTTCATCAGGCCTCCACTGTATCGCCACCGCGAACTCTTAAAACTTGGCTGCTAATAAATGTTAATAAAAATGTATGCAGGATTGGAAAAATTTCACTCAGGTGAGGAGTTTGAATCGTCACCATTGGATCCTGAGGCCGGCCAATTACATTTACTATTAGACATTTCGCATATATATTAATGTTTTTTTTTCTTGTACAAATACATTGTAAGAATAAAAACATAAAAATGCACGTAAAGAATACGTCGAAAATATGACAATCGTCAAGAATATGACAATCGCATGAAGGAGGGGTGTCCCTATGCCTAGTGATCTTGAGAGTATTGGATTCGTGCGCAGATGCCGAAAGTGTAAATGAAAGTGTGTACGTGTTCCCGGAATGCAGCAGTGGGAAGGTTTGAATCGGCCCGGTTAACATTAAATGCGCTTGAACATTAGATGAAATATAATTCGGTGCATGCACCGCATTCGTTTTATGCGGGGGGCTACAGAACATGGGTCCAAAAAAGAAACTGGCTTTAATATCTAATTGAATATAACTTAACCTAAATATTATGTTAACTTATCTCTAGGAAAAAGAAAAATAAAGGATAAAATACAGAGAGATTAAGCTGCACAAAAAAAGGAAGAAAAAGAAAGAAACGACAAAATAATAATAACAATAAACTAAAGGAAATTAATAATAAAGAGAGTAGTACTGAGAAAAAAGACGTTTTGCCGTTGTGCAACCGATAATATTAGCGGACCTACAAATATTTTAGCATAAAATAACAAGCGCCATTACTACATATTCTCCTTGTTTTAGCAGTTTTCTTAGCACCTATATTTGTTTATTGTACCCCATCTCATAGCATTGAATATTGCATAATATACTTATCTTATAAACGATGCATGAAAAATTGTTCTACAAATTAATTTTAATACCGCTGGCTTATGTCAAAGGAAACACGCATGCGATCGTGCCGGAGAAGAGTCAGAGCCATAGCTCATTCTTTGACTCCGTTCGATACATAGTAGACGACTCGCTGACTGACAGCACACATCTGAACTTTCCCCCACCACGATCGTCACGGCAGTGGTTCTTCGCAATTCTTCGTAACTTGGTGTAAAAACTGGAATCACTGAGTTCGTTGCGTTGCCTTGAGTTTCCTGATTCGGCCGCTCTATACGCCGAGAGGGCGTCCCAGTACGGCTCAATTTTCGGGCGACACAAAGCACCGACGAGATATACTTAAAGACCGCTCACCTTATGGGACTTTGTGTCGCATGACACAAGGCAAGGCAACGCAACGAACTCAGTGATTCCAGTTTTTACACCAAGTTACGAAGAATTGCGAAGAACCACTGCCGTGACGATCGTGGTGGGGGAAAGTTCAGATGTGTGCTGTCAGTCAGCGAGTCGTCTACTATGTATCGAACGGAGTCAAAGAATGAGCTATGGCTCTGACTCTTCTCCGGCACGATCGCATGCGTGTTTCCTTTGACATAAGCCAGCGGTATTAAAATTAATTTGTAGAACAATTTTTCATGCATCGTTTATAAGATAAGTATATTATGCAATATTCAATGCTATGAGATGGGGTACAATAAACAAATATAGGTGCTAAGAAAACTGCTAAAACAAGGAGAATATGTAGTAATGGCGCTTGTTATTTTATGCTAAAATATTTGTAGGTCCGCTAATATTATCGGTTGCACAACGGCAAAACGTCTTTTTTCTCAGTACTACTCTCTTTATTATTAATTTCCTTTAGTTTATTGTTATTATTATTTTGTCGTTTCTTTCTTTTTCTTCCTTTTTTTGTGCAGCTTAATCTCTCTGTATTTTATCCTTTATTTTTCTTTTTCCTAGAGATAAGTTAACATAATATTTAGGTTAAGTTATATTCAATTAGATATTAAAGCCAGTTTCTTTTTTGGACCCATGTTCTGTAGCCCCCCGCATAAAACGAATGCGGTGCATGCACCGAATTATATTTCATCTAATGTTCAAGCGCATTTAATGTTAACCGGGCCGATTCAAACCTTCCCACTGCTGCATTCCGGGAACACGTACACACTTTCATTTACACTTTCGGCATCTGCGCACGAATCCAATACTCTCAAGATCACTAGGCATAGGGACACCCCTCCTTCATGCGATTGTCATATTCTTGACGATTGTCATATTTTCGACGTATTCTTTACGTGCATTTTTATGTTTTTATTCTTACAATGTATTTGTACAAGAAAAAAAAACATTAATATATATGCGAAATGTCTAATAGTAAATGTAATTGGCCGGCCTCAGGATCCAATGGTGACGATTCAAACTCCTCACCTGAGTGAAATTTTTCCAATCCTGCATACATTTTTATTAACATTTATTAGCAGCCAAGTTTTAAGAGTTCGCGGTGGCGATACAGTGGAGGCCTGATGAACTTTTCCTGAGATCTGCCAAATAAATTTTGACGCTTAAACCCCACCACTAGGCGGGATCCCCCTCGCATTCGGCAACTGTCACGCCTGATATCGCAGCGTAATTCCTTTGAATACTAACGTAATGTGGGGAAAAGTTCATAATCTTATAAGTAATGTAAGGTGATTTTCGAGGAAACAGCTACTATTCTGTATAACTCTGACTTTCGTTGCGTCTGCTCTCCTCTACTACTCAAAATGCTATATCCCTTGTCCGTCCGTGTCGGTCTGTGTCCGTGCGGTGCCGTCCGGAAAGAAACGCGCTTCGCGTCTCCCCTCGTGCAAATCCTGGCTCGGTGACGTCAGCGGCCGCCAGCTCTAGCGTCCATTGACATGCGCCGGTTTGCGTTTGTTACAGCAACGACTATGTACATATGTACGAACGTGTAATATGTAAACCTTTTAATAAGTACAAATATAAACCGAGTTGTACTGTGTTTGGTCTCATTTTACTCGGAATAATATTATTAATGTTTTGCCTTCAGTCCGTCTTTTTTCCTTATCAACCGTTTCTACTTCTGATCATCCGTATCGGCAAAAAGCAAACGACGAATTCGATTACAGTAGATTTTCTATGTATATGAGTCCGATTTGAGCTACACGATATCTGTCCACGGATGCCCCTTTAACAAACAGCGGTTGTCGTCGGCCGGGCGGTTCCCCGTCGCTTTTATCGCAGTGGCATTTTTTGATGCTGACAATTGAACAGCGACGCGGTCTATCGGTGAGACACTAACCCTAGTTAAGAAATCAAAAATTGTTAATTGCAATTTTTCGGTAAAAAGAAGTTTACTGGTATATTGGAGACGTTTTTCTAATAAAAATAAGACCAAATACGAAATGGTTACGACACTTGGTTTCGCTATTCTGACTTGTCAAACACACTGTCGCCTAAACGTCGCGAGATCAATGTGGTGTGAAGAAGGAACTTCTATTCGATGTGAATCAAGTACCTGGCGGATGAATCGACGCTTACCGTGGAGCTGGATGAGAAACAAAGTTTTCTTGAGTGGAATGAATGTCCCCTATTCGTTATAAGCCCATTTGGCGGCATTTTTTTTGCGTCTCTTACCGTGTGGGGACACCATTGGCAGGTGCCTCCTCACAAACTCACACAGGGATCCTGCTACAGTTTAGACGGCTTTAAACTCTTTATACGCAAATAAAGTGGCAAGCAATTTTATATGTAAATAGGAGTTTTAATAAGTTACAAAATATAACCCAATTGGTTTCGTGTTTGGTCTCATTTTACTTGGCAAAATATTAGCAATACGGTACTGACATTTTTATTCATAAAAAGTCAAAGTTGTAAAAATGTCTTCGCTGCACTAGTGTTGCCTCATCGTCATGTGGCATTCATTCATTCAACAATGGCTTCACCTTCACTCCCTCTTTCTATATCAACTGTCTGTACGTTTGGCGGTGTCGGCAAATTACAAAGAGACGGGCGCGTGGCCCAGCGTGGCCCAGCGTGGCCGGCAACGTGGCGCAGAGACGACATTCGTGTCAAATCACCGGATGTACGAGCAACGGAGAAACTTTAGAATTGTAAAGATAGAAATAAAGAAGTTTTGCGTACAGACAGGGTCGTTTCGTTTCTCATGTTCCGATCATTTCTCTGAAATGGAATACATACAATAATCAATGTAAGAGAGCAAGTGTATTGGAAGGCATTTACTTCTTTAATTAACAAGTACTTTTTGCAAAATTTTCAACCTCGTCGATGCTGCTAGCACTTAAAATGATCACGATACAAAAATTGGGAGTGATGGGATTCGATCATGTATAAAAGTTCGTTCTACAAATTAGTTTAACACGCCAGTAAACGACTAGAAAGGATGATCTTGAGTTTTTCACTGACACCCCTTTTTTAAAAATGAGCAAAAAGGAAAGTTTTCAATTTACACCTCACTGCCCATCGCCCTTGCAGATTCAACGTTAAAACATGATGAAAATGGGAATTTTTTAATGAGCTATCAAATTACGTTTTTGGTTTATAATTGTTTTGGGATCGCTTTTGAGTCCCATCATCCAACTACACCCTTCGAATAAGATACTTTATCAGATTATCGGTTAGGTTAGGGACAAAAAGCATTTTTACCGCTGGCTTATGCCAAAGGAAACACTTGTACGCAATCGTGTCGGAGAGGAGTCGGAGCCGTAGCTTATTTCTTGTCTCCGTTCGGTACGTAGTAGACGACTCGCTGACTGAGAGCACGTATACATACATCTCAATGTACATCTTTTCCCCACCACGCCCGTCACGACAGTGGTTCTTAGGAATTCCTCGTCGGTGCTTGGTGTTACCTACAAAGTTAGAACCTCGGAATTCTTCCGTGCCGACAGAGCATTTGGGCCCCTTTGAGCCCCCTTGCGTGCCCGACCATTGACTAAGTATAGGATAGACATAACATGCAATGCTAATTTTTGTCCCACGTCAAGGGGGCTACGTAGCCCCCTTACCATTTTCGTGTCACACGCGACGTTACCGATTAAGAGCCACAATTGACACAACAACGCCATTGATATGGAGGCAAATCTGAATTTATAATACGTGGGTATTGTTTGTTCTTTCGTTTATACATATATCTTGCCAAATTAATGCAGAGGATCCAGTAGTTAACTCTTTGCACTTGATATTTCCCTCTCATAGGATATTAAAGTATATGAAATACATTATATTTCTCGTTGTCTACAAAATTCATGTATGTCCAATATTATTATAATACAGAAATTGGTTCCAAAACTATAAAATGTAACATGTGGATTGGTATATACCCGTTTCAACGAGAAAGTGGCGCTTTGGATGTGATGGCTACCGTCCAGGATGGTTCAGAATGCAAAGGGCTAAAGATGCTTGCAACTATTACAACAAATATAATAAATAAAAAGAATGATGTGATGTAACATCTCCCATTTCGAAAATTAAATTGATTACACAATAGGGTCATACTCAAGTAATTTTTCACGGACGCAAAATCTAATATTAATAACATTTCCTCTTGTGAGCATTTTGAAAATAAATTATTTTGACAATACTTTGTTGCAACGCGGGAGTTACTGCCTTCTTTTGTCTTACTCATATTTTCATGCTTGTCCCTTCCGCGCTTCACGTCACCTTTTACATCTTGCTGTTCATTCTTCTCTTGTTTATCTCCTCCCCCCCCCCGTGCCGTTCCGTCCCTAAGAAACTCTCAATCTATCTATCTACGTCAGAGTTGTTCAACATTTTAGCTTCCTTGGGCCGCGCTGTAAGTGCGCTTGTTTCGCACACAAGCTACTTTCATTATCCGACGTATAGACTGGGCTGTATGGCTATTCGATGCCGCGGGTTGGACAACACGGATCTGACTCAAACATATTCTGATTTCCAGTGTCACACCTAGCTTTTGGATTGCAGTACTGCAACATTTGCATTACAGTACGGCGATACCTAGACTGATTTCTGAAATAAGTTATTTATTATTGACGGCCAAAAAGATTTTGTCGTTAAGTGATGCCAATCTTTATTATTCAGGAAAGTTATTGTAAATATAAAAAGTTATGACTACCGAGTGCTTTGAAACTCAAAACAAAAATTTTTCAAAGAGTGGAATTAATCGATTTGTATAGTAAATGGCTCGAATGTGAAAATTAACGTAGATGTCAGCCACACTATTCCACACATTTACGTCGAAAACAGAAGAATTCCCTATTCTTCATGTGCGTTTGGAAACAGAAGAATTCGTTATTCTTCATCTGTTACCGCACCTCCTCGAGAAATACTACACGTATTTCGAAGACTGTATTTAATGAGAGATAAGAAAATTATACTTATTCACATGAAAATTTTGTTTTCGTTTTTTATGCGACATTGACACTGCATGAGTGATTTTATTTAATAGTAACATAAAAGAAAAGTTTGAGAATAGTATACGGATATCTTTCAATGATTGAGTCGACGCTCTGTTCCCTTTTGTAAGGTGATTTTCAAAAAAATAAATAGTGTTCAATTCAACTTTGGCTTTATTTACGTCATCTGCTCCATTCGACTACTAAAAATGTATCCCTCTCGGCCGTGGCTGTCCAGAAACAAACGCGCTCCGCGTCTCCCGTCCCCCGTTCTGTCGTTTAGGCCGCCGTCGCAAGTACAAATCCAAGCACGGTGACGTCAGCGGCCGCCAGCCCTATCGTCTTTTGATATGCGCCGGCTCGCGTTTGTTACACATTACATAGTTTATTTCGCAACAATATTTGAACAATTCGATATTTAGACATGCTAACAAAAATGCACATATCATAATTTCTCGATGTCACGATGTGTTTTGCTCAGTGATGAATTTTTCAATTATTTATGTCAAGGTGGGGATCAGTGATGTCAGGTGTGGACCCTTGGTGCGACAAGGAAAAACCTATATATATATATACTTCGTCTCATTTTCATTCGTATCCTTTTAACTTTGCGTACATTACAAGCGATACGAATGGAAACAAGGTGCGGTGTATAGGGCTCTCTTTGTCTATACACAGCAGCACCCATGGTTCCACGGGTCCAAGTCTGGTGTCACAGGTGGGAATTGAACGGCTCCTTGCGTGGACACTCTTGACGCTGTGACGCCAGATTTGAAGCCCTGGCACTATGTACAGTAGAAGTCCTTTATATGTCCGAAATTCGGGACCGCAAACCGACATATACAGGACAGAGGTAGTCGATTCTCAGCTCTTTGCACTTTGCCGACACGGAGGGGCTCAGAACGGGACAGCAGATAAGGAAAAGAGAGGGACTGAGAAAAAAACACGCTCGGAAAGACAGAATGCCCACATATCGGTGAGGTAATACTAATGCAACAAAGAAAATTTTTTTAATTTGAGTTTTTGTGAATAAAAATGTCATTATCCTATTGCTAATATTTTTCCGAGTAAAATGAGACCAAACACGGTACCAATCGGTTTATATTTCCTTACGAATTAAAAGTTCTACATTTATCCATATTATACATACATGCATGCATACATACATAAATACAAACTATACATAAAATGTAAAATGCGGTCATTGGTGGAGAGGATATGTGGCAATGTGATGTGGTGGTAGAAAAGAGGAAGACAGATGTAGCAGAGAGTGAGTCAAGCAAATTGAAACACTTTTAGCCGCTTTATGAGGTGCGAAAATGGTGGAATGGTTCCTATATATGATCAAAGGAAAGCCGCAAATGCGACATATAAAGGAAGGAACATAAGGTTTTGCGACTTATAAAGGAAGGAGCATAAGGTTTAGCGACTTATAAAGGAAGCGTTCCTACATTCTGCTGTGCTGCTCGAAAGTTTTGTCAACAGTCAGATTGACAAGCCGAAACAAGGCAACCAAGTGTCGTAACAATATCGTGTTTGGTTTCATTTTTATCAGAAAAATGTCTCCTATATGCTAGTAAACATTTTTTTAACGAAATATCGTAAATCAACTTTTTAAATTGTTTGTCGTTGGGGTTAGTGTCTCACCGATAGGCCTCGAGTTGCCGTCGGCGGCATCAAACAAATTGTGTGACAATGTCGTGGGACTAAGTGGACGGTTGCGAGGGGAATCCCCCTAACAAGATGGCGGCACAGCGACATATAACGGATACTAACTTCAGCGGTCATATAACGGACTTTTACTGTATTGGTGCCGGTGTGTGCGCACCGTGCTGGTGTAAGTGAAAACGACAGACCTGATGTGTACACTCCGATTGTCAGAATCGGGGCTGGAAGGAATTCATGAATCTCGCAGCGCGCTTCGCTGTTCGCCGGATGAAAAAAAAGACAGTGAACAGAGAGTAAATAATAATGACGGAAACAATTGATTACGAGCCAATTAAAACTGCTAAGTACATGCATACTTCAGTGAACATGACTCTTAACACGTTAAAGCGGCGCGAAATTTTACATAATTGTAAAGTAACCGAAGAACGAGAGATTATAACACGTGGGAGTTAAATGTAGGTTAACGACACGTGTATATGCTTTCGCAGTTAGTATATTTCTGCCCCTTCGGGCTACATCGCAAAAGACGATCGCCGTCCAACAATTGCCGATCGCCAAGTCTTCTCCACCGCTCCCCGCGATCCGAGGGCCTATCTTACACGCGGGCCCCCTGCGACGGCCGCTGCTGACGTCATCAGGTGCCGCTATTGCCGCCGCCGGCTCGTGTCTCCTTACACTCGGCCAACCTGACGGCGATGTCTGTCCTCAGACCTTATCTAAACATAGGATTAACGCAAATGTTAGTTAGCACACATATCATCTACGAATGCGTCTCGACTACCGCTCGCGGCGTACGTGGTAGTACAGCGCCTCTCAGACGCACATGAGCGCCACGCCCTAGATCCACCTGTAAATAACTAGTAACCCCGGGTGCCCCGCACCTCAAGGCCCCGCTTGCGGGCCGCCGGCCATGACCCTGGTCACGCCGCCCCGCTCCGATCAGTCAGCAGGCAATGAGTCGTAGGTCGCGCCTCACGCACTCACCCCGCTCGACTAATCTTGCAGACTGCTAGACACTAGTGGCGCCGTACCCATGTCGCTCCGGCGTGTCTACCGGCCATAAGCCGTGGCTACGACCACGCGGTTATGCCGCTCAACCCGGACGCAGGCCATAAGCCGTGGCGACGACCACGCGGTTATGCCGCTCAATCCAGACGCAGGCCATAAGCCGTGGCAACGACCACGCGGTTATGCCGCTCAATCCCAACGCAGGCCATAAGCCGTGGCGACGACCACGCGGTTATGCCGCTCAATCCAAACGCAGGCCATAAGCCGTGGCGACGACCACGCGGTTATGCCGCTCAATCCAAACGCAGGCCATAAGCCGTGGCGACGACCACGCGGTTATGCCGCTCAATCCGGACGCCGTCCCCCATTGATATGACGAAAAGACGATCGCCGTCCAACAATTGCCGATCGCCAAGTCTTCTCCACCGCTCCCCGCGATCCGAGGGCCTATCTTACACGCGGGCCCCCTGCGACGGCCGCTGCTGACGTTATCAGGTGCCGCTATTGCCGCCACCGGCTCGTGTCTCCTTACATAATTTATAATTTTAGTCCCTGGGAAGTGACAATAAATTCATCTGAGCAATAAATTTGTTAAAAATAATGAAACTTTAATCGTATATGTATATGTATAATCCCACCGGTATAACACTGCTTTCTAGTGGGCTTTGGTAACAGATATTATTTGGATGAGTGGAAGACTTGCTCAAATATGGTTGTCAGACAGTTAAACTGTGCAGTTTCATTTTACGGGATATGAAACAAAGTAAGGAGCGATCTCATCTGCCTTCTCTCTTTCACATAGTTTCCAAATTGACCACGACAAATCGTAGAGTGCGCTCGAAATTGCCTGCTTTTTCGTCGAGCCGGTAATTCAGAACATGAGACACGAAGGCCCATAAGATGATATGTCTATCCTATACTTCGTCAATGCTTTTATTTTATAATTTGTTTGCCCTGTAATTGTCTTGTTTTCTTTATTCCTTGTAATTG
Source organism: Anoplius nigerrimus (assembly GCA_914767735.1). Lineage (NCBI taxonomy): Eukaryota > Metazoa > Arthropoda > Insecta > Hymenoptera > Pompilidae > Anoplius > Anoplius nigerrimus. The sequence goes on from OU612086.1 coordinate 17,159,079, forward strand.
CACAATTAATTTTACCCATTATGCTTAAATTGTGTACGCAAAATTAAATAGTTATTAACACTAAACGTTGTGAAAACGTATCAAAATGTAATAGAAACTATTTTGTAAACTATTGTTTTTCTGAAATAATAAATGTCAAGCAAAACGATACTTAATAACTTTGCAACGATAAGTAATTCATTGACAGAAGCGTTCTAAAAATGTTATTCATATGTAGCAACTGTAAATTGTTTCTGGAAATAAACAATTTTTGCATCACTATTTCTGGATTGTGTACAATCTGTTGCGTCATTATGTGTATAATCCCTCGTAAAAAACGATTGCGCGGAACCGACATGATATTATTAATATTGTAACGCCATATGAATGTTAATTTAAAAATGAGAAAATAAAAATTATGTTAGATATGTAATTATTGTAAATTATATGTATATTAAATATTTTCTTATCTTATGCATAATTGTAATTGCTACACTTTTGTTTATATTTGTGGAAAGAATATGAGAGCTTCCCATAATGTGGAAAAGAACATTAAAAATTCCCAATGTTTCGCGGATGAACAGCAAAATACTCTAGGTCATTGGTTGGGAAACACTGCGCCAGAGCATGTGAAATATCCAAGAATTAAACAAAAGACAATCAGTAAGAAACAATTGTTAGCAACCCCGCGTTTCAGCCGTAAAAAGTTAGTTCGGTGTTGTCCGCTATACATATATGGGCTGAAAGTGAAGCCAGCGTCAAAAAAACAAATGCCGCGCATCGGTGAGATAGTACTAATGTACCGAAGAAGTTTTTACTAATTTGACTTCCTGTGACTGAAAATGTTAATACCGCATTGCTAACAGTTTTCTGAGTAAAATGAGACCAAACACGAAACAAATCGGTTTATATGTAATTTTTAGTTACAATTAATTAATTTGATTCAACAAGTTTTTTTATCCGCCCAAATAGTCGTGCTATCGATGGGTGCCTGACGATTCTTCCTTGCTTGTGTCCGGACTCAATGGAACCAACAAACGAGAGACAAGCAACATGTGAAATATTAGCCTACTTCAGTGACAGTACATAAAGAAATTCCATCAGATCAACAGATAACGAATTTGACAAGCCTGACTGGCTCGGTACCTCCGTACCTCATCCACATGAAATATGTTCCTTCTTGTTCACATCTTTCTCATCTCCAGAGGTTTGGTCGACAGACGATTGACTATCCATAACAACGCAATCAAGTATCGTAATCATTTTGTGTTTGGTCTCTTTTATATCAGAAAAATGTATCCAATATAATAGTAAACTTGTTTTCAACGAAATATTGCAACTGAACATTATGGATTACGTTGTTAATGTTGGTATCTCACTCATATACCTCGTCGCTTTCAATTGTCAGTATTCAAAGATTCGGCTATGTCAGGAAGCGATCGAGCTCGGCCCAGTCGGGCTGTTGAGTGTCGTACTTTAAACAGAAAACGATCTGCACACGATACACTGTTCTGCCAGTTCGCTCGTGTAGCCCAATATGTATTTCGATTCCTGTATTGGAACCTACAGTAACTCTCAACCACTGTCGATTCTTCCGCCTACTGCAGCTGAGGTCTACAACGGACCAGACAATGTCGAACTAGCCAAAATTTTTCAGAAATACTCGTTTCACTTGCTTATCCATACCATTAAAAGAATCTTTTGGAACCAAAATTAGTAGGTTTGAACTTTTACTGGGCTCTATGTTATTAATTTTTGTTACGGGACTGTATGCCCAAAAATATTATTGCAAAAAAGTATCTATCACACTGCAAATATTACGCATACGTATGCATGCATAAAGCAACCCATCGTAGCGATGCGGAATTCAATATCAGACAGTTTCGCACATCCACACATATGTGTCCATATTTTCAAAGCATTTCCAAGATTTTACATGTGATTGAACATGTAAGTCTGGTTTTGGGGTAAATTGATCTATAAATGTTTGAATTCGTTAAAACCAACTTGTAAGCAGTGTCCTGTAACACAGACGAGATAGGGATAGACATTGCACCTTATGGGACTTCGTGTCCACGCTGAAAAATACCGACAGCGCAAAAATATCGCGCAATTCGGAGCGCACTCTATGCTTTATGACGGTCAATCGTAGAACTAAGCCGAGCGCCACAACATTTCTTTGTGTGCGTTGTATGTATGTACGGCTTGTTACGTGGCTGCGTGAATCTATTTTTAACGTAGCGAATGTAATATGTTTCGTGGTTTCGTTGACTGGAGATTTTCGATGGCCCAGCCCAGCGCCTTCAGGAGATTTGACAACGCGCTCGCCGAAGCGAACACAAGTGGATAGGGTGGTCAAAACTGTACCCAAGACAAATAAAATAGTAAAATAACCATTCGATAGATTATGGAAAAATACTCATTTTTGGCATGCTTCAACCATATACACCGACTAGGACGGTAGTGGGAGGAATTGAAAAAAAAAACAGTAATTTCTCCTTGTTTTTTCGAAAATGAGGAGGTGAAAAAATTTGGAAAAAATCAAGCCTGTGTCCAGATACGAAGTACATACCCTTGATTTTTTTCACCTTTTAAAACTCAAACTCCGGTAATTGAAATATAAAAACAAGAAAAAAATTGGAAAATTTGCAATTTTGTATTAATGGACTTCTGGATGCATAACGAAAAGAAAACCCTGTATAACTGTAGTGATATGCCGTAGCCCTGTTTTTTTCCGATTTTTAAAAGGGGCGGGTGTTTGTAAAGAAAAAAGTAAAAACCTGTTACATTAGATTTTCGATATGAGTCTGATTTGAGCTACACGATATCTGTCCACGAATGGCCCCTTCCACAAAAGGGGGTCGCCGTCAGCTGCCGTCAGCCGAGCAGAGCACGGTTGCTTGTTTCGCAGCGGCATATTTTGATGCTGACAATTGACAGTAAGAGTCTGTCGGTGAGATACTAACCCTAGTAAAGTAATGAAAAATTGTTAATTGCAATTTTTCGTTAAAAAGAAGTTTACTGGTATATTGGAGACATTTTTCCTATTAAAATGAGACTAAACACTATATGATTCGACACACGATTCACACGCAGTAGTTAATGTCTGAACGCCAAGTGCCATAAGAAGCCCGTCCTGCGTAACATTGTATTCGATTAATCAATATAGTCCGATTCATGTCGTGTTTGATCTCATTTTAATCAGAAAATTATAAATAGTACGATGGAAACGTTTTCATGTTTTCATGTATCAAAAATGAATGTCAGAAATGTTTAAACATAAGGATTTGACACACTGATCTATAATTCGATGACGTTGCCGTGACTCACGCCATATCGCTTTCTTTCGTCCGTCGTCGGCATCTCTTTTCAGCAAACTACAAAGTAAGTTCCGAGTTACGAAAACATATGAGCCGTTCAGTGCACAAATCGATTAAGTCCACCAGTTACATAAAAATTGTAACATTACTGACGACTAATTTTTCTGCGCCTCTTTCTTATTAATTTTATATACCGTTAGATGGAAGCTGTATCTGCATTTATGCATTTTGCAATATATATTTGAATTTATATTATAAAGGGAATTTTACAAAACAACGTATATCATTTCTTCGCATTTCTCAAGTTTTTGCTTTATGGAGGTAATCGATTTGTGCACTGAACGGCTCATATGTAGTCTCCGATTCTGAAAATGTCCGGTTTCGAGTCCCAGAGAGAAGCTCGTGGAGGGACAGAAACAAGGGAAGATCAGAACAGAAAACGCGAGCGCGATCTTCGATCTGCGATTCCCGAAACGCGGGGAGGCAGGTGGGAACAGCATGACGCCAATTGTTGAATGCCGTATTTTCCGTACAAGATGTTCAATTGTGGTTCCGCTTCTTTTTTCGCAAAATATATTTCTCTTCTTTGCAACAACGGGTGTTGCTTCAGATGACGACAACAAAACGTTGTCATCGCTGCCGATTGCTTGCTGCCGAGTGCCGCCAAAGTAAATACAGTGAATTCTGTCATTTTGCCCTAGGTCGGGTACATCAGGTCGGATTCGAAGTCAGGTGGTTGTGTAGAATCCAAAACACGCACTCACAGTGCGTAATTCACTTTGTATTTTGCCGATAGAAAGTGCCGACGACGAACAAAAGAAAGCGATAACACCTGAACCACGGCGACCTTAGCGTACTAAAGATCAGTGTACCAAACGCTTATGTTTAAACGTTTTCTGTATTATTTTTTTCTCCACAAAAACGTTTCCAATATATTGTTAATAATTTCCTGATCAAAATGAGATCAAACACGACATAAATCGGATTACATTTACTGGTATTGATTAAGGCATTTAATACAATTATTAAATAAAATAATTACAAAACTAAAACGATTAAAAAAGCTCACAAAATATTTGTATATTTATCTGAATGATGTCCAGAGGTAACCTTTATTAATCGAATTTATAATAGTAATGTTACACAGGGCTGTCACATAACGGCACCCGACCAAGATCACTCTTTACAGCATTCGGCCGGTGGGCCATCCGAAGAGTGTTGGCTGGATATATGTATTATCTGGTAATCGAATTCAGTTGCGCGCGAGACATTGCTTGTTTAACAGTTGAATGTTGGGCAATAGTCGCACTTACAATTAGCGAACTTCTTTTATAGGAAACATATTCATATTGAATGGACAATGTAAGCCAGAATGTAAAAAGTAACGATTTTGCAAAAGATAAAGTGTAATGGGCATTGTTGGACAGGGTAAACATTTAAAAATTGCGCTGTTTTAAATATCATCGAATGAGGCGATTTACGGTCAATATCTAAGATATAGATTGGACCAATTGGCGTCTTTGACCCCGAACGCGTTATAAAATAACATACAGTACAGGAATTGGAAACTGTAGGTTTTCCACTGACGGACTCGATAGGAACATATATAAACTGTATTATACAATTACAGAATGTGCCGATTAATTTTGGTGGAAATATTAAGGAAAATTTGAATGTCATTGAAAAAATAAAGAAATATTGGATTGTCAGAGTTATCAATGAAAGTAAGGGTTGGCCAGAAGGTTGCCAGAATGTTGTTGGAAGAAGATTATTTCTTACCAATACACAACAACAATTAATAAGAGAAAATATGGAAAACAATTGTGGTTTTTTATTATGACACGAACTACAACTACATATGTTTGAGTTTTGTAAGAATTATAGTATCAATAGACTCTACATATTTTTCGTGCACAAAATTCATATGGGTTTTGCATATTTTACATCCTCGGTTTGTATAGAACTTGTAACATTTTCAATTTTGACAAATGTCAAATTTTCACTTTCAACAATCAATAAATGTTTGTACTGGGCGAAAAATATTTTTGATGCGTCCCTGATCAGTTTTTTAGTTCATATTCCCACATAGAGTGTCGTTGCCTCACAATTTTGCGTTCAACCGGTAACGTTGGACGTGACACCAAAATGGTATGGGGGCTCTAGAGCCCCCCGAGCGTGTGACAAAATTTTGCCCAGCATGCAATGTCCCTATCTCGTCTGTGCCTGTAATCAGTCTCCGTGGTAACAACTGTGTCTGTAGCACACTACGTTGCTTTGCTTTGCGTTTCGCAATCTGGCCGCAGATATATGCTAGAGGGCGTTAGGTTACGGCGATATTTTTCGGATTTTTTAGTCCCATAAGGTGAGCAGTCTTTAGTAATACCTCGTCGGTGATCAAAGGAAACACTTGCATGCGATCGTGCCGGAGAAGAGTCAGAGCCATAGCTCATTCTTTCACTCCGTCGATACATAGTAGACGGCTCGCTGACTGACAGCACACATCTGAACTTTCCCCCACCACGACCGTCACGGCAGTGGTTCTTCGTAACTTGGTGTAAAAACTGGAATCACTGAGATCGTTACGTTGCCTTGAGTTTCGTGATTCGGACGCAGTATATGCCGAGAGGGCGTCCCACGACGGCTCAATTTTCGTGCGACACAAAGTCCCATAAGGTGAGCGGTCTTTAAATATATCTCGTCGGTGCTTGGTTGTTCCAGTTACACCCTTAATACAAAAGCATGGGCTTTTTCCGTGTTTAAAGTGAATGTAATGAAGGGAATATTATTCTGGAATTATTGTTCCCTGAAACTATTCTTTTATCGATGATTTCTCTTATACAATTTTATTGCAGAATGGCCCAAGGAACGCGTTTATGTAAAAGAAAATGGGTGGCTGAATAAAAAAAAAACAGTGCAACTGCACTTTGCACATGCACTAATGCACTTGAGAAAATGTCGATGCATGGGATGATAGAGCCTTTGGTCTAATACAAACTTTTCCTCTATGATTTTGTTCGAAATTGATTTACAAAACTTATCGCTTGGCCCAGTTACTAGAATCACCCTGTATAGCGGCGAAGGTCGTTTAGGTTTAAGAGCTGTTTGAACTGGGGTGACCTCGGTGGGAAAAATATTATTTTCGGTAGGATTTCGATACGCCTTGAGCGCAGCAAACTTGTTGCTTGTCGAAACTTGTACTATAGACTCTACGGTTTTAGGGATCGGTTTTGGTGACGTTTTTGGAAATTAGTTACGGGGTTTAACCTTCTCTCCTGCCACCGCACCGGGAGAGGCTTTTCGGATTTTGGTAAGGCGTATTTTTTTGATTGGGAAAACGGATTCATCGCTGAATTCGTCACTGGAGTTATTTCATTCTACTTCCATGGAGCGGAAGTTTAATATACTCGTCCCTGACGGTGACAAAACATGCGACCCACCTTGTTAGTGCCCCTTCCTCCTGGATAGTTGTGGGTTAGTTGCCTGCGGTTGAGTTCTGGGTTATGTGAGGCCATGGCTAACAGGATTGGTAGGTTTGCAACCGTGAACTGTGGTTTAGTTAGTCTTTTATGCATCCTTCGTATGCTGGATGTACTCTTAAGAGTGGCTTTTGTGCGCGGGGTTGGCGGAGCCACCGCGGCACCGGGAAAAGTTTCACTGACTCTAGTATATATCTAGAGTTTTAAATGTTACACGAGAACATGTTAAAAATTATGAAATGGTTTAATTAAAGTGCGAAAACAGTAAGGAATGAGAAACGCGAATTAAAAGTTTTGGAACGGCTCGGGTATATCCCCGGACACGAATCGTGGAGTACAAGCAGAGAAACGACGAATAATGATACGAATATAGTAACTGACTGACTGAGCAAGGTTGTCGCAATTTTTTCCCGACGAGCGCACAGTAAGGAATAAATCACTGCTTTAGGTTTTTTTTTTGAATAAGTGTTATGAGTGGGCGGGGGACGGTGAACTTGCGAGGGAATTCTCGTGAGCTTGTCGAGGCAAGCTCAGGGATCCCTACAGTGTCCCTCCATAGGGGCGTACCTGAGAGCTAGTAGCCCTCTCACTGCCTTATGGAAATAAGCTTGGTGTTACCTGTATTGGAGGTATAGACTCGGAAGAGAACATTGACTTAAAAGAGGGGTAAAAATTAAAAAAAAAAGCCCGAGTTTGATCTGGCTCCGGAGAGCCACTACTTCACAGAATACGTCTACAATTATGACATGAGGATTTATATGCGTACGCGATTGAGCGAGCCTGGCTCACAGCTAGTGCTACCTTGAATGGGGGTACTTGACCCGATACGGGATCCCGCAGGACCGGAAGCTGCACGTCCGTCTGGCTAGGGGATTTTCATATTCCCTGGCTAAATAAGTTGCTTTCAATTTTAAGTAAATATCCTTGATATAGGGTAGACTAACTTTGTCACGGAGATGTTTGTGAAGCTTCAGAATTTGCTTCAAGATTTTGTTTTAAGTTCGTTGCACTTTTTGTGTATGGTGGTGGGAGACCGAGTGCCAAACGAGTATACCGTATGTTAATACCGGTCTGAGACAAAGTTTGTATAATAAGGTTTTCATTTTTGAAGCTATGTTTATTTTGGGATCTAGGAGTTTAGATAAGGCTCGATGGGCATTGAGAGTTTTAATAATCCGGTCGAGAATGGCCGGTCCAAATGTAAATTAACTGTCTAATATGACACCTAGGTATGTCACCTCATTGCACCAGGATATATTGTGATTTAGCAAGGTTAAGTGAATATTGTCTCTACGGCGTTTTGTAGTACGTTTCTTAGTGAAGACTATGGCTTGAGTCTTTTCAGGATTTATTGTCACCTTCCAGTCCTGGAGGAACCCGGATACGGAACCAAGGTGCCTTTGTGCATAACGCACTGCATATTCGAATCTCGTAGAGGAAGCGTAAATGGCCGTGTCGTCGGCGTATAGTGCAAGCTTTGATGCGGTTGACGGTGGCAGATCATTTATAAAAATGTTGAATAAAAGTGGGCCGAGGATGGATCCGTGGGGGACCCCCGCGCGCACCGGCAGGTCACTCGAGACGTGTTGGTTTAAGTTTACCGCGAGCCTACGATCGCAAAGATATGATTTGAAGAGTTTGACCGTAGCGGGTGGTATTCCGGCCTCCCACACCTTGACCAAGAGTGCATCGTGCCAGACAGAATCGAATGCTTTGGCTAGTCTCTGTTGGTGGTTAAGTTCGTCGCAACCGTTTGCGTTATTCTAAGGCACTGTTGGATAGTGGAATGCCCTGCCCTGAACCCGAATTTTTGGCGTATTATATGATTATTTGGGTAAAGGTAAAGAATCGCGGCCTCCTCACCGATTTGCATGAAACTTTGCAGGAACATCAATTTTTGCATAAAAATAAGATCTGTAAAAGCCAAAAAGCGCGCTCTCGTCTAATTAAAAAGTTATTAAGCGGTAAAGTTTAGTTATAAATCCTGCCTTACCGGCAGGAAGAACGCTCTCTGCGCATGCGCACTGATATCTGCGCATGCGCTCTGAGGTCTGCGCATGCGCACGGACAAGTTTGCAGGTAAAGTGCGCGTATTTGAAATGAAATAATATTGAATTGGCGAAGGCTAGGTGTGGGCAAGGCTTCCCTTTCATAATATTTAAGGGTTTTCAATCAAAAAATGGTTTGAGAGTTGGTTTAGGTCTAGATTTCTTTCAGCCAAATCTCACTTTTCGTTTTATTTCTATGGCTAGGTGTGGGCAAGGCTTCCCTTTCATAATGTTTAAGGGTTTTCAATCAAACAATGGTTTGAGAGTTGGTTTAGGTCTAGATTTCTTTCAGCCAAATCTTACTTTTTGTATTATTTAAGGGCTGGGTGTAGGCTAGGCGTCCCTTTTGTAGTGCTTTTGTCGATAGAAATGATGTTGCTGCACTTTTGCTATTAAAATATTACCCGAACCTACTCTCAAACCATTGTTTAATTGAAAACTCTTAAACATTATGAAAGGGAAACCTTGCCCACACCTAGCCATAGAAATAAAACGAAAAGTAAGATTTGGCTGAAAGAAATCTAGACCTAAACCAACTCTCAAACCATTGTTTGATTGAAAACCCTTAAACATTATGAAAGGGAAGCCTTGCCCACACCTAGCCATAGAAATAAAACGAAAAGTAAGATTTGGCTGAAAGAAATCTAGACCTAAACCAACTCTCAATCCATTTTTTGATTGAAAACCCTTAAATATTATGAAAGCGAAGCCTTGCCCACACCTAGCCTTCGCCAATTCAATATTTTTTCATTTCAAATACGCGCACTCTACCTGCAAACTTGTCCGTGCGCATGCGCAGATATCGTTCGCGGTGCCGGTAAGGCAGGTTTTACAATAAACTTTGACGCTTAATAACTTTTTAATTAGACGAGAGCGCGCTTTTTGGCTTTTACAGATCTTATTTTTATGCAAAAATGTACCATTACACGAGGTAAAGGTATAGAAAGCAGTCCTCATCACCGATTTGCGTGAAACTTTGCAGAAACATCAATTTTTGCATAAAAATAAGATCTGTAAAAGCCAAAAAGCGCGGACCCGTCTAATTAAAAAGTTATTAAGCGTTAAAGTTTGTTATAAAACCTGCCTTACCGGCAGCGCGAACGCTATCTGCGCATGCGCACGGATGTCTGCGCATGCGCATGGACAAGTTTGCAAATAAAGTGCGCGTATTTGAAATGAAATTATATTGAATTGGCGAAGGCTAGGTGTGGGCAAGGCTTCCCTTTCATAATATTTAAGGGTTTACAACCAAAAAATGGTTTGAGAGTTGGTTTAGGTCTAGATTTCTTTCAGCCAAATCTCACTTTTCGTTTTATTTCTATGGCTAGTTGTGGGCAAGGCTTCCCTTTCATAATGTTTAAGGGTTTTCTATCAAAAAATGGTTTGAGAGTTGGTTTAGGTCTAGATTTCTTTCAGCCAAATCTTACTTTTCGCTTTATTTCTATGGCTAGGTGTGGGCAAGGCTTCCCTTTCATAATGTTTAAGGGTTTTCAATCAAACGATGGTTTCAGAGAAAGTTCGGTTTATATCTTAATCGCCAAAAGTACAACAATATAATTTCCATTGACAAAAGCACACTCGATTTCGTTTGTCGAAAGTCAACTTATACAGTAAATAGTGCGAAAAAAACGTGTGAAAGTACAGTGCATTTTTAAACAGAGTGCCGGACTTGGCACGTGGTTAAAAAATCACAAAATTTCCATAGACACTTCTTCGGGAATCTTCGGGGGATATAATTTAGCCACTTCATCCCAAAACGCTTCTAGCAACTCGTCCCGGCAATGGGCCCTCTTGAAAAGGTATTCGGCCAAATACCCCACGAGGTGGACTTTGGGTGTCCCATATCGTGGGATATTTGACCGGACTTCCCTCCAAGTCCTCTCAATATTTTGGGTGTGAGCACCTAACAGTGATTAAGAAATATATTCGAAATTAATAATGTGAAATTTGATTAAGGCATGTAATATCTTTTTACATGTATATGTTGAAATGCACATACCTGTTCCCGGATCCACAAAATTGTACCGGTGATTCACCGTCAGGTGCCGGAAGCCAGCGCTGTTGAGGTTCCTGTAGCTCCTCCAACAGTCTGACATGATTGTGGATCCGGGAAGGATCCATTGCCGTATAATCGCTAGAAGCGTCCGTTCAGAGCGGTCTGGAACGGGGACCAAAAAAATTTTTTTGGATCCCCGTTCGAATCCCCCGAAGATCCACTTGCCTTCGACGAGGCGCCCGCGGTTGTATTTGCGACGGCCAAATTTGGCCTCGTCGATTTCCACCGTAATACCTGGGCCGCCTATGGGCGCAGAATTTCGTTCGGCCCAGTAAATGCAGGTCTGCAACAATGCAAAAACTTGAGTTAAAGCAACAAGAAAATAAAAGTCGCACAACGTTTGTAGTAAATGTAATGTGAAATAGAGCGATTAAATGTGAACTTACATCACGGCAGAGACTTTGCCACTGGATAGCCGTCGCTTTTGTCACGTTCATATCATTCATGATATACTCCAACCGCGGGTGCCTCATGCATAAAAAATATGCAGTGACTCGGCATACGGTGTCTATGGCAATTTTGTGATTTTCAAACCACGTGCCTGCTCGGGCACTCTGTCTAAAGTCGCACTGTACCCTCACACGTTTCCTCGCACGATTTTCTGTATAAGTAGACTTCCGGCAATAGAAATTAAGTGTGCTTTTGTCAAGTGGAATTATATTGTTGCACTTTTTGCAGTTAATTTCTCCTATGATCACTTTCTTTGCTATCAAAAAATCAAGCAAATCCTCCTTCTTTGCGCAAAGTTCCAAGAATTCGGGAAACTTCATGTTCCTTTCGCTTCAATAACTATACTGAAAATCTTTGTAAAAGAAAGCTAAAACAAGCAGCGATAGACTTTTCATCCTTCAACTGTTCGACAAGCGGCTGTCCCCTTCGCGAAAATTGTCCCTCGCATCTAGCCCAAACCATGACTGAATACATTGTTGCAGCACAGGAATGATATCGTTGAACTTTTGGCGATTAAGATATAAACCGAACTTTCTCTGAAACCATCGTTTGATTGAAAACCCTTAAACATTATGAAAGGGAAGCCTTGCCCACACCTAGCCATAGAAATAAAACGAAAAGTGAGATTTGGCTGAAAGAAATCTAGACCTAAACCAACTCTCAAACCATTTTTTGGTTGTAAACCCTTAAATATTATGAAAGGGAAGCCTTGCCCACACCTAGCCTTCGCCAATTCAATATAATTTCATTTCAAATACGCGCACTTTATTTGCAAACTTGTCCATGCGCATGCGCAGACATCCGTGCGCATGCGCAGATAGCGTTCGCGCTGCCGGTAAGGCAGGTTTTATAACAAACTTTAACGCTTAATAACTTTTTAATTAGACGGGTCCGCGCTTTTTAGCTTTTACAGATCTTATTTTTATGCAAAAATGTACCATTACACGGAGTTTCATGCAAATCGGTGATGAGGACTGCTTTCTATACCTTTACCTCCAATACTTCCTCTTCTCCGACTTCCACTCTTCTTTCTTCAAGGTATTCCCTCTTCTCCTGCACCCATCCTCCCATCACCCACATTCTCTTTCATCTCTCCATCACTCCTTCCGGTACCTTCTTGCAGTCACCCCCCGCCCCTCTCCCTTCCATAAACCATTCCTCGAACCTTCATCCTCTCCGTCCCGCTCTTACCCTCATCTCCATCTTCGTTTCTTCCCTTGTCAAGTCCCCGGCGTCCTTAAGTATAAACCCATAAACTGACATTTTTTGTTGCTCTTCGTTAACGTTCGACGATATTCGAAATGGCGACTTCACTTATATCCTGTACTTCGGAACGAACGGACGTCTTGTATGTTTTCATTCTGTGCTTTTGCGCTGGTGTGGAATCAGTAGCTCAACATTTAAATGAAGTTATGTTTGGAGTGAAGGTCGTAGCGTTCCATCAATTCACCCTCAACCTAATGTCGGCACGTGATCGCATGTGATATGTGGATTTTTCGACCGCGACAGCGGCTCGAGTGCATGCTCGGGTCACGCCGTTGATTGTATTGTATGTATGTATTCCTTTACTTTTCCCTTACGTGTTACAATATTTCCGCCACTTTACCTACTACCTTATCCTACTCTTAGTCTACCCCCCTCTCAACTACTATTTTCGCTTTCTTTTCCCCTCTTTACTCTCCTCGCTCGCTCGCCTGCTCGCACGCAAACAACTCGCTCGCACGCTCGTCCGCTCCTACGTCCGCTCGCTTTCCGCACGCTCTCCTCGCTTCTCTCTCTTTCGCACTCTCTCCAATCTCCCCCTCTTTCTCATCCCTGACCTCCGTATCCGCTTCCTCCACATTCACTCCACTCTCTCTTTTTACCCTATCCTCCCTACTGCTGTCCCCTATCATTTATTTCTCTCCTACTTTCCGCCCTCTTCCTCCCCTCCTCCAATTTCACCAGCCATTCCGCCCCCCTCCCACCCCCCTAGCACTTGCCCAACCATCTCTTTCCATAACCCTCTCTTCCCTGGCTCCCCCTCCCACTCCCTACATCTCTCCCAGATGTGTTCCCATGTCTCCTCCTCCTCCCCACACATCCTGCAGGTTCTCTCTTCCTCTCTCCCAGTACCATCCATGCCTCGTCTCGTTCCCCAACCTCGCCCTTGCCAACCTTCTCTTTCTATGCTCTATGCAGTTCTTATTCCCCATGTATCCCGGCCTCCCCTGCTCTCTCAAGACTCTATACCGCCCACTTGTTCTTGAACACTCTGTCTTCTCTCTCCTTTCTCTCTTCTGGTCTTCCTTGCCTCTCCTTTCTAACTCCTCGTACCCTTCCTCTCTCCCCACCTCTATGCCCCTCGTCTCCCAGAATTCTTTCCTCTCCTTCTTCCACCTCCTCATATCCCTACCCCTTCCTCCTCTCTCTGTCATTTCTTCCCAACACCTTCTTATTCTCACCCCTCCCTTCCCTTCCCTTACTCTTTCTTCGAATTTCCAGGCCCTCCTCCCCATCCTCGCCCACAGTTTTTCCCTGGCCGCTTCCTCCATTACTATGTATCCCGGGGTTGTCTCATATACCTTTCCTGCAGCCCCTCTAATACCCTTCTCTCCCCCCACCCCCATACCTCTACCCCGTATCCCATAACCGTCCAAACTAGTGCGTCGAAGAGCCATATCCTCCTCTCCCAATCCTTTTCCCAAAGTCTCTTCCCAACACCCCAGACCTCTCTTAGAGCCGCTGCCGCCTTTCTTCCCCTTTCTCCCACCTGAGCCTCCTGCCCTCCATTCTTCTGTATCGTGTATCCCAAGAAGTTGTACTCTCTTTCCTCCTCAATCCTCATCCCTTTCCACCTCCAATCTACTCTCCTCGTCCTCCCCCCTCCCTCCCTGATTCTCATAATCTTCGTCTTCCTCGTATTCAGTTTCTAATCTCCTCTCATCTAAGTACCTTCCCAATCTCGGTAGCATAGCAGTCATGTCGTCCTCCTCCTCCGCCAACAACGCGATATCATCCGCATAAGACAACGCGTAAAGCTCCCCCCCCTAACCTCACTCCTCCCCACTTCCCCCTCTCCATATAGCCCTCCAAGTCCGATATAAAAATATTGAATAATATCGGACTCAGAGGGCACCCCTCCCTCAGATCTCTCGCCAGCTAAAACTCGTCCCCCTCCCTATCCCCGCACCTTACCCTACACTTTATTTCGCTTAACAACTCCTCCGTCCTCACCACCAGCCCCTCCCTTCTTTCCCTTTCCCTCATCATCCTTACCACTATCTTCCTATTAACCGTGTCAAAGGCTGCCTGGAGGCCCAAGTACAACACCACACATTTCCCTCCCTTCCTGCCCAACTGCCTGTTGGCCAGATAGTTCAGGGTAAATATATTATCCATCTTCCCCTCCCCTTCCTGAAACCCACCTGCCCCTGCCCTAGCACCCCCTTCCTTTCCACTTCCTCCCTCAACCTGCCCGCTAGAATTGCCGCATAGATCCTATACAGCGAGGGCATCACTGTTACCCCTCTATATTCCTCCACCTTCCGTCCTTCCCCCTTTTCCAGTATTGGCACTATTTCTCCTACTTTCTAACCTTCTGGCCATCCCTCTCACTCCCATATTCTGCGATATATGTCCTTCCATCCTAATCCTCTACCCCCCGTGCTTCTACACCTCATGCGGTACTCCATCTATCCTTATCGCCTTCCCATCGTTCACTCTTCCTGCCGCCCGCTCCCATTCTTCCAATTCTATTCCTTCCTCGTCATCCTCCTTTCCCCCTCTCCTCCCCCCACCTCCTATCACTACTCTTTCTCTCACTCCCCTCAAAAGCCCCATGAAGTACTCCTCCCATTCCTCCCTCCTTATTCCCCCGTTCACCGCTTTCCACTTTTTCCTGTTTCCCTTTAATACTTCCCACACTTCTCCCTCCGTTCTTGCCCCTCCTGCTCTCCTTATCCATCTTTCTCTCTCCTCCACTTTTTTCCGTTCGCACAATTCTTTATACTCTCTTTTCTTCTCCCTATACTCCATCCCTTCCACCCTTCCCTCCTCCATCTTCTGAAGCCCCTTCCTTAGGCCTCTCTTCTCCCCTTTACACTCCTCATCCCACGACCCTTTTTTCAGCCTTGTTCCCTTCCCCCCTCTTCCTCCCCTTCTTTTAATGCCTCCCTTATCATTCTCTCTAATTCCTCCATGTCTCCCTTCACATCCTTCCTCCCCTCCCCCACCCTCTTCTAAACTCCCCTTTCCCTTCCCCATCCCATCTCCCTCTTTTTCTCAACTGCTCTTTCTTGCCCGTTCTCTCCTCCCTCCCCACGTTCCCCTTTATCCACGCCACTACTGGCTGGTGGTCCGAATCCACATTATCCTCTACTTTCATTCCCGCTATTCCCTCCCACGCCTCCCTGTCCCCTATTATATAATCAATCACCGTCCCACACCCCCTTCCCGTGTATGTTCACTCCCCCTCCCTGTCTCCTTCCATCCCTCCATTTAGGATCGCCCCCCCCCCCCCCCCCCCCACCATTCTGTTCCAGCCACCTTATCAGCTTTACCCTGTCTCCGTTCACCTTTTTATCCTTCGATCTCTTTTCGTCCTCTTCCTTTCCCTTTTTTTCTCCTTCCGTCCACATCCGCCCTTCTTCCCTTGTCCTCGCGTTAAAGTCTCCTCCTATTAATACCTTCTCTCCCCCCTTATCCATCTCCATCCATCTGTCCAGTTCCTCTAATTTCTCCTCCATATCCCCGTTTATATATACTCCCAGTATTCTCCATTTTTCCTTTCCTAACTTCACCCTACATTCCATTATCCCCTCCTTCCTTTCTTCCTTCCCCTCCTTTTCCTCCCATAACAATGCCCTTCTGATCCCTCTCAGTAGCCCTCCTATAGCCCTTCTCCTTACATTTTCCCTTCTTGCAAATTGCACTTCCCATTCAAATTCTTTCGGAAGGTACTCTTCCACCCTCCCCCAGCCTTTTTCCTCTATCCTTGTCTCCAGTAGTATTATTATATCCCACTCCTTAATACCCTCCCAGAACTCCCTGTCTTTTTTTCCTACCCCTGCGACGTTCCAAAACGCCACCTTCCACACCTCCCTCCCTTCCCTCTTCTCTTTCCCCTCTCCTCCCACTCCCCCCCCGTCCTCTTTCTCTCGCCTCTTCCGTCACCATTCCCTCTCTGTCCTTTTCCGCGTTTCTCCTGCCTCCTGTCTTTTTCCCTCCCCCTGCCACCTTCCACCATACCTTTCCCATACACTCAATTTTCCCCTCTCCTCGTCCCATTGCCACCATTATCCCTCGACTTGCATCTTTTCGTATCCTACCCATACCCTTTTCCCTCTCCTTCTCTCTTCCCAGGGGTATGTATCCCTCACCGTTTCCTCGATTTGCTTTAATCGCCTGTAACTTTCGAAGCACCGATCGAAACCTATGATAATCATGCATTCTCTTGAAGCTCTTGACGCGTACTTTACGATAGGATTACCAGCGAAAGCCCATCTTTAAAAATAAATTGTTTCAGTAGTAGTGGTCGGAAAGGCTCTTGCTCGAAAAATCATGTCTTTGGTTTTTTGGCTGTAACTTTGATAATAATGCACTTAGAAGGCTCTGCCTGCGATTTTTGTGGCCTCTTTCCATTCTCTTTAAGCGTGTGTAAGCACAAGTCGACTGCAGCACTTTCCATTTTTTGCCGAAATAAATTGCAAGGGGTATGTATCCCTCACCGTCTCCTCGATTTTATTTATTCGCCTGTAACTTTCGAAACACCGATCGAAACCTATGATAATCATACATTTTCTTGAAGCTCTTGACGCGTACTTTAAAATAGGACTATCAGCGAAAACCCATCTTAAAAAAAAATTGTTTCATTAGTAGCAGTCGACCAAGGCTCATCCTCGATTAATCAAGCCTTTGGTTTTTTGGCTGTAACTTCGATAATAATGCACTTAGAAGGCTCTGCCTGCGATTTTTGTGATCCTCTTTCCATTCTCTTTAAGCGTGTGTAAGCACAAGTCGACCGAAACACTTTCCATTTTTTGCCGAAATATTCTGCAAGGGGTGTGTATCCCTCGCCGTTTCCTCGATTTGCTTTATTCGCCTGCAACTTTCGAGACACCGATCGAAACCTATGATAATCATACATTTTCTTGAAGCTCTCGACGCGTACTTTAAGATAGGACTATCAGCGAAAGCCCATCTTTAAAAAAAAATTGTTTCAGTAGTAGTGGTCGACCAAGGCTCTTCCTCGATTAATCAAGTTTTTGGTTTTTTGGCAGTAACTTCAAAAATGTTACACTTAGAAGGATCTGCCTGCGATTTTTGTGATCCTCTTTCCATCCTCTTTAAGTACGTGTAAGCACAAGTCGACCGAAACACTTTCCATTTTTTGCCGAAATAAACTGCAAGGGGTATGTATTCCTTACCGTTTCCTCGATTTTTTAAATCGCCTGTACCTTTCGAACCACCGATCGAAACCTATGATAATCATACATTTTCTTGAAGCTCTTGTTACGTACTTTAAGATAGGACTATCAGCGAAAGCCTATCTTTAAAAATAAATTGTTTCAGTAGTAGTGGCCGACCAAGGCTCTTCCTCGATTAATCAAGTCTTTGGTTTTTTGGCTGTAACTTCGAAAATAATGCACTTAGAAAGCTCTGCCTGCGATTTTTGTGATCCTCCTTCCATCCCATTTAAGCATGTATAAGCACAAGACGACCGAAACTTTTTCCATTTTTTGCCGAAATAAATTGCAAGGGGTATGTATCCCAAACCGTTTCCTCGATTTTCTTTAATCGCCTGTAACTTTCGAACCACTGATCGTAAGCTAAGATAATCATACATTTTCTTGAAGCTCCTGATACGCACTTTAAGATAGGACTATCAGCGAAAGCCCATCTTAAAAAAAAAATGGTTTCAGTAGTAGTGGTCGACCAAAGCTCTTCCTCGATTAATCAAGTCTTTGGTTTTTTGGCTGTAACTTTGAAAATAATGCACTTAAACGGCTCTGCTTGCGATTTTTGTGATTATCTTTGCATCCTCTTTAAGCGTGTATAAATACAAGTCAATCGAAAAACTTTCCATTATTTGCCGAAATAAACTGCAAAGGGTATGTATTCCTTACCGTTTCCTCGATTTTCTTTAATCGCCCGTAACTTTCGAAACACAGTTCGAAACCTATGATAATCATACATTTTCTTGAAGCGCTCGACGCGTGCTTTAAGATAGGACTATCAGCGAAGGCCCATCTTTAAAAAAAAAATTGTTTCAGTAGTAGTGGTCTACCAAGGCTCTTCCTCGATTAATCAAGTCTTTGGTTTTTTGGCTGTAACTTCGATAATAATGCACCTAGAAGGCTCTGCCTGCGATTTTTGTGATCCCCTTTCCATCCTCTTTGAGCATGGGTGAACACAAGTCGAAGGAAACGCTTTCCATTGTTTGCCCTAATAAACTGCAAGGGGTATGTATTTCTTACCGTTTCCTCGATTTTCTTTAATCGCCTGTAACGTTCGAAACACCGATGGAAACCTATGATAATCATACATCTTCTTGAAGCTCTCGACGCGTACTTTAAGATAGGACTATCATTCAAAGCCCATCGTTAAAAAAAATATTGTTTCGGTAGTAGTGGTCGACCACGGCTCTTCCTCGATTAATGAAGTCTTTGGTTTTTTGGATGTAATTTCGAAAATAATGCACTTAGAAGGCTCTGCCTGCGATTTTTGTGATCTTCTTTCCATCCTCTTTGAGCATGGGTAAACACAAGTCGAAGGAAACGCTTTCCATTTTTTGCCGTAATAAACTGCAAGGGGTATGTATTCCTTACCGTTTCCTCGATTTTCTTTAACCGCTTGTAACTTTCGAAACACCGATGGAAACCTATGATAATCATACATCTTCTTGAAGCTCTCGACGCGTACTTTAAGATAGGATTATCATTCAAAGCCCATTTTTAAAAAAAATATTGTTTCGGTAGTAGTGGTCGACCAAGGTTCTTCCTCGGTTAATCAAGTCTTTGGTTTTTTGGCTGTAACTTCGAAAATATTGCACTTAAAAGTCTCTGCCTGAGATTTTTGTGATCCTCTTTGCATCCTCTTTAAGCGTGTATAAGCACAGGTCGACCGAAACACTTTCCATTATTTGCCGAAATAAATTACATGGGGTATGTATCCCTCACCGTTTCCTCGATTTCCTTTAATCGCCTGTAACTTTCGAACCACCGATCGAAACCTATGACGATCATACATTTTCTTGAAGCTCTTGTTACGTTCTTTAAGACAGGACTATCAGCGAAAGCCCATCTTAAAAAAAAAATGATTCAGTAGTAGTGGTCTACCAAGGCTCTTCCTCGATTAATCAAGTCTTTGGTTTTTTGGCTGTAACTTCGATAATAATGCACCTAGAAGGCTCTGCCTGCGATTTTTGTGATCCCCTTTCCATCCTCTTTAAGCCTGTATAAGTACAGGTGAACCGAAACACTTTCCATTATTTGCCGAAATAAACTGCAATGGGTATGTATTCCTTACCGTTTCCTCGATTTTCTTTAATCGCCTGTAACTTTCGAAACACCGATCGAAACCGATGATACTCATACATCTTCTTGAAGCTCTCGACGCGAACTTTAAGATAGGACTATCAGCCAAAGCCCATCGTTAAAAAAAATATTGTTTCAGTAGTAGTGGTCGACCAGGCTCTTCCTCGATTAATCAAGTCTTTGATTTTTTGGCTGTAATTTCGAAAATAATGCACTTAGAAGGCTCTGCCTTCGATTATTGCGATCTTCTTTCCATCCTCTTTGAGCATGGGTAAACACAGGTCGAGGGAAACGCTTTCCATTTTTTGTTGTAATAAATTGCAAGGGCTATGTATTCCTTACCGTTTCCTCGATTTTCTTTAATCGCCAGTAACAATCGAAACACCGATGGAAACCTATGATAATCATACATCTTCTTGAAGCTCGGCTCATAAGCTTTCTTGAAGCAGGCGATTATAGAAAATCGAGGAAAATTGTAAGGAATACATACCCCTTGTAATTTATTTCGGCAAAAAATGGAAAGTGTTTCCCCCGACTTGCTCTTATACAGGATTGAAGAGGATGGAGAGAGGATCACAACAATCGCAGGCAGAGCTTTCTAAGTGCATTATTTTCGAAGTTACAGCCAAAAAACCCAAGACTTGATAAATCGAGGAAGAGCCTTGTTCAACCAGTACTACTGAAACATTATTTTTTTTTTAAAGATGGGCTTTCGCTAATAGTTCTATCTTAAGGTACGTATCAAGAGCTTCAAAAAAATGTATGACTGTCATAGGTTTTGATCGGTGTTTCGAAAGGTACAGGCGGTTAAAGGGATTCGAGGAAACGGTAAGGAATACATACCCGTTGCAATATATTTCGGCAAATAATGGAAAATGTTTCGGTCGACTTGTGCTTATACACGCTTAAAGAGGAAGGAAAGAGGATCACAAAAATCGCAGGCAGAGCCTCCTAGGTGCATTATTATCGACGTTACAGCCAAAAACCCAAAGACTCGATTAATCGAGGAAGAGCCTTGGTCGACCACTACTACTGAAACAATATTTTTTGTAAAGATGGGCTTTCGCTGATAGTCCTACCTTAAGGTACGCGTCGACAGCTTCATGAAATTGTATGATTATCATAGGTTTTGATCGGTGTTTCGAAAGTTACAGGCGATTATAGAAAATCGAGGAAACGGTAAGGAATACATACCCCTTGCAATTTATTTCGGCAAAAAATGGACAGTGTTTCGGTCGACTTGTGCTTATACACACTTAAAGAGGATGGAAAGAGGATCACAAAAATCGCAGGCAGAGCCTTGTAAGTGCATTATTATCGACGTTACAGCCAAAAAACCAAAGAATTGAATAATCGAGGAAGAGCCTTGGTCGACCACTACAACTGAAACAATTTTTTTTTAAAGATGGGCTTTCGCTGAATGTTCTATCTTAAAGTACGTATCAAGAGCTTCAAGAAAATGTATGATTATCATAGGTTTCGATCGGTGGTTCGAAAGTTACAGGCGATTATAGAAAATCGAGGAAAAGGTAAGGAATACATACCCCTTGCAATTTATTTCGGCAAAAAATGGAAAGTGTTTCAGACGACTTGTACTCATACGCGCTTAAACAGGATGGAAAGAGGACCACAAAAATCGCAGGGAGAGCCTCCTAAGTGCATTATTATCGAAGTTACAGCCAAAAAACCAAAGAATTGAATAATCGAAGAAGAGCCTTGGTCGACCACTACTACTGAAACAATATTTTTTTTAAAGATGGGCTTTCGCTGATAGTCCTATCTTAAGGTACGCGTCGACAGCTTCATGAAAATGTATGATTATCATAGGTTTTGATCGGTGTTTCGAAAGTTACAGGCGATTATAGAAAATCGAGAAAACGGTAAGGAATACATACCCCTTGCAATATATTTCAGCAAAAAATGGAAAGTTTTTCGGTCGACTTGTGCTTATACGGGCTTACAGAGGATGGAAAGAGCATCACAAAAACCGCAGGCAGAGATTTCTAAGTGCATTATTTTCGAAGTTACAGCCAAAAAACCCAAGACTTGATTAATCGAGGAAGAGCCTTGGTCGACCAGTACAACTGAAACAATTTTTTTTTAAAGATGGGCTTTCGCTGATCATCCTAACTTAAGGTACGCGTCGAGAGTTTCAAGAAAATGTATGATTATCATAGGTTTCGATCGGTGTTTCGAAAGTTAAAGGCGATTATAGAAAATCAAGGAAACGGTAAGGAATACATACCCCTTGCAATTTATTTCGGCAAGAAATGGAAAGTTTTTCGATCGACTTGTGCTTATACACGCTTAAAGAGGATGGAAAGGGCATCACAAAAATCGCAGGCAGAGCCTCCTAAGTGCATTATTTTCGAAGTTACAGCCAAAAACCCAAAGGCTTGATTAATCGAAGAAGAGCCTTGGTCGACCACTACTACTGAAACAATATTTTTTTTTAATGATGAGCTGTCGCTGATAGTCCTATCTTAAGGCACGCGTCGACAGCTTCAAGAAAATGTATGATTATCATAGGTTTCGATCGGTGTTTCGAAAGTTACAGGCGATTATAGAAAATCGAGGAAACGGTAAGGAATAAATACCCCTTGCAATTTATTTCGGCAAAAAATGGAAACTGTTTCGGTCGACTTGTGCTTATACACGCTTAAAGAGGATGGAAACAGGATCACAAAAATCGTAGGCAGAGCCTTCTAAGTGCATTATTTTCGATGTTACAGCCAAAAAACCAAAGACTTGATTAAATGAGGAAGAGCCTTGGTCGACCACTACTACTGAAACAATATTTTTTTTTAATGATGAGCTGTCGCTGATAGTCCTATCTTAAGGCACGCGTCGACAGCTTCAAGAAAATGTATGATTATCATAGGTTTCGATCGGTGTTTCGAACGTTACAGGCGATTATAGAAAATCGAGGAAACGGTAAGGAATAAATACCCCTTGCAATTTATTTCGGCAAAAAATGGAAAGTGTATCGGTCGACTTGTGCTTATACATGCTTAAAGAGAATGGAAAGAGGATCACAAAAATCGCAGGCAGAGCCTTCTAAGTGCATTATTTTCGATGTTACAGCCAAAAAACCAAAGACTTGATTAAACGAGGAAGAGCCTTGGTCGACCACTACAACTGAAACAATTTTTTTTTAAAGATGGGCTTTCGCTGATAGTCCTATCTTAAGGTACGCGTCGAGAGCTTCAAGAAAATGTATGATTATCATAGGTTTCGATCGGTGTTTCGAAAGTTACAGGCGATTATAGAAAATTAAGGAAACGGTAAGGAATACATACCCCTTGCAATTTATTTCGGCAAAAAATGGAAAGTGTTTCGGTCGACTTGTACTTACACACGCTTAAAGAGGATGGAACGAGGATCACAAAAATCGCAGGCAGAGCCTTCTAAGTGCATTATTTTCGATGTTACAGCCCAAAAACCAAAGACTTGATTAAACGAGGAAGAGCCTTGGTCGATCAGTACAACTGAAACAATTTTTTTTTAAAGATGGGCTTTCGTTGATAGTCCTATCTTAAGGTACGCGTCGAGAGCTTCAAGAAAATGTATGAGTATCATAGGTTTCGATCGGTGTTTCGAAAGTTACAGGCGATTATAGAAAATCGAGGAAACGGTAAGGAATACATACCCCTTGCAATTTATTTCGGCAAAAAATTGAAAGTGTTTCGGTCGACTTGTGCTTATACATGCTTAAACAGGATGGAAAGAGGATCACAAAAATCGCAGGCAGAGCTTTCTAAGTGCATTATTTTCGAAGTTATTGCCAAAAAACCAAAGACTTGATTAATCGAGGAAGAGCCTTGGTCGACCAGTACAACTGAAACAATTTTTTTTAAAGATGGGCTTTCGCTGATCATCCTAACTTAAGGTACGCGTCGAGAGCTTCAAGAAAATGTATGATTATTATAGGTTTCGATCGGTGTTTCGAAAGTTACAGGCGATTATAGATAATCGAGGAAACGGTAAGGAATACATACCCCTTGCAATTTTTTTCGGCAAGAAATGGAAAGTTTTTCGATCGACTTGTGCTTATACACGCTTAAAGAGGATGGAAAGGGCATCACAAAAATCGCAGGCAGAGCCTCCTAAGTGCATTATTTTCGAAATTACAGCCAAAAAACCAAAGGCTTGATTAATCGAAGAAGAGCCTTGGTCGAACACTACAACTGAAACAATTTTTTTTTTAAGATGGGCTTTCGCTGATAGTCCTATCTTAAGGTACGCGTCGAGAGCTTCAAGAAAATGTATGATTATCATAGGTTTCGATCGGTGTTTCCAAAGTTAAAGGCGATTATAGAAAATCAAGGAAACGGTAAGGAATACATACCCCTTGCAATTTATTTCGGCAAGAAATGGAAAGTTTTTCGATCGACTTGTGCTTATACACGCTTAAAGAGGATGGAAAGGGCATCACAAAAATCGCAGGCAGAGCCTTCTAAGTGCATTATTTTCGAAGTTACAGCCAAAAAACCAAAGGCTTGATTAATCGGAGAAGAGCCTTGGTCGACCAATACTACTGAAACAATATTTTTTTTTAAAGATGAGCTGTCGCTGATAGTCCTATCTTAAAGGCACGCGTCGACAGCTTCAAGAAATGTATGATTATCATAGGTTTCGATCGGTGTTTCGAAAGTTACAGGCGATTAAAGAAAATCGAGGAAACGGTAACGAATAAATACCCCTTGCAATTTATTTCGGCAAAAAATGGAAAGTGTTTCGGTCGACTTGTGCTTATACATGCTTAAAGAGGATGGAAAGAGGATCACAAAAATCGCAGAAAGAGCTTTCTAAGTGCATTATTTTCGATGTTATAGCCAAAAAACCAAAGACTTGATTAATCGAGGAAGAGCCTTGGTGAACCAGTACTACTGAAACATTATTTTTTTTTAAAGATGGGCTTTCGCTAATAGTTCTATCTTAAGGTACGTATCAAGAGCTTCAAGAAAATGTATGATTATCATAGGTTTCGATCGGTGTTTCGAAAGTTACAGGCGATTAAAGAAAATCGAGGAAACGGTAAGGAATACATACCCCTTGCAATTTATTTCCGCAAAAAATGGAAAAAGTTTCGGTCGACTTGTGCTTATACACGCTTAAAGAGGATGGAAAGAGGATCACAAAAATCGAAGGCAGAGCCTTCTAAGTGCATTATTTTCGAAGTTACAGCGAAAAAACCCAAGACTTGATTAATCGAGGAAGAGCCTTGGTCAACCACTACTACTGAAACATTATTTTATTTTAAAGATGGGCTTTCGCTGATTGTCCTATCGTAAGGTACGCGTCGAGAGCTTCAAGAAACTGTATGATTATCATAGGTTTCGATTGGTGGTTCGAAAGTTACAGGCGATTATAGAAAATCGAGGAAACGGTAAGGAATACATAACCCTTGCAATTTATTTCGGCAAAAAATGGACAGTGTTTCGGTCGACTTGTGCTTATTCACATTTAATGAGGATAGAAAGAGGATCACAAAAATCGCAGGCAGAGCTTTCTAAGTGCATTATTTTCGATGTTATAGCCAAGAAACCAAAGACTTGATTAATCGAGGAAGAGCCTTGGTCGACCAGTACAACTGAAACAATTTTTTTTTAAAGATGGGCTTTCGCTGATCATCCTAACTTAAGGTACGCGTCGAGAGTTTCAAGAAAATGTATGATTATCATAGGTTTCGATCGGTGTTTCGAAAGTTACAGGCGATTATAGAAAATCAAGGAAACGATAAGGAATACATACCCCTTGCAATTTATTTCGGCAAGAAATGGAAAGTTTTTCGATCGACTTGTGCTTATACACGCTTAAAGAGGATGGAAAGGGCATCACAAAAATCGCAGGCAGAGCCTCCTAAGTGCATTATTTTCGATGTTACAGCCAAAAAACCAAAGACTTGATTAAATGAGGAAGAGCCTTGGTCGACCACTACTACTGAAACAATATTTTTTTTAAGATGGGCTTTCGCTGATAGTCCTATCTTAAGGTACGCGTCGACAGCTTCAAGAAAATGTATGATTATCATAGGTTTCGATCGGTGTTTCGAAAGTTACAGGCGATTATAGAAAATCGAGGAAACGGCAAGGAATACATACCCCTTGCAATTTATTTCGGCAAAAAATGGAAAGTGTTTCGGTCGACATGTGCTTACAAATTCTTAAAGAGGATGGAAAGAGGATCACAAAATTCGCAGGCAGAGCTTTCTAAGTGCATTATTTTCGAAGTTATAGCAAAAAAACCAAAGACTTGATTAATCGAGGAAGAGCCTTGGTCGACCACTACAACTGAAACAATTTTTTTTTAAAGATGGGCTTTCCCTGATCATCCTAACTTAATGTACGCGTCGAGAGCTTCAAGAAAATGTATGATTATCAAAGGTTTCGATCGGTGTTTCGAAAGTTACAGGCGATTATAGAAAATCAAGGAAACGGTAAGGAATACATACCCCTTGCAATTTACTTCGGCAAAAAATGGAAAGTGTTTCGGTCGACTTGTGCTTATACATGCTAAAACAGGATGGAAAGAGGATCACAAAAATCGCAGGCAGAGCTTTCTAAGTGCATTATTTTCGAACTTATAGCCAAAAAACCAAACACTTGATTAATCGAGGAAGAGCCTTGGTCGACTACTACAATTGAAACAATTTTTTTTTAAAGATGGGCTTTTGCTGAACGTTCTATTTTAAAGTACGTATCAAGAGCTTCAAGAAAATGTATGATTATCATAGGTTTCGATCGGTGTTTCGAAAGTTACAGGCGATTATAGAAAATCGAGGAAACGGTAAGGAATAAATACCCCTTGCAATTTATTTCGGCAAAAAATGAAAACTGTTTCGGTCGACTTGTGCTTATACATGCTTAAAGACGATGGAAAGAGGATCACAAAAATCGCAGGCAGAGCCTTCTAAGTGCATTATTTTCGATGTTACAGCCAAAAAACCAAAGACTTGATTAAACGAGGAAGAGCCTTGGTCGACCACTACTACTGAAACAATATTTTTTTTTAATGATGAGCTGTCGCTGATAGTCCTATCTTAAGGCACGCATCGACAGCTTCAAGAAAATGTATGATTATCATAGGTTTCGATCGGTGTTTCGAAAGTTACAGGCGATTATAGAAAATCGAGGAAACGGTAAGGAATAAATACCCCTTGCAATTTATTTCGGCAAAAAATGGAAAGTGTTTCGGTCGACTTGTGCTTATACATGCTTAAAGAGGATGGAAAGAGGATCACAAAAATCGCAGGCAGAGCCTCCTAAGTGCATTATTTTCGATGTTACAGCCAAAAAACCAAAGGCTTGATTAATCGAAGAAGAGCCTTGGTCGACCACTACTACTGAAACAATATTTTTTTTTAAAGATGAGCTGTCGCTGATAGTCCTATCTTAAGGCACGCGTCGACAGCTTCAAGAAAATGTATGATTATCATAGGTTTCGATCGGTGTTTCGAAAGTTACAGGCGGTTATAGAAAATCAAGGAAACGGTAAGGAATACATACCCCTTGCAATTTATTTCGGCAAGAAATGGAAAGTTTTTCGATCGACTTGTGCTTATACAGGCTTAAAGAGGATGGAAAGGGCATCACAAAAATCGCAGGCAGAGCCTCCTAAGTGCATTATTTTCGAAGTTACAGCCAAAAAACCAATAACTTGATTAATCGAGGAAGAGCCTTGGTCGACCACTACTACTGAAACAATATTTTTTAATAGATGGGCTGTCGCTGATAGTCCTATCTCAAGGTGCGCGTCGACAGCATCAAGAAAATGTATGATTAGCATAGGTTTCGATCGGTGTTTCGAAAGTCACAGGCGATTATAGAAAATCGAGGAAACGGTAAGGAATACATACCCCTTGCAATTTATTTCGGCAAAAAATGGAAAGTGTTTCGGTCGACTTGTGCTTATACACGCTTAAAGAGGATGGAAAGAGGATCACAACATCGCAGGCGGAGCCTCCTAAGTGCATTAGTATCGACGTACAGCCAAAAAACCAACGACTTGATTAATCGAGGAAGAGCCTTGGTCGACCACTACGACTGAAACAATTTTTTTTTAAAGATGGGCTTTTCCTGATTGTTCTATCTTAAAGTACGTATCGAGAGCTCCAAGAAAATGTATGAGTATCATCGGTTTCGATCGGTGGTTCGAAAGTTAGAGGCGATTATAGAAAATTAAGGAAACGGTAAGGAATACGTACCCCTTGCAATTTATTTCGGCAAAAAATGGAAAGTGTTTCGGACGACTTGTGCTTATACATGCTTAAAGAGGATGGAAAGAGGATCACAAAAATCGCAGGCAGAGCCTCCTAGGTGCATTATTTTCGAACTTATAGCCAAAAAACCAAACACTTGATTAATCGAGGAAGAGCCTTGGTCGACTACTACAATTGAAACAATTTTTTTTTAAAGATGGGCTTTTGCTGAACGTTCTATTTTAAAGTACGTATCAAGAGCTTCAAGAAAATGTATGATTATCATAGGTTTCGATCGGTGTTTCGAAAGTTACAGGCGATTATAGAAAATCGAGGAAACGGTAAGGAATAAATACCCCTTGCAATTTATTTCGGCAAAAAATGAAAACTGTTTCGGTCGACTTGTGCTTATACATGCTTAAAGACGATGGAAAGAGGATCACAAAAATCGCAGGCAGAGCCTTCTAAGTGCATTATTTTCGATGTTACAGCCAAAAAACCAAAGACTTGATTAAACGAGGAAGAGCCTTGGTCGACCACTACTACTGAAACAATATTTTTTTTTAATGATGAGCTGTCGCTGATAGTCCTATCTTAAGGCACGCATCGACAGCTTCAAGAAAATGTATGATTATCATAGGTTTCGATCGGTGTTTCGAAAGTTACAGGCGATTATAGAAAATCGAGGAAACGGTAAGGAATAAATACCCCTTGCAATTTATTTCGGCAAAAAATGGAAAGTGTTTCGGTCGACTTGTGCTTATACATGCTTAAAGAGGATGGAAAGAGGATCACAAAAATCGCAGGCAGAGCCTCCTAAGTGCATTATTTTCGATGTTACAGCCAAAAAACCAAAGGCTTGATTAATCGAAGAAGAGCCTTGGTCGACCACTACCACTGAAACAATATTTTTTTTTAAAGATGAGCTGTCGCTGATAGTCCTATCTTAAGGCACGCGTCGACAGCTTCAAGAAAATGTATGATTATCATAGGTTTCGATCGGTGTTTCGAAAGTTACAGGCGGTTATAGAAAATCAAGGAAACGGTAAGGAATACATACCCCTTGCAATTTATTTCGGCAAGAAATGGAAAGTTTTTCGATCGACTTGTGCTTATACAGGCTTAAAGAGGATGGAAAGGGCATCACAAAAATCGCAGGCAGAGCCTCCTAAGTGCATTATTTTCGAAGTTACAGCCAAAAAACCAATAACTTGATTAATCGAGGAAGAGCCTTGGTCGACCACTACTACTGAAACAATATTTTTTAATAGATGGGCTGTCGCTGATAGTCCTATCTCAAGGTGCGCGTCGACAGCATCAAGAAAATGTATGATTAGCATAGGTTTCGATCGGTGTTTCGAAAGTCACAGGCGATTATAGAAAATCGAGGAAACGGTAAGGAATACATACCCCTTGCAATTTATTTCGGCAAAAAATGGAAAGTGTTTCGGTCGACTTGTGCTTATACACGCTTAAAGAGGATGGAAAGAGGATCACAACATCGCAGGCGGAGCCTCCTAAGTGCATTAGTATCGACGTACAGCCAAAAAACCAACGACTTGATTAATCGAGGAAGAGCCTTGGTCGACCACTACGACTGAAACAATTTTTTTTTAAAGATGGGCTTTTCCTGATTGTTCTATCTTAAAGTACGTATCGAGAGCTCCAAGAAAATGTATGAGTATCATCGGTTTCGATCGGTGGTTCGAAAGTTAGAGGCGATTATAGAAAATTAAGGAAACGGTAAGGAATACGTACCCCTTGCAATTTATTTCGGCAAAAAATGGAAAGTGTTTCGGACGACTTGTGCTTATACATGCTTAAAGAGGATGGAAAGAGGATCACAAAAATCGCAGGCAGAGCCTCCTAGGTGTATTATTATCGAAGTTACAGCCAAAAACCCAAAGACTCGATTAATCGAGGAAGAGCCTTGGTCGACCACTACTACTGAAACAATATTTTTTGTAAAGATGGGATTTCGCTGATCATCCTAACTTAAGGTACGCGTCGAGAGCTTCAAGAAAATGTATGATTATCATAGGTTTCGATCGGTGTTTCGAAAGTTAAAGGCGATTATAGAAAATCAAGGAAACGGTAAGGAATACATACCCCTTGCAATTTATTTCGGCAAGAAATGGAAAGTTTTTCGTTCGACTTGTGCTTATACACGCTTAAAGAGGATGGAAAGGGCATCACAAAAATCGCAGGCAGAGCCTTCTAAGTGCATTATTTTCGAAGTTACAGCCAAAAAACCAAAGGCTTGATTAATCGAAGAAGAGCCTTGGTCGACCAATACTACTGAAACAATATTTTTTTTTAAAGATGAGCTGTCGCGGATAGTCCTATCTTAAAGGCACGCGTCGACAGCTTCAAGAAATGTATGATTATCATAGGTTTCGATCGGTGTTTCGAAAGTTACAGGCGATTAAAGAAAATCGAGGAAACGGTAAGGAATACATACCCCTTGCAATTTATTTCCGCAAAAAATGGAAAAAGTTCCGGTCGACTTGTGCTTATACACGCTTAAAGAGGATGGAAAGAGGGTCACAAAAATCGAAGGCAGAGCCTTCTAAGTGCATTATTTTCGAAGTTACAGCGAAAAACCCAAGACTTGATTAATCGAGGAAGAGCCTTGGTCAACCACTACTACTGAAACATTATTTTATTTTAAAGATGGGCTTTTGCTGATTGTCCTATCGTAAGGTACGCGTCGAGAGCTTCAAGAAACTGTATGATTATCATAGGTTTCGATTGGTGGTTCGAAAGTTACAGGCGATTATAGAAAATCGAGGAAACGGTAAGGAATACATAACCCTTGCAATTTATTTCGGCAAAAAATGGACAGTGTTTCGGTCGACTTGTGCTTATACACGCTAAAAGACCATGGAAAGTGGATGACAAAAATCGCAGAAAGAGCTTTCTAAGTGCATTATTTTCGATGTTATAGCCAAGAAACCAAAGACTTGATTAATCGAGGAAGAGCCTTGGTCGACCAGTACAACTGAATCAATTTTTTTTTTAAGATGGGCTTTCGCTGATAGTCCTATCTTAAGGTACGCGTCGAGAGCTTCAAAAAAATTTATGATTATCATAGGTTTCGATCGGTGTTTCGAAAGTTACAGGCGATTATAGAAAATTAAGGAAACGGTAAGGAATACATACCCCTTGCAATTTATTTCGGCAAAAAATGGAAAGTGTTTCGGTCGACTTGTGCTTATACACGCTTAAAGACCATGGAAAGTGGATGACAAAAATTGCAGAAAGAGCTTTCTAAGTGCATTATTTTCGATGTTATAGCCAAGAAACCAAAGACTTGATTAATCGAGGAAGAGCCTTGGTCGGCCACTACTACTGAAACAATATTTTTTTTAAGATGGGCTTTCGCTGATCATCCTAACTTAATGTACGCGTGGAGAGCTTCAAGAAAATGTATGATTATCAAAGGTTTCGATCGGTGTTTCGAAAGTTACAGGCGATTATAGAAAATCAAGGAAATGGTAAGGAATACATACCCCTTGCAATTTACTTCGGCAAAAAATGGAAAGTGTTTCGGTCGACTTGTGCTTATACATGCTTAAACAGGATGGAAAGAGGATCACAAAAATCGCAGGCAGAGCTTTCTAAGTGCATTATTTTCGAAGTTATAGCCAAAAAACCAAACACATGATTAATCGAGGAAGAACCTTGGTCGACCACTACTACTGATACAATATTTTTTTTTAAAGATGGGCTGGCGCTGATAGTCCTATCTCAAGGTACGCGTCGACAGCATCAAGAAAATGTATGATTAGCATAGGTTTCGATCGGTGTTTCGAAAGTTACAGGCGATTATACATAATCGAGGAAACGGTAAGGAATACATACCCCTTGCAATTTATTTCGGCAAGAAATGGAAAGTTTTTCGATCGACTTGTGCTTATACACGCTTAAAGAGGATGGAAAGTGGATGACAACAATCGCAGAAAGAGCTTTCTAAGTGCATTATTTTCGATGTTATAGCCAAGAAACCAAAGACTTGATTAATCGAGGAAGAGCCTTGGTCGGCCACTACTACTGAAACAATATTTTTTTTAAGATGGGCTTTCGCTGATCATCCTAACTTAATGTACGCGTCGAGAGCTTCAAGAAAATGTATGATTATCAAAGGTTTCGATCGGTGTTTCGAAAGTTACAGGCGATTATAGAAAATCAAGGAAATGGTAAGGAATACATACCCCTTGCAATTTACTTCGGCAAAAAATGGAAAGTGTTTCGGTCGACTTGTGCTTATACATGCTTAAACAGGATGGAAAGAGGATCACAAAAATCGCAGGCAGAGCTTTCTAAGTGCATTATTTTCGAAGTTATAGCCAAAAAACCAAACACATGATTAATCGAGGAAGAACCTTGGTCGACCACTACTACTGATACAATATTTTTTTTTAAAGATGGGCTGGCGCTGATAGTCCTATCTCAAGGTACGCGTCGACAGCATCAAGAAAATGTATGATTAGCATAGGTTTCGATCGGTGTTTCGAAAGTTACAGGCGATTATACATAATCGAGGAAACGGTAAGGAATACATACCCCTTGCAATTTATTTCGGCAAGAAATGGAAAGTTTTTCGATCGACTTGTGCTTATACACGCTTAAAGAGGATGGAAAGGGCATCACAAAAATCGCAGGCAGAGCCTTCTAAGTGCATTATTTTCGATGTTACAGCCCAAAAACCAAAGACTTGATTAAACGAGGAAGAGCCTTGGTCGATCAGTACAACTGAAACAATTTTTTTTTAAAGATGGGCTGTCGCTGATCATCCTAACTTAAGGTACGCGTCGAGAGTTTCAAGAAAATGTATGATTATCATAAGTTTCGATCGGTGTTTCGAAAGTTACAGACGATTATAGAAAATCAAGGAAACGATAAGGAATACATACCCCTTGCAATTTATTTCGGCAAGAAATGGAAAGTGTTTCGGTCGACTTGTGCTTACAAATTCTTAAAGAGGTTGGAAAGAGGATCACAAAATTCGCAGGCAGAGCTTTCTAAGTGCATTATTTTCGAAGTTATAGCAAAAAAACCAAAGACTTGATTAATCGAGGAAGAGCCTTGGTCGACCACTACAACTGAAACAATTTTTTTTTAAAGATGGGCTTTCGCTGATCATTCTAACTTAATGTACGCGTCGAGAGCTTCAAGAAAATATATGATTATCAAAGGTTTCGATCGGTGTTTCGAAAGTTACAGGCGATTATAGAAAATCAAGTAAATGGTAAGGAAAACATACCCCTTGCAATTTACTTCGGCAAAAAATGGAAAGTGTTTCGGTCGACTTGTGCTTATACATGCTTAAACAGGATGGAAAGAGGATCACAAAAATCGCAGGCAGAGCTTTCTAAGTGCATTATTTTCGATGTTACAGCCAAAAAACCAAAGACTTGATTAAACGAGGAAGAGCCTTGGTCGATCAGTACAACGGAAACAATTTATTTTTAAAGATGGGCTGTCGCTGATAGTCCTATCTTAAGGCACGCGTCGACAGCTTCAAGAAAATGTATGATTATCATAGGTTTCGATCGGTGTTTCGAAAGTTACAGGCGATTATAGAAAATCGAGGAAACGGTAAGGAATAAATACCCCTTGCAATTTATTTCGGCAAAAAATGGAAAGTGTTTCGGTCGACTTGTGCTTATACATGCTTAAAGAGGATGGAAAGAGGATCACAAAAATCGCAGGCAGAGCCTTCTAAGTGCATTATTTTCGATGTTACAGCCAAAAAACCAAAGACTTGATTAAACGAGGAAGAGCCTTGGTCGACCACTACAACTGAAACAATTTTTTTTTAAAGATGGGCTTTCGCTGATAGTCCTATCTTAAGGTACGCGTCGAGAGCTTCAAGAAAATGTATGATTATCATAGGTTTCGATCGGTGTTTCGAAAGTTACAGGCGATTATAGAAAATTAAGGAAACGGTAAGGAATACATACCCCTTGCAATTTATTTCGGAAAAAATGGAAAGTGTTTCGGTCGACTTGTACTTACACACGCTTAAAGAGGATGGAACGAGGATCACAAAAATCGCAGGCAGAGCCTTCTAAGTGCATTATTTTCGATGTTACAGCCCAAAAACCAAAGACTTGATTAAACGAGGAAGAGCCTTGGTCGATCAGTACAACTGAAACAATTTTTTTTTAAAGATGGGCTTTCGCTGATAGTCCTATCTTAAGGTACGCGCCGAGAGCTTCAAGAAAATGTATGAGTATCATAGGTTTCGATCGGTGTTTCGAAAGTTACAGGCGATTATAGAAAATCAAGGAAACGGTAAGGAATACATACCCCTTGCAATTTATTTCGGCAAAAAATTGAAAGTGTTTCGGTCGACTTGTGCTTATACATGCTTAAACAGGATGGAAAGAGGATCACAAAAATCGCAGGCAGAGCTTTCTAAGTGCATTATTTTCGAAGTTATTGCCAAAAAACCAAAGACTTGATTAATCGAGGAAGAGCCTTGGTCGACCACTACTACTGATACAATATTTTTCTTAAAGATGGGCTGGCGCTGATAGTCCTATCTCAAGGTACGCGTCGACAGCATCAAGAAAATGTATGATTATCATAGGTTTCGATCGGTGTTTCGAAAGTTACAGGCGATTATAGATAATCGAGGAAACGGTAAGGAATACATACCCATGGCAATTTATTTCGGCAAGAAATGGAAAGTTTTTCGATCGACTTGTGCTTATACACGCTTAAAGAGGATGGAAAGGGCATCACAAAAATCGCAGGCAGAGCCTCCTAAGTGCATTATTTTCGAAATTACAGCCAAAAAACCAAAGGCTTGATTAATCGAAGAAGAGCCTTGGTCGAACACTACAACTGAAACAATTTTTTTTTTAAGATGGGCTTTCGCTGATAGTCCTATCTTAAGGTACGCGTCGAGAGCTTCAAGAAAATTTATGATTATCATAGGTTTCGATCGGTGTTTCGAAAGTTACAGGCGATTAAAGAAAATCGAGGAAACGGTAAGGAATACATACCCATTGCAATATATTTCGGCAAATAATGGAAAGTGTTTCGGTCGACTTGTACTTACACACGCTTAAAGAGGATGGAACGAGGATCCCAAAAATCGCAGGCAGAGCCTTCTAAGTGCATTATTTTCGATGTTACAGCCCAAAAACCAAAGACTTGATTAAACGAGGAAGAGCCTTGGTCGATCAGTACAACTGAAACAATTTTTTTTTAAAGATGGGCTTTCGCTGATAGTCCTATCTTAAGGTACGCGTCGAGAGCTTCAAGAAAATGTATGAGTATCATAGGTTTCGATCGGTGTTTCGAAAGTTACAGGCGATTATAGAAAATCAAGGAAACGGTAAGGAATACATACCCCTTGCAATTTATTTCGGCAAAAAATGGAAAGTGTTTCGGTCGACTTGTGCTTATACACGCTTAAAGACCATGGAAAGAGGATGACAAAAATCGCAGGCAGAGCCTCCTAAGTGCATTATTTTCGAAGTTACAGCCAAAAAACCAAAGGCTTGATTAATCGAGGAAGAGCCTTGGTCGACTAGTACAACTGAAACAATTTTTTTTTATAGATGGGCTTTCGCTGATCATCCTAACTTAATGTACGCGTCGAGAGCTTCAAGAAAATGTATGATTATCAAAGGTTTCGATCGGTGTTTCGAAAGTTACACGCGATTATAGAAAATCAAGGAAACGGTAAGGAATACATACCCCTTGCAATTTATTTCGGCAAGAAATGGAAAGTTTTTCGATCGACTAGTGCTTATACACGCTTAACGAGGATGAAAAGGGCATCACAAAAATCGCAGGCAGAGCCTCCTAAGTGCATTTTTTTCTAAGTTACAGCCAAAAAACCAAAGGCTTGATTAATCGAAGAAGAGCCTTGGTCGACCACTACTACTGAAACAATATTTTTTTTTAATGATGAGCTGTCGCTGATAGTCCTATCTTAAGGCACGCGTCGACAGCTTCAAGAAAATGTATGATTATCATAGGTTTCGATCGGTGTTACGAAAGTTACAGGCGATTATAGAAAATCAAGGAAACGGTAAGGAATACATACCCCTTGCAATTTATTTCGGCAAAAAATGGAAAGTGTTTCGGTCGACTTGTGCTTATACACGCTTAAAGACCATGGAAAGAGGATGACAAAAATCGCAGAAAGAGCTTTCTAAGTGCATTATTCTCGAAGTTATTGCCAAAAAACCAATAACTTGATTAATCGAGGAAGAGCCATGGTCGACCACTACTACTGAAACAATATTTTTTAAAAGATGGGCTGTCGCTGATAGTCCTATCTCAAGGTACGCGTCGACAGCTTTAAGAAAATGTATGAGTAGCATAGGTTTCGATCGGTGTTTCGAAAGTTACAGGCGATTATAGAAAATCGAGGAAACGGTAAGGAATACATACCCCTTGCAATTTATTTCGGCAAGAAATGGAAAGTTTTTCAATCGACTTGTGCTTATACACGCTTAAAGAGGATGGAAAGGGCATCACAAAAATCGCAGGCAGAGCCTCCTAAGTGCATTATTTTCGAAATTACAGCCAAAAAACCAAAGGCTTGATTAATCGAAGAAGAGCCTTTGTCGAACACTACAACTGAAACAATTTTTTTTTAAAGATGGGCTTTCGCTGATGATCCTAACTTAACGTACGCGTCGAGAGCTTCAAGAAAATGTATGATTATCATAGGTTTCGATCGGTGTTACGAAAGTTACAGGCGATTATAGAAAATCAAGGAAACGGTAAGGAATACATACCCCTTGCAATTTATTTCGGCAAGAAATGGAAAGTTTTTCGATCGACTTGTGCTTATACACGCTTAAAGAGGATGGAAAGGGCATCACAAAAATCGCAGGCAGAGCCTCCTAAGTGCATTATTTTCGAAATTACAGCCAAAAAACCAAAGGCTTGATTAATCGAAGAAGAGCCTTGGTCGAACACTACAACTGAAACAATTTTTTTTTTAAGATGGGCTTTCGCTGATAGTCCTATCTTAAGGTACGCGTCGAGAGCTTCAAGAAAATTTATGATTATCATAGGTTTCGATCGGTGTTTCGAAAGTTACAGGCGATTAAAGAAAATCGAGGAAACGGTAAGGAATACATACCCATTGCAATATATTTCGGCAAATAATGGAAAGTGTTTCGGTCGACTTGTACTTACCCACGCTTAAAGAGGATGGAACGAGGATCACAAAAATCGCAGGCAGAGCTTTCTAAGTGCATTATTCTCGAAGTTATTGCCAAAAAACCAATAACTTGATTAATCGAGGAAGAGCCTTGGTCGACCACTACTACTGAAACAATATTTTTTAAAAGATGGGCTGTCGCTGATAGTCCTATCTCAAGGTACGCGTCGACAGCTTTAAGAAAATGTATGAGTAGCATAGGTTTCGATCGGTGTTTCGAAAGTTACAGGCGATTATAGAAAATCGAGGAAACGGTAAGGAATACATACCCCTTGCAATTTATTTCGGCAAGAAATGGAAAGTTTTTCGATCGACTTGTGCTGATACACGCTTAAAGAGGATGGAAAGGGCATCACAAAAATCGCAGGCAGAGCCTCCTAAGCGCATTATTTTCGAAGTTACAGCCAAAAAACCAAAGACTTGATTAATCGAGGAAGAGCCTTGGTCGGCCACTACTACTGAAACAATATTTTTTTTAAGATGGGCTTTCGCTGATAGTCCTATCTTAAGGTACGCGTCGACAGCTTCAAGAAAATGTATGATTATCATAGGTTTCGATCGGTGTTTCGAAAGTTACAGGCGATTTTAGAAAATCGAGGAAACGGCAAGGAATACATACCCCTTGCAATTTATTTCGGCAAAAAATGGAAAGTGTTTCGGTCGACTTGTGCTTACAAATTCTTAAAGAGGATGGAAAGAGGATCACAAAATTCGCAGGCAGAGCTTTCTAAGTGCATTATTTTCGAGGTTATAGCCGAAAAACCAAAGACTTGATTAATCGAGGAAGAGCCTTGGTCGACCACTACTACTGAAGCAATATTTTTTTTAAAGATGGGCTGTCGCTGATATTCCTATCTCAAGGTACGCGTCGACAGCTTCAAGAAAATGTATGATTATCATAGGTTTCGATCGGTGTTTCGAAATTTACAGGCGATTATAGAAAATCGAGGAAACGGCAAGGAATACATACCCCTTGCAATTTATTTCGGCAAAAAATGGAAAGTGTTTCGGCCGACTTGTGCTTATAAATGCTTAAAGAGGATGGAAAGAGGATGACAAAAATCGCAGAAAGAGCCTCCTAAGTGCATTATTTTCGAAGTTACAGCCAGAAATCCAAAGACTTGATTAATCGAGGAAGAGCCTTGGTCGACCACTACTACTGAAACACTATTTTTTTTAAAGATGGGCTTTCGCTGATAGTCCTATCTTAAGTTACGCGTCGACAGCTTCAAGAAAATGTATGATTATCATAGGTTTCGATCGGTGTTTCGAAAGTTACAGGCGATTATTGAAAATCGAGGGAACGGCAAGGAATACATACCCCTTGCAATTTATTTCGGCAAAAAATGGAAAGTGTTTCGGTCGACTTGTGCTTATACACGCTTAAAGAGGATGGAAAAGGCATCACAAAAATCGCAGGCAGAGCCTCCTAAGTGCATTATTTTCGAAGTTACAGCCAAAAAACCAATAACTTGATTAATCGAGGAAGAGCCTTGGTCGACCACTAGTACTAAAACAATATTTTTTAAAAGATGGGCTGTCGCTGATAGTCCTATCTCAAGGTACGCGTCGACAGCTTTAAGAAAATGTATGAGTAGCATAGGTTTCGATCGGTGTTTCGAAAGTTACACGCGATTATAGAAAATCGAGAAACGGTATGGAATACATACCCCTTGCAATTTATTTCGGCAAGAAATCGAAAGCTTTTCAATCGACTTGTGCTTATACACGCTTAAAGAGGATGGAAAGGGCATCACAAAAATCGCAGGCAGAGCCTCCTAAGTGCATTATTTTCGAAATTACAGCCAAGAAACCAAAGGCTTGATTAATCGAAGAAGAGCCTTGGTCGAACACTACAACTGAAACAATTTTTTTTTAAAAGATGAGCTGTCGCTGATAGTCCTATCTTAAAGGCACGCGTCGACAGCTTCAGGAAATGTATGATTATCATAGGTTTCGATCGGCGTTTCGAAAGTTACAGGCGATTAAAGAAAATCGAGGAAACGGTAAGGAATACATACCCCTTGCAATTTATTTCGGCAAGAAATGGAAAGTTTTTCAATCGACTTGTGCTTATACATGCTAAAAGAGGATGGAATGGGCATCACAAAAATCGCAGGCAGAGCCTCCTAAGTGCATTATTTTCGAAATTACAGCCAAAAAACCAAAGGCTTGATTAATCGAAGAAGAGCCTTTGTCGAACACTACAACTGAAACAATTTTTTTTTAAAGATGGGCTTTCGCTGATCATCCTAACTTAAGGTACGCGTCGAGAGCTTCAAGAAAATGTATGATTAGCATAGGTTTCGATCGGTGTTTCGAAAGTTACAGGCGACTATAGAAAATCGAGGAAACGGTAAGGAATACATACCCCTTGCAATTTATTTCGGCAAAAAATGGACAGTTTTTCGATCGACTTGTGCTTACACACGCTTAAAGAGGATGGAAAGGGCATCACAAAAATCGCAGGCAAAGCCTCCTAAGCGCATTATTTTCGAAGTTACAGCCAAAAAACCAAAGACTTGATTAATCGAGGAAGAGCCTTGGTCGGCCACTACTACTGAAACAATATTTTTTTTAAGATGGGCTTTCGCTGATAGTCCTATCTTAAGGTACGCGTCGACAGCTTCAAGAAAATGTATGATTATCATAGGTTTCGATCGGTGTTTCGAAAGTTACAGGCGATTTTAGAAAATCGAGGAAACGGCAAGGAATACATACCCCTTGCAATTTATTTCGGAAAAAATGGAAAGTGTTTCGGTCGACTTGTGCTTACAAATTCTTAAAGAGGATGGAAAGAGGATCACAAAATTCGCAGGCAGAGCTTTCTAAGTGCATTATTTTCGAGGTTATAGCCAAAAAACCAAAGACTTGATTAATCGAGGAAGAGCCTTGGTCGACCACTACTACTGAAGCAATATTTTTTTTAAAGATGGGCTGTCGCTGATATTCCTATCTCAAGGTACGCGTTGACAGCTTCAAGAAAATGTATGATTATCATAGGTTTCGATCGGTGTTTCGAAATTTACAGGCGATTATAGAAAATCGAGGAAACGGCAAGGAATACATACCCCTTGCAATTTATTTCGGCAAAAAATGGAAAGTGTTTCGGCCGACTTGTGCTTATAAATGCTTAAAGAGGATGGAAAGAGGATGACAAAAATCGCAGAAAGAGCCTCCTAAGTGCATTATTTTTGAAGTTACAGCCAGAAATCCAAAGACTTGATTAATCGAGGAAGAGCCTTGGTCGACCACTACTACTGAAACACTATTTTTTTTAAAGATGGGCTTTCGCTGATAGTCCTATCTTAAGTTACGCGTCGACAGCTTCAAGAAAATGTATGATTATCATAGGTTTCGATCGGTGTTTCGAAAGTTACAGGCGATTATTGAAAATCGAGGAAACGGCAAGGAATACATACCCCTTGCAATTTATTTCGGCAAAAAATGGAAAGTGTTTCGGTCGACTTGTGCTTATACACGCTTAAAGAGGGTGGAAAAGGCATCACAAAAATCGCAGGCAGAGCCTCCTAAGTGCATTGTTTTCGAAGTTACAGCCAAAAAACCAATAACTTGATTAATCGAGGAAGAGCCTTGGTCGACCACTAGTACTGAAACAATATTTTTTAAAAGATGGGCTGTCGCTGATAGTCCTATCTCAAGGTACGCGTCGACAGCTTTAAGAAAATGTATGAGTAGCATAGGTTTCGATCGGTGTTTCGAAAGTTACAGGCGATTATAGAAAATCGAGGAAACGGTATGGAATACATACCCCTTGCAATTTATTTCGGCAAGAAATCGAAAGTTTTTCCATCGACTTGTGCTTATACACGCTTAAAGAGGATGGAAAGGGCATCACAAAAATCGCAGGCAGAGCCTCCTAAGTGCATTATTTTCGAAATTACAGCCAAGAAACCAAAGGCTTGATTAATCGAAGAAGAGCCTTGGTCGAACACTACAACTGAAACAATTTTTTTTTAAGATGGGCTTTCGCTGATAGTCCTATCTTAAGGTACGCGTCGAGAGCTTCAAGAAAATTTATGATTATCATAGGTCTCGATCGGTGTTTCGAAAGTTACAGGCGATTAAAGAAAATCGAGGAAACGGTAAGGAA
The DNA here is from genome assembly GCA_914767735.1 of Anoplius nigerrimus. NCBI lineage: Eukaryota > Metazoa > Arthropoda > Insecta > Hymenoptera > Pompilidae > Anoplius > Anoplius nigerrimus. The sequence goes on from OU612086.1 coordinate 17,200,437, forward strand.
TACATACCCATTGCAATATATTTCGGCAAATAATGGAAAGTGTTTCGGTCGACTTGTACTTACACACGCTTAAAGAGGATGGAAAGAGGATCACAAAAATCGCAGGCAGAGCCTTCTAAGTGCATTATTTTCGATGTTACAGCCAAAAAACCAAAGACTTGATTAAACGAGGAAGAGCCTTGGTCGACCACTACAACTGAAACAATTTTTTTTTAAAGATGGGCTTTCGCTGATAGTCCTATCTTAAGATACGCGTCGAGAGCTTCAAGAAAATGTATGATTATCATAGGTTTCGATCGGTGTTTCGAAAGTTACAGGCGATTATAGAAAATTAAGGAAACGGTAAGGAATACATACCCCTTGCAATTTAATTCGGCAAAAAATGGAAAGTGTTTCGGTCGACTTGTGCTCATACACGCTTAAAGACCATGGAAAGAGAATGACAAAAATCGCAGAAAGAGCTTTCTAAGTGCATTATTTTCGATGTTATAGCCAAAAAACCAAAGACTTGATTAATCGAGGAAGAGCCTTGGTCGACCAGTACAACTGAAACAATTTTTTTTTAAAGATGGGCTTTCGCTGATCATCCTAACTTAAGGTACGCGTCGAGAGCTTCAAGAAAATGTATGATTATCATAGGTTTCGATCGGTGTTTCGAAAGTTACAGGCGATTATAGAAAATCGAGGAAACGGTAAGGAATACATACCCCTTGCAATTTATTTCGGCAAGAAATGGAAAGTTTTTCAATCGACTTGTGCTTATACACGCTTAAAGAGGATGGAAAGGGCATCACAAAAATCGCAGGCAGAGCCTCCTAAGTGCATTATTTTCGAAATTACAGCCAAAAAACCAAAGGCTTGATTAATCGAAGAAGAGCCTTTGTCGAACACTACAACTGAAACCATTTTTTTTTAAGATGGGCTTTCGCTGATAGTCCTATCTTAAGGTACGCGTCGAGAGCTTCAAGGAAATTTATGATTATCATAGGTCTCGATCGGTGTTTCGAAAGTTACAGGCGATTAAAGAAAATCGAGGAAACGGTAAGGAATACATACCCATTGCAATATATTTCGGCAAATAATGGAAAGTGTTTCGGTCGACTTGTACTTACACACGCTTAAAGAGGATGGAACGAGGATCACAAAAATCGCAGGCAGAGCCTTCTAAGTGCATTATTTTCGATGTTACAGCCAAAAAACCAAAGACTTGATTAAACGAGGAAGAGCCTTGGTCGACCAGTACAACTGAAACAATTTTTTTTTTAAGATGGGCTTTCGCTGATCATCCTAACTTAATGTACGCGTCGACAGCTTCATGAAAATGTATGATTATCATAGGTTTTGATCGGTGTTTCGAAAGTTACAGGCGATTATAGAAAATCAAGGAAACGGTAAGGAATACATACCCCTTGCAATTTATTTCGGCAAGAAATGGAAAGTTTTTCGATCGACTTGTGCTTATACACGCTTAAAGAGGATGGAAAGGGCATCACAAAAATCGCAGGCAGAGCCTCCTAAGCGCATTATTTTCGAAGTTACAGTCAAAAATCCAAAGACTTGATTAATCGAGGAAGAGCCTTGGTCGACCAGTACAACTGAAACAATTTTTTTTAAAGATGTGCTTTCGCTGATCATCCTAACTTAAGGTACGCGTCGAGAGCTTCAAGAAAATGTATGATTATCATAGGTTTCGATCGGTGTTTCGAAAGTTACAGGCGATTATAGATAATCGAGGAAACGGTAAGGAATACATACCCCTTGCAATTTATTTCGGCAAAAAATGGAAAGTGTTTCGGTCGACTTGTGCTTATAAACGCCTAAAGAGGATGGAAAGAGGATCACAAAAATCGCAGGCAGAGCTTTCTAAGTGCATTATCTTTGAAGTTACAGCCAAAAAACCAAAGACTTGATTAATCGAGGAAGAGCCTTGGTCGACCACTACTACTGAAACACTATTTTTTTTAAAGATGGGCTTTCGCTGATAGTCCTACCTTATGGTACGCGTCGACAGCTTCATGAAATTGTATGATTATCATAGGTTTCGATCGGTGTTTCGAAAGATACAGGCGATTATAGAAAATCAAGAAAACGGTAAGGAATACATACCCCTTGCAATTTATTTCGGCAAAAAATGGAAATTGTTTCGGTCGACTTGTGCTTATACACGCTAAAAGACCATGAAAAGAGGATGACAAAAATCGCAGAAAGAGCTTTCTAAGTGCATTATTTTCGATGTTATAGCCAAAAAACTAAAGACTTGATTAATCGAGGAAGAGCCTTGGTCGACCAGTACAACTGAAACAATTTTTTTTTAAAGATGGGCTTTCGCTGATCATCCTAACTTAAGGTACGCGTCGAGAGCTTCAAGAAAATGTATGATTACCATAGGTTTCGATCGGTGTTTCGAAAGTTACAGGCGATTATAGAAAATCGAGGAAACGGTAAGGAATACATACCCCTTGCAATTTATTTCGGCAAGAAATGGAAAGTTTTTCAATCGACTTGTGCTTATACACGCTTAAAGAGGATGGAAAGGGCATCACAAAAGTCGCAGGCAGAGACTCCTAAGTGCATTATTTTCGAAATTACAGCCAAAAAACCAAAGGCTTGATTAATCGAAGAAGAGCCTTTGTCGAACACTAACCTTGAAACAATTTTTTTTTAAGATGGGCTTTCGCTGATAGTCCTATCTTAAGGTACGCGTCGAGAGCTTCAAGAAAATTTATGATTATCATAGGTCTCGATCGGTGTTTCGAAAGTTACAGGCGATTAAAGAAAATCGAGGAAACGGTAAGGAATACATACCCATTGCAATATATTTCGGCAAATAATGGAAAGTGTTTCGGTCGACTTGTACTTACACACGCTTAAAGAGGATGGAACGAGGATCACAAAAATCGCAGGCAGAGCCTTCTAAGTGCATTATTTTCGATGTTACAGCCAAAAAACCAAAGACTTGATTAAACGAGGAAGAGCCTTGGTCGACCAGTACAACTAAAACAATTTTTTTTTTAAGATGGGCTTTCGCTGATCATCCTAACTTAATGTACGCGTCGACAGCTTCATGAAAATGTATGATTATCATAGGTTTTGATCGGTGTTTCGAAAGTTACAGGCGATTATAGAAAATCAAGGAAACGGTAAGGAATACATACCCCTTGCAATTTATTTCGGCAAGAAATGGAAAGTTTTTCGATCGACTTGTGCTTATACACGCTTAAAGAGGATGGAAAGGGCATCACAAAAATCGCAGGCAGAGCCTCCTAAGCGCATTATTTTCGAAGTTACAGTCAAAAATCCAAAGACTTGATTAATCGAGGAAGAGCCTTGGTCGACCAGTACAACTGAAACAATTTTTTTTAAAGATGTGCTTTCGCTGATCATCCTAACTTAAGCTACGCGTCGAGAGCTTCAAGAAAATGTATGATTATCATAGGTTTCGATCGGTGTTTCGAAAGTTACAGGCGATTATAGATAATCGAGGAAACGGTAAGGAATACATACCCCTTGCAATGTATTTCGGCAAAAAATGGAAAGTGTTTCGGTCGACTTGTGCTTATAAACGCCTAAAGAGGATGGAAAGAGGATCACAAAAATCGCAGGCAGAGCTTTCTAAGTGCATTATCTTTGAAGTTACAGCCAAAAAACCAAAGACTTGATTAATCGAGGAAGAGCCTTGGTCGACCACTACTACTGAAACACTATTTTTTTTAAAGATGGGCTTTCGCTGATAGTCCTACCTTATGGTACGCGTCGACAGCTTCATGAAATTGTATGATTATCATAGGTTTCGATCGGTGTTTCGAAAGATACAGGCGATTATAGTAAATCAAGAAAACGGTAAGGAATACATACCCCTTGCAATTTATTTCGGCAAAAAATGGAAATTGTTTCGGTCGACTTGTGCTTATACACGCTTAAAGACCATGAAAAGAGGATGACAAAAATCGCAGAAAGAGCTTTCTAAGTGCATTATTTTCGATGTTATAGCCAAAAAACTAAAGACTTGATTAATCGAGGAAGAGCCTTGGTCGACCAGTACAACTGAAACAATTTTTTTTTAAAGATGGGCTTTCGCTGATCATCCTAACTTAAGGTACGCGTCGAGAGCTTCAAGAAAATGTATGATTACCATAGGTTTCGATCGGTGTTTCGAAAGTTACAGGCGATTATAGAAAATCGAGGAAACGGTAAGGAATACATACCCCTTGCAATTTATTTCGGCAAGAAATGGAAAGTTTTTCAATCGACTTGTGCTTATACACGCTTAAAGAGGATGGAAAGGGCATCACAAAAGTCGCAGGCAGAGACTCCTAAGTGCATTATTTTCGAAATTACAGCCAAAAAACCAAAGGCTTGATTAATCGAAGAAGAGCCTTTGTCGAACACTAACCTTGAAACAATTTTTTTTTAAGATGGGCTTTCGCTGATAGTCCTATCTTAAGGTACGCGTCGAGAGCTTCAAGAAAATTTATGATTATCATAGGTCTCGATCGGTGTTTCGAAAGTTACAGGCGATTAAAGAAAATCGAGGAAACGGTAAGGAATACATACCCATTGCAATTTATTTCGGTAAAAAATGGAAAGTGTTTCGGTCGACTTGTGCTTACACACACGTAAAGAGGATGGAAAGAGGATCACAAAAATCGCAGGCAGAGCCTTGTAAGTGCATTATTTTCGAAGTTACAGCAAAAAAACCAAAGACTTGATTAATCGAGGAAGAGCCTTGGTCGACTACTACAATTGAAACAATTTTTTTTTAAAGATGGGCTTTTGCTGAACGTTCTATTTTAAAGTACGTATCAAGAGCTTCAAGAAAATGTATGATTATCATTGGTTTCGATCGGTGGTTCGAAAGTTACAGGCGATTGTAGAAAATCGAGGAAAAGGTAAGGAATACATACCCCTTGCAATTTATTTCGGCAAAAAATGGAAAGTGTTTCAGACGACTTGTACTCATACGCGCTTAAACAGGATGGATAGAGGATCACAAAAATCGCAGGCAGAGCCTCCTAAGTGCATTATTATCGAAGTTACAGCCAAAAAACCAAAGACTTGATTAATCGAGGAAGAGCCTTGGTCGTCCACTACTACTGAAACACTATTTTTTTTAAAGATGGGCTTTCGCTGATAGTCCTACCTTAAGGTACGCGTCGACAGCTTCATGAAAATGTATGATTATCATAGGTTTTGATCGGTGTTTCGAAAGTTACAGGCGATTATAGAAAATCAAGGAAACGGTAAGGAATACATACCCCTTGCAATTTATTTCGGCAAGAAATGGAAAGTTTTTCGATCGACTTGTGCTTATACACGCTTAAAGAGGATGGAAAGGGCATCACAAAAATCGCAGGCAGAGCCTCCTAAGCGCATTATTTTCGAAGTTACAGCCAAAAATCCAAAGACTTGATTAATCGAGGAAGAGCCTTGGTCGACCAGTACAACTGAAACAATTTTTTTTAAAGATGTGCTTTCGCTGATCATCCTAACTTAAGCTACGCGTCGAGAGCTTCAAGAAAATGTATGATTATCATAGGTTTCGATCGGTGTTTCGAAAGTTACAGGCGATTATAGATAATCGAGGAAACGGTAAGGAATACATACCCCTTGCAATGTATTTCGGCAAAAAATGGAAAGTGTTTCGGTCGACTTGTGCTTATACACGCCTAAAGAGGATGGAAAGAGGATCACAAAAATCGCAGGCAGAGCTTTCTAAGTGCATTATCTTTGAAGTTACAGCCAAAAAACCAAAGACTTGATTAATCGAGGAAGAGCCTTGGTCGACCACTACTACTGAAACACTATTTTTTTTAAAGATGGGCTTTCGCTGATAGTCCTACCTTATGGTACGCGTCGACAGCTTCATGAAATTGTATGATTATCATAGGTTTCGATCGGTGTTTCGAAAGATACAGGCGATTATAGAAAATCAAGAAAACGGTAAGGAATACATACCCCTTGCAATTTATTTCGGCAAGAAATGGAAAGTTTTTCAATCGACTTGTGCTTATACACGCTTAAAGAGGATGGAAAGGGCATCACAAAAATCGCAGGCTAAGCCTCCTAAGTGCATTATTTTCGAAATTACAGCCAAAAAACCAAAGGCTTGATTAATCGAAGAAGAGCCTTTGTCGAACACTTCAACTGAAACAATTTTTTTTTAAAGATGGGCTTTCGCTGATCATCCGAACTTAAGGTACGCGTCGAGAGCTTCAAGAAAATGTATTATTATCATAGGTTTCGATCGGTGTTTCGAAAGTTACACGCGATTATAGAAAATCAAGGAAACGGTAAGGAATACATACCCCTTGCAATTTATTTCGGCAAGAAATGGAAAGTTTTTCAATCGACTTGTGCTTATACACGCTTAAAGAGGATGGAAAGGGCATCACAAAAATCGCAGGCAGAGCCTCCTAAGTGCATTATTTTCGAAATTACAGCCAAAAAACCAAAAGCTTGATTAATCGAAGAAGAGCCTTTGTCGAACACTTCAACTGAAACAATTTTTTTTTAAAGATGGGCTTTCGCTGATAGTCCTATCTTAAGGTACGCGTCGAGAGCTTCAAGAAAATGTATTATTATCATAGGTTTCGATCGGTGTTTCGAAAGTTACAGGCGATTATAGAAAATCAAGGAAACGGTAAGGAATACATACCCCTTGCAATTTATTTCGGCAAGAAATGGAAAGTTTTTCGATCGACTTGTGCTTATACACGCTTAAAGAGGATGGAAAGGGCATCACAAAAATCGCAGGCAGAGCCTCCTAAGTGCATTATTTTCGAAATTACAGCCAAAAAACCAAAGGCTTGATTAATCGAAGAAGAGCCTTGGTCGAACACTACAACTGAAACAATTTTTTTTTTAAGATGGGCTTTCGCTGATAGTCCTATCTTAAGGTACGCGTCGAGAGCTTCAAGAAAATTTATGATTATCATAGGTTTCGATCGGTGTTTCGAAAGTTACAGGCGATTAAAGAAAATCGAGGAAACGGTAAGGAATACATACCCATTGCAATATATTTCGGCAAATAATGGAAAGTGTTTCGGTCGACTTGTACTTACCCACGCTTAAAGAGGATGGAACGAGGATCACAAAAATCGCAGGCAGAGCCTTCTAAGTGCATTATTTTCGATGTTACAGCCCAAAAACTAAAGACTTGATTAAACGAGGAAGAGCCTTGGTCGACCAGTACAACTGAAACAATTTTTTTTTAAAGATGGGCTTTCGCTGATCATCCTAACTTAAGGTACGCGTCGAGAGCTTCAAGAAAATGTATGATTACCATAGGTTTCGATCGGTGTTTCGA